>CM062809.1:1047054682-1047654682 GCA_031772625.1 Pinus tabuliformis | reverse complement strand
TAGCGAGATGCTTTCCCTGGGATACATACTGCATTAATGAGTTTGATTGATGCTTCTATGTGTGCCTGTGAATGTTTCTGCTTCTGTAAATTGATGATCAACGTAGAGGAGGTTATGTATTATGCATGTTCCGCTTATAAGTGTATAATCAGGATAATTTCTGTGAATATGTGTCATATTATTCAAAATTTCTACATGGTATCAAAGCTAGATGATTTATAGAAAAAGTTTGTACATGGTATCAGAGCTGCTTGATTTGTAGAAGAGATTTTTACAGGATATCAAGCAAGGATTGATCATCAGATCTACTATTCAGAAAGTGTTTACATTTTATTTGTTCAGGCAGAGTCTGTAATCGGGCCAGGTAGCCTCTGGATTCATCCTTCCTTTGGAAGGTGAGATATCCAGTGAATGCCCATACAGTTGATCTATGTACAAGAAATACTTTGTTCTCACGAATTCTAGATCGGAAGTGGTTGAGTTTTTGAGCTGGTGGAATTCGAATTTAATTCCAAAGCAAGAGATAAAACTCAGAAACATTCAGTGTGAGAATGGAAGCAGTATGCCCCAGTATCTCACGAAGTTCACCCAATGTCGGGATGAGCTGGGAAGTGTGGGGGTGCCTGTCGAATGAGGATGGTGAGTCTAGCACTCCTTGACCTTCCTAAGAGTTGGCATAGCTACCAGGACTCAGTGAATGGAAGGGAGAAACTGCCAAATTGGGAACGACTATGGTCAGATTTGATGCAGGAGGAGATTAAACAGCGCACCAGAGACAGTTCTTCATCTATGCATGATGAGGAGAACTGTGCCTTCGCGAGTAAGGAAAAGAAGGGGAAGGAGAAGGTTTCTCTTTCCAAATCTAGTTCTTCTAATGATGGGAAGAAGGTTGACAAATCGAAAGTGCAATGCTTTCGTTGTCATGATGGAGACTTGGTGGTTGAGAGGGAGCATACATTACCTCTCAACATGCAGAGCCAGAAGAAGTCTCAGACGATTGTGGAGGAGCCACGATTGGTGTAGCAGCTTCAGGAGGTTGTGGAGGAGCCACAACAGGGGAAGCTGAGAGGAGATCGAGTAGAGACATCTACTCATCCAGATACCTCCAGTAGGGGGAAACTTCGAGCCAGGTGGGCTGAGGGATCGTATGCAGCCATACCTCCAGGTAGGAGGTGGGGTGATGTGGATTGACTGTCCCAAGGAGGAGGGGCAGGATCCTTGAGGTACCCAACCTCTTGGATGAGACCTTGCTACGGGAGCCCCAAATGTGTAGTAGCAGGAACTGACTGATTGGGTAGAGACAGATGCGGATGGAGCGGCAGAGAGAGAGACAGTGCAGGGAATCCCAGGACAGCGCATAGCTAGCAGGCTGTAGCAATGCGAGAGTTACAAGTGTTTTGCACAGTGCTAGGTGGCACAGAGAGGTGTGTAATGGTGCGAGATGCATGGAGATGTTGCAGTAGCGCAGATGTCAGAGAGGGGGCACTTATCAGCAGCAGGTAGAGCTTCAGCATCAGAGGATGTTTCTAGCCCAACAGGGAGGTCAGTTGGGAGGTGCAGTGCGGATGCAATGCTGGGAGATAGAACCAGCAGCAGCACGGATGTAGTCAGAGATCAAACTGACAGAGGCTAGAGCAGTCAGATACTGAAGAGCATAGAGATGCAGAGTTTCAGTCGACAGAGGCAATAGCAGTCAGAGACTTTGATGACAGAGCAAGTGGACCGGCCAGATGTGTTGCATGGAGAACATTCCAGAGTTACAGGATCAGGTTTGAGAGGAAGCCTTTCTTGTTGAGAGGGAGTGTTGAAAAGTGTGCAACAAGAAATGCTTGTTGAGAATGCAACAAGATGATGGAGCTTAGTGAAAAGAGTCGCCTTCACTAAGTGGGCCCGCAGGCAAATTATGGCGCAAGTTCTATTTTTTATCACAGTGTGGGTGACCACAGTGTGAGTGATCACAGTGTTAGTGATCAAAGTCTATTTTTAGACTGGCTGTCAAAAATATAAAAGTCAAATATTATTGTCTCATAATAATATTTGGACTATAAAATTGATCTTATTCTCTTGGAGCACTTCAGGATGAGCTACGGATGTGGTACATGCAAATCCAAGGGGGAAATACGTGGTTACCTATGGGATGACTAATATTTGCATGCAGGACTTCAGTTAGAACTCAAGTGAGTTGAGTTTAGTGGACTGGAGGTGCAGTTGATGGAGTTGTGTTCAGTTTAGCTTTGTTAAACTAGTTGTATTTAGTCTAACTGATCAATAGACTAGAGATGAGTTGGGTGAATTAGTTATTAATTAATTCACAAGTTATTAACTCATAATGCAACTATAGAATACATCAGTTAACTCAGTTGCATGTCAGTGCATGTTCAGTTCAGCAGGGACAGGTGTTAGAGGATCAGATTGCTATCAGTTGTGACTATAGCTGTGCATGATGATTTGCACAATCAGAGGGATTGAGTATGCCAATGAATTGGCCAATATCAAGAATTGTAGCCTGTGCTCACGTCCAACAGAGTGTGAGTGATTATTTTCAGGTCAAATACGAGTTTGGTAAGCCATTCTCATCAGTTCTTGAGCAGGTATTGAGCTGGAGAGGCACGAAAGCAGTGGAATAGATTTAGAGATCATATCTGAGCTGTATTGTGTGTAACAGGTGGAGCTGGTACTGGATTGCTTGTGATAAGCATTGTACTTTGTAATCTTACATGATTCAATCAATATAATATACAGATAGTGTGGGGTTTTTAGCGAGAAGCTTTCCCCGTGATACATATTGTGTTAATGAGTTTGATTGATGCTTCTATGTGTGCCTGTGAATGTTTCTGCTTCTGTAAATTGATGATCAACATAGAGGAGGTTATGTATTATGCATGTTCCGCTTATAAGTGTATAATCAGGATAATCTCTGTGAATATGTCATATTATTCAAAATTTCTACACAGAATCCTTTATATGCAACTTCGTGTGAAGGGTATGCAAAACATTGGTAAACTCTGGCACATCTTGGTCCCTTCTCTGCCATAACTTGATCCAATTTATGTATTTATGCTCAAATCTCTCGACAAGGTAGTACTGCTCCTTTATGGTATCACAGAATGAATTCGAAGTGGATACGACTGAAAATAGTGAGGGTGTAATATCTTCCTTCTTGTCATAATAGGTTTCCCACTAGTCCTTGACTTGGGGAATGACTTTGAGAAGTGCAAAGGTAATATTTTTCCTACTGGAAAAATCATGAACAGAAAAATATCCTTCTAGCAGATTTAACCATTTATTTATGGTGCTCGCATATATCTGACCTTGAAATATGGGGATGCCAAAGTTAACTTGTACCTTGAAGGGTGTGGCGCTTCTAGAGTGGTTGCTGGAAGGAGATGTGTCGCCTTTGGGTAGCTGCTGAAGGATCTGGGAAATTTTTTCCATCATCGCATTCCTCTATCGCTCAAGGTCTTATTCGAGCAACATTTTGAAAGGATCTCCTACCCCCTCATCTTTCTTCTCTTTCACCATGGGAGGTCATCGGGGTTTGTGAGGTTGGTCTTGCAAAGGTTTGACAAATTCAAGCCCTAACACCTTATATCTCGACCTCATTGGGGATATGCAAAGAAAAACTGAGAAAGAGTATACCGCTCTAATATCACTGATCCAAAATTAAATAGGAATGCAACAAATTACATATATAACCATAAATACAGATATGCAGAAGAAATAGCACTTCATTTCACTAATATAAAAAACTGAAATAATCTTACAAACAAAATGGAAATAAACTAGCTCAGGCAATGGAAGCTTATATATGAGAAGAGATGTGGCGGATACAAGCCTCTAAACTGTGTTACAATGAGGCTCAAAGTCCTATTTATTATTGAGAAACAATGAAAAACCCTAAACATCAAAAAACCTAACCCTAGAAGATGAAGCACCAAAACTATGGGCCCTGTTTGGGTACATTGGTACATCAACTTCCTGGGATCGTAACTTTAGCACACGATCTCTGTTTGATGTGCACAATACCTTGTTAGAAATATTTATCCGAGGAATACAAATTTTGCGCCTAATAAATAATAAACCCTCATGTTTGCCCCAGTTTTCCAAAAAAAAAAATCGTTTAGGGCCTCAAACTGGCTCTAGAAGTTCAGGACCTGAAAAACTGCCAAAATATTAAAATGTGCTACAATTAAGGAAACTGAAAAACTGAAGAGACAGTGGTGGGGTTCCAAGTGGAATAGGCAGGTGGCCACCAACATCCACTTGGATCATCATGGGTCTTGTTACACTATTCAACAAATAACTTTACACCTACATGAATAAGAACCTTCACGGGTTTAGTATAATGCATATTAAACCTTTGCAATATTGTCTAGACATACTTGCTATGGTTTAACCATAGCTTTCTCTTTTCCTGATCTTGTTTAATTTCCAAGCCCAAAATATAGCTTGTGGAACCAAGATATTTCATGCCGAATTTGGAAGACAATTGGGTCTTCAAATCTTGGATAATTTCTTTGTCATTTCCAATCAGCAACATATCATCCACATACAAGATCAGATAAATAACACGGTTCACCAACTAATTTAAAATACACAGAGTGATCCGCTTTTCTTCTGGTGAAGCCAAGTCCCCGTATAAATGTATCAAATTTCTGATACCACATCCTTGGCGACTGTTTTAACCCATACAAACAATTTTTTAACTTTCATACCATTATTTCTTTCCCTTCACCGCAAATCCTTCAGGTTTCTTCATGTAGATCTCTTCTTCTAGATCCCCATGAAAAAATGTTGTCTTCACATCCATATTTTCTACCTCAAAATAAAAAGCATCAACAACAGATAACAATAATCTAATAGAATCTACCTTGGCAATAGGAGAAAATATATCACCAAAGTCAATTCCGGACACCTCGGAATAACCTTTTACTACCAACTGAGCTTTGTATTTTTTTGCCTTGCCTTCTGCATTCATATTCTTATTAAACACCCATTTTCTTCCAATGGGTTTCCTTCAATATGGAAACTCCACCAGATCCCAAGCATTATTTTTGTCAAAATATGCCATTTCATCAACCATGGCCTCTTTCCAGAGTTTTGCATCCTTTGAATCTACCACCTCCTTGGAAGTCCTAGGATCATCATCAGTAATAGATAAAGAAAAATTTGAACAGAAACTAGATGGACTATACCTTTCAGGATGCCTTATTTTTCAAATTGATCTTCTGACAGCTGAAGTTTGTGGCTATTCATCTTCTGATTCATGTTTTGTTGTAGAGATTGATTCTTCCTCCTTTAGCTCAAACTCTATCTTCTCAGATTCCTTTCATAGGACTTCCTGTTTAATACCATGTTTCACCTCTCTAAACATCACATCTCGGTTGTACACAACCTTCCTTATTTCTGGGTTCCAAAGATTATAACCTTTTAAACCATCCTTTTACCCAATAAAGATGAACCTTTTAGATTTACTATCCAACCTTTTAGATTCCTATCCTAACCGGCACCACTGAGCATGCTTCTTATGTTTTCCATCAACGTCCTTTTCATTATTTCTATAACTCCATATTGTTTAGGTGTTTATAGAGTAGTCTTCTACTATGCTATGGAAAAATTACTATATACTCTTCAAATTCATTCTTGCAAAACTCTCCACCATTATCTATCCTGAACACCTTTATCTTCTTCTTTGCCTGGTTTTCCACCAAAGCCTTAAATTCCTTAAACCTACCAAGGACTTCATATATCTTCCTAAGGAAATATATCCATGTATTTATTGACAAGTCATATATAAATGATACATAGTACATAGACTTACCCAGTGATGGAACCGACATAGGTCCAAAAACATCACTGTGCACAAGCTCTAATATCACTTTCGTCCTCTTAGTACCAGAGTGGAAACCCACTTGATTTTTCTTCCCAAATACACAATGTTCATAAAAGTCAAAATATAGAGAGAAATTAGACATACCTTCTACGATACCTGTATCATGAATTATTCAAAGGCCCTTCTCTCCAATATTTTCAAGCCTTTGATTCCATAACATGGTATTTTCTCTAGAGACGAAACGATTTTTTGCTCCACTTTCGCGGACCATATAAATGTTGCACCCATCAATAATAGTATCACTCAAAAACTTGTACAAATTTCCAATCTGAACTCCCCGCATCAATACTAGTGCTTCCTAAACCATCTTGCAGATATCTTTCTCGAACACTGTTTTTACACTTGCATCATCCATCTTGTTTACAAAAATCATATTTCTAGCCAATGCAGGAATATTCAAAACACCCAGAAGTGTTCTAACCCTTCCACCTTGAAAATCCAACTTGACTTTTCCATGTCTGATGATTCTAGCCTTCCTTTCATGCCCTAAGAATACATCACTTCCATTATATTTCTCATACTCGCAGAACCACTCCCTATGGGGACTGAAATGAAAGGATGCAACTAAGTCAATCAACCATGCCTCATCATCTACATGTTTAATTGAAGAAGAACCCAAGTACACATCCCCATATTCATTTGAGGTGGTTTGTGACTCTACGGAAAGAGAATCATCAAATCCCTTTCCTTTCTCAAGATTTTTAGATCTATAGTGATTTTTGAAGTCCTTTTCACATTTCCAGCACACCTTTACAGGTTTTCCTGGGGATTTAGATCTCCCTCTAGATTTGGATCTCCCACTTGAGGACTTATTTTTGTTTCTATTCTCGGATTGTCCTCGTATAGATAAGGCATCTCCATTCCAGCCCTCCATATTTTTCCATCTCATCTCCTCTAATAGAAGGGATGAGACTATTTCATCAAACTTCAAGGTAGTTGTATTACTACCTATTGCAACAATCAAATTATACCACAAATATGGTAGACAAGACATCATATTGATGCACTTATCTTCATTTGAAATTTTAATATCAACAGATTACAGCTCGCTTACCACAATATTAAAGGTGTTCAGATTCTATATCACCGAGTCTCCATCCTTCATCCTCAGGTTATACAACTTTTTCTATAGGAACAGTTTGTTCACCAAAGACTTAGATTGGTACAAAGTCCCTAACTTGTCCCACAAAGCCTTAGCCATAGCTTCCCTTGATACATTCAACAATACTGAATTTGAGATACAAAACTGTATTGTGCTATTTTCTTTCTGATCCAACATCGCCCAGTCTTCAGCTGACATTTCTGTTGGTTTAGTACCAGGATCTACTAGGATCCACTGATCTTCATCCACTAGCAAATCCTCCATCTTGAGCTTCCACAACTCAAAACTTTGACCATTAAATTTCTCGATCTCTATTGTTCCACTACCTTCCATATTCTTTCACTGTAAGAATCAAGCCCGCAAATCTCCCACTAAATAGGGTCTACAACAGGCCTGAGGAAAACCCCTTAGTAGTAAAGGCGTCCCCTTGAAGTTGAAACAGCTATGATACCAAATGTAGGTTTTTAACCCTGTACATAAATTACCTACATACAAATTATAAAATATAGAAAGTAAATAATGGCGAGAACATAAAACATAAAACATATATACACAAAGATTTTCCCCTGCATCACAAAATCGGGACTACTAGATTGACTTCTCATTATATTATTGTCAATGTTACAATACACATGTATGATTGACGAAGCATTCATAAACCTCATTCAATTTACCTTGGATTAGAACATAACCATTGTTCCCTTAAATGGATCTACAAAATACCATGGGGAGGAAAACAAAATCATGCAAAAAACCATGTGCAAAACCCATGCATAAAACCATAGGTAGGTCTTCCCACCTAATATAGGGTCCAAAAAAAAATTCTTGAGGCACTGCCACAGACCCCATGTAGGGGGACTACCACCCCCTTGAAACCCCTTCACCCCCTTGCGACCCGCATATTGCGCCCAACGCAATGAAGAGTGAGGGCTATCGCCCCTTGCATGTGTGAATAGTATTAGAAAGAATATAACACACAGTCAACACTACAAAGCTTGAGGAGCTCGGTGCCAAATAAGTTTTCGGTTCTGTCTTCAGAGGTCCTCTTGAGCATAGTAGTGATGACATCATCTTCATCAAGCCACAAGGGGTTAGGCTAGAGTGGTTACTTAACATAATAGCTTGGTTGGTAGCAGTTCTAGCATTGAAGCCCCAAAGAAAACATATATTACCTTCATTCCTGAGGTTGTGAATGTGTTTTTCTAAGGTAGTGAATGGAAAATTCTTATGTAAGTTGTTTTTCGTATAGGAGGTAAAGTTGATAGGAGTGAAATACGAGATTGCAAGAAAAATCCTATTGGAGGAAGAATAGGAGATTTCGATCCAAATATCCTGATTGACAGGGTCGATAGTATGAAGTTGGATGTGAGAAGAAACATTTTTCTTAATATAACATGCTATACCACCGAGCCCGCTTCAAGAGGATTTCTTATTCCACACAGACCAAAGAATGAATTTGTCAAGGTGAGGAACCCTAGATTCATCATGTTCCCAAGTCTCAACTAGAAAAATAAGGTGAATATCACTCGGGATCCAACTTAACATATGACATTTACACCATGAAAAACCAAAACAGTTCCAGAAGAGGATCCTAATTGATCCTAATCCCTATTTATCATTTGTAGTTTGGACTCTATCTCTAATGATAACTTTCCTATTAGTAATAGTAGCCCATTTCCTTTCTTTTCTTGCATCATTGACCTTTTGGAGTTCTTACTTGACTTCAACTTGGTATTCTGGAATCAAATATTCATTTATAAAGTTTCTGGCTCCCTTTAGGCTTGGGGATTTCTTGAGTATATCTAATTTTTGGTCATTGAGACTCACCTTAATACATATTAGTCTATATTTATTCTCAAGTAACTTTCCTACCCTAATTGCTTCAATGATATAAGTTGTTTGAATTTGAGATTTTGTTTTTAATTTTTCTTTTACTATTTCAAATGTGTCCTCATTTTTTTCTTCTATACCGACAACTATAAGGTGCAAGGTAGCTTACTTCTTACCACTTAAGTGGAAATTATTCTTTCATAAAAATTGCAAATTAAATACGAAATGGAAAAATCAATTTGGTAGGTAGTGACCACTAGTAATTCTGCACATTTACATTTTTACTCTTAAGTATATTTATTTACATCTTATTCTTATCATTTTTTTTATGTAAATACTTTCTTAATCTATGGAGTGCAGTAGTTGATGGTAAATATGTTTACTTGAGTATGAGCTATTTTCAAATTTTTTAATTTTGGTTGGTTTTCATATGAAGTTTAACAATGAAAAACTACTCTATAAATATATAAAATTCATGGCATAAATATTGCAACTCCATCCAACAATTATGGCAGAAAAAATTTGAGGTAGTTATTAATATGGCGAAAAGGATAAGACCTTTAAATAATGGGCCAATCAAATGTTTGAATTTTTTTTGTTTGTAATAATGCTGATTTTTATTTTTCAAAGTTAAACATTATAAGTTGGATTGGTCAATGATAAACTAATAGTGGACTACAAGCAAATCAATTCCTAGAGTTCTACCTTGGCAGGGACTACTAAGATGATAAAAACTCAAAAGTGAGCATTCATGAAATCAACTACCCTAGTCTTGATGGATAGCCCTGTTGGTTGAAGCCCTCTTTGCCAAGTCATTAGTCGTCTGTCATGTCATGAGGTGCGAGTTCACTTCTTATTAGGAGCTCCCTTTGTGATGTCATGAGGTGTGAATTCACTTCTCATTAGGACCATTAGAGCTCCGACTAAGCATTAAAGCCCCTTTGGACGGACCCACCTGAGGATATTGGGAAAAAAGGAAGAAAGGAAAAAAAATGAAATCAACTACCCTACCACTCAACTACTCTTCTTTGCATATTTTAATGAAATTTTCCCTGTGGCAATTTCAGGTTCCATGCGGAACATCCATCATGTGAACATTTGGGGAAGTTTCCCTGTGGGGTTTTTTTAGTGGAGCTTCATGCAATAACTCTTATGGATGTGGGCCCCTGGCGGTTTTAGGAGCGTTTTTTCAGGAAACGGGCTTCTGTGAGGTGTCAGTTTTACCACAGTTTAGTTACCATGGTGTTTCATAATGAGGCGGTGGATCTAGACCTAGCCCCAGAAGACATTCTTTCGGTCTGGGGTAAGGAGGTCACCGAACAAAACATTGACAAGTTCTTCGGGCAAGTGGGAAATTCCGCATCCGCCACCTTCCCAGTGGGAGGTCCATGGAGCAGCAAACCGCCTAAAGTTTTGTTGGAGGAGAGCTTGGAATTGTCTGGTGCGTTTGGAAAAAACGGCGGGCGCTTAGGAGACTCAGGAGCATGAGAGGAGGAAAGCATACCGAAAGAGAAAGGCCTCCCCGAAGGTAAGTCTCTATCCCCCTCGAAGGCTTTTAGCCCGTCGGGTGGTCTAGAAGATATTATAAATTTCAATTCCAGACAAGGTTTATGGAGATCTGTTGGGGGCTTCCAAATTTTGGATAAAGAAGCTAGGGATAGAAGCGGTCACTTGGCTGTAAACAGACATCTTTTTTCAAAAGACCTGATACACGACGGCCCGGGTGAAAAGGGGGTCTTCGCCGATCTCGGCAAGGTTTCTAATCAAGGGAAGGATGTCCAAACCCTTGCCACTGAAAGGACGAAAGAAAAGGGAAGTCAATCTGCTGGCAAGAAAGGAACCCCAGCAGGAGTATCGAGCCATATCCCTTCAGGAAAGGATGATAACCCCTCTGCGGGAAATGTGAATGGAGAACAAAGGGTACCAGATTTTTCAGTCTTGGACAGAGAGGCGGACCCGGATTGGGAAAGGGCTGGGGAAAAGCGTAAGAAGGCGAAACCCTTAAAAAAGAAAAGGATAGCAGGAAATTTGTTATTGGGAATGGACGTTCAAGTAGAGGACGCTTTGGAAGTGGCGGAGTGCACGCTTGTGGGTCGTGCAAGGGGGCGGTTTGTCTCTGGCAAGTTCCTACAGCAATGGGCGGAGAGTCAATGGAAGGAGACCCCGGCAAAATCCTTCAAAACGGCCACACTGGTTAAAGGGTGGTTCATGATCATATTCGAAACCAAGGAAGCCATGGAATGGGTAGAAGGAAGAAATTGGGCATTTGGGAACCACCCAATCTTCTTCAAAAGGTGGTCTCCTCTCTTCGACGCGTCCAAGGAAAAGGTTGAGGAATTCCCCGTCTGGGTAAGGGCACCTGGTCTTCCACCATTCCTTTGGGTGGACTCTGTTTTTTCTTCTATTGGGAATCTTCTGGGTACGTTCTTGGAAGCGGACAAGTCCTTTCTACACACCCACGAAAGAGTAGTGGCCAGGATTTTAGTGTGTCTAAACCTAAATGAAGGACTAGCTGATTCGATAAATTTGCAGTACAGGGATTATGTCTTTGAACAGTTGCTGGATTATGAACTTTTACCCTTTAGGTGTCACAGATGTCACGAGCATCGGCATCTGGCAAGGGATTGCCCCTTGGGGAGGCGCAGAAGGAGGACTCAGAAATCAGATGAGCAGTGGGCGGGAAGCACGAGGAAAGATACGAAATCGGCAGAGAAGCAAATCTCAGAGGCCAAGCCTATGGAAGGGATACAAACTCAGGAAGATGAAGCTCTACCTCAGGTTGGAGGGGATCCGGTCAAAGCATTCGAAGACCTGAGCGGCGCTGAAAAGATCCCTGTGGAAAATGCTGATGTCGCTGCTAGTGAACCGCCCGGTATGCAGTCAGTCCCATTAAACTCTGTTTGCTTTCCTGATTCTAAAAGTGTCCACTCTTCTATGGGGTCTCCTTTGATTACTAAATGCATAGATGATTGTGTAAATATTGAAAATTTAACTGTCGCTATCCCCTCCATCGATCTGAACTGTGAAGTTGTTTCCCTAGAAAACCCGGTCTCAGGTGGTTCCCCCCCTGCTCGAACCTATAACCTTAGATCCCTCAGCAAAAAGTCTAAATTCTTCCCCGATTCGGTAGAGCCGGTGGGTGGTTTGGGTCCTTCATCGTCTAGAAGTTCTAAAAAAAAGGGCAGAGGTAGGGAGACAAACCTGTCCAAAGCTCAAGTCAAAGCCAAACTTGATGTGGCTGATGGCAAGCAAATGTTGATTCCTGGGGCGCTTAGAGCAGCAAAACCCCCTGAGGCTGTTATAAAATGATCTGCTTGTCATGGAATTGTAGGGGTTTAACCAGTAAACCCAAAAAACTGGCTTTGAAGGAACTAATCTCTCGTTATAATCTGGATTTTGTTTTTCTCCAAGAAACATTAGGCAGGGGTGTAGACATTGAATCAGTCCTTAGATCTTTTCTTCCGGGGTGGGCTTTCGTAGCCCTTGATGCAGAGGGTCACTCGGGTGGTCTTGCAATCGGTTGCAGGGACGGCAGATTGAAAATTTTGAACCATTGGGGTATGCCCAATGTGCTGGGTATGGAGGTTTTTTCCCCAGACTTCGATTTCCCTTTTTTGATAGTAAATGTTTATGGGCCTTGTCAGGCAAGGGTTGCCTTCTGGAATGCACTCCTGTCTAAAGAACTGCTAAAAGGAAAAAATCTGATATTAGGAGGAGATTTAAACTTTTCCTTAGGGAATGCGGAGGCTTGGGGACCCTCTGCAAGAGAAGACCCCCTATTAGATTATTTTGCAAATGCACTCCTATCCCATAAGCTGATAGATGTAAATATTATAAAAGCCAAACCTACTTGGAGGAATAGGAGAACAGGGAAGTAGAGAATAACAAAAAGGCTGGATCGCTTCCTAATCAGTGATTTGATGGCTTCCAATATTCCAATGTTCAGGCAATGGGTGGGTGAAGGGGGAAATTCTGATCACTTCCCCATTCTTTTAGAACTCTCCAAACCCCCCCCCCCAAAACCTGCTGCTCCTTTCAAATTCGATGCTTCATGGCTGCAAGAAGATTCTTTTAACCAGCTTTTCAGGAATATTTGGAGACATCCGGGTAGAAACTTTTTTGGAAATAAAGGGGCTCTCTTTATGGATAATCTAAAAAGACTAAAGAAAGCAACTGTGGAATGGGCCTCAGAAAGAAGGAAAAAACAAAATGAGGATTTGGACAAAATAAATGCAGAACTTCGAGCTCTAGAAGAACCTGAGACAGATGCTTATGCTACACAGGAGTCAAAAGAAAAGATTGTGGCTCTTGAGAAATCTAGAGCAAAGATTTTATTGGACAAAGAGGAAAAATGGAGACTTAAGAGCAGGGCAATCTGGCTGAGAGCAGGGGATGAGAACACAAAATTTTTCCACAACTATGCAAAAGGCTGAAAAAATGCAAATACAATTTGGAAGCTAAAGGACCCTGAGGGCAGAGAAGCCTCGTCTTTTGAGGCCTTGTCAAATATGGGGAAGAATCATTTTCAATCTTTGTTCTCAGACCTAGGAGGGGTTTCTTTGGCTGAAATTATCAGAACAGCACAAGCTTTCCCTCGTTTTGTGGAGGGGGAGGAGGCTGAAGAACTTTTTAGAGAGGTGACAAAAGAGGAAGTAGAAAGTATAGTTAAATCTATGGCAAAAGACAAAAGTCCGGGACCGGATGGCTGGACAATTGAACTCTTTACCCATTTTTTTGATCTGATTGGGGATGAACTAACGGAAGTGGTGGAGGAATCAAGGAGGAAAGGTGAGGTATATACCCCTTTCAACGCTACTTTCATTGCTCTTATCCCTAAAAAAGAGGCCCCGGAAACTTTCGAGGATTTCAGGCCAATTTCACTGTGCAATTGCATCTATAAAATTATTGCAAAAACCATTGTGGTTCGCCTGAAACCGATCCTTTCCAATTGCATCTCATCAAAACAATTTGGTTTTTTAGACGGTCGTCAAATTCACGAAGCTATAGGGGTGGCACAGGAAACCATACACAGTATTGGGAAATCAAACTCGAAAGGGGTTGTGTTAAAAATTGACCTGTCTAAAGCCTATTACAGAATCAGCTAGACTTATCTCAGGATGCTACTGACTCATTTGGGCTTCAAGGTGGAGTTCATAAGCTGGATCATGGGGTGTATTTCAAGTGCAAGTTTCGCAGTTTTAATAAATGGGGCTGCCTCCCAATTCTTCAGAGGTCAAAGGGGGCTGAGGCAAGGATGTCCTCTTTCTCCTTTGCTCTTCCTCCTAGCTGCAGAAGGACTCAGCAGATTGATATCCAATGCCAAAAGAACAGGTTTGATAAAAGGTTTGGAAGTTGCTGTAAATTTGTTCATTACTCACCTCCTATTTGTAGATCATATTTTATTATTTACAAATGGGAGTTTAAATGAAATCAAAGAACTTAAAAGTATTTTTGACCTGTTCTTGAAAGCTACAGGGCTTCAAATAAACTCAAGAAAGTCCCAGCTAATATTGGAGGGTTTCAACAGACAGGAGGAGCTCCTGATTTCATCTCACTTACCTTTCGAGTCTTGTAATATGGAAAGCCCATTCAAATATCTTGGTTTTTGGTTGAAACCACACTCGTATAGAAAGCAGGACTGGAACTGGCTGGTGGCAAAAATTGAACAAAGAATCTCCCATTGGAGCTTCAAGTGGCTATCTCGGGCAGGCAGGCTGACACTTGTGAATTCTGTTCTTCAGGCTATGTCTGTGTTCTGGGCAGCCCTGACATGGATCCCAAAAGGTATCCTCCACAAGATTAAACAACTATGCAGCAGATTCCTTTGGTCAGGGTCAAAGGAGGATTCAGTTCTTCCCTGGGTGGCATGGGACAAAATCGCAAGGCCAAAAGACTGGGGTGGATGGGGCATAAAAAACCTATATGATTTCAGCACTTCCCTGGCAGCAAAATCTGGATGGCGTATAATCAAGTCTGAGAACTTATGGACCAGAGTAGTAAAACGCAAATATATTGATCCCATGCCTTTAGAAGATTGGATAAGGAATCCAAACAAAAAAGGCAGAAATTTTTCTGTGATTTGGAAAGCCACAACAGAGGCTTTTAAGGTTATAGAACAGGGTCTGGCTTGGCAGGTAGGAAATGATGAAAATGTGAGGATTGGAAGAGACCCTTGGGTGGGATGTAACGAATCCTACGCTCTACCCCCTGACCTGATTGCTCATCTGGATTCGAAGGGGATAACAGGTCTAAATCAGATTGCAAATTTGGGTCAGTCAACCATTTGGGGCCAAGCATGGAAAACAGAAGAAGAGTTAGGAATCGACCCGATGTGGAGGAATGAGTGGCGGAGTTTTCTTCAGGAGCTAAAGAGATCAAATGTTAGAATTCAGGACAGGCCGGACCAATTGGTGTGGGCACATGCTGAATCTGGAGCCTACTCCCCAAAGGCTGGGTACTCTTTCTTAATGAAGAGGAAAGGGTGGGATATTCCAGAATGGTGGGTTAAACCCCTGCTAAAGCTAAAATGCCCAAAGAAAGCAAGATTATTCTCTTGGTGTGTTTTAAGAAAGAAAATTCCTACCTGGGATATACTACAATCCAGATTCAAACAGGGCCCAGGAAGGTGTCCCCTATGCTTTTCAGACTCAGAATCCATTCCTCATCTGTTCATTGCTTGTCCTTATGCAAGGAAAGTTTGGGAAGAGATGCAAAAATTATTAGGGAAAAATGTTAGATTGGAAGGGGATTCTTTTCTTACAGCATGGGAATATTGGTGGAACCACTACTCAGAGAGGAACTTGAGGAACCTTCCCCCCATTATTTGCTGGGGTATCTGGATAGCTAGAAATAGAAGCATCTTCAGAGGAAAACTCACCCCAACGGAAGTGATTGCTATCCAAAGCTCAGCCATTCTATCTAGTATTCCGGAACCTGAAGAATTTAGGAACACTGCTCCCAGAAAGGAAGAACGAATCAGGGAAGGGATTCCATGGGCCTACTTCGACGGGGCAGCTCAAAACAATAATACTGGTGTTGGGATCATCATCCATTTAAACTCCTCTCACTCTCTAAAAGCCTCTGTGGGACTAGGACCCGGAACAAATAATTTCGCTGAACTGTCCGCCCTTAAACTTCTTTTATGCTGGCTCATAAACAGAAATATCTTCACAGTACAGATCTTTGGGGATTCTTTGAATGTAATAAATTGGGTCAATGGAAAATTTAGATTTCAAAATTATATGTTGAGGCCACTCCTGGAAGAGATTCAAAATTTAAAACACCATTTTAATGTTTTCTCCATTGAACATATTTATAGGGACATAAATGAAGATGCAGATAGGCTTTCTAAAGAAGGTTTGCAGCAAGTTGTGGACTCATGGAGGATAATTGAACAGATGCATGCCCAGATCCATGTGTCGGATCTCCCTCCATACACATAAATTTATAAAATATCAGCTGGTTCGGTTTCTATTTTGACAGTCTTTCTATATCCGGATCCGGTTTTTATGTAAATATTGCTGTTGTATTTCCTGTTTTGGACTACTTTATATGGATCAAACAGTTTGAAAACATGGTGATCTCCAGTGGGTTGTTTTCCTCTGTATAGGAGACCCACGGTTTTTTGATATGGACACGCAGAATTTTGGACAAAGTTGTCTTTGATAGACAACGTTACAGCGTTGTTAGCAAGCGAGAAAAAGTTTTACTTTCTGATTGGTTTGGTGATACACAGAGGAGTCTGTCTCTCCCTCTTTGGGACTGATGTAGGTCTCAATATCACTGAAAGTTCTGGAATGTTAACTCATATGCTTGTAACTTTTTTATTTCTTATAAAAAAGTTCGTTTTTTCCCTCGGAAAAAAAACTCTTATGGATGTGGGTGTTGTTATCCTTAACCATGGTCAATACTTCCATTTGAACTAGTTTTGTGGCATTGGTACAAATTTTAGGGTTGGAGTCATTGTAATATGGGGTGTATTATATTGTACTAAATGGATTTCTCTCACAAAGTTGGATATTTTTGGTGACCCGAGAATGGTGATTGATTGGGTACTGAAGCATTTTTTATGTTCACCTCCTTCACTTTTGTGTTGGATGCGGAAGCCTAGCAAGGTAATTGAACACTTCGACCAAGTGCACTTCACACGCATTTAGATGGAGCAAAATGGCGTGGGAGAGAAATTATAAAAAATAAGACATGTTTTCAACCGAGAGGAAATCAACTATGCCTATTTTACAAAGATCTAGAAATTTTCTAATTACTTATTTTTATTTTATATTATGTTGTTTATGTGGTTGTTATTTTGGTTTACTTTAATAGTTGTTCGACCGATATTAGGTTGATGACGAAAACTGATTTTTATTTTATTTGAAGCTATGTTGAAATAATTAGTTGTAATACTCGTGATCAGGGAACAATTTTTTTTTTCCATATGATGAATTAAGATGCCTATTATATAGCGTCTCAAATATGTAAACAACTTATTATTTTTTCAATATAAAATTGGTTAATGTTTTTCTATTTAACAAAAAAAACCACTGTTGTGAAAACTACCGTCCCAGTTGGACAACCATTCATATGGATGAAATTAATGGCTAGTCTAGAGAAAGCCCCATCAACTACTATTATAGATGAATATTTTTATATACCTGTCCACCGGGCTTTCATGTTATTATAACAAATTTCTCGGGATCATGAGCAAATTCGTTTATGTTGTACCCGCAAAGAATTGGAAATGTCGAAAACTAGCAACTTTCTTAACTGTGTTGAAGGCATAAATAATTTTTGGAGGTATTAATTAATTTATTTTAATTCTTAAAATTAGGGAAATATGTAAATAGGTATCCTAGTATATTTCTAATAAAAATTTGTATAGAAAACTCTTCTAATCGGTAATAGGAATATGATTAATAAAAAATTCCATAACATGCTCTTGTAATTAGTAAATTAATATAGTAAATGTCTAAGCTTTTGAATTTTTAATTAAGTTTATAAAATTATCATTTTTCTTAAGTTGTTGAACATTTTGATTTAGAGGTATTAGGTTCACATATTAATATGCTATAATAATTTTACAATAAAGTTATTGATTTTGTATTAAAGCTGTTATGGGAAAGAGGCTTCCTCCAATTTAGGGAAAATACATTAAAATGATCTAAAATATTATATTAAAATAATAATTGAAAAAAAATATATTATTCATTCAACTAAAAAATAATATTAATAAATAATAAAAATAATAAATTTTATTATTAATAATAAAATTACAATCATTTTATCCCAATTGGGATGCAGGCTGACAGCTAGGAGTGCAAGGGTGTAGTAACGAAGGGTATCTGGGCACTTAATACCGACGTCCCCCACATGCTCAAGGCAAGGGGTACAGTGACCCTTGGCATGACTGCATGCTGGGGAGGTGGGCGAGGTGCCGGGACGGGAGGAAATGTAGGGTATAACGGACGAAGAGGCATTTCGACATGCACTCTTAGCGTGATAGCTTGCAGAGAAGGGTGGTGGCTCAGAGCTAGTGGTGATTGTCGAAACGCGAAGAACTAGGGTCGTCGTCGAATAGTTGTGGACTTCAGGTATGTTATTCAACTCCACCTCAAACCTATAATTATGGTCTTGCTAGGGTTTAGCTTGGATGCAAGGGTTCTGTTTGGGGGATAGGAAATTGTTGGTGGCAATTAGGCAGGCAACTTCTCATCATGGCCTGGTTCTACGTCTTTACCTTATGTCAAATGGGTGAAACCCATGACAGTTGGGGGGGAAATTGCCTGATGTTAGGATGGGAAGTTTTCTCTGTAAACAAGGGAGGCGAGAAGCTTGTCTGTCGTAGGGTAATGTAGGAGGGGCAATGGAGCATAGATGGGGGTAGGGGAAAGCAGCTGGTAGGCGACCTAGGATGCAGTGATACCCAAGAATCACATAGTAAGCACGAGGCTACCTGGAACCCCATGCTGGGGTGAGGGTAAAATAAGAAATTGTGGGTGGAGACCCAGTTGGGGGGAACTGAAAGGCAAGAGCTCTAAGGCTAAGGTAAAGGGGGGAAGACACCAGATGCATAGCTGGCATGGAACATAACGCAAGGGGGGACTATGGGCTTGGCATGGTAATGGGATGGTAGACCTACATAAGACCGAGAGAAATGGAGAAGGGGAAAGGGCACTTCAAGGGGATGGGGCCAGGGCCTTTCCAATTGGTAGTTGCAGGCCTCGATCCACCCCAGCATGACTGTGGGGAGAACTCGTAGAGAAGAGAAGCAAGGCAAGAAGTACCCCACTGCAAGCAATAAGAAATGGGTGAGGTGGTGTATAATTTCAATTCTGTGTTTAAAAATAATTTACTGCCGATGTCATCAGTGCTCAGGACAATAGGTTATTGCTTGTGCTGTGCGAGGTCGAGGGCGTGGTAGGAGAGGCTTGACACCCAGGAAAGATAAGGGGTCGAGCACGTCGGAGCCACGCAAGGGCAAAAAATTAGTGTAACATCTCATAACAGAGGTGACAAAAGCTTACCGAGAGGGGACAACTGTGGGCATATGGAAGCTGTTGGAAGAATGGGAAGAGGAAGTGAAGCAAGGCAGTGATACAGAGGAGGAGATGGAAAACTGGAGGAACTTAGTCCTGGATCCAAGAAACACCCACGGAATAATCACTTAGTTCAAGAAAACTCTGCATCTGTATTGGCTAATGAAGAGTTTATTAGGCAAGGCTATGGAATAGATCTCAGTGGGGATGGCAATGACACTACAAGAATTTCTGAACTACAAGAAGGATATGGAGAAATTCCTCTTTCAGCTCCATAAGTAGGATATTCCGCTGGACAGAATTGACCGTCATATACCTTGCATCTTGGAGCTATATGGTATGCCTAGAGAATCCACTAAGGACCCGACACCTGTTGCATCTGTCTCAGAGGAAAAGAAGGATTAGAACACAACTCATGCATAATTTTGTCTTATGCGGATAGATTTTAATTTCCATGTAGCAATTATCAATTTATATAGTTATGTAGTGTTTGATCATGAAGTAGAGACATATCTAGCCTCACTGGAAAGACTAAGAAAATATTATTTTTGGATGACTTATACTATGGACCGATTGCCAACAAACTTGGTTTCCCCTCGGGGCAAGTTGAGTCCATTCGGTTTATCTGTGACCTGTTTATATTTAATAGAAAATGGAATAGTCCTACCAAGCTTAACAAAAAAAAAAATACTATCATTTTATTTTTATTTTTAATATACATATCATATTAAAATAAATAAATATATATATATATATTAAAAAATATAAGTAATAAATATATATTAATATAATTAATAAATATATAAAAACTGTAAATAATAATTAGATGTAAGTTCTATTTTACCATATAAAATAAATAAATAATTTATATTCTACCTCTTATATTTCATAATTTACTATTTAAACTTAATTAATAAAAACTGAACACTTAGAACAATTATATATATATATATATATAGAGAGAGAGAGAGAGAGAGAGAGAAATATTTATTTATTTCAGAAAAAGAGTTTGTTGTAAGTATAAAGCATACACACATAGAAAGAAAAGCATGTGGAAGAAATTGTTCTTTTAAAATAAAATTTAAAAAAAAATGCGTATGTTAAAAATAAAAAGAAATATACATATTAGGTTAGTTTTAATAAAAAACATTATAATACATCAATAATTCCATTCTCACTGTCCTCACTAAATTTGTTGTTATTATTACAACCCATTAAGAAAGGTGTGTGATAAAAATATTTTATTTTCACTCTTGCATCTATGAATAAAATTTTTGGATGTCAATGTTATGTAAACTAATTTTATATTAATTTTAAAAGAAGAGAGTATATATATAGATACTCTTTTTCTTTAATTATTATAATTAATATATATATATATATATATATATATATATATATATATATATATATATATTCCCCATGGAAAAATCGTAATTTTATTCATATTGAGTAAAATTACATGTTGTAGATGTTGAAACAACATATGCTTTATCAAAACTTGTCCTGCTGGTAACAGGATCTAAAATAATTTACTGTCTATCTATGCTTTCCTACCTTTCTTTTTTTCCACTTTCCACCAACCTTCATTGTTGGGAGTGGTTGTTACAATAGTCATTTGTGCTTCATTTGTGGTAGCCAGGCTTTCTTTTTCAGAATCTGAGCTTTCTGTAGAGTATGCTCGCTTGCTGCCTCCAATTTATTGCCCTGGGGTGCATTTCTCACTTTGCTGCTGTGAGTTGGTTGTCTTTGGATCTATTGCATATTCAATCTGATTTACATCATTTTGTAGGTTGTGTGGGATGCTTTGTTTGTTGTGTTCTGGATTATTTCCTGGATCTTCTGCCTCTTGAAATATGTTGGTAGTTTCTGTGCTTTTTTCCTCTTGTATGTTATTTGTCCATGTGGTTGAAAACTGCCATCCTTTCGGCTTTGGTGGCTGTCTTCTTTTCTTGTCTTTTTTGTTTTGTGGGCACACACTTTGTAGATAACCAGTTTGACGACATACGTGGCATTTGAAGGCAAAGTTTTCATAATCAAGTGGCTGGGCCCATTACTTTTCATTGTGCAGTAAAAGGATGTGATTTGGTAATCCTTGGCTGAGATCAACCTCCACACAAATCCTAGAAAATGTATAGATATCCTTGGATAGGCGCTCATTGTCTACTTTTAAGAATTTCCCCAAAGCGTTGTCAATGCCCTCTAATACTTTGAAGTGCCAAAAGTGCAGAGGTAAGTTATATAACTTTACCCACACAGTCATTTTGGAAACCATCATGATGTTTGGGTCAAATTCAAGAAACCAATATGTCATAAAAAGGCCAGCATCACCCCAGAACCATGGTCCCTCATTCAATGCATATTCCTTGTCATTTACTGTGTCGAATTTGACAATAAAAACCCTTTTGAACAGAAATGGATTTCGCAGTTTTTTGTCCATATGGAGTAAATCCATTGATGAAGGGCTTCCGGTTTGGGGCAAAAACCATTAAACCTGCATATTATTGCTTTAGCTAAATAATCAACATGTATTTCACCTACCTCATGTACAACAATTGTTAATGCAGGGACCTGAGTTGTCTGCTCGACGATGTAGGCACCAGGGGTAGTAGCTTGCTGTTTAGTTTGCGCTTGTGATTCCATCGTCCCTTTTACTGCATCTTTGAAGGAAACAAGTCCTTTTGAGCTTGTACCGGAATAGCCTCCGTGGAGTCTTGTGCTAAGATAGATGGTTGAGTCGTTGCCTATGTCGTACTCTTTTAGTTTGCACTCCTCCTGCAAAACTTTTCCTGTGTAGATCAGGAGTTGTTTGCAAGGTGGGATTCCAATCCTTTCTTGTATCCTCTGTTTGAGTGTTTTTATCTCCTCCCATCTCCCTAACTTGATGCATATTGTATTCCCTTCCATAGACCTGATAAAGAGGGTACTTTGTCTGCCTTTGAGCACTTCAAGATCGAATGTTGGGTTGTTTGTCTGTTCCTGCACAATGGTCACTTCTCTTTATTGTTGGCTCTAATCTATGTTCTGGGGTTGTGTTCCAGGGCAGAGAGAAGACTTTATGTGAGCCGATTTCCAGATTTTGGCATGGTGTAAGCTCTTTTGTTTGTTGAGCGCCAGATCCATTCGGTTAGTGACATATCTAAAGTTTATACACCTATTTTGCTTGTCATTCTAGCCTTCTTCTGCACATTGGGCCTATGGCTTAGGCTAGAGGGGTATCTTGGCAGCTGCGTGCCCCCCGATCTGAACTGCGAGCTGTGATCTGGGGCAGAAAGGAGGCTTTTGGTGAACATGCCTCCAGATTTGGGTTTGATGTGGGCTGTTATGTGCCAGATCTGTTGGATCCTTGGCCGATTTGTAGTTAATATGCCTTTCTGAGATGAGAGAGATCAATTCGGGTCCACGCAGAAGCCTTTCATGGTTTGCGCTATGAGATTCTGATTTGTATAGAAGGTACGTGTAGGGAAAATTGTCCCAGGCCTCAGATCCGATATTGTATTGGCCCACAGATCTAGCCTTGTCGATGCCTCCATTCCTCCTCTCGCCGTATTTGTTGCTCAGAGAAAACCGTTCAGCTACAAATCACTGGAGGTGTCGTGCTCTGGCCCACTCTGCGATGGGCTTTACCTCTTCGCCATCATTTTATCTGTTCATTACCTCCCGTCCTCCATGACCAAGATACAGTGCAGATGAGGGCACGCGAGCTTCCATGGCGTAGTTGCTAGGGTTCCTGGGTTCAGCCGCAAAGCTCGTCACGAGATACTTTCTTTTCTCTAATTGTTAATATATATATATATATATATATATATATATATATATATATATATATATATATATATATATATATATATATATATAATTCGAATAAATATTTCAATATAGTACTTGAATATCCATATTAATTAATATATTTCAGTTTTAACTTTTTCTATATTTATAAGTTGACTATGGTAAAATTGTTGGATGGCTAAAATAAAAGTAATTAAAAGTAAAAAGATTAAGCTACTTCTTAGTAAAAGAGAGATGTGTAATTCATTTAATTCTTGATATAAAATTGATAAATATTTCACTATGAAAAGTTAAGTAATATTAATGTGTATTTAAAAAAATGTTTTCGATGCATACCTAAAACTCTCACCATGGCCACTCAAAAAATAGTTGTAATAAACACCCCTACTATTAGACTTAAGAAAATATTTGACAAGGATCACTTAAATAATGAACTTGAACATATTACACAAGTATTCAAATATCATGGGTACAATTAAAACTAATTAAGAATAGTATAAATTTTTCTCTATATAATAATAATAATAAAAAATTGAGGACTTCTTAAAAGCTATCAAACTTCCATATATCAAGAGCACTACTAACAAGATAGCCAACATCCTCAACATAAATGAAAATAGTGCTACTTTCTCTCCTCCTAACACATTACAAAAAATGTTGGACCATTCTAAAGACCAAGCTAATCCTAAAAGAAACAAAGACATCAATTTGATCCCTCGTGGATGTGGAAAAGTTTACATTGGAGAAACTGGTCACTCAATCTATGATAAACTTAAGGAACATTATGTTGATATCACTCATGATAGAACTAAGAAATATAAATTAGATGAACACTCAAAAGGAAAAAATCACCACATATGGCTACAGAATGTCAAAGTCGCTTCTATTGATCATTATTCTAGAAGAAAAATCAAAGAGGCCTTAGAGATAGAAAAAGCCCTCACCACTTTCACCGTGATGATGGATGGAAACTTACCAAATCATGGTCCCCCATTATTAACCACATTACTACTAATATATTTTAATTAGCTACAATTATCTATATTATTACTAACCTAATTTAATTACATTATTACATTATTTATGTAGAAATTTCTTATAGATTCAAACTACTAATTGTAATTTACTAAAACAATAGACTTGAATCTGCTCTACTCATCAGCGTAAACAATTAAATGATCATGAAATCATGAAGCATACAAGAGAAATAATTCAGTCAACACATTACATAATGATTTCCCATAGACAGCCACAACTAAAAACCCTTGATATCTATATATTTCATTAGCTAAAAAATATGAGAAGATTACAATGCTTTTCTCAAGCCTGAGCAACCTCTGCAGTATCTCTATTTATCTCATTGCTTTCTAGACAGGCCTTGGCGATACTTAGCCAATTTCCTAGTCTTCCAGGCTCCTTATTTCTTGTGTTGTTCAATGAGGAATTAGGCCTCTCTTTAATAGAGATTTTACTCCATTGGATTACACAGTTATTTTAGGATCTTCGTCTGACTGCATGCACAATCTGTACAACTCAAATAATTATACAACTGATAGTACATTGTCCCTGAACTCCAATATCATTTGGGTACCTCTCAAATCTGACATGTATGAGTTATTTATGAGTAAATCATCGATTAACTAGTTGAATACATGAAGCAACACCTCCCTGTCTTACCTCGTACTAGTTCCTCCACTAGTTGGAACTAGTTTAACTCACTTTAACTCAGTTAAACTAAATTAATTAATTACAAATCATAATGAACTCAAAATGGGCTCCTATAATGTAGGAGACACTGCACATGACTCTAGTTAGACCCTCAACTCGAATTAACTAAGACAACTAAGTCAATTTAAATTAGTTAACTCGTACAAGTTGTCTTGTGATGTAGAATTACAATTTTATTCCTAATTGAATTCAAGGAAAAAATTAAATTATGATTTTCTTGTTGCATTTTCAACATTTTAATCAATATCACATTAATTACATTATTTTACATACCTTATTTTAATTAATTATTATTACATTAATCATAATCTATTTTAATTACATCATTTTAATTATGCATTCATTATTTTAATTATCACTACATTTTATTCAACTACGTTATTAATCATTTTGAATTAATTTCTCTTTTATTCAAAAGAACCAACATAACATCTTTAACATTTCTTGATTAATTATTTTTTATCTATTTTAATTACAATTATTATTTCATTATTTTAATTATCATTACATTAATTATAATCATTTAATTACATTATCTTAATTATTATTACACTAGATAATTATTACTAAATTCTTAATTAAGTAGATTTTTAATTAACCCTTTGTTGGCTATGTGGGTCCTAACTCAAGTTCAGCGTTAGTTAGCCAAAAAAATCCCTACACTATTGGCCCTTTTGGCATCAGCCCGCGGAGTGCAGACCAAAGTCTCATTCGAAGCAGTATGGGGGGATGCTGGAACCAAGTTTCCACACCCTGAGATGGTCGTGATGTCGGTTTATACCCTTTGTTCCTACTTTCATGCAGGTCACTAAGTTTCAAGGCTCTGTTAGTCTAGCCCTTTATTCTACCCTTCAGTACCTCCGCGAAGGTGTACAGTTGACCTTCTCACAGCCTTAACCGTGATCCAGGTACTTTCGCGCCGCTATGACAGTGTATTGTACAGGCTCCCAAGTTACCTTAAGTTTTTTACTTATCTTACTAAACAATCATAGTTAGCACCGTGTAAACTGGTATTCTTACTTGTATTCAATTAACTAATATGATCACATATATTTGTGCATCACATAAAAATTGTAAATTAAACCCAAAACGCAATATAACCAGATGGATTAATGGGAAATAAAGACACATAATTTGTAGGATACTTCTGTTTATTGGTATCTTCAGATTATTACAGACTCTATCCACCCTGTGCACACAACTGCAGGGGTCCATGCACTCAGCTACAAACTTCCACCCTAGGTCTCTGCGCACTCAGCTACAAAGCCTCTACCTAAGCTAAGACCAAAAACACTCAGACTTCTCTACCAAGACTCCAAAACTTGTCTTTTTACCAAAAACTACTTAGAGCTTACTTACTTATCTCCTTTCTATATAATCCCATGGTTTGCGGACCATGGGTGGATATTTACAGTCGACTTTAAACTTTACAAAATAAGGGTGGACAACCCTTTATGACTCTTGACATCTTCATGCTCTACGACCACAAAATGCAGAGACTTTACAACTTTATTACAAAATTGACCCAAAACATGGGCTTTTAGCCCCAAAATTGTCCTTAGGGGAACCCGTTCCCAACAGGCCCCAAACATAAACATGGTGATTCATCCTTGAGTAACTCTATAGATGTGGAGATGTTGGCGCGAAGACCTCCCAGGTCGAACTGTATGACCACAACCTTGGCAGTGCACTGTGCGGCCGCCTGCTTCACTTCTTTAAGCAAATGCTCGGTCGCTGGTCTTGAATTGTCGGCCTGAAGCTTCTGCTGAGTCGCTTGTAGAATATAAAGCTTGCCTTCAATAAGGTCGTGATCGCATAAGCCTCATCCAACCAAGGGTTCAAGCGCACCTCTAGCATTGCCTCCTTGTGTTGCCTTGCATCTACCTATTCTTTCAACTGCTTGGCCCCCTGCAGCTTCACTAGTCTCTACGTATGAGCGACGGTTTGTGCTGTACCTTTTACTTCATCATAGTCTACTGCAGCTCTCGCGCTTCTATCTCCAACCGTTGTACATTAGGGTCCTCTTGCAAGCTTGTTAGGACCTCGAACGATTATTCAAAAAGTTGTGTGGAGTCTACTACTATAGTGTCTACCACCGATATTGCCTCTATGACAACAGTTGCACGCTGCTCCTTTACTTCTGGTGGAGTTGAAGGCTAGGCCTTCAACTGTAGATCTGTAATCTGTAGGTTCAGCTCCAGCTAAACCCTAGAAATCTATGTGCGAGCGTCGTGCATCCCTGCAGCAAGCTTGCGAACGTGCACCTCAACTAGTTCTTCCTCATGAATGGCCAACTCTGGGACCATTCGGTATGCCTCCCCCATGGCCTCAATTATACACGTATTTCAGTCGATTACCTCGGTTACCGCAGCGGTGGCAGAGTCTCGTTGTAGGGCCATATGTTCATTATTAATCCTTTACTAAATGATCACCTATAAAGCATGGTGTTCATGGGCCCTTAGCTCCACGATCACTCCATCCTGCATTAGGTGGAGTGCCTCACTAGGGAGCGTTGTCAAGTTCAACCCTAATCCCTTGAGGGCACTGATAGTGGGCCTGTGAGCTTCATTCTCTGTGGTCAGTGCTCCATCTGGCAGCACTATCGCATTAGAGACCTTTGCATGTAGAATCTTGGTAGCTTCTGAAGTACTGATCATAAGGCTAGTGGACACCATGCCAACCTGCCATGCACTAGTCTGCAGCTCCTATAGACCTGTGTGGATGGCACCCAATAGTAGTTGCTATTGTTGTTCAAACTACTCTAGTGCCTTCGCGGTGACATCTCGCACTGTGTCTCCAATGTCGTGCAAATTTCCCTCTGTGAGGGTGATTGGATTCAACGAAGTCTTAGTGGCCTTCAATTTCTTCCTCGACCCTCCTTTCTCTTGTTCCCTTGGATGCTTGATGCAAGCGGACTTCGCCTGCGAATCCGCGCCCTACTACTCTGTTTGCTTATCTGTTTCTTCCTCTGTGTTGGGCGAAGGCGACATCACGCCTTTATTAGAGCCCAGCTCTGTTCCACCTGCATGTTAGGTGGCATCACGCTCCACCTCAGCCTTGTCAATGACCTCCTTCTTCCTTGTGTCGACCAGCTGCACCATCTTGAGCTTGGCGTCCTCCTTTTTGCGCTGTGCTGTCGGACTTGCTCGCCCCCACTGCCAAGTCTGAGGTAGTGCACCACTCTGCTGGCCAGTGATCAAGGACTGCATCAATGACATCGTATGTTGCCAAGTAAGGCAAGTCATACCGTGTCTGTGCAGGGTCCCTCCACGCCCTAATCGACACATGGTGAAAATCTACCTTGAACTCCGCGTACCCCTGTGGGTTGGAAAGCACAGTAGGCGACAACCGCGGTTTGCGATTTATGGCCATATAGATGTTCATCTCCATCAAGATCCAGAAAATCTTGCTATCTTTGATGTGTTGAGCATCCTTTGTCGCCCATAGCGAAGCATATTTCGCTGCTTCTGGCAGGTCCGATGTGACCGAGAAGAATTGACTATCTTCTGGTAGCTCCCATGCTACCAACACAATAAACATCAAGAGCCATGCATACTAGAAAGTCTTGCTGAGCTCCTATGCCTCGAGAAAGTTCACAAGGAACTGACTGCGGAGATAGTGTGCCCAATTGAACTGGACTCCTTCTGGGCATTAGGCTTCTAGCGTGACGACAGGTGTTGGTACCTCATCTGTGTGGCCACCTTGTAGGGTCACTGATACTTGAGATGGCATATCCTCATGACTCCTTCACAATCTTAAATTTCTCCTTCATGGCCTCCACGAGGGCCGGCTCCCCATATTTTCCGCCAAACATCATGGCCGGATTTTCTCCTGTGTAGGGAAGTTGTGTGATCCTATGGATCAGTCTATCGGTGATGGGTATTGGCTCCTCTAGCCACAGACACCCATCCCGCACCAAGCATAGTAGCTGCTTGATGACCAATATGGTAATGGGGGTGCGGTTGTAGTGTGACACCCATAGCAATTTGAGTAGACCTACCTTGTCTACTCCCCTGAGCCACTTCCATGGCTCCAATGCAGTCATCTCAGTGGTTGTGTCAATGATGTGGCACATTAGCTACTCTGTAGCTAAATCCGGGAACTTCTCATGGTCAACTAAGTCCCAACATTCTAGTTTTAACAGAGGAACTTGCCCAAAGTGTGGTCCTTCAAAGACAATCTCATCTGGAAGCAGAGGGGTTTGTAAGGGGACCTTGCTCTTGTTAATGTCTTTTGGCACCTTAGTCTTGCCCTTGTACGGGGGGACGTACTTGGGTAACTTAGTGATAGGGTCGACACCCTGGACTTCATCTTCCTCCACTTCTACCCCCAAGTCCTCATCATCCATTGGGATGGCCTCAATTTCCTCCTCCTCCGGCTCCAGGTTAATGTCTTTTCCCTTTTCCTATGCAGTGGGCTTGTCCTTCAGTGGGTTTCTTCTCAAGGATGCAGACATCGATATTGCAACCTGCTTGCCCTTTTTCTCCTTTGCACTCTCCTTGGTTGGGGCCATATTTGGTCTAGGTGTCTGTCATGATTTGGGAACTTCAACTAATACCTTAACAACCTCTGGAGCAGCTTACTCTGCCTCCCTGACAACATTCAACATAGCCCCCTTAGTTGTGACTCCTTTGGTGTCCATAACTTCTGCGGGTGTCAACCTAACACTATGCAATAACTCCTGTGTCACCTTTAGAAATGTCTCAAATACTGAATTGGCTATGATGTGTGCCTTAGAGCTCAACAACTCGATTCTCAAAATGCCAAGTGTTTTTCACTGGGAAGCCACCTGTAATTTATAGGGAATTTTGAATTCGAATTCGACCGTTCTCCCTACATTCGATCATTAATGCTAGATTGGTGGAGGATTTCCAAGGATCTTACCCATAAAGTCCGTCTTAAATGCTGGCTGCCCACTTCATTTGGCCACATTTCTACCATCAAATCATGAACAATGACTTTAACAGTCACTTTCCGGTTGGCCTACGTGATTTCTCCCTGGGTAGCGCAACTCCCTTCGCACTGTCGCAAACCCTATGACATTTCCTCACTCCACACAATCCTCCAATCATGCAGTTTCCCAACCCGTTTAGTGTAATTTATAGTCCCGCGCCTCCCTTTAGCTACCTAGAGCACTAAGACTATGCTACCCCCATATAGTCACATGGGTGGATCAGCGATGTATGGCTTCAATCGGTTGCCATTCACCTTTCCTGGGAAGGGATCTCCATTCAATTTAACCAACTGAACTACTCCACCATCGGTAATTTCCTTAATGACATAAGGCCCTAACCAGTGCATTCTGAATTTCCCTAGAAATTTATCAAACTTGTTGTCATATAACAAAACCAGGTCATTTAACTTAAAGGTGCGTAACTTAATGTGTCGATCATGCCATGTTTTTTTGCATTGCTTTTGGACCTATTGGTGAAATCCAACTAGAAATCTCTCTTCCTCAAGCTCAGCCAGCTGCGCGAGCCTCTCTTCCAGGGCTTCGTGATCCATCATACCCGTGAGTTCCACTATGTACAGACTAGGCACAATGTATTCCATGGGCATCACTTCTTCAACACCATATACAAGCCTAAAGGGTGTTTGTCCAGACAACTTTTTGCATGTCGTCCGATAGGCCCATAGTACTGCGTGTATGCACAGGTCCCAATCACTTCACTAAGCATTGTAAACCTTGGTCAGCACGTTCTCTAGCACCTTATTGAATGTTTCCACCATCCCATTAGCTTGTGGGTGATAAGGCGTTCTTTTCTCATGCTAAAATTCCTTCGTCAGCACACTAAATGTCTCGTTCAGAAAGTGCGTACCGTGATCACTAATAAAAATATTTAGACACCCAAATCGTGTCAATACATACTCAAAGAGAAACTTCGCAGTGGTCGTGCTTGTGCAGTCCTTCATAGGTTGTGCCTCCACCCATTGAGTCAAATACTCAGTCGCGGTGATAATGTACCGTGCTTTTGTCTTCTTCCCTTGGGGTTGAATAGGTCCCACAAAATCTATCGCCCATTTCTCAAAGGGTTGTAATGTCACCTGTGGGTTTAGAGGCAACTCATCTCTCCGTGATGGCCTGCTAGTCCTTTGACACACATCACACACCTTGCAGTAAACTTTTGAATCTTGATGGAGGGTTGGCCACCACAACCCTATGCGTAGAATCTTCTGCGCAATCACTCTCCCTACATAATGGCTTCCTACGGTGTCCCCATGAGCATCCACGAGGATACTGCTTCTTTCAAACTCGGTACATGTCACCGCAATACTTCATCAGACCCCATTTTGCACAGATGTTCAAAAATGACAGAAAAGTCTACTGCATGCACCACTAACTCCTTCTGCTAGATGGTGTAGCCCTCTAGGGCAGTTCCTTTCGTTGGGATGTGTATGATGTCTTCAAAGTGACTATCCACGACACGCACTGCAAATACTTATGCCTCAGGCAATCCCTCCTCCAAATTAGTGGGCTCTTCCCCTGTTTCGATGCGCGACATATGGTCTGGTCCCACGTTCAGTCATCTAGGCTTCACAATAACCTCAAAATCATACTCCTGGAACAATAACCGCTACCTACAGATTCTCTCCCCAACACAAGGTTATTGACCAGGTATTTCAATGTAAAATGATTCATCTTAAAATGTCCACCCAACAAATAGTGTCTAAACTCCTAGAGCGCCTATACCATGGCTAACCCTTCGCACTCGGTGGTGGAATAGTTCTTCTCAGCCTTGGATAACCTTCTTCTTGCGAACGCTATAGGATGGTCCAATTCTCCTCTTCCATCCTATGTCATTACTGCTCCCAGTGCTATACATGACACGTCTACATGTATGTGAAACTCCTTCCAATCCGAGAAGACTAAAATCAGCACGGTGACCATCTTTTCTTTCAATACATCCAAGCTCTTTTGACAATCCTTGTTCCAATGGAACATGACATCCTTTTTCAACAACTTCTCCATAGGCACGGTGATCTGGGCATAGCTCTTGATAAACTTCCTGTAATACCCCGTATTCCCTAAGGTTGCGCGCAGCTGTTTCACACTCCTCGGCGCCTCCAAGTTAAGTATCACCGCAATCTTCGCGGGATCTACCATCAGTCCCTATCTACAAACCACATGACCTAGCAGAGTCCCAAAAGGAACACAAAGCAGACATTTCTTCAAATTGAGTGCAATCTGGTACCTTCGACAAGTATTTAGCATCAGGTGCAAATTTGCTACATGGCACTTTACCAACCCAAACAGAATCCAGTCATCGAAATACACCTCTAGAAACTTATGAATAAATTCCTTGAATGAAGCAATGACTATGCACGAAAATATTGCAGGCTCGTTCTTCAATCTGAAGGGCATTATGGTGTACTGAAAACATCCCCACTCAGTTGCGAAGGTTGACTTGCTTCTATCCTTCGACGCAATTTTGATCTAATGGTACCTAGAGAACCCATCAGTGAAGGAGTATGCTTCTTGGCCGCCTACATTATCTAATACCTCATCAGTGAAGGGATTCGGGAAGGTATCATGTACGCAAGTGTCATTTAGTTTCCTAAGATCTGCGCATATCCTTATTTTATCCTTCTGCTTCTTTTTCTGTACCACCATTGGGCTTACCCAATCATACTCTTCCACGGGCTCAATGATGCCTGTCATGAGCATCTTGTCTAGCTCTAAGCAAACCTTCTCCTTATACTTCGGATTGAGACGGTAAGGTCTTTTCTTAACCAGCTTCGCGTCGGGTTTTAATGTGATCTTCATAATGCCCAGGTCTCCTATTATCCCCTTTAGCTTCGTAAACTTGGTAGGGAACAAATCCTGGTATTCGCAGAGTAATTCGGTGACCTTATATACCGTCGCGTCATCCAAGTAATCTCCATTCTTCGTGAATTTGGGCTCTGCCTCCATACCAATATTTACCTGTTTCGTCTTCAGTGGCACGGTTATATCAAGATTCTCAATCTGTGGTCACTCTACCTCGCGATGACCCTATGTTTTAGGGATATTAATCTATTGTGGATCCTCATCTTCTTCTTCAGTAGTCACGCTATAGCATTCCAATGTGTGGCTCAGCTGAGTAGTCCTATCGGGTCGAATCGGATCCAAAGGCTCCTACGGTATCCTAAAAATTGTTGTTTTTACTTCTTGTAGTGCTTCGTCAATATAGTCAAAACCAGCTTCGAAGCTGAAAGTCATTATGAATCCTTCGCGCAGGATATCCCATTTACCTGTACTATGGCAGAGCTTTGTTTCCATGTACCAGTTCATCGAGATGACATCCAAGGTGTGACAGAACAAGTGCACCCATTCAAGTTGGGGCTTCGCTCCATAAGCCTTAGCCCATCTGGCCAAGTGTGTGCATGGATCATCCTTCCCATCATATTTGTCTATCATTCATACCTTTAGCTTCCCAAAACGTGTTCTCATCATCCTCATACACTTGCTCCAATCATCAAAGCAACCCTTTTGCGTACCCCACCATCTTGCGGGCGTAGTGCACAAGGCCGAGTCCAAAGCCTGGAAGCACTGCTTCTTTGATACTTCCCTCTCAAATGCATCCAAAGACACATCCACATCATTCAAACCATCGTAAGTGGGTAGAATTCTTACCTCTGATGATACACAATGCAATAAATTGGTGATCATGTTACAACTTAGTGTGGTTACTTCATGTAGTCGTTTCTTTCAGTGCTCTAATTCTTCATCAGAGTCTGATGTGTAGGAACTCTTGTAATCCCATGTAATTCATCCATCCACTGTCGGATTCACCCAATATTGGTGTCACGCTGTTATCTTATATATACTATCCAAATTGTCATTGCTCTCGTAATCGCGGACTGGTTCAGTATAGCACGATCCTTTAGCAGGATCTAGGGGTACTATTACGCGGAGTGTTTTATTTTCAAATATCATATTTCACTTCTTTAGGTTGATTACCCCATTCATGTCAGTAGGTCAATCAATGCCAAGGAGTGCAGGGTAGGTGTAGTTTTCATACACAATTCCTATCACTTCAAAGTCAGCCAATGCACTCACACCTTCAATATCTACAGTTACCCCTTGCAGTCGCCCCATGGGGATGATCTTCTGCTGATTTTCAATCCTTAACTGAGTCAGATACTACTGTAGTGCATATCTTCCCATCCGCTCCCAAGTCTACTTTGGTAAAACATTTGCGTCTGACCCCAGATCCAAAATAACCTAATCCATTTCATATTCCCCTATCTGCGCGGTCAATCTCATTTCACGCCCTATCCATTCTTTATGCTTACCAATCTTCCGTACCATGTGCAGTTCACCGGGAGTGTTTCCGACGCATCTATTTATAATCTCTTATAACCCTTTCACGGCCTTACTATCCTGCAACAGCTTCATGCAGGTCTCTAGAAAGGTCGTAAGCATAGAAGGGTCCATTTCTTGATGAGGCTTAGCCTTGCTCCTTGAGGTAGAGGCCTCAGTGAAGCTCTTCTTTGCTTCCATGAACGTCTCACGTGCGTGCTCCAAATCAAATTCAACCTCCTTCGTCAGAGATTTGTGAACCCATGTGCTGTCTTCGGGTTCTTTCCCCTTATAATCACCAGTTGCAATTCCACTTCAAAGCACTATATTCACATTCGGATCCTCTTTGCAAGGCTCAAACCTCATCATTTGTAGGTTCTGAGTTAGCTGAGGTGGTATCACCCCTTTGTCGCGTATCATCGCTATCATCGTAGGACAGTCCTCTGTCTCATGATCAAACTAAGTACAATACTTGCACGACGGATGTGTTGGGTTAGTGCATTCATGGGCATAGTGTCATGGTCCTCCACAGTTGTACCAGATTAGCTATACCCAACCTCTGCCAGGTCCTCCTCCACCTCGGCCTCATCCACGCCCTTGAAAGCCTATTCACGCCATCCGAGCACTTTGGTCAGGAGGCCGCATTTTTTTCCAGGACTCTATAGGTGGGTGTTTTGTCCATCATCAATTCATAACTTCTACAGTTGTGCTCATCATGCCCTACTAACTAGCAGAAGTTGCAGAATAGTTTTTGCAATGTTTGTACAAACTTCTGCAACAAATGACATTTATCCGTCATATGTTTTCCTGCTACATGACATATAGAGCACCATAATGCAAGCCCCGTATTCGGTCCTTCTTGGGCTTCCGGCCTCAAAGACATCGGTCCTCTTCCTGCAATATAGTTCACAAAGACTAGGCAATGGTCTTTGTCATGCTCTTGGCCTTTACATTTCAGGCACCATACCTCTTTGTGCACCTCCAGTCAAACTGTTCTGTCTTGCTTTAAACTTTGCATTTCAAGGCAAAGATTTTCCATATGTGCATGGATCTGCTGAACCCCCAGATTCAAATCTTGCATCAATCTTTCATACAATCTCATTGCAATCTCCAAGGAACTATGTAAACTTTGAAACGAGAACTATAAACTCAAAACGGGAACTCTGGACAAAAAACACCGAAAAAACATCAAAAACAGTGCTAAAAACGAAAAGTGTTGATGCTGGAATAACACCTTTTTTTTTTTTTTCTTGGCTAAATTTTCAACATGTTTTAAAAATGGCGTGAAACCCAATTTTTTGCACAAAAATTATCCAAAAAACACCCTCAAAACGAAAAGTGTTAATGCTAGGAGAACACTTTTTTTTTCGAAAGTAAAATTTGAACATTTCAAAATAATGGCGTAAAATATTTTATCATGACCCCGAAAAACATTAAATTTAAAAAAATAATGAAAACATAAAATAAAATAAAAATAATTAAAACAATGAAAAAACACAAAAAAAGAGTTAAAAAAAAAAATAACAAAACATAAATTAAAATATATACTAAAAACAAAACATAAAATTAAAATAAAAAACGAAAAAAAAAAATCAAATATAAAAAATAAATAAATAAATAAAAATAAAAATAAATCATTTATAAAAATGTAAAAAAAAAACAAAATTAATGATAAGAATTAAAAAACTAAAATGAAAATAAAAATTATAAACAAATAAATAGTAAAAAAAATATTTATTAAAATAAATAAATTATCTTGTAAACCATAAAAAAATTGGCAAAAGAAAAAAAAAAAAATATGAAAAAGAAAAAAAAAAAACATTTAAAATAAACTTAAAATTATTTGGTAATAAAAAAGAAAAAGAAAAAAAGAAGAAGTAAAAATTAAAATTAAAAACAAACTAGATTTTAAAAAAATAGAAAATTAACAAAAAAAAATTAAAAACTGCTAAAATTAAGATTAAAATGTTGATTACTTAAAAAACAAATATAAAAATATATATAAAAGACAAAAATAAAAAATAAAAAATGTTAAAAAAAAATTATCTCATAAACCATAAAAAAAATTTGGAAAGAAAAAACAATATATATATATATGTGTGTGTGTGTGTGTGTGTGTGTATATATATATATAGCGAGAGAGAGAGAGAGAGAGAGAGAGAGAGAGAGAGAGACATTTCTGCGAATTTTTTTTAAAACAAACTAGTTTGAAAAAAATAAAAAAACATTAACGAAAAAAATAAAAAAACTAGTAAAACAAAAAAAACAAAAATAAATTCAAATTATAAAAAAAAAGCAAAAAAATGCGTATTTTTTATTAAAAAAAAATGTAATTATTTTTTATTAAACCTACATTATTTATTAAAATAAATAAATAAATAATTTTTTTTTAAAATCTTTTTTTATTAAAAAAAATATAATTTTTTTTTAAACAATTTTTTTAAGCCATTTTATTTATTTATTTTTTTTTACAAATCATTAAATAAAACAAATTTTATTTTTTTTAATTTAAAATTTAAAAAAAAATTAAAATATATATTGGTTTTTTAATGTTTTTTGTTTTGTTTTGTTTTTTTCGTGGCCCTCCGCTCCCCGGCTGCCCGTGGTGGCATGGCCGTGGGCAGAGGGCCTGCGTGCAGGCCCTCTGCCCACGGCCATGCCACCACGGGCGACCGGGGGGCGGGCGAGCGATTCCTGTGCAAGCCCTCAACCCACGGCCATGCCACCACGGGCGACCGGGGGGCGGGCGAGCGATTCCTGTGCAAGCCCTCAACCCACGGCCTCGCCACCACGGGTGACTGGGGAGCGGAGGGCCATGAGAACTTTTATTTTTTATTTTTTTAATAAAAAAAATGTTAAAAAACCAATATATATTTTTAATTTTTTTTTTTAATAATTTTTTAAATTTTAAATTAAAAAAATTATTTTATTTTTAATGATTTGTAATTAAAAAAAAAACAATATAAATTTTATTTTTTTATAATAATTTTTTAAATTTTAAATTAAAAAATTATATTTGTTTTAAAAAAATTAAAATATTTTTAATGATTTGTATCTTTAAATTTATAGAATATATATATATATATATATATATATATATATATATATATATAATTTTTAATAAAATAAAGTTGTTTAAAAAAAAATTAAATTTTAATTTTTAATTTTTTTCGTCTTTAGATAAAAAAAATGTAGGTTTCATAAAAATTATTATTATTTTTTTTTTTTGAAATAAAAAATACGCTCTTTTTTTAAAAAAATGAAAAATAGGCATTTCTTTATAAACTATAAATGTTTTTTTATTTTTTCATTTGAAAAGACATATATTTTCCCATTTTCATATTTTTTTGGTTTTTTTTTTTTTTATAATTTGAGTTTATTTTTGTTTTTTCTAATACTAAATTTACTAGTTTTTAAATTTTTTTTTTGTTAATTTTCTATTTTTTTTTAAAACTAGTTTGTTTTTAAATTTTTTTTCCTAGTTTTTGCTATTTTTTTTTATTTCTCTATTTTTACTTATATATATATATATATATATATATATATTCCATGCAAATTCTTTTATGGTTTATGAGATAATTTTTTTTAACATTTTTTATTTTTTATTTTTGTCTTTTTTATATATATTTTTATATTTGTTTTTTAGATATATATTTTTATATTTGTTTTTTAGAGACAATTATTTCATGTGGATTGAAAATTTAATTGACGATATATAAATATGTAAAATATAGAAAATGCAAAATGTCGAATTTCTTCTTCAAATATACAAAACAAAAAAAACCTCACTACAAAAAAAAAAAAAAAAAAAACAAGAAAATATGAAGAAGAAGACCACTTCCAAAATTATTAAATTTACAAAATAATTATTTACATTTCATACATTAGAAAATTTAAAGTCAAAAAATAGGTCTTTTAAAAAAGGGTCTGATGCAGAATTACCACTTTTTTAAATCAACATGAAAATCACTACCATTCTAAAATGCAATGTACATAAAAAAATTAAAGTGCCAAAAACTATGCTCTAAAAAAAACATGTGTGTTCTGCATCACCCCTTTTCAAAATCGGGTCACTTTTGTGTTATCTCTACAAAACGGGTAACGGTATCAGTTCCCATTTCAAAGTTTACGTTGATAAGGCCTCTAACTAAGTCGCAATATTCTGTTGTGACATTGCAACCCTTAGGTGAGGCAAGAGCTAAGCCACGAACCACTCGCGGTGTTGTCCATCCATTAAGTTCATACTAGCTTCGCGAATTTTACACTTCAACCTTTGATCCAATTCCCAAGGTGTCTCACCTAGTTTCGTCACGATTTCCTTGAACCCCATAATCGATTGTGCCTCGTATTTGGGCCTATTGAATTCTCTATTCAGCGCGATCTGGATATCTACTAATCCAACGTTTGGGTTATCATTAGAGTACTTGATGTACCAAGTTAGCGCATGATCCTACAAAGCACTAACCAATGTTGCCTTCTTCATATGATTATCCATGATGCCCTGAGCTTCCCATACAACGTTCACAATGAAATAAAACTAGTCTGGGTCCTCATTTCCTAGGCCCTTAAACAAAGGCAGCTTCACTAAATTTTCCATTCTAAACTTCAATGGAGGTGGTGGTGGTATGGGTGAAGTCGCAGATGATGGTGGTGAAGTGGGAGATGGTGGTGGTGGTGGTATGGGTGAAGTCGTAGATGACGGCGGTGAAGTGGGAGGTGGTGTAGGTGGAGGTGGCAATCACAGGAATCACTATCTTATTAACTGAACTACACTTCGTGGAGAAGCCCGTGCTACTCTCTCTTTGTCACTTAACAACAGTGATATGGGTGGGCTATATTCAGGACCCTTTCTTCCTTCGTTTCTGTAAGTCTTTCCACATAGCATAGATCCGAACATCAAGGTAGTTGGATAACCCATTTTTTGCACAATAACATCTTAATCCAGGTATTCAAAGACTTCAAGTACTTACCTCATGGACCTTTGAAAAAGTGTCGCTCCGCCTCATTGTAACTAACCGAGGTATCGACAACAAATTTAGTCACAAATCCTCCTATGATGTGATTGAGACAATGATCGATAGCACGGGTGGTCTTATCCTTAGAGGCTTCTAGTCTTTGTACTAACTCCGAGGTCTAAACAATAGGACCGTCAATTCTCCACCTTCCTTGGCTATCCACTAGCTTCGTGATCCACTCGTATAACTCAACTGGAAAGGAAGAGAAAAAGATCTCGTGATTCTCTATATATAAGTACCTGTCTAGCCACTATTCCTTTGTTAGTCACCGATTTTTGTTCTCCTGTGCCGCGAATTCGTGGATCTTCCTGTCTAGCTAGTCTTCGATTTCTTTCTTAATTGGATTCCCCTAATACAACATTAGACATCTCTCATGAAAATTCCGGTCCCAGCAACGAAACCATTTGTTGGATGTGTGGGGCCTGACCTAGGTTCAACGTTAGTTAGCCAAACATATCCCTACACTATTGGCCCTTTCGGCATCAGCCCGCAGAGCGCGGACCAAAGTCTCACCCGCAGCAGTATGGGGGGATGTTGGAACCAAGTTTCCACACCCTGAGATGGTCGTGATGTCAGTTTATACCCTCTGTTCCTACTTTTTCATAGGTCGCTAAGTTTCAGGGCTCTATTAGTCTAGCCCTTTATTATGCCCTTCATTACCTCCGCAAAGGTGTATGGTTGACCTTTGTGTAGCCATAACCCATGATCCAGGTACTTTCACACTGTTATGACAATGTATTGTATAGGCACCCAAGTTATTTTAAGTGTTTTAATTATCTTACTAAACAATCACAGTTAGCGCCGTGTAAACTGATATTCTTACTTGCAATCAATAAACCAATATGATCACATATATTCGCGCATCACATAAACATTGTAAATTAAACCCAAAACACAATATAAACAGATCCATTAACAGGAAATAAAGACACATAATTTGTAGAATACTTCTCTTTATTGATATCTTCAGATTATTACAAACTCTATATGCCCTGCACACACAGCTGTAGGGGTCCGCGCACTCAGCTGTGAACTTCCACCCTAGGCCTCTACGCACTCAGCTACATAGCCTCTACCTACGCTAAAACCCGAAACACTTAAACTTCTCTACCAAGACTCGAAAACGTGTCTTTTTACCAAAAAACTACTTAGATCATACTTAGCTCCTTTTTATACAAAATTGTCCGCGAACCATGGGTGGATCTTTAGAGCCAACTTTACACTTTACAAAATAAGGACGGACAACCCTTTATGACTCTTAACATCTTCACGCTCTGCGAACACAAAACATAGAGACTTTACAACTTTATTACAAAATTGACCCAAAACATGGGCTTTTAGCCCCAAAACTGTCCTTAGGGGAACCCGCTCTCAACACCCTTATTCAAAAGAGCCAACATAACGACTTTAGCATTTCTAGATTAATTATTATTTACCTTCATATTTTGGTTAGCTAAATGAAATCAAGATTCTTCTATGGATCACTTGATGATGGGCTACAATACTTAGCCCAAAATGTTAATGAGAAAATTCACTACATAGAACTCCAAAAACTCTCCAATGTAGATCTTGTCCAGAACACAATTGCTGACATGAGGAAATGATGTTAAAAAAAGGGAATTAGGATTTAGAATACATTCCTTCAATTTTTGTTAACATTGTATATGTAACACCCCTTGTATTAGCTAATTATTTTGTAATGATAAATGATGACTATGATTACAAAATAGTTATATATTTGGTTGATTTGAAGAGTGTGACAAACAGATCCATGATCTAAGGGAGAGTTATGAGTGGCATTGGCTAGCATGGTTAAGAACCCACCACTAAATAGTTTGAAAAGACATGGAGGGCCAAATGATATGCCCATCTTCTTCTTTGCTTCCACGACGCAAAGGGAAGGGGAAATGGATGGTCCTCAATGAGGGCATGAAGAGATTGGAAGAAAAGAAAAAGAATGGGAAGAAAAATATGGGGTCTCAATCAAAAAAATGTAGGATAGTCAGAGTGAGAAAACTTTAGAGAAAAGACAAGGTTGAGAGCAGGAGGAAGAAGCTATGTGCTTGAGAAAATTTTCTTAGTGTTAGGAGTAAATTTCTAAGCAAATGAGCCAATTTTTTTTTTTTAAAGTTGGTGATGAATCTTTCTAACAATAAAAAGAAAAAATAAAAAACATGCAAAACCCTACAATCTTTAGCAATAACTACTCAATTGATCTTCGACCAACTCCACTAATTACTAGAGCTTAGTCAACTAAGTTCACCTGAAAATAACAAAGTTGGATTGCTAAATTTTAGACATCTTTACATGAAAAACTATACTAATAGCCTACAAACTCGAATTTACTCTTCTAACTAGGAGACAAGATCATGTCACTATAGCTAACTGAAATCCAAGTCATCTTGTTGATGTGGAAAATCAAATTCCTCAAATTGACTAAGGCACAAGTCAAAACTGTGCCTTTTCTTTCTACATTCTAATAGGAGGCGAGACCTACTTATGAAAGAGAAGTCTCCATATGGTGTGTACATGACCTCAATAAATTCATCACGATAACTTATTACAAAGAATAATGGTGTGACCAACAATGTGGGTATGAGGAAAATAGTACATGATACAAGATATGTTGGCATCAAGGGGAAAAATAGTAGTACAATGATAGAGAGTGATCCAGATTCATGCAAGAATGAAAATGAATTACAAATTTAAAAACAGAAACATGGAGCTACATCGAAAACTAAAATTCAGTTTATTAATAACAAAACATTGAGAATTGTTTGCATTCCCTTCTAATACCCCCACTCTCCCTCACATGGATCCCTCCCATATAGCTCACGGCCCATTTTATGTACTAATTATCAAAGGTGAAGTGGCAAATGCATTGCAAGTGTACCATGTGGTGACTTGACCCTCTTTGAATTCACATTTGTATGGTGTCTTCGATAGCCAATTCCATATCCAAATCTCATATCATGTACTTGAGCCTTTAATGGTTTTGAGGTGGTGGTTTGTGGTGAAATTTAAGTTTAGGTCCCAGAAAACTGTGAAAAATAGTAGCTCTGCTAGAAATTAGGAAACTTAAAGGAAATAATGTTCGGGGTCCAAGTGGAATAGGGGAGTGGCCACCAATATCCACCTAGATCATTCTACCCCCCTTAATAAGTAATGGTCCCCATTGTGTTGAGTATCTCCATGATCCAGGAGGATCTCAAGACACCAAGGGGATGGATAAAGGCTCGAAATTCAAAATGGCAGAAAGGAGTAGCTGATGGTATCAGTGGAAAGGGATCGTCTTCTTGATCGTGATGGCATGAACGGTTCATCAATCTGAGCTCGTATGCAAAAGATAGAGCCCCTCAAAGATTGGTATGGCAAAGGAAAAATGGGACCCACAGTGCACCACATGGCATCCCAGTCAGCACGTGGGACCCGCATGGCAGCTTGACACTTGGCATCCTTCCAGTTGCTTTCTAAACCTGCACAAGAAAAAAAATCATTTTAGGTTATTAAATAACTAAAAGACAAAACTTGTTTTATAGTTATTAAAAAAACTATACATATAAAATCAAACTCAAAATATAATTACACATATATATATCCCATATAACGAAAAAAATCCAACGTTAAGCAAATCTGTGGCAAAAGGGCGATATGAAAACAACGTGGCATAGTCAAAAGGTTATATTATATAAACCATATTAAAACAAACCAACTTATGCCATGTTAAGGCAACGTGAGTATAACCATTGGCATATGGTATAAAGATTGGGCGTGGCATGAACGTTGACCAACCCTTAATACGGTGGGGCTTGGGTAAGGCGACCACGTATGTGGTCTCGCCACCCAAAGCCACCACGCATTCCCATAAAAAACAAACTGCCCACGTGAATTAGTACTGCAAACCCAGTTTAATGCAATACGGTTGGAAAGGATGGGTGTGGTCCCGTGAGGTACGGGCCCGCCCCCATCAATGGTAAAAAAAAATATAATGTATATTATATTTTGGGATACGGTGGGAATTAGTAATTGGTTTTGGTAAATATGGGTTTGATAAAAATAACCCAAAACCATATTCTGGTTTAATCCGCCCATAGTTTATATAAACTTTTTTTTTTTTACCATTGCTAAGGAGGAGATCAGTGGTACGAATTTCCAGATAAGGTGATGGAACTTTGAGCACTCAGAAAATGCCTGAGCAGAATTTTTGCATGAGGTAAAATTTCACTTTGTCAGAATATGGTCAAGTTTATACTTGCTTTTTATGGTTTTTCGCAGGGATTCTAATGTTGAAATCAGATTTGATATCTGAGCAACGGATTTTAAGCTCATTCCTGACACAGAATCCTTAAAGAATCTTGAGGGAATCTAAAAGATTCATTGTGCTCCAAATTTTCAAATTTCCAGAATTCGGATTTTGGACAGTCGTTTCAGTACTAGTTGACGCCACAAATCTGATTATGTATTCAGATTTTTCTTTCTCTCATTTCTTCTTTCAGTCACTTTTCTAAGTGCTAGTGCAGATGTCCATCTTCATGTGCGAACAGTCTTCTTCTTGCGATCGATGATGTGAGATCGATGTTTCAGCAAGCTTCAGCACTTTGATAGCCTTTGCTTCAGATGGCCCTTGGTGATGAGGTATATGATGTGTTCATGTACTTCTTATTTCTGCATTATGTTGTATAGATCCATGATTGATGATTGATGCAGGATCTTGTTTATTTCTTGTTGTCATGATTCCTTACTTTATGTTATGTGGAATCTTTCTATGTGATGTACTTTCTGTCATAACTCTTTATGTTATGCTTTGAGATCCCTTGTTGTATGTTGTTGGGATACTCTTGTTGTCGTCATGCATGTGTTTTGCTTTGACATCCCTTTTGTGCCATGTTGGCGGGATGCGCACCATGCTTGTTTTGTGTCATACTGATAGGAGTCTTTTGATTGAGAGTTCTAGCTGTGGAACATCTCTTAGAGCCACTCCTGCGTGAGGGCATTCTTCCTTGTATGATCGAGACATCATCTCTATGTACATCATCTTTATTGACAACACATAATGCAACGGCCTACACCATCTTGACACCGGGGCCCGGAGACGTAGTCCCTCCTGGACGAACTCCGTTATCAACGGCTTTTGTTTTCATGTGCTGATGATTGTTATATTCCTCTTCTTTATAGTATGCAGATGGATTCCTTAATGTTCCTTTAAAAACAATTTTAACACATCACAAAAGTAAAAGGTCTTGGGAAGGTCCTTCTTCACACCCGGACCTGGATCAAGTGGTATCAGAGCGGTCTTTACGTGTATGTGAATTGCAGTGTGAACAATGGAACCTGCAGCGACAGAGAATGAAAGAGAAATGTATGAGACCATGGTCAACATTTCCAAGAGAGTGGAAATCATGTATGAGGCTCTACAGAAAGAGACAGAGGAAAAGGAGCGATTGCAGCTTCAGTTGCAAGCCACAGAGAAGGCCGTGGAAGAATTGAAGCAAAACAAACATAATCTTCAAACAGAGAACGATGAATTGAAGATGCGTCTACATGAAGAGAAAGAGGAAAAACAAAGTTTGCTACGACAGCTGCAAGCAAAGGACGAGGCCTTGGAAAAGCTGCAGCATGACTCATGTGAGGTAAAAAGTAGTTCTCCATCTTCATGTATGTTTCCTGATGATGATTTCGCTATGTTTGAAAATCACACCACAGGAATTGGCTCCAAATTGTTGAAGAGAATGGGGTATGAAGGAAAAGGCTTGGGCGTTAATGGCCAAGGCATTGTTAACCCCATCAAAGTAGAGGAATTACCCCGTCAAGCAGGACTTGGGTATGTCAAGAAAGAAGTTGGAGAGTGCTCAAAGGTGTCAGAGTCGTCCGAGACATCGTCGAGGAAAGAGAATGATGGGAAAGCATCCCCATCATCCCATGGCAGTTTCCGTCACAGGGAGAGAGCTGAGGCAAGCTCTCATTGGCATGCTGACATCAGAAACAACAAAGGAAGGTATAATCACTTTCGATCTTCGAATGTTCATTTTGATTATGATCATGTTGTTAAAAATGAATGAAGACAAAGGCATCGAAAAACATGCACTTTTTGTGGTTTACCTAACCATACCTTTTCCAAGTGTTGGAAAAGAATGACAACACTCATGAGGCATGAAAAACCCTCTCAATAGCATGAGAAGAAACAGGTTAAGCAGGTATGGAGGAAGAAAACCTACTGCAGTCATTGTGATCGAAATGGCCATCCAAAAACCACTTGTTGGAGGCTCCATCCAGAGCAACGCCTTAAAGACAAAGCATCGGTGCATGAACCAGGAAGAGCAGTTGTTCGACAAGCAAAACTGCCACAAGGAGGTGACCCATTCACATTGATCAGTGAAAAATGGTTTTTAGACATGTTGTCGTTTCATGGTCATTCTTTTGTAAATCATTTGTTGCATTTTAAAGTGTAAAAGTGATGATGTGTTTTCCATCACTTGGTCAGCAACAATGATGTCTGGTCATGTTTTGAGTCGTATTTTGAATTTCATGTTAAAACTCTGAAAGTGATGTTATGTCTCCATCACTTGTCGAAACAATAGTGTTTGGCCTAATGTATGTAAATCATGTGTTGTAGTGATGATGTGTTTTCCATCACTTTTTGAAGCAACCATGATGAGTTGGCCTTGTTGTCACATCTCGAGTATTACATCCATCTTGTTGTAAACTTGACCACCGAGTATGTGTTATAAACTCGTGGCAAGTATGGGACGATTGGGTCTTTAGGTTGGTCATGTTATTCAAACATGCCATTTGCAAGCAATGTACTACAGATTGCAAAAGTAGCAGGTGTCGGTTTGTCCCTTAAGGTTCCAAAAAACAAAGGTGAAGGAGATGGAAGCAAGACCTTTTCAAAACACTAATGATGCGGACAGGGTACAGATAGAGATGCATATTATTCTACATGCTTTTGGAGGACCAAAAGCTCCTCAGTGGGGAGGATTGATCTAGGAGGATCTCGAGACACCAAGGGGATGGATAAAGGCTCGAAATTCAAAATGGTAGAAAGGAGTAGTTGATGGCATCAATGGAAAGGGCTCGTCTCCCTGATCGCAATGGCATGAACAGTTCATCAATCTGAGCTCGTATGCAGAAGATAAAGCCCCTCAAAGAAAGGTATGGTAGAGGGAAAATGGGGCCCATAGTGCACCACATGGCATCCCAGTGAGCATGCGGGACCTGCATAGCAGCTTGACACTTGGCATCCCTCCAGTGGCCTTCTAGACCTGCACAAGGAAAAAAAATCATTTTAAGTTATTAAATAACTAAAAGACAAAACTTGTTTTATAGTTATTAAAATACTGTACATATAAAATCAAACTCAAAATATATAAAACCATATAATAATATGGTTACACATATATATATCCCATATAACAAAAAAATCCAACGTTAAACAAATCTGTGGCAAAAGGGTGATATGAAAACAACGTGGCATAGTCAAAAGGTTATATTATATAAACCATATTAAAACAAACCAACGTATGCCATGTTAAGACAAGGTGGGTATAACCGTTGGCATATGGTATAAAGATTGGGCATGGCATGAACGTTGACCAGCCCTTAATATGGTGGGGCTTGGGTAAGGCGGCCACGTATGTGGTCCCGCCACCCAAAGCCACCACGCATTCCCATAAAAAACAAACTGCCCACGTGAATTAGTACTGCAAACCCATTTTAATGCAATACGGTTGGAAAGGATGGGTGTGGTCCCGTGAGGTACGGGCCCGACCCCCATCAATGGTAAAAAAAATATAATATATATTATATTTTGGGATACGGTGGGAATTAGTAATTGGTTTTGGTAAATATGGGTTTGATAAAAACAACCCAAAACCATATTCCGGTTTAATCCGCCCATATTTTATATAAATTCATTTTTTTACCATTGCAAAGGAGGAGATCAGCGGCACGAATTTGGAGGCAATGTGGTGGCACTTTGAGCACTCTGAAAAACTGGTGGAACTTTGTTTGAGCGGAAGTTTTGCAAGAACTAAAATTTTACTTTGTCAGAATATGGTCAAGTTTATACTTGTTTTTTATGGTTTTTCGCTGGGATCCTAATGGTAAAATTAGATTTGATATCTGAGCAGCGGATTTTCAGCTCATACTTGACACAGAATCTTTGAGGAATTTTGAGAGAATCTAAAAGATTCCTTGTGCTCCAAATTTTCAAATTTTCAAAATTCGGATTTTGGACAGTCGTTTTAGCACTAATCGATGCCACAAATCTGATTATGTATTCAGATTTGTCTTTCTCTCCTTTCTTCTTTCAGTCACTTTTCTAAGTGCCAGTGCAGATGTCCATCTTCATGTGCGAACAGTCTTCTTCTTGCGATTGATAATGTGAGATCGATGTTTCAGCAAGCTTCAACACTTTTACAACCTTTTCTTTAGATGGCCCTTGGTGATGAGGTATATGATGTGTTCATGTACTTCTTATTTCTGCATTATGTTGTACAGATCCATGATTGATGATTGATGCAGGATCTTGTTTATTTCATGTTGTCATGATTCCTTGCTTTATGTTATGCAGAATCTTTCTATGTGATGTACTTTCTGTCATAACTCTTTATGTTATGCTTTGAGATCCCTTGTTGTATGTTGTTGGGATACTCTTGTTGTCGTCATGCATGTGTTTTGCTTTGACATCCCTTTTGTGCCATGTTGGCGAGATCTGCACCATGCTTGTTTTGTGTCATACTGATAGGAGTCTTTTGATTGAGAGTTCTAGCTGTGGAACATCTCTTAGAGCCACTCCTGCGTGAGGGCATTCTTCCTTGTATGATCGAGACATCATCTTTGTGTACATCATCTTTATTGACAACACATAATGCAGCGGCCTACACCATCTTGATACCGGGGCCCGGAGACGTAGTCCCTCTTGGACGAACTTCGTTATCAACAGCTTTTGTTTTCATGTGCTGATGATTGTTATATTCCTCTTCTTTACAGTATGCAGATGGATTCATTAATGTTCCTTTCAAAGAAATTTTAACACATCACGAAAGTAAAAGGTCTTAGGAAGGTCCTTCTTCACACCCAGACCTGGATCACTCCATGAGATGAGGAAATTTCTGTTGAACTTAGTCCCTGGTGAGTCACCTACCTTGGTGCAGCAGTTGGCTAGCTTTGACAGATAGATAGAATTTAATTCTCCGTTCTTTGCTTGCGAGTGTTTTTAACTTGTGTGTCCATGATCCGATTAGTTGTGGCCTATTTGATACACTCTGGATTGAGCTCTATTGGTCTCAATTTCTCAGCGATGTTCGATGTATCCAACAATGGTGGAAAGTATGGTCAAAGATGATTCACATTGAATACAAGGTGCATGCCAAGGAATTGATGGATGGGTAGCTCGAAATAATTTTCAACAAGGGCCTTGGTGATGGTGTAAGACCTGTATCGAAGTGGTTGAAGCTTTTAATTGGCCTCGACAAGGGGTTCCTTCAGTAGACACAACCTTACCTTGTCCCCCACCTTAAACTTGTGAGGCACTTGATGCTGATCATGATGTTGTTTGACTTGGCATAAGCTTTTCTCTAGGATATCATGAGATTGTTGACATATGTGTTGGATTCATTTAATAAACCTAGAACCTTTATTAGCCTTAGACTATGCAGGTGCAAACTATGTCAGTGTACTCGTAATATGCATGGAAAAATCAATTGGGTGTAATGGTTGAAATCCTAGACCCCCTTGGAAGGAGTTATGACCAAAAGAACTATGGATAGCTCTGTTATATTTGTGCTCAACATAGGAAAGACTCTCATCCCATGTGTGTGGGTGCTTAAAGTTGTACAAGTGGAGTATGTGCATTGTCATTTTGTTGATGACCTCCTTCTAACCATTAGTTTTGGGATGGAATGCAATCCATTTGGTGATCTTGGTGTTCAACAATGACCAAATGCCCGACCAGAATCCACTCAGGAACCAACTATCCTAATAAGATATAATGGTCTTTGGAATTCCAAAATTTACTCACACTCATTCGAGGAATATTTTGGCAATGTCTTCTAATGTAATTATCTTCTTGATGGCCACTGATATTTCCATCTTAGAAAATCTACCAATGAACACAAATACATAATCATTACCATGCTTGGTAGAAGGAAGGCCAACCATATAGCCCATGCTGATGGATTCCCATGGGTGTCTAGGAGTACGAAGAGGAGTGTATAGTCCTTGCTCCTTAATGGTAGGCTTGGAAATGGCATAGGAAGTGCAAGATCTTATACATTTTCCAATATCTTATCAAAATTTTAGCTAATAGAAATACTTCTACATTACTGTTGCAGTTTTATCCAAACCGAAGTGTCCTATGACAGATTGTAGTGTGCTTCCCAAATTATCTTGGCACACTCGCTTGAAGGAACACAAATTTTCCACGAGTAGAAAAATAATTCATCCTAGAGCTAATAGTCTGGTACTTGCTTGACATTCATTAGCATCTTGTATGTGGTGCCAAAATCTGGATCATTTTTGTATAGTTGTGGCCATCCAAAGGTCTTGTGGAGAAAAGAGTTGAGAACAATTTCTAATGTTTCAATCGTGGGTCGATTGAGGCAATCTGATCCGGATTTAAATAGGAACGCAACAAATTATAGAGATAACCGTAAACACAGAGATGCAACGGAAATAATACTTCATTTCATTAATGTAAAATACTAAAATATGCTTACAAATAGGAATGGAAATAAACCAGCTAGGGTGATGGTAGCTTATCTCAGAGAAGAGATGTGGCGGCTACATGCCTCTGAACTCTCTTATAGTGAGGCTCAAGGGCCTTTTTATTATTGAACAATAAGATTAAACCCTAACCCGAGGAGATGTAACAACAAGAGTTTATGGGCCCCGTTGGGGTGATTTGGACAACCAACTTCCAGGGGTCGCAACTTGGTCATATTATCTCCATTTGACACGCATGATAGCCCGTTGGAAAGATCTATCCGAGGACTACGATTAGAAATATGAATTTAGATAGAAAATTTCTGGCGGTAGATTCCCATAAAACGTCATTTAGGGCCTCAAAATGGCTCCAGAAGTTTAGGACCCAAAAAACTGCTAAAAATAGTAAGTTGTGCTATACTTAAGGAAACTAAAAAACTAAAAGAAGCAATGGTTGGGGTCCAAGTGGAATTAACGGGTGGCCACCAATATCCACCTGGATCATTCCTACCCCCTTAGGAAGCAATGGTCCCCATTGTGTTGAGTTCCTCCATGAGATGAGGGAACTTCTGTTGAACTTGGTCCCTGGTGAGCCACTTGCCCTGGTGAAGGAGTTGGCCTGCTTTGAAAACTTGATATAGTTGGATATTTTGCTGGCGAGTGTGCTTGATTTGTGTGTCCATGATCCGATCAGTTGCAGCTTGTTCCATGCAATCTGGATTTAACTCTGTGGGTGTGAGTTGTTCTGTAATGTCGGATGTGTCTAGTAATGGTGGAAAGTATGGCCGAAGGCAGTCCACATTGAACACTGGGTGCAGGCCAAGGAATCAGGGAATGCTAAGCTCAAATGCATTGTCTCCCATAGCCTTGGTAATGTTGTAAGGACCATATCGGAGTGGTCTGAGTTTCTGATAGGCTCCGATAAGGCGTTCCTTTTGCAAATGCAACCAAACTTTGTCACCCACCTGAAACTTGTGTGGCACCCGATGTTGATCATGTCGTTGCTTGTACTTGGCATTTGATTTCTGCAGAATGTCATGGAACTACTGGTGAATATGTTGGATGTGCTTAATGAAGCTATTTTCCTTATCTATTTCAGACTGGACATGAGCCAAATCTGTGTGAGTAGCTGCAAATGGCATGGCCACATCAATGGGACATAGTGGTTGGAATCCCTAGCCCACCTGAAAAGGGTTGTGGCTAGTCGAGCTGTGGTCGGTAGGCCTGCATAATGGAATACATCTCTTTGTCATAAGTGGGATACTTCCGGCTTGTGTCTGAAAGTGTCTCACTGTGATATGCCATTGGATGCCCATGTTGAGTAAGGACTGCCCCAACAACATAGTCAAAGGCATCTGTCTCGACCTCAAATGGTTGTTGCAAGTCTGGTAATGTAAGAACTGGTGTCGAGCAGAGGCGGTCTTTCAACTCTATGAATGCCTTCTGTTGAGATTCATACCAAAAGAATTTTTCTTTCACTCCTCCCTTGGTGACTTGACTCAAGGGCCAAGTGATATGAGAAAATCCCAACACGAACCTGCTGTAGAAGTTGGCAAGGCCTAGAAAGCTGTGAAGCTTTGTCAGAGTGGTTAGATATGACCAATCCTGAATGACTTAGATCTTGGCTGGATCCACATGCACCCCCTATTCATCAATAATGCATCCTAGATACTGAACCTGGGTCATGCCAAAAGTGAATTTCTCCAAATTGGCACATAAATTGTGTTGCCGCAGTGTTTGGAGAACATGTCAGATGTGGTGGAGGTGATCTTCCCAACTCTAGCTGAAGATCAGGATGTCATCCAAGTATACCACTATAAATGAGTTGGTGAATGGCCACAAGATGTCATCCATTAGCCTCATGAAGGTTGCAGGAGCATTCGTCAATCCGAAAGGCATAACCAACCATTCGAAAAGGCCCTCCTTGGCTTTGAAGGCAGTCTTCCACACATTGGAGGGTTCGATTGGTACCTGGTGATATCTTGACTTCAAATTGATCTTACTGAAATATTTTTCCCACTTCAATTGGTCCAGGAGGTCATCAATCCATGGGATTTGGTACCTATTATGGACAGTGATCTTGTTCAGCGCTCGATAGTCAATATAGAGTCTCCAAGTCCCATACTTCTTCTGTACCAACATGATCGGGATCCCATAGGGCGATGAACTCGGACAGATGTGACCTTTTTGTAGCATCTCCTAAATTTTCCTCTTGATTTCATCTTTCTCCATAATGGAGCGCCGATAGATTGGTCCATTAGGCAGCGGTGCACCTGGGGATATATCAATGGAGTGCTTGAACTGACAATGCAGAGGAACCCCTGCGGGGGAGGTGAAGATGTCCTTGTACTCCTCCACGACCTTGTCCATATGTAGTTGTCGTGCAGAGGGGCCTTGTCTGGAGGTCATGGCCACCGTCTTTCTCTTTCCTTTAGGGCGTATCATTAGGAAAACAAATTTCTTGGTTTTGGAAATGAGCTTACTGCGTTGTTTTGTAGTAACCAAAGAGATGGTGGTAGGTGGTGCTACCTCTGGTATCCTGTACAACTTATTTCCCAAGGTAATAATAACAGCACGGGGCCTTGATTCATACACAACATGTCGCTTCCACAAGTATGGTTATCCTAATAATACATCACAAACTTCAAGGGGAGCAATGTCACACAATACCTCATCCATGAAGGGCTTGATGTCGAATGGAAGGCGACACTGTTGGCTCACGCGAAGATCCCATCCTTAGTGAAGCCACTCAATGGTGTACGGTTGTGGATGTGTTGTGGTCGGTACGCCCAGCTGCACCATGACCTCTGCCGAAATGAGGTTCTTTTGGCTCCCACTATCAACAATGAACTATAGCATGGAGCCCTTTACCCACATCTGGGAGAGGAAGAGATGCTCCTCCTCCTCTGTATCTTCGGGTTCATCCTTCTGGATCTTCGTGGTGGCAACAATGGCATTGGGCTCCGCATTGATAATCTGCTTCCCTTTGTCATTCCCCTTATCAGGTTTTGACTCAGATTCAGAACAGGCATTTGATTCTGAAACCTTTAGCTTGGCCACCAGTGACTGCTTGGCCCGACACTCACTTGTGTTGTGAGTGGAGCTCTTATGGAACTCACACCACTTTCCCATGTCCTTTTTTGGCTTTGCGACACTGTTCTTTGCTTGCAGCTTTGGCGGGTTGTCTTGGGCTGCCCAACCTTGGCTTTTTCCTTTGTTATATAGTTTGGGGACACCTTTCCCTTGTTTCAGATTCGCAGATCCAAATTCTCACTTCTTATGTTTAAAATTTTGCTCGACCTTGACGGCATACCGGTATGCTGTGGCAAGCGAGGAGATGTTCATGAATTCTATTTCTTCCTGGATTTACTTGTGCAAGTAGCCATGGTATTTGAGTACCAAATGCTGCTCTGTATCCTTAATACCAACTTTGTGTAAAGGGTATGGAAAATATTGGTAAACTCTGGCACGTCTTGGTCCCTTCCCTACCGCAGCGTGGTCCACTTTATGTATTGATCCTCATAGCTTCCGACAGGATAGTATCGCTGCTTGATGGCATCCTGGAATGAATTCTAGGTGGGTGCGGCTGCAAATAGTGAGCCTGTACTTTCATCCTTCTACTCGCAGTAGGTTTCCCACCAATCCTTGACATGGGGCCTACTTTGAGAAGAGCGAAAATAATCTTTTCCCGAATGGAAAAATCATGAACAGAAAAATAACCCTCTAGCACATTTAACCATTTATCGACGACATCTGCATCTATCTGACCCTCGAATATGGGGATTTCAAAATTAACTTGTACCTTAAATGGTGTGGCATTTCCATAGTTGCTGTTTTAAGCCGATGCATCACCCCTGGGTAGCCCTGAAGGATCTGGGCAAAGTTGTCCATCATCGCGTTCCTTTGTCGCTCGAGGGCTTCTTTGAGCAAGATTTTGATAGGATCTCCTGGCCCCTCATCTTTCTTTCCATCTGCCATGGGAGGGCGTCGGGATTTCCGAGGCTGGTCTTGCAAAGGTTCGACCAATTCAAGCCCTAACTCCTTATATCCTGACCTCGTTGGGGACATGAAAAGAAAAACAGAGAAGAAAAGTAGACCACTCTGATACCAGTGATTTGGATTTAAACAGGAATGCAACAAATTATAGAGATAATCATAAACACAGAGATGTAGTGGAAATAATACTTCATTTCATTAATGTAAAATACTGAAATATGCTTACAAACAGGAATGGAAATAAACCAGCTAGGGCGATGGTAGCTTATCTCTGAGAAGAGATGTGGCAACTACATGCCTCTGAACTCTCTTACAATGAGGCTCAAGGGCCTTTTTATTATTGAACATGATCCGGATTTAAACAGGAACGCAACAAATTACAGAAATAACCATATACACAAAGATGCAGCGAAAATAATACTTCATTTCATTAATGGAAAATACTGAAAATATGCTTACAACCAGAAATGGAAATAAACCAGCTAGGGCGATGGTAGCTTATCTCTAAGAAGAGATGTGATGGCTACATGCCTCTGAACTGTGTTACAATGAGGCTCGAAGGCCTATTTATTGTTGAGAAATAATGGAAAACCCTTAACATTCCAAAACCTAACCCTAGGAGATGAAACGCCAAACTGTGGGCCTCGTTTGGGGGTAAGTTGGTAGATCAACTTCCCGGGGTCGTAACTTTGGCATATGATCTCCATTTGATGTGTACAATAGCTCATTAGAAAGATCTATCCGAGCACTATCATTTTTGGAACGGGCAACATTGGTCCATTCCCAAAAAAAACGTCGTTTAGGGCCTCAAAACGGCTCCGGAAGTTCAGGACCCGAAAAACTGCTAAAAATAGTAAGTTGTGCTACAATTAAGGAAACTGAAAATGCTGAGAAAGACAATGGTGGGGGTCCAGGTGGACTTGGCAGGTGGCCACCAATATCCACCTGGATCATTCCTCCCCCCTTAGGAAGCAATGGTCCCCATTGCGTTGAGCTCCTCCATGAGATGAGGAAACTTCTGCTGAACTTGTTCCCTGGTGAGCCACTTGCCCTGCTGAAGGAGTTGGCCTGCTTTGACAACTCGATACAGTTGGATATTCTGTTGGCGAGTGTTCTTGATCTGTGTGTCCATGATCCGATCAGTTGCAGCTTGTTCCATGCAATCTGGATTTAATTCTGTGGGTTTGAGCTGTTCTGCAATGTCGGATGTGTCTAGCAATGGTGGAAAGTATGGCCGAAGGCGGTCCACATTGAACACTGGGTGCAGGCCAAGGAATGGGGGAATGCTGAGCTCAAATGCATTGTCTCCCATAGCCTTAGTAATGGTGTAAGGACCATATCGGAGTGGTCTCAATTTCCGATAGGCTCCAGTAAGGCGTTCCTTTTGCAAATGCAACCAGACTTTGTCGCCCACCTGAAACTTGTGTGGCACCCGATGTTGATCATGTCGCTGCTTGTACTTGGCATTTGATTTCTCAAGAATGTCATGGACCTGTTGGCGAATATGTTGGATGCGCTCAATGAAGCTGGTGGCCTTATCTGTTTCGGACTGGACATGAGCTGAATTCATGTGAGTAGCTGCAAGTGGCATGGCCACATCAATGGGGCATAGTGGCTGGAATCCCAAACCCACCTGAAAAGGGCTATGGCCAGTGGAGCTGTGAAGAGCTCGGTTGTAGCTGTGCTGAACATAGGGGAGGCTCTCGTCCCATGTGCGTGGATGCTTTGAGTTATACATGCGCAGAATGTGCACAATCATCCTATTGACAACCTCTGTCTGGCCATCAGTTTGAGGATGGAAGGCTGTGGACTTCGTGAGTTTGGTGTCCAGCATTGACCAGAGACTGGACCAAAATGTGCTGAGAAACCGACTGTCCCGATCTGAGATGATAGACTGTGGGATCCCAAAGTGCACCCACACTCGTTCAAAGAAGAGTTTAGCAGTGGCTTCTGCTGTGATATTCTTCTTGCAGGCCACCATAATGGCCATCTTCGAGAACCTGTCGACGACCACAAAAACACAGTCATTTCCATGCTTAGTGGAAGGAAGGCCTGACATGTAATCCATGGAGATGGATTCCAAAGGTCGACTAGGGGTAGGCAACGGGGTATAGAGGCCGTGCTTCTTAATGGTCGGTTTGGCAATGGCACAGGCAGTACATGATCGGATGTACTTCCCAACATCCTGTCGAAGATTCGGCCAATAGAAATAATTTTGCAGTACTGCCACTGTTTTCTCGACCCCGAAATGCCCAGCAGCCCGACTGTAGTGTGCTTCCCAAATCATCTTGGCACGCTCGCTTGAAGGAACACAAAGGTGACCGAGGTGGCATAATAGGGCATCCTGGAGGTGAAAATCTGCAACCTGCCGACCCTCCAAGAGTGTCTGGTATGTGTGGCCGAATTCTGGGTCGCTTTTGTAGAGAAGTGGCCAATCAGAAGTCTCGTGCCCACAAGAGTTGAGCACGGTGGTTAGCGCCATGATCGGTGGTCGACTGAATCTGCAACATTATTGGTGCTGCCCTTTTTATACTTGATATTCAAGTGAAACTGTTGCAGGTATGTAGACCACTTCTGATGGCGATCATTCTGCAATTTCCCTTGGGTCTGTATGAACTGCAGAGGTCGGTGGTCTGTGTGGATGACGTTTCCTTCCCCAAAATGTAATGCTTCCATTGTCGGCAGGCCTGTACAATGGAATACATCTCTTTATCATAAGTGGGGTACTTTCGGACTGTGTCTGAAAGTGTTTCACTGTGATATGCCACTGGATGTCCATGTTGAGTAAGGACTGCCCCAATAGCATAGTCAGAGGCATCTGTCTCGACCTCAAATGGTTGTTGTAAATCTGGTAACGCGAGCACTGGTGCCGTGCAGAGGCGATCCTTCAACTCCCTGAATGCCTTCTGTTGAGATTCAGACCAAAAGAATTTTGCTTTCGCCCCGCCCTTGGTGACTTGACTCAAGGGCCAAGAAATATGAGAAAACCCCAACACAAACCTGCGGTAGAAGTTGGCAAGACCTAGAAAGCTGCGGAGCTCTGTTAGAGTGGTTGGAGAGGGCCAATCCCGAATGACTTGGATCTTGGCTGGATCGACATGCACCCCCTGTTCATCAATGATGTATCCCAGATACTGAACCTGGGTCATGCCAAAAGTGCATTTCTCCAAATTGGCACATAGCTTGTGTTGCCGCAGTGTTTGGAGAACCTGTCGGATGTGGTGGAGGTGCTCTTCCCAACTCTGGCTGAAGATCAGAATGTCATCCAAGTATACTACTACAAAGGAGTTGGTGAATGGCCGCAAGATGTCATCCATTAGCCTCATAAAGGTTGCAGGAGCATTCGTCAATCCGAAAGGCATGACCAACCATTCGAAGAGGCCCTCCTTGGATTTGAAGGCAGTCTTCCACACATCGGAGGGTTCGATTGGTACCTGGTGATATCCTGACTTCAGATCGATCTTGCTGAAATATTTCGCCCCCTTTAGTTGGTCTAGGAGGTCATCAATCCGCGGGATCGGGTACCTATTACGGACAGTGATCTTGTTCAGCGCCCGATAGTCAATACAGAGTCTCCACGTCCCATCCTTCTTCTGTACCAACACGATCGGGCTCCCACAGGGCGATGAACTCGGACGGATGTGACCTTTCTGCAGGAGCTCCTGAATCTGCCTCTTGATTTCATCGTTCTCCAGAACGGAGCGCCGATAAATTGGTCCATTGGGTAGCGGCGCACCTGGGGTCAGATCGATGGAGTGCTTGACTTGACAGTGCAGAGGAACCCCTGCCGGGGAGGTGAAGATGTCCTCGTACTCCTCCACAATCTTGTCCATCTGTAGTTGTCGTGCAGAGGGGCCCCGTTTGGAGGCCGCGGCCACTGTCTTCTTCTTTCCTTGAGGGCGTATCATCAGGAAAACAAATTTCCTGGTTTTGGAAATGATCTTACTGCATTGTTTTGCAGTAATCAAAGAGATGGCGGCAGGTGGTGCTACCTCTGGTATCCTGAACAACTTATTTCCCAATGTAATAATAACAGCACGGGGCCTTGATTCATACACAGCATGTCGCTTCCACAAGTATGGTTGTCCTAGTAATACATCACAAACTTCAAGGGGAGCAATGTCACACAATACCTCATCCGTGAAGGGCTTGATGTTGTATGGAAGGCGACACTGCTGGCTCACGCGAAGATCTCGTCCTTGGTGAAGCCACCCAATGGTGTATGGTTGTGGATGTGCTGTGGTCGGTAAGCCCAACCGCTTCACGACCTCTGCCGAAATGAGGTTCTTTTGACTCCCGCTATCAACAATGAACTGTATCGGGGAGCCCTTTACCCACATCTGGGAGTGGAAGAGACGCTCCTCCTCCTCTGGATCTTCGGGTTCATTTTTCTGGATCTTTGCGGTAGCAACAGTGGCGCTGGGATCCGCATCAATGATCTGCTTCCCTTTTTCATACCCCTTATCGGGTTCTGACTCAGAGTCGGAACATGCATCTGATTCTGAAACCTTTAGCTCAGCCACCAGTGACTGCTTGGCCCGACACTCACTTGTGTTGTGAGTGGAGCTCTTATGGAACTCGCACCATTTTCCAGTGTCCTTTCTCGGCTTCGCGGCGCTGTTCTTTGCTTGCAGCTTCGGCTGGTTGTCTTGGGCTGTCCCGCCTTGGCTTTGTCCTTTGTTCTGTGGTTTAGGGGCACCTTTCCCCTGCTTTGGATTCGCAGATCCAAAGTCTCGCTTCTTTTGTTTAAACTTCTGCTCGACCTTGACGGCATACCGGTATGCTGCGCTGAGCGAGGGGATGTTTAGGAATTGTATTTCTTCCTGGATGTACTTGTGCAGGCAGCCACGGTATTTGAGTATCAAATGTTGCTCCGAATCCTTGATACCCAACTTTGTGCGAAGGGTATGGAAAAGATTGGTGAACTCCGGCACGTCTTGGTCCCTTCCCTGCCGCAGCGTGGTCCACTTTATGTATTCATCCTCATAGCTTCCGACAGGGTAGTACTGCTCCTTGATGGCATCCCGGAACGAATCCCAGGTGGGTGCGGCTGAAAATAGTGAGCCAGTACTTTCATCCTTCTGCTCGCAGTAGGTTTCCCACCAGTCCTTGACGTGGGGGGCTGCTTTGAGGAGAGCAAAAACAATCTTTTCCCGACTCGAAAATTCATGAACAGAAAAATAACCCTCTAGCAGATTTAACCATTTATCTACGGCATCTGCATCTATCTGACCCTCGAATATGGGGATTTCAAAATTAACTTGTACCTTAAAGGGTGTGGCGTTTCCAGAGTAGCTGCTGGAAGCCGATGCGTTGCTTCTGGGTAGCCGCTGAAGGATCTGGGCAAAGCTGTCCATCATCGCGTTCCGTTGTCGCTCGAGGGCTTCTTCGAGCAAGATTTTGATGGGATCTCCTGCCCCCTCGTCTTTCTTCTCGTCCACCATGGGAGGCCGTCGAGATTTGCGAGGATGGTCTTGCAAAGGTTCAACCAGTTCAAGCCCTAACTCCTTATATCCCGACCTTGTTGGGGACATGCAAAGAAAAACAGAGAAAAAACAGACCGCTCTGATACCACTGATCCAGATTTAAACAGGAACGCAACAAATTACAGAAATAACCATATACACAAAGATGCAGCGGAAATAATACTTCATTTCATTAATGGAAAATACTGAAAATATGCTTACAACCAGAAATGGAAATAAACCAGCTAGGGCGATGGTAGCTTATCTCTGAGAAGAGATGTGATGGCTACATGCCTCTGAACTGTTTTACAATGAGGCTCGAAGGCCTATTTATTGTTGAGAAACAATGGAAAACCCTTAACATTCCAAAACCTAACCCTAGGAGATGAAACGCCAAACTGTGGGCCTCGTTTGGGGGTAAGTTGGTACATTAACTTCCCGGGGTCATAACTTTGGCATATGATCTCCGTTTGACGCGTACAATAGCTCATTAGAAAGATCTGTCCGAGCACTATCATTGTTGGAATGGGAAACATTGGTCCATTCCCCAAAAAAACGTCGTTTAGGGCCTCAAAACGGCTCCGGAAGTTCAGGACCCGAAAAACTGCTAAAAATAGTAAGTTGTGCTACAATTAAGGAAACTGAAAATGCTGAGAAAGACAATGGTGGGGGTCCAGGTGGACTTGGCAGGTGGCCACCAATATCCACCTGGATAAGAACAATAAGAGTAAACCCTAAACAACCAAAACCCTAACCCAAGGAGATGTAACACCAAGAGTTTATGGGTCTCGTTGGGGTGAGTTGGACAACCAACTTCCTAGGGTCGTGAATTGGTCATATTATCTCCGTTTGACGTGCATGATAGCCCGTTGGAAAGATCTCTCCAAGGACTACGACGAAAAAGACAATTTTAGGTAAAAAATCACTGGCGGTAAATTTCCCCAAAAATGTTGTTTGGGGTCTCAAAACGGCTCCGGAAGTTTAGGACTTAAAAAACTGCTAAAAATAGTAAGCTATGCTATAATTAAGGAAACTGAAAAACTGAAAGAAGCAATGGTTGGGGTCCAAGTGGAATTGGTGGGTGGCCACCAATATCCACTTGGATCACAATCTGCAATGTGATTGGTGTCGGCCTTCTTATATTTGATATTCAAATGGAACTTTTGTAGATATGTGGACCACTTGTGATGGTGATAATTCTATAACTTCCCTTGTGCTTGTATGAACTACAGAGGTCAGTGGTCTGTGTGGATGACCGTCTCCTTCCCCAGAGTGTAATGTTTCCATTTTCGGCAAGACTGCACGATGGAAAAATCTCTTAATTGTAGGTGGGGTATTTATGAATTATATTAGAAAGTGTCTCACTCTAATAGGCCACTAGATGGCCTTGTTGGGTGAGAATATCACCAATAGCATAATCATATGTGTTTGTCTCAATTTCTAATGGTTTTTGCAAGTCGAGTAATGTGAGTAGTGGTGTAGAGCAAAGGTGGTGCTTCAGCTCAATTAATACCTTATGTTTGAGCTTAGACTAGAAGAACTTTGATTTTGCTTCAACCTTGGTAACTTGACTCAATAACTAAGTGATATGAGAGAATCTGAACACAAACCTACGATAAAAATCGGCAGGGTTTGAAGGACCCTCCGAATGTGTTGCAAATGCTCTTCCAAACTCTTTCTAAATATGAGGATGTTCCCTATATATACAACCACGAATGAGTTGGTTAACGACCAAAATATGTCATTCATCTGCCTCATAAAAGTTTCAAGGGATTTTTTTAGCTTGAAAGGCATGACCAAATAGTCAAAATGGACTTCTTTGTATTTGAAGGCAGTCTTCCAAACATCTGTGGGTTCTATTGGAACCTGGTGATAGCCATACTTGAAATCAATCTTGTTGAAGTACTTGGCACCCTTGAGCTGGTCAAAAATGTCATCCATCCATGAAATTGGATACCTATTCCCGACAGTGATTTTATTTAGTGCCTTATAATAAATGCAGATTCTCCATGTCCCATACTTTTTCTACATAAGTACAATCGGGCTTCCACATGGTGATGAAATTGGTCAGGTTTTTCCTTTATCAAAAAAATCCTAGATTTGGGTTTAGTTTCTTCGTTGTACACAATAGAGTAGTAGTATATCAATCCGTTGGGTATGGGTTCTTAGGGGGTCATATAGATCAAATACTTGACATTACAGTGCAAAGGTACTACTGTTGGTGAGGAGGAGATATCTGTGTATACTTCCATGACCTTATCCACCTAATTCTATTCTATGGAGGAACCCTTCCCATGGGACATGGATGTAGCCATGATATTCCCCTTACTTTGAGAGTTTATTAGAAAGAAAATAAATTTCTCGGTTTTGGAGATGATCTTACCACATTTGTTAGCAAAGATCAAAGATATGGCAGTAAGCGGGGCTACCTCCAGTATCCTATACAACTTACTGCAAAAATTAATAATACACAACATGAAGTTTCCACATGTATGGTTCGCCTAAAAATACATCACAAACTTCACTATTAGCAACATCACACATCACCTCATCTGTGAAGGGCTTGATGTTGTAACAAAGGCGACACTATTGGTCGACGCAGGGATCTCGTGCTTGTTGGAGCCACCCAATGTTGTATGATTGTGGGTGTGGTGTGGTTGGTAGGCCTCACTGCTTAATGACCTCTGCTAAGATGAGGCCCTTTTGACTCCTATTATCAACAACGAACTGTAATGGAGACCCCTTCACCCACATCTGTGAGTGGAAGGAACACTCCCCTTCCTTTGGATCTTCAGTCTCAATATTCTAGACCTTGGTGGTGGAAATGGTGGCGTTGGGCTCTACGTCGATAATATTCTTCCCCATGTCATTCCCCTTGTCAGGTTCTGACTTAGAGTCAAAACATTCATCTGACTCATATGCTTTCAACTTAGTCACTAGGGAATCCTTGGCGTGACAGTCATTTGTTTTGTGAGGGCTCTTGTGGGACTCGCACCACTTTCTTATGTCCTTCTTCATCTTTGTGGTGCTATTATTTTCTTGTGAATTTGATGGATTGTGCTGAGTTTACCCACCTTGGATCTGTTCTTTCTTTTGTGATTTGGAGGGGGCTTTCCCATGCTTTTTCACAGATACAAAGTCATTCTTCTTCAAATTTAATTTATGCTTGATCTTGACAACATATCTGTATGTTCTGTCCAGTGAGGATAGGCCCAATAACTCCATATCATCTTGGATATAATTAGGTAAACAACCATGGTACTTGAGTACCAGATGATTCTTGGAATCCTTGATACCTAAATTCATGTGAAGGGTAGGAAAACTATTCGTGAACTCTGGCACATCATGGTCCCTTCCCTACCACAATGTGGTCCATTTTATGTACTTATGTTCATATCTCCTGACAAGGTAATATTGTTCATTTATGGTGTCCTAAAATGAATCACAATTGGGTAGCTCTAAAAACAATGAGGGATCCTTCTCATCCCTCCACTCACAATAGGTTTCCCACTAGTCCTTGGCATGGGGGGTGGCCTCAAGGAATGAAAAAGTAATCTTTTCCATGTTGGAAATATTATGAACTGAAAAGTATAATTTTAATAGATTTAAACACTTCTCTATAACATTTACATCTATCTGGCCTTCAAATATGGGAAGGTCATAGTTAACTTGCACCTTGAAGGTGTTGACATCTCCGAGGTGGTTTCCAGATGAAGATTCTTTGCCTCTAGATACCGGCTAAAGGATCTGGGAAAGGTTGTCCATCATCTCATTCCTTTGTCACTCAAGGGATTCCTTAAGTAATACTTTGAAAGGATCTCCTACTCCCTCATCTTTCTTTTCTACCACAATGATCCAGCTGGCTCTAGAGACACACACAGGACAGAGAGGGCTTATGAATGCTTAAAAATCATATTCTTTGTATTATGCTCAAACCAGGTTCATGTTAAATATCTCATCATTTTGATCGTGGTGGTGCAAATGGTTCGTCAATCCAAGTCCAGATGAGGAAGATAGAGGTAGTCAAAGTTGGGTTGACTTTTTTCTTACTAGGCAGGATTAACAAAGACACAATTTGAACTTTTTTGGCAGATGGAATCTGGCCAACTATGGTGGTGGTAGGCCACCACCCCCACCACCCCACTCCTCTCCACATCCCATCACATTAACGTATGTGAGGCCAGTGGGGATTGAACCCACCCAGCCCACGTGGGCTGGCCCCCACCGGGCGGTCCCATGGAACAACCATACACCAATACCATAATACAACCCACTTAAACAAACAACAAACCACCGCCTTAAGAAAGTAATGGAGTTGGCGGAGATGGTCTGGGCAGGTCCAGCCCAACCCTATTTCAAAAAAAATATCTTGTTATATTAAAAGAGGAGGAGCGGGGGTTTGACTGCACGACCTCCTCCATATTAACGGGATCTGAAACCAACTCACCAAACGACCTTATTGATTTATCTGCCAAGAAAAATTATATAAACATTAATTTCACCAGTGTGTTGAGGAAGATGGAGGAACCAAGAGCAGGCATGGAAAACAAGGAAGAATATTTTTTTATTAGTTTTTAATGCAGGTGGAACCATGATTGAGAAAAATTTCCAGGAGGGTGAAATTTTCGCAGTGTCCAAATTGGACAAACTTTATGTCGATCTTACACCTCTCGGTGACACCAACCCGATGGTGCAGTCAATTTCTTGATCTGAGCAACCAATTTGCAAAGGACTCGGAGGAGGGAATCTTTAAGGAATCTAAAAGTTTCCTTAAGCCCCAGAATTCCACTTTCTCAGAATTCAGAAATTTGACAGTCGATTTTGCACTATTCAACGCTAAAAATCTGATGGTGCATTTAGATTTTCCATTTGATCATTCTATTTTCATCCACTTTTCTAAGTGGAGTGTAGGTGTCAGCATTCATGTGCGAGTAGCCATTTCCATGAGATTTGACGCCGTGAGATTCAATGTGCGACCAGCTTCAGCAGTTTGAAATCCGCTTCTTCATATGGCCCTTGGATGTGAGTTATATGCAATGCGTTCATGTACTTCTTTTATTATGCATTGTGATGAACAGATCTTTGTTTGATGCTTGATGTGGGATCTTGTTTCTTACTCGTTTTCATGATTCATGCTTGATGTGATGCAGAATCATATGTGTGATGTATTTGTTGTCATGATTCGTCATGTTGTGTTTTTAGATCCTTTTGTTGTATGTTGATGGTATACTCATGTTGTCGTCATGTATGTTTGTATTGAGATCTCGTTTAGTCCATGTTGGTGGGATGCTCATCATGCATGATTTTATGTCATACTGATAGGAGTCCTGTTTGACTGAGATTTTTGGTAGTGGAACACCTCTTGGAGCCACTCTTGTGTGAGGGCATTTTCCTTGTATGATAGAGACATCACCTCTTATGTACATCATCACTATTGACAACACTTAATGTAGCGACCTACACCATCTTGGCACCGAGGCCTGGAGATGTAGTCCCTCCTAGACAAACTCCATTATCAACGACTTATGTTTTCATGTGCTGATGATTTTCATGTTCCTCTTCTTTACAACATGCATATGTATTGATTTATGATCTTTTAAAAATGAAATATAACATATCATGAAAGTAAAATGTCTTGGAAGGGTCCTTTGTGACACCCGGACCTGGATCAAGCGGTATCAGAGTAGTCTTTGCATGGATGTGAATTGCAAGCGTGAACAACGGAACGTGCAGCGACAGTGGATGAAAAAATGATGTACACGACCATGATAAAAATTTCCAAAAGGGTGGAAATAATGTATGAAACTCTACAGAAAGAGACAGAGGAAAAGGAGCGATTGCAACTTCAGTTGTGAGCCATAGAAGAGGCCCTGGAAGAATTTAAGCACAACAAGAAGAATCTTCAAAAAGAGAACACTGAACTAAAGATGCTTCTACATGAAGAGAAAGAGGAAAAACGTAGTTTTCTATGACAGTTGCAAGCAAAGGATGAGGCCTTGGAAAAGCTATAGCGTCACCCATGTGAGGTAAAAAGTAGTTCTCCATGTTCATGTATGTGTCCTGATGATGATTTCACTGTTTTTGAAAATCATGCCACAAGAATTGGCTCCAAATTGTTGAAGAAAATGGGGTATGAAGGAAAAGGCTTGGGTGTTAATGGCCAAGGCATTGTCAACCCCATCAAAGTAGAAGAATTACTTCATTAGGCAGGGCTTGGGTATGTCATAAAGGAAGTTGGGGAATGCACCGAGACATCTAGTGAACCACCAACAACAGATGATGATCCGAATTAGATCCTTAAACAATTCCATGATTGGTAAGAATCATTGACAGACTTCAAGAAATCTTATAGCTATTAGAAATAACCTCTGAATAATGGCAATTTGTAGCCAGCATGGAGCAACGAGGACCTTCACTCAAATCACGCTGACTGTTGGCCCATGGAGACCGCACGTGGCGCAAAAATGGCAATTAGGAAGCTCAGATCCAGAAATGGAGCCTGTTTCTAATACGCTATCACTGGGCAAAACCCCTAGAGAAGGAAAATCCCCGAGCGCTCAGTCACGAGGGAAACCAGAAAACCATGGAAAAACACTAAACCAACAAGGCGGGTCCTGCGCTCAAAACCAACAAAATATCGGAGGCATTTCGGGCGATAGCGGGTTTGGTTGAGGACCCAACAATTCCATACACTGAGTGATGAGTGTCTGGTGGGGAGAGAGATAAAACACTTACATCGCGGACTAACGATCGAGCAACTCAACCACGCGATATAAGCGAAGACCGTAGGATTTGGGGGCTTCAGATCAACGACGGAGGTTCAACCCGATGGATGATTGGACCCAGAGGAGAAATAAACTACGACACATAAGATTTGAAGTCTGATTTGACCAATGAATCGACAAAAGGATCCATTTCATAGGCATCTAGGAAATAATTGAAAAAAACGACCGTTCAGGAAGAACTGACACTCAGTTCGCAAAGAGACAGGTGGCCACCTCTCTGCGAAGTGTTACACAATGATGATGACACAGGGCAGAGGAGTCCCAGTGGATAGAGGCAGGTGATCCAGAGAGTTGAGAAGCTGAAATGAACAATTGAAGGAACGAACTGGATTTAAAGCCACGAGCTGACAGGAAGTAGAACAAATAGTGAGGTAGAGAGGCAGTGAAGACGCTGAAGGCCAAGAGACACAAAAAGAAAGGCAAAGTTGCAGAGGGTAGATAAGCTGGGCCGACCATCAGAGTAAGGGCAGCACCGAGCAGTCAGAGACCAATTGAGGTCGAAATTCGGTAAGGGGAGTTTGTGAACTCCAAGGACTTGGTAATTCCAAGTGCCATCCTACTGATCATCCTCTGTCAAGTGAGACTCAGATTGACTCCTTATTGTAAGACTCTACTTTAAAAACATAATAAAAAGGCCACCACTGAAGGCTGGACTAGGAGACGTAGCCCAAAAGGATTGGGTGAACTCCTTATTAAGTTTTATTGTGTTTATGTTTGCTTACTATGATCTCTTATTGTTTCAAGTGTCTATGTATTTCACAATCTTATCAATCTGTTGCACAAGATAGCATAGACACACACACCAGCACATGAGTCTGTAATACCTTCATTAATTTCTTGAGGTCACCTAGGGGTGATTTTAGATCAAGTGGTATCAAAGAATTAGGTTGTTAAGGTTAGACAAGCTTGCGCTGGATTTAGCTGTTGAATGCTAACTAGATCAAAGCTCAAATTAGGAGAAGGAGAGTTGGTCAAGACTAATCCTGAAATTGGAAGAGTCTATCCTCAGAAGAAAATGTCGGAGGAAGGTTCCTTGGGCCCAAACCCACAATTTATAGAGATTTTCCTGGCCATGAGGTCCATGGTAGAGGAAATGTATAGGGACTTTAGAAAGCAAAAAGATGAGGAATCATCAGGCTCCAAACAGGATAAGGGGGAAGAAGAATCTCTCCTCCATGACCACTCCAAAGGCAAAGGGAAAGAAGAAAGCTTTCTCTTACCTCCTAATAGCCCTGAACATAAAAAGAAGACATCTTTGATTAAACTGGATGTTAAATTTGATTTACCAATATATGATGGAGAGTTGAATGCAAAAAAGTTGTACAATTGAATTAGACAAATTGATGTTTATTGCAGAGTGCAGAGTATCGAATCAGATAAGAGCAAGATTCAACTGGCGAGCCTACGCCTTGGTTTGGTGGGAAGGCAGGACCAAAGCTGACATGAAGATACATGGTAAGACTCTTTCTGTCTGGAGTGAATTTTTTTCTGCAATCAAAAAGCAGTTCTATCCATTGGCCTACATGCAACAAGCCACGATGAGCTAGCAAACTCTTCGCTAATTGAAAGGGAAAAGTGTACAAGGTTACACCCAATATTTTAGGAAGAAAGCTTTGATTCTAGGAATCTCATTAGACTTACCTGAGACTCTGTTGGAGTACATCGGTGGTCTACACAGCTACATGAGGCACACTATCCTCATGTTTAATCCCACTAGTATAGATGAGGTATCTGTTCAAGCTACGCATCTAGAAGCTAGAGGAAAGAATGGGAACCCAGAGGTTGGAGAATCATCAAAGCCCATTGCAAGCAAGAATTAGGAGAAAAGAAAACAAAAATGGAAAGAGAGGAAGGCCAACATTGCACATAAAAACAAGTCTTCCAGCACTCACTGTAAGAAGGATGGGCATGATGATGAGCACTGTTGGATTCTGCATCCAGAGCTGAGACCTAAGAAGTTCGAGGGCAAGAAGAAGAAGACTGATGCAACTATTCAGAAAGATTTGCGGTCAGACTCAGGAGATGAAACAACCATTGCAGCCATAGGTATAAAAGGTAAGAATTCTGAAGCATCTACTAGTAATTTTGCACAATCTACTATTGATGAAGAAAATGAGAGAAAAAGACATGAGCTTTTCCATGTTCAAGTTATTTCCAAACATCAAAAGATTGATACTTTGTTTGATAGTGGCTCACAAGTAAATTTAATTTCTGAAGCAATTGTAATGAAGTTGGGATTATTGACTACACCTCACAAGAAACCATACCCATTAGGTTGGTTAAGTGATAAAGCACAACTACAAGTGACTAGACAATGTAAACTCAAGTTTTCTTTTGGGTCAACATTTGTAGATGAGGTTGAGTTAGATATAATTCCTTTGGATATATGTGGAATTGTTTTAGGAAGTCCTTACTTGAATGACAAAAAAGCTATTTTCTATAGAGATGAGAACAAGTATCTACTCGTTAAAGATGGAATCGAATACTTTGTAAGAGCTCATAAGCTCAAGAATAATTATACTCTCATAAACTCAGGGCAGATGAAACGAATTGTAAATTCATGCAAACAATTTTTACTTATGGTTTTAAAGGAAAAGAAACCTAATAAAACCAATGTATTTGAGGGTTGTGATGCTAAACAGCAAGCTGATTTAGAAAAAGTTGTTTCAGAGTATGATATCTTGTTTCAAGAACCTAAAGGTTTGCCACCCAAAAAGGAAATATTACATGATATTAATTTGCAGCAAGATGCTCCATTGCCTAGCATTGGGATGTACAGGTTGTCCGCTTTAGAGAATGCAGAAATCAAGAAGCAAGTGCAGGAGTTGCTCAAGAAGGGGTTCATTAGACCTAACACGTCACCATGTGGGTCACCAATCGTTTTGGTGAGAAAGAAAGATGGCTTGTGGAGAATGTGCATTGATTACCAAGCACTGAATAAAATAACAATAAAAAATCGTTATCCCCTTCCTCACATATACGATCTATTAGATCAGTTAAAGGAAGCTGTTTATTTTTCCAAGTTAGACTTGCATAGTGGATATCATCAGGTCAGAGCTGCAGAACAAGATGCATGGAAGACTGCTTTCAAAACAAAGCAGGGATTGCATGAGTGGATGGTTATGCCTTTTGGCTTAACTAATGCTCCTGCTACTTTCATGAGAATAATGAATGATGTGCTTAGACCTTTTCTTTATGATTTTGTTATTGTATATCTGGATGACATTCTTATATTTAGCAAAACATGGGAAGAACATTTAAAGCATGTTAAGCAGACACTAGATGTTTTGAAAAGAGAAAAAATTTATGTTAAACTCTCAAAATGTGAATTTGGCAAAACATCTTTGAATTATTTGGGACATATAGTAGGGGGTGGTGAATTGAAGATATATCCCTCTAAGGTGGCAGTCATTGTAAACTGGCCTAAACCTAAATCTGCTACAGAAGTTAGAAGCTTCTTAGGAGCAACACAATATTGGAGAAAGTTCATTTCTAACTTTTCCTTAATTGCAGCTCCCTTACATGCTTTAACAAGATTGAACAAGGTGTTTCAGTGGGGAGGCAAACAGCAGAAAGCCTTTGACACCTTGAAAGAAAAGATTAGTACAACACCAGTAGTAGCACTGCCAGATCTTCAAAGACCGTTCGAGATCCAAACAGATGCCAGTGACTATACCATGGGAGCAGTGTTGATACAACATGGTAAACCCATATGTTATCATTCTGAGACATTTAACTCTGCAGTAGTCAACTATCCCACATATGATAAGGAATTGTATGCATTAGTACAGAGTGTGAAAAAGTGGAAACATTACTTAATGGGCAAAGAAATAGTTATCCATACTAATCATCAACCACTTCAATATCTACACTCCCAAACTAAGTTGCAGAAATCAAGACACTACAGATGGATGGGGTTCCTACAACAATTTCATTTGGTCATCAGATATAAAAAAGGCATACATAATAAAGTTGCAGATGTGTTATCTAGACCCATTATAAATGCATCTACTATACTTAAGCATAATTCTGTATTGCATGAGAGCTACATCGAACAATATGCTCAAGATACAGACTTTAAAGATGTATATGCAACTTTAAGTCAAGAAAAATGAGTAGAAGAATTGGATTATCATATTAAGGACCAACTCTTGTATCATTGTGGGAAGCTATGCATTCCACAAACTGAAAGAGTAAAGATAATTCGAGAATCACACACTTCTCTAATATTAGGTCACTTTGGGGTAAGCAAAACAGTTGCACAACTGCAAAGATTTTGTTATTGGCCAAAAATGAATGAGATAGTTTCTAGATATGTAAGAGGGTGTACTATGTGTGCTAAAAGCAAGCCCAACTATAGGAAACTAGGCTTGTACACTCCATTGCCAGTTCCTTCTCATCCTTGGAAAAGTGTTTCCATGGACTTTGTTGGAGGACTGCCGAAATCTAGGAAGGGTCATGATTATCTGTATGTTGTTGTGGATAGGTTCAGCAAAATGTGTATCTTGATACCCTGTAATAAAAAGATTACAACTGAACAACCTGAAAAAACTATTCATTCAACATGTGTGGGTTCATTTTGGATTACCCACTTCCATTATATCTAATTGAGACACCAGATTTGTGGGGAAGTTTTGATCAAGTTTGTGGGAACTGATGGACACCAAACTGAAGAAAAGCACAACTTTCCATCCACAAACTGATGGCCAAACAAAAGTAGTCAACAGAACGGTGATCTAGTTGCTCAGGGCATATTGTAGCAAACATCTCAAGCTTTGGGATGAACATTTGTGTTATGTGCAACATGCTTACAACCGAGCCAAACATTCTTCCACCTAGAGATCTCCTTTTGAGACATATTTTGGTTTCACAACAAGGTCTCCCTTGGATTTTTTCTTTGGTAAGGACACAATAGTTGAGGGACACAGCGACTTGGACAAGGCAACTAGGTTCATTGAAAAAATCCAAGAGATCCATCAGGCAGTACAGGAACAACTGGAAAAGAGCCAGGCTAAATACAAGGCAAGGCATGACAAACATTGGATGGAGCATAGTTTTCAAGTTGGTGATCAAGTCTGGTTGTATATCAGCAAGGACAGGATGCAAGGTGAAGGTAAAGATCTAAAACCAATAACGTATGGACATTTCAGGATCCTTGAGAAAATTGGTGAGAATGCGTTTCGCCTTGATTTGCTAGCTTATATGCACATCTAATCAGTCGTCAATGTAGACAGCTTGAGACTATTTGAACCTTCGTTAATTGAAGATCCTGAAGAGCAGAGTCAATTTCCTTCTATTGATGACCTATTACCTAAATATCTTAATGAATTGCAGGAAGACACAGTTCTGGACAGGAAGGTGAGAACGACGCGTAAGGGAGATGTTAAGTACCTTAGAATTGGGCTCAGGGTTCAAAGCCAAGCAGTGTAAAATGGATAGAGATTGGACAAGTGAGAAAGTTGTATCCTCACTTAGTCGATGCTTGAAAACCAACTTTTTGTGGTCCAAATGCTTTTTCAGTGGGAAGGCTGTGATCCGAATTGGATCCTCAAACAATTCCATGATTGGTAAGAATGAATGACAAACTTCAAGAAATATTATAGCTATCAGAAATAACCTCTGAATAATGGAAATTTACAACCAGCACGGAGCAAGAAGGACCTTCGGTCAAAGCGCGCTGACCGTTGGCCCATGGAGACTGTGCATGGCACAAAAATGGAAATTGGGAAGCTCAGATCTAGAAATGGAGGTTGTTTCTGATATGCGATTACTGGGCAAAACCCCTTGAGAAGGAAAAGCCCAAGCGCTCAGTCACAAGGGAAACCAGAAAACTGTGGAAAAATGCTAAACCGACAAGGCGGGTCCCGTGCTCAAAACCGACAAAATATCGAAGGCATTTCGAGTGGTAAGAGGGTTTGGCCGAGGACCTAGTGATTCCATACATTGAGTGACGCGTGTCTAGCGAGGAGAGAGAGAAATGCTTACATCGCGGACTAATGGTCGAGCAACTCAACTATGTGATATAAGCGAAGACCATACGATTTGGGGGTTCTAGATCAAAGGTGGAGGTTCAACCCAATGGATGACCGGACCGGGGGGAGAAATAAACTACGACGCATAAGATTTGAAGTTCGATTTGACCAATGAATCAACAGAAGGATCCGTTTCATAGGCATCTGGGAAATAATGGAAAAAAACGACCGTTCAGGAAGAACTGACACTTAGTTCGCAAAGAGACAGGTGGCCACCTCTCTACGAAGCATTACATAGCGATGATGATGTAGGGCAAAGGAGTCCCAACTGGCAGAGGCAGGCGATCCAGAGAGCCGAGAAGCCGAAATGAACAGTCGAAGGAATGAAATGGCTTTAAAGCCACGAGCTGACAGGAAGCAGAATAGAAAGTGAGGCAGAGAGGTAGTGAAGAAGCCGAAGGCCGAGAGACATAGAAAGAAAGGAAAAGTTGCAGAGGGTAGAGAAACTGAGCTGACCATCAGAGTAAGGGTAGCACCGAGCAGTCAAAGACCAACTGAGGTCGAAATTCGGTAAGGGGAGTTTGTGAACTCTAAGGACTTGGGAATTCCAAGTGCCATCCTACTGATCATCATCTGTCAAGTGAGACTCAGATTGAGCTCCTTATTGTAAGACTCTTCTTTAAAAGATAATAAAAAGGCCACCAATGAAGGTTGGACCAGGAGACCTAGCTAGGAGGATTGGGTGAACTTATTAAATTTTGTTGTGTTTATGTTTTCTTACTGTGATCTCTTACTGTTTCAAGTGTTTGTGTATTTCACAATCTTATTGATCCGTTGCACAAGATAACATAGACACGCACACCAGCACATGAGGCTGTAATACCTTCATTAATTTTCTGAGGTCACCTAGGGGTGATTTCAGATTAGATGATGAGAAGTCCTCATCGGTTCTTTCCAAATCGACAGGGGAGGTAAAAGATGTTGATTTCCTTTTAGTTTCATCTTCACATAGTATGATTTTGGTTGGAGATATAGAGATCCCAAGTACAGGGACAAACATGAGGCTCCTTACTAGAATGAGGCACGAGGAGGAAAGAGAACTTGGTGTTAGTAACCAAGGCATAACTCAACCATTGGAAGTTGTGTCGAGACATCAATTTGTAGGCTTGATATACACCAAGGGAGAATTCTCGAAGGTGTAGAATCTTTCCAGACATCATCGAAATCATCAAGGAAAGAGAATGATGGGAAAACATCCCCATCATCCCATGGCAGTTTCCATTGCAAGGAAAGAGCTGAGGCCAACTCTCATCGCCATACTTACACCAGAGATGGCAAGGAAAGGTATAACCACTCTTGACATTCCAATTTGCATTTCAATTATAATCATGTTTTTAATGATGAACATAAAACATGGCATCAAAAAACATGTACCTTTCGTGGATTACATAACCATACATTTTCTAAGTGTTGGAAAAGAATGGCAGCACACAAAAGGATGAGGCACGAACGACCCTCTCAATAGTAGGTAAAGAAACATGTTAAGAGGGTCTAGAGGAAAAATACCTATTACAGTCATTGCGGCAGAAGTGGCCATCAAAGATCCACTTGTTGGAGGCTCCATCCAGAGCAGTGCCTTAAAGACAATGTGTCGGTGCATGAACCAAATGAAACAGTTGTTCGACAAGAAAAACCATCATAGGGTGATGACCATGTTGACACCTAATCCTTGTGATTGGGTGAATTTATGTAAATAGATAAATAGGAAATATGAACAGTCATCGGGAGACGAACTGAATAGTCTCTCCCTCTTGTATATAATGAAGACCTACCTGATGGAATAGAATAGACGAATCATTTTTGCCTTATGGAGTTACTTCCTGGCCTAACATGGTATCAGAGCCAGCTCCTTTTTTAGCTCTTATGTCCCTTGTAACTCCCTTGTCTGCTCTCCATATACCTGCGCTGCTCCTCCATACAATTAGTTGTGCCCTCTGTCTGCCATATTCCATGTATTTATACCTGCCCCCTCCACTGACGCTGCCAGGTCTAAACGCTGCTTTAAACGTTTCATAAAAGGCGCTGTCCATACTGCCCCACTGTCCATGCTGTCCATACTATCCATACTGTCCATACTGCCCCATTGTCCAGCGCTGTCCATGCTGTCCATACTGTCCATGTGCGTTAAATTTTTTTGAAGGGCCTGCGATTCTATTCTCCGGCCATTGTATTCTGCAAGGTTGAATACCCACTGCATTTTCATTACTACACATACCACCAGCAAGCCTCAACGCCATCTCTTCATCAGATTTTCTATGCTAAACATCTGAACCTATGGCGATTTTGTTTCTCAACATCAGCGTGCCAATAGTTTTACCAGATTCCTTTGATGTGTTCCTCCAAAATAGTTATGACCTGCAATCTATAGAAAGGGACCTTCTGCCATGGCTTTAATAAAGCGCTGTGAAGAGCCATTGTTGGCACAACCACTGCCGCTGATAAACTCCCAATTTCCCTTTGTCTAGTTGCCACAAGAATCGGGTCGAGTTGAGTTTGCATAGCAGTTTTCTATTCATTGTTTGTTAAAGGAGTCTATTTGAAGAAAACAGAAGAAATATTAAAGAGTAGTCGTAGCTGCCGTGAACCACCATTGTCGCGTTTTTGAAGAAGTGAGTGTGCCAAAACTAGAAGCACCATAAGCTGCGACCACCACTGCTGTGAGCTCCTTAAAAAAAAATCGGTTCATATTTTTATGATTGTATCAGCGCAAAGGCATTAAGGTTAAGTCTTGGAATGGTGTTGGTTCGTATGCATTGAAAGGAGTAGTAGTTTATTTTTGTGTGCTAAATGTTGAGACTGTGAAGGTGTTTGACTAGCCTTGGTATCACTAAAAAAAAAGGGTATTGAGCATGATAATATATTGGAAAGAAACAATTTTGCTCAAGATTTTTTCCTTATTTTATTAGTCATTCTGGGTTTAAGGAATACAATATATTGATAATGGTGCAGTGAGCAGTTCCTTTTTGTCAAGGGCATGGATGCTTGATATATCGTATGAAATAAGGTTGAAAATACAAATGGTGATATTCTATATGGATAAAATATAGTTTTTCTCTTTGCCAGCAGAAGTATTTTTTACAGTACACAGATTTTTTTCTTGCTAGCAGAAGTATTTTTCTATCAACAGAAATAATTTTTTACAGAATGCATTCAATCATATCCATGGTGGGAATAGTTCTCACTGGCAAGGAGAACTATCCTGAATGGTCCCGGATGATAAAACACACCCTCATTTTCAATGAGTTGTGGAAAGGAGTGTGTGTCGGAGACGGAGATAATGAACCAGTACAACCTACCTCAGACAAAGAGCTTGTCATCTAGGAAAACAAGAACAACAAAGCTTATGCATTAATTGTAGCATCTGTAAATGAAGAGGTGAGTCGCCATATTTCATCATATTCAACTGTCTTTGAAGCCTTACAAAAGCTGAAAGAACTCTATGACTCACATTATGCACTTGAAGTTGTTCAACTCATGATTAAACTCTTCACTCTTGAACTGCCAAATAATGATCCTCTTGCTCTTACATCTGAAGTAAAGTCTATAATGCATGATATCAAATCCACTAAGGTTTGAATTGGATATTCCTCTTATTGCTTTTCTCAAGGCACTTTATCCTACTTACTCTAATTATCTTGAGTCATTGCAAGAAAATGGAATCTCAAAGATATAACCTTTGACTCTCTTGTGAAAAAGTTTGCTGAAAGAGAGAAAGCTTTTGGAAAGAAGAAAGCCCCTGAATCTTCTGAAGAAGCTGTGTGCCTTGCTCATAAAGAAAAGCATCTTGCTCAAGATTCTACAAGAGGAAGAGGTGGTTGAAGAGGAAGAGGAAGATATTTCAGAGGTAGGGGGGCAGACATTCTCAAGGAAAAAAAGCAGATTTGCACTGCATTTGTTGCAAAAGAAATGGATCACATGATGCCTCTACATGCAAGCTACCATGGGACAAAATTGAGCAGAAAAGAAACCAACACAAAGGTAAAACTGATGATACAGACAAAGGTAAAGCACCTGAATCTGGTCACTATGTTGTGTCACAATGTAACATTGGAGTAAATGAATATTTGTTTAATGCTTCATTTGCTTCTTGGAGAAATGATTGGTTGCTTGATTCAGGAGCCACCTACCACATGACTCATAGAAAATATTTTTTTGAAGATTTCACTGACAATGTTGATGGAGCAGTATACTTTGTAGACCAATCAAAAATCAAGCCATCAGGGCTTGGCACAATCAAGCTTAAACTGCCTGGTCTTCCAGACTTTCTTCTGCATCATGTTCTATATCTCCCACAACTCAAAAGAAACTTGTTGTCCTTGTTCCACATCCGCCAGCAAGGTCACTCCATTCATATGTTTGATGGCAAGCTTGAGGTAAAAAAAGCATCTGACCACTCACTTGTCATGAGGGGAATAGAAGAAGAAAGGCTTCTCAAGCTGCAAGGAACCTCTGCTCGTGCACAACATTTCTCATACAATTCTCATCATGAAGAAGGTACACTTCAATCAAGTTTATTATGGCATGCTAGATTTGGACATTTGAGCTATGAGAGTCTCCGCTTGTTGAAGAAAAATGGTATTGCTGGTTTGCCTACAATTCCTAGGAAACTTAAGCAATGTGATGCTTGCATTCTAGGTAAGCATAGCAACTAGTCTTTTCACGATTCACATTCAAGAGCACATAAAAAACTTGAACTCATTCATTCAGATTTATGTGGTCCAATGCCTGTTCCTTCTGCAAATGGAAATAAATATATCATGACATTTGTTGATGACTACACCAGAATGTGTTGGGTTTATTCATTGAAGAAAAAAACTGATGCTTTTCAAACATTCAATAATTTTCATAAATGGATTGAAAATGATGCACAATCTCATATTGGGTCTATTTGCACTGATAATGGAAAAGAATACACATCAAATGAATTTGAAAACTATCTTCGCCAACATGGGATCAAACATCAAACAACTGTGCCTTATAATCCCCAACAGAATGGTGTAGCTGAAAGAATGAATAGGACAACCTTAAATAAGGTACGATCCATGCTTTTCTTCAAAAATGTAAAGATAATGTTTTGGGCTGATGCTATTCTATGTGCTGCATATATAAAGAATAGATGTCCATCTAATGCTATAAGAAGCAAGATTCCATATGAAATGTGGTATGGACATGTTCCTTAGGTAAAGCATCTCAGGGTCTTTGGTTCCACCTGTTATGCCTTGATACCAAAGGTACATAGAAACAAGCTTGGTGCTAGAAGTCGTAAGTGTATCTTCTTGGGGTATTCAAACACCTCCAAAGCATACCACCTCTATGATGAAGTAAATAAGAAGTTTGTTGTATCTAGAGATGTAATTTTTCTTGAATCATCCAAAACTGACAATGTTGTTGAGCGGCAACTTGATCGCTTGGATAGATTTGAAAAAGCAAAATCATTTCAAGAATTTGATAATCAGATTCCACATCTTGAAGGGGGGATTCCTATACTAGATCAACATGTGGAGTCTCCTTCTGAGGAACATTCTCCCCCACATGAAACTCCAACAACAGATGATGCTTTAAGTGATGTGATTGATAAAATTGGGAGACTCAATCTTGATTCAGTCCCAACTCAATCAACGGAGCAACCTGGACCATCTAAGAAAGGTCCCCCAAAGTGGTTGACAAAGACACTTGAAAGTGTTCATCTTGATGAAGTTGGAAAGATAGGAACCAGAAATTCAAACCAACAAAATGGAGGTGATGTAGATGACTCTAATTCACTTGTTGATATGGATGTTTCTTATGATTGTGAATTGAACTTGTCTACAGATTTTGAACCAACTTCCTTCACAGAAGCTACTTCTCATGATGAATGGAAAGAAGCGATGCAAAAGGAGTATGATTCCCTCATAAAGAACGACACTTGGAAGCTGGTTGATCCTCCATTAGGAACCAAACCAATTGGCTAAAAGTGGGTCTACAAGAATAAGTATAAAGCTGATGGCTCACTTGACAAGCACAAAGCTAGGCTTGTGGAAAAAGGTTTTGCATAGAAGGAAGGGTTCGATTATGAGGAGACTTTTGCCCCCACAACAAAATGGGCTACCATCCAGACACTCTTTGCACTAGCAGCTCAGAACAGTTGGAAAGTCCATCAAATGGATGTAAAAATTGCTTTCTTGAATGGAGATCTAAAAGATAATGTTTTTATGTCCCAGCCTAAAGGATTTACTGTGAAAGGACATGAACATAAAGTATGCAAACTTGTGAATTCCTTGTATGGCCTCAAACAAGCAAATTTATGATGCAAATTTATTTGTCAAGAAAGTTGGAAAAACAGTTGTATATCTTGTGGCATATGTAGATGATCTTTTGATGATAGGGAACAACGAAAGCTACATTGCATACATAAAGAAGGAATTTGGGAAAAGTTTTGAAATGACTGATTTGGGCTATGTTCATTACTATCTTGGCATTGAAGTAACCCAACATCCAATGTCCATATTTCTTTCTCAAAAGAAATACATTGGAGATCTGTTGAATAGGTTTGGCATGACAGAGTGAAATCCTCTTAATACTCCAATGGAACAAAACTTAAAGCTCACATCTATTCAAGTAAAAGAATTTGAGGATGCAACAAAGTATAGACAACGTGTAGGAAGTCTCAACTATCTAACTACTACCAGACCAGAGATTTCATTTGCTATTGGAATCCTCTCCAGGTTTATGCAAAAGCCTTGTGAGGGACATTGGTCTGCTGCAAAAAGAATTCTAATGTACTTGAAGGGAAATCAAGACTTTGGAATCAAGTATACACAGGTGGACGACTTCAGCTTGATTGGGTACTCTGATTCAAACTTCGATGGAGACAAAGAAACTAGGGTATCAACTTCAGGATATGCTATGATTCTTGGATCAGGAGTTGTCTCCTCGAGATCACGCAAACAATCAGTTCCAACAGATTCCACAACAGAAGCAGAATACATGGTAGCAGCTGAAGCAACAAAAGAAATTGTGTGGCTCAGGAAAATTCTTGAAGATTTGCAAGTAAAACAAGTAAAATCAACTCCACTCATGATTGACAATACCTCTGCAATAAAGTTGGCCAAGAACCCAAAGTTCCATGATTGAACGAATCACATCAATACTAAATATCATATGATTCGACATCATGTTGAGGCCAAAACAATCCATCTCCGTCATTGTTCCACAAAAGAGCAAATTGTAGACATCTTCACCAAAGCGCTTGGAAGAGAAAATATTGAATGATTCAGAATGATCCTTGGACTCACCAACATCCCTTCAGATTAAGGGGGGGAATGTTGACACCTAATCCTTGTCATTGGGTGAATTTATGTAAATAGATAAATAGGAAATATGAACAGTCACTGGGAGACGAACTGAACGGTCTCTCCCTCATGTATATAATGAAGACCTACCTAATGGAATAGAACAGATGAATCATTTTTTCCTTATGGAGTTACTTCCTCGTCTGATAGACCCGTTCACCTTGATAAGTGAAAAATGGTTCCTAGACATGTTAGTGTTTCATGGTTGTACTTTTGTAAATCATTTGTTGCATTTTAAAATGTAAAAGTGATGATGTGTTTTCCATCACTTGTTCACCAACAACGATGTCTGATCTTATTTTGAGTAGCATGATAAACTATGAAAGTGATGTCATGTTTCCATGACTTGTCAAGACAATAGTGTTTGGCCTTATGATTGTAAATCATGTGTTGTAGTGATGATGTGTTTTCCATCACTTGTTGAAGCAACAATGATATGTTGGCCTTGTTTTCGTAGCTGGGGTATTGCATCCATGTTTTTGTAAACTTGACTGCCGAGTATGTGTTATAAACTCATGGCAAGTGTGGGATGCTTGGGTCATTAGTTGGTCATGAAATTCAAGCATGTAATTTGCAAAACAATGTACTACAGGTTGCAGAGGTGGCAGGTGTCGGCTCATTGCTTAAGTCTCTAAAGAATAAAGGTGAAGGAGATGGAAGTGAGACCTTTCAGGACTCTTATGATGCAGGCAAGATACATAGAATTTGTAGGGTATTTTTCATGCTTTTGGAGGACCAAAATCTCCTTAGTGGGGAGGATTCATCCAAGTGGCTCTATAGACACATAGAAGACAAAGAGGGCTTATGAATGCTCAAAAATTAAAGTGTTTGGATTATGCTCAAACTAGGTTCATGTTAAATATCTCGTCATCGTGATTGCAGTGGTGCAAATAGTTCGTCAATCCGAGTCCGGATGAGGAAGATAGAGGCAATAAAATCTGGGTTGACCTTTTGCTTACTAGCCAGGATTAACAAAGACACAATTTCAACTTTTTCGGCAGATGGAATCCAGACAACTCTGGCTAGATTTCGAGCGAAATTGACGCCTTGTTAAAAGGATTCTTCAGCCTATGTTCGAGAAATTTCAAAATTACATTATTATATATAAAAAAATAATAATAAATAAAGGAGGTGTTGGGCCACCACCCCCACCACCCCACTCCTCTCCACACCCCATCACATTAACATATGTGAGTTCGGTGGGAATTGAACCCGCCAAGCCCACGTGGGCACCCACCGGGTGGCCCCATGGAACAACCATACACCAATACCATTAATACAACCCACTTAAACAAACAACGAACCACCGCCTTAAGAAAGTAATGGAGTCAGTGGAGATGGGGTGGGTGGGCCCAACCTGACCCTATTTTAGAAAAAATATTTTGTTATATTAAAAGAGGAGGAGGCGGGGTTTGACTGCCCGACCTCCTCCATATTAACTAGATCTGAAACCAACTCACCAAACGACCTTATTGATTTATCCACCCAGCAAACTTATATAAACATTCATTTCACCAGTGCGCCAAAGCAGATGGAGGAACCAGGAGCGGGCACGGAAAACGAGGTAGAATATTTTTTTAATTAATTTTCAATGCAGGTGGAATGATCACTGAGCAAAATTTCCAGGAGGGTGAAATTTTCACAGTGTCCAAATTGGACAAAATTTATGTCGATCTTACACCTCTTGGTGACACGAACCGAGTGGCTCATTCATTTTCCTGATTTGAGTAGACGATTTGCAGGGGACCCGAAGGAGGGAGTCTTCAAGGAATCTAGGGGGAATCTAAAAGATTCCTTAAACCCAAGAATTCCACTTTCTCAGAATTCAAAAATTTGACAGTTGATTTTTCACTATTCAACGCCATAAATCTGATGGTGCGTTCAAATTTTCCATTTTCTCATTCTATTTTTCAGCCACTTTTCTAAGTGGAGTGCTTATGTTAGCATTCATGTGCGAGAAACCATTTCCCTGAGATTCGACGCCATGAGATTCTATGTGCGACCAACTTTAGAAGTTTGACATCCACTTCTTTAGATGGCCCATAGATGTGAGATATATGCAGTGTGTTCATGTCATTCTTTTATTATGCATTGTGCTACAGAGATCCCTGTTTGATGCTTGATGTGGGATCTTGTTTCTTACTTGTTTTCATGATTCCTGCTTGATGTGATGCAAAATCATTTGTGTGATGTACTTGTTATCATGATTCATCATGTTGTGTTTTAAGATCCCTTTGTTGTATGTTGATGGGATACTCATGTTGTCGTCATGTATATTTGCATTGAGATCCCTTTTAGTCCATGTTGGCAGGATGCTCACCATGCATGAGTTTATGTCATACTGATAGGAGTTGTGTTTGACTGAGAGTTCTGGTAGTGGAACACCTCTTGGAGCCACTCTTACGTGAGGGAATTTTCCCTGTATGATAGCGACATCACCTCTTATGTACATCATCACTATTGACATCACTTAATGCAGGGACCTACACCATCTTGACACTGGGGCTCGAAGATGTAGTCCCTTCTGGATGAACTCCATTATCAACGGCTTATGTTTTCATGTGTTGATGATTGTCATGTTCCTCTTCTTTACAACATGCAGATGTATTCATTTATGTTCTTTTAAAAATGAAATCTAACACATCACAAAAGTAAAAGGTCTTGGACGGGTCCTTTGTCACACTCAGCCCTGGATCACACAATGGTAGTCTATCGATGTTGACGAGGATGGTCTTGCAAAGGTTCAACTAGTTCAAGTCCTAACTCATACCTCGTCCCTGTTGGGGACATGCACAAAAAAGTAGAGAATGAGAATACCACTCTAATACCACTGATCTAGATTTATATGGGAATGGAAATGAAATAAACATTTAAAAATAGAAACATGGAGCTATAACAAAAATGGAACTTAAATTCATTAATAACAAAACATCGAGAATTGTTTATGTGCTGAATGGAAATAAAATCTTGAGTGATGATAACTTATCTTTGAGAAGTGATTTGGAAGCTACATGCAAGGAATTTTTATTATTTGGAACAATGGAAAACCCTAAAATTAAAAAAACTAACCCTAAGAGATGAAGCACCAAAAGTAAGAGTGGGACCCATTGGGGTTTTACATCAACTTCCCTGAGGTCGTAACTTGGCATAGGGTCTCCATTTTGCGCGTATGTTACCTCATTAGAGATATTTATCTGAACACCATAACTTTTGATGACAAACCATTGGTTTTCTTGTTTTCCAAAAAAATGCCATTTAGGGCCTCAAACCAACTCTGAAAGTTCAAACCTAAAAAACTACCAAAAATAGTAGTTGTGCTAGAAATTAGGAAACTGAAAGGATATAATGTTGGGGGTCCAAGTGGAATAGGCGAGTGTTGACCAATATCTACCTAGATTAGTGTTCTGCAACTCAAAGAAAATATAGATCAACGACTTTAAAATTATCCTCTTCGAGGCACAAACCTCCTTTACATTACATAAATGAACAATTCTTGGATGATACAAATGACAATACCTCCTTTGTATATATAGGAGTCTAAGGGGTCACAATCTAATTAGATATTACATCAAAACAATAATGTAAGGGCACAAAAATAAAAATAGTGGGATTCTATGGGGCACAACAATAACAATATGGGGGCTACATGGGAATAACAATAAAAATAAGGGGGATACACTAGCATTATAGGGACCTAACATGCCCCTCTCCTTCAAAAAAGTGTTGTCCTAAATACTTGAGTAGTTTTGGATGCTTCTGTATAAAATTATCATCCTCCCATGTGGAATCTTCAGCAAGTTCTTCCACTTAATGAGATACTCTAAAATTGATCAATTCTGCAGTGGTCGGGTTCTTGTTTTCATAAAAGCCTCAGGCTCAAATATGATTTTTCCTTCTTCGCCAAGTTCTAGAAACACTATTTGAACTAGAAGCTTGTCATCGATAACCTTGCTTAAGCATGAAACATGGAAAACTATCTATACTTGAGAAGATGAAAGCAACTCTAATTTGTATTCCATAGTACCAATACTTTACAACACCTTGTAAGGACCATAGTAATTGGATGATAATTTATTATCCCTCTTAGCTTGCTTGACAGACATTTGTTTGTATGGTTGTATCCATAAAAATACCCTATCACCTACATTAAAACTTCTTTCATTGCGATGGCGATCTACCTTTTGTTTCATTCGTTTTGCACTAGAGTGAGGTTATCCTTTAAGAGTTGGAGAACTTGTTGTTGATGCTCAATGTGATCTTACACCACTTGAACCTTACGATTTTCTCTTTAATATAATGTCATGGATGGTGGATGATATCCATAAAGTGTCATAAAAGGGGTCATTTTTGTTGCAGTATGGAAGGAAGTGTTATACCACCAATTAGTTAGAGGTAACCACTTGAACCATTGTGTTTTTTATCATACAAAAAGAAATGAACATATCCTTCTGAACATTTGTTCACTATCTTAGTTTTCCCATCAGATTGAGGATGATAAGATGAGTTGTGAGCTAAAGATAATTGAGTAACAAGACAAGAGATTAGTTTTGTCCAAATATTTCCAGTGAAAATGGGATCTCTGTTGCTCACTATAATCTTTTGATTCCCATCAAGCTTTTGAATTGTTTCGTTAAATGTAGTAGCAATTGTACTAGCTTTAAAAGGATGAGATAATGCACAGGAGTGTGCATACTTGGTAAGTCTATCAACTACCACCATGATGAAAATCTACCACCAACTTCTGAATATCATGTGTAAGGTCATCCCAAAAAAGTTCCTTCTCTACCCTATGGTAAGTTTTTAAAATTCATGAGTGCCCTCCTAATGGAGAGGTGTGAAATTCCAAAAGAATATTTTGTTTTAGTTTGGAATTATTTAAAATATATAATAAATATTTGTACCATAATGAATCATTTCTACAGATAAATGTATTAGACCTATTAGGATCTTGCTGCAAATTTTGAATGAGTGACCACACCTCTTCATCATTCTTCCATTCATCCCTTTCTTCAGTTATCCACTCAGGTTGGATAATTGAAATGACACAAAGAAATGTTTCATCAATGGGACTGATAAATCATCATCAATAGTTCATACTGCAAAACCCTAACATGTTTAAATGACTCTTACAAAATACATCCGCGTATGTACACACTTCTCATGTTTGACACCTGTGTACATATTTTGAACTTTCGTAGAATGTATATGTGACTACCTAGAAGAGATCTATGCATGTAGATGACCTCTCAAAGGAAAACCATCATACATATATGTAATCACTGAATAATTCCTTCGCTACAACCACAACACATACTTCATAAGCTTTAATATCACATATTCATGCGAGAGCATCATTATCACCACTAATTTATTACCCTTAGATATTTTCAACAAGCAAACCAAACAATCACATATGACACCATACTTTAGATCTTTCAGATCTATGCCTTCTCCTTGCTACTTTGTTCACACTTGTTTCAGATAAAATCATTCATACACAATTCATGACTTGCCTACCTTCCACTTTGATCTCCATCTCCATATATATCTTTTTCCTTATCCAATATCTTAGACCAATCCTTTAGTAATGACATTAGTATTTTGAGACGTGATAAAATAACCATGGTCATGCTCATTTTGATGAGCCAATATGATGGTAAAGACTCATAGTATTGATAATAATATGGTGCAGATTATGTACACGACTTCTCTTCACCATACTTTTGTATGTACGTGATCTTGCTTCACAGAACCCGCGTATAATTTCCCAAACTTCACTTTCATTATTTTTCTATCTAAATTGATATTCCTATGTTCATTTCATGTGTAGCATATGTACCGTCCTGCCTAATCATCCTTTTACCATAATGTTGGCATATTTATCAAGTAGGTTGTCATCAAGGACAACACATTAGACATAATGCCAATAGTAGATTCATCTAAACTCCTAATCTATCATGGTTCAAGAGGGATATTTTATTTAAGGCCAACATTGATATATTTTCCTGTTACTAACAATTAATTAAATTGTAAGTGTTAACTCCATGACGAGAACCAAAAAAATTATGCATCTCCATGATATTAACATGTAGAAAACAACTATTGGTGGAAAAATAATTTTTTACTTTCGATTACTTTATATTTTTATATATAAAATGTTGATGTAAAATTATTATAGTTAACATGGAAATTGAAATATTTTATTTATGATGGAAACTAAAATATTGTTCTTTAAATTTAACATATCATCTCCATGTTGATCATGGACAATGCTACACATTACACTCATTTTGGGCTATAAAAACCCCTTTCTGGGATTTTTTTTTTTACTTTATAATGATGTTAATTAAGATTGATTGAGTCTAAATATGGTGTATCAGATCTTAAAAATGTAAGAGATTACTAGGAATTATTTATAACTTTATAATAAGAAAAACATTACTCGAAGTTTTCAAATATTACCATAATTTTGATAACTTAAAAGGCTAATAAAGTTGTTAGTGTGACAAATCCATCTCTATATATACTGAATATTTTATTTATGACCAACATTGAAATATGTTTTTCTTTTTAATATTTTTTTTAAATGACATATCTCAAATCCATATTAAGCAATAATATAATCACACATCTCTCTCCTATTATGATGTAGAGGTGGAATTGTGTGTGTGTGGCTATAGAAATGATCTTTTTAAAGAAAATTTTTTCTTATTGAAAAAAATTACACATATTTTGATACAATAAGACATCATTTACTTGTATATTCCATATGAGGAATATATATAAACTGTCAATAGTCATCTTCCATCATGTCCTTGTAAGAATTGAACTTATGTGTATGTGAGTGTTGCTATATAAATGATCTTTTTAAAGTAAACAATTTCTTATTGAAAAACATTACACATATTTTGATACAATAAGATATCATTTACTTGTATATTCCATATGAGGAATATATGTAGACTATCAATAGTCAATGTCCATCATGTCCTTGCAGGAATTGAACTTGCGTGGGGAGGATTTCATTAAGGTACTCCATGGTGAAAAGGTCATTGATTTGAAACCTTATGGGAAAAAACCTAGCCATGTTAAGGGGTGGTGTGGCCTAGGATAGGTGCAATCCCTAGATTATTTTTGAAAACTCAGACTCCCTCAGGTCATAGCCACTCAAGCCATAGGTTATACTTGCTAGTCATATAAGGCCTTACATTACTTAACACACACACACACACGAATGCACGCATGCGCATGCACACACACACATACAAACGCACACACGCGTGTGCGCGCACACACACACACATGCATGTGTGCATGCACACAAACACACACACACACATAGGGAGAGATTATTTATGGTCCACATTAAAATATTCTCTACAAAAAATTATGTTAAGCATTGAAGGGGAAAACACCTATTATCAAATAATATTTTTTTGCTTTCAGTTACTTTATCTCTCTCTATATATAAAGTTGATATAAAATTATTTTACTTAATGAGGATTGAAATATTATATTTATGGCGAACATGAATATGATATTTTTAAGAATAAATTAATTATGTTAAAAAAATTAGCATTGAGGTTACAAAATATGAACCATGTAATTTCATATTATATAGTGTTATTCTTGTTTTTTGAATAGAGAAGAAGTGGTGTCGAGTTGAAAAATATATATATCCCAACTCCCTAACCTAGGCCCTATGTGTTTGCATTTTAACAATAAAATTTCTTTTATGTAGTATTTTGTTGATAAGGCCTCCATGTCATAATTTCTCAAATTAAGCTAGGAAGAGATTAACATTGTAATCACACATTGGATTTATTGGAGGAGAAATGAACCAATGGAATATTAAAGACAACGCTAACAAATGACAATGATCTCATGGATTTCTTTAATGATATTGACAATTTGGATGCTAAAATAGTGATCAAGAAGAGACTGATCCTATGAATGATCTGAAAAGTGAGATCAAGTTCCATGTAGTTATAAATTCCTTGGAAGATGAAATTAGGTCAAAGGTGCAATGAGTAAATAAATTTAATTCCACTAAATAGAAAAGTAGTGTGGATTAGATGGATTTATTCAAAAAATAAGTATCTAATTCCCAAGTGGCCTTAGTGTGTGATAGAGGAGACATGACATATTATGCTAATATCAAACCGTATCTTGGATTCTTATGGAGACTATTTTTATTACAATGTTATAAGTTATTAATGCCATGGTTTTAAAATGTTGTAATTTTACTATTAGTACCACTTTAAATTTTAGGGTTTCTTTATAAATAATTTATTATGACAATACCACTTGATGAAACCATGGTATCAAATAAGTTACAATTCCCCCCTAAAGAAATGTGTATTACTGATATCACTACTTTTTGTTTCAAGAATTGGTTTTAGGGGTTTTTTAATTGGCACTAATATGGGTTTTCAAGTCCATGGTTGAAAAATGTTGCAAGTTTATCTCCTCCAAGAAATAAGGTGCTACTGGTAACACTATTTTTTTATTTGAGGATTTATTTTGTCATTTTACACAGAAATATGGGTTTTGAGAGCTAGAGTTCTCATTTGCGATCAAATTTCTCGTAAGTTAGTAATTATGTTTTGAGTGGTGGATGACTATGATAAATAGTTCTCAAAAGTAACTTGAATGAAGAAGGAGAAATTGTCATCCCAAAATTATTCTGCTAGGAACTTGATTCTGGTGAATATATTTAGTTTATGAAAGAAAAGAGTGGAAAGCTCTAGCTAGTGGTAAATCTAATTCATTATTGCATACAATCCTTAGTCTAATGAGACTAGAAAGGGTGAATATTTTGGGCTTGATAGATCCACATTTTAATATAAAGGAATTTGCAAATGAGGTGCACTCTATATAAAAGGTGGGTGAGGTGGATAGGGGAATTTGCTTACTTAAATAGTCATAAGAAAGAGAGTGGGAATGAAAGATGTAATCATATGTGATAGTGGATAAGAAAATAACCTCAAATGAATCTTAGGTAGTTATGGATCCTACTATTTTCACTGCAATAGGAAGGGAAGTCATCAAAGACCCATTTTCTACCTTGGCCCTAGCTCATGGTTAAGCTTAAATAGTTTCCATATTCATTAGTACTTTTCTAGACTTGAGGGGTTTTAGGTTATGTAATGTGTAGTAAGAAAATGGTTTGACTAATGTTTTAGACTTTTGAGTGTTTATAAATACCCAAGTAGATTTAGCATCCTCAAAACCCATTTTAAATATCTCTTCCCCTAGGGACTTGAAAGTTCCTTTTTATCAACTATTAGAAAGGGGAGGGGAATCTCACTTATGTTTCTAAACCACTTTGACTAGGGAGGGAAGTTCTAGAAATTCATAGTAGTTCTAATCAAAGGACCACTAGTGGATGTTGGATCTACTTTGGTTGGAACCTTAGGTTTGGAAACAAGAAGGGAAGGGGAAAACTCGCCTTAGGTAGAAAACTTTACATATTACATGCACAAAAAAAGAAATGGTGGATGAGTTATAAGGAAAAAAGACTCTAAATTATGCTCTTATAGGAAATAAGGGCCTTGTTAGGTTTTGTAAATAAATATCCTCTCCTTGAGGGGTTTGAGAAATCATGGTAAAATATTAGCACTTCTTAGCTTAGTAGATTTAGAATTTCCTAATGTTTTATTGTACATTAAAAAATTGCAAAGGGAATTTGGTCCTAGATATTCTCAAGTTGTTTCCCAACTAGGATTTTATGTGGGTGGATTCAAATGATATGTTGTAAGGAATCTTGACAAGATGGAGTACACATCTTATTTTAACAAGCTCTTTCTTTATTCAATTTTGTTCATGAATGGAACTTAGGTAAAAAAACTTGGATTTTCAACATTTTGTCTCAAACTTGTAGGGGCCTCATGATTAGACAAACCAATGATTTTATTTTCGATTAGACTAAAAAATGGCTTTATTTTCAATTACACAAACCAATGATTTTATTTTTTATTAGGGGCCTCATGATTAGACAAACCAATGATTTTGTCTCAAAATTTATGTCTCCACTCTTAGTAAATTTTTAAACATGCATTATAATAGGTTAGACACCTTTTTTTTGGGTGAACTATCATAATCAACAATTTAGCTTAGTTGATACTAGCATGGATGAGGTTGATTGTTACTTATACCACTAGAACCTATAGACATACCAACATGGCCACTAGCGTGACATAGGGCTAATTCGGGATTTGAACTGGTAGTGTTGCAAAGACGTCCTTAAAAATATATTCTATGCCCATAAGAAATTAAATTATTATTTAATTAATGTGGAATAGATTTTTTAAAATGTATTATTATAACTGTTTAAATGTGGTTTGAAGTTAAATCTATTATTCTTCATATTATTATTGTTATTTCTCTCTCTCTCTCTATCTCTCTCTCTCACACACATATTAATTACCTTCATTTCATCAATGTGAAAACCATATCATTTGAATCACTCTCGAGGTTCATATTGGTATTGAACCTAGCCATCATTCTATGAAGGGATCTTCATTTGTGACAGTTCATTGGAGGAAGATCTACTGTCCCTCGATGAAGCATACATAAGGAAACTCGTTGAAGGACATATGCTTCCCTTTTTATGTCTTTCAGGAACATACGAACCTTAAATATGGACATATGGGATGAAAATCTAGGACGAACATCTATATCCGCTTTTATGTAATAAATCCATTCTTCTTGGGGGATCTATATTCTTCATGTTTTTTCACCATAGCGTAATTGATTCTTTACATTCCACTACCCCATATAACTATATCCATTAGGTTCCACTTCCAGTATCCTCTGGATTTGATCAAGTTCCACTTCTATTAGCCTCTCTTGGACTCGTTTTGCAAAAGTCCTAACCATGTTGGATATTTGACTTCGTTATTCATCATTGCTAGATATTTGAGTTTGTTCTTCATCAATGTCAGATATTTCATCACTGTAGTGACTCTTGGAAACTGACTCTTCATGACTTTTAGATTGAATGCCAACATCCAAATTTGTTTTATTCTGGGAGTGAATCTCGGCAACTAGATCTTCATATCTTTCAAAGTGAATATCCACAACTGGCTCTTCATAACTCTCGGAGTGAATATTGGTAACTGAATTTCTTTTACTCTCGAAGTGAATCTCGACAACTGGCTCTTCATAACTCTCGGAATGGATCTCCACAACTGGCTCTTCATAAATTTTGGAGTGAATCATGGAATCAGGCTTTCTTTTATTCTAGGAGGTAATATCAACAACTGGCTCTTTGTAATGTTCGTAGTGAATCTCGACATCTGGCATTCTTTTACTCTCAATATGAAAGAAAATACCATCACCAACTCTGGCATTTGGATTTTTGGTGTTTGGAATCCATTTGCAAGTAGTCCCACACATGTTTTTCTCAGAGTGAACCTTGGCAACTGGCTCTTCATCACTTTCAGAATAAATCTCAACATCTAGTCGCTCTGCATCATGTGGTAAAATATATTTATTATCGTTGTCTAGATAATTTTGGGCTGCCAAGTCTATAGACACAATGATTGCATGACCATACATCTTATTATGACAATTCCGGTGCAGAGATTACTTTGTCTCTCTCTTATTACAATTGTGTCCACTCCAGTGGACTTCTAAAAATATTCACAACCCTATATCTCCATTACATACTCAAATAAACCTCTAGCAAGATAATACAAGCGAAAGATCAAAAACCACATGGATAAAAAAATATTATACTCCATAATAATTGTCAGAAGATTACATAAGCATACAATCAAATAGATCCATATTAAGTACGAATCTAACATGAGTTGAAAGGGATGAAATTTCTTTACATACAAACATTTTTAGAGTGAAAAGTTTCATTATTTAAATTGTATTTTAAATATTAAATAGAGGATATATAGGACAAAAAAAGCTTTAAAAACTCAATTTTTTATGATATATATATATATATAATATATATATATGTAATTTTTGAAGTGATATATAATACATACATAATTGATAGCATATTCAATTTTTTTATTATAGCCAATATTATTTTTCTATTTAGAACATAGTTTTTTATTTTTAATCTAAAAGATAGATGAACACTTACACATCTCTCATACTACTTTATAGAATAAACCTCTTGAGTCAATCGTGGTTACCTACAACTTTTTTTCCACTTCTAAACATCTCTAAGATCTTCAGCTAAGTGAAATTAACACTCACATTTTATTTCTTAATTTTTTTAATATGATAAATGCATATGGCATAAATTTAAAAGAGATGATTTTATTTCTTAATTTTTTTAATATGATAAATGCATATGGCATAAATTTAAAAGAGATGAATATAGCGCAAAGTTAAAATTTTGAGTGATTATGAAAGAATTGAAACGTATAATAATATAACTTTGAAGGTAAAGTAGACATGGGAGTGACTATTTACTGTTTTAAAATTAAAGTTTTTGGAACTCCTGATAATAAAGTGAAATTAATAATGAAAGGGTAATAAAATGTTATAAATATAAATATAAATTTCCAAAATTCTTGAAATGTGTACACGATTTAAGTTATTAATTTAAAACCTGATAACATATGATTTTATTATTATTATTATAAGGTAATTAATTATTTTTTACAAAGAAATAATCTACAATAAATATACTAACTTTATCGATCCAATTTATACCTATGCTGGCAAAAAGTAAGATCAATTTCGTGAACATTAAATAATATGATTAATTTAAACTTTCATCCCACAAAATTTATTATTTTTATAACAATTAAACAAATATATTATTTAATAAGATAAATTGAAAATATAAATTATATTAATTTATTATTAATAAATGGTATAATATTAAGTTTTATGATTAGTTTGAAATAGAATAATATACCTTTGATAGGTGATCGAAATTTGGATGTAGGGGCATTGAGATTCCCATCCCTAGCCATTTTTCAAACATGTGAAATTTAATGAAGGTAGGTAAAAGACTCTTGGGTCAGTGAAGGATTTATTTAGAGGTTGTGGGTATAATTATTATGTCATTGTTGTGGACTGCAAATCTTTTGGTGTCTTGAGTGATGACAAGGGGTGCCAATGAAGTTGGTCACAGTTACGATTGTTATGCAGACCTGTGACGAGAGTCGAATGACTATTGTTGCAAGGTAATAATACTGGGAGTTGGTATCCCTTCTCGAGGTCTTTGGTTGCTTTAGAAAAGTCTCTTTGTTGTTTCCAAATTAGATGTTCCAAGAGAGGATGAGATTTTGACCAAACCCTCTCAATCTTATTGTCATGTTTCCAAGGTTGTGTCTTGGCCTCGAATTGTCAAAGGACACCTGAAGTATGCGACTATTGTACTTTTTACTCTAGTGTGTAATGCAATTCCAGACATCTATCCACGTTTACCTTTCATGTTTTTGGCCAATTGCAACTTCTTTATCTTTCTGTGGCTCTGGTCCATCCTAGTGAAGTTATTTGGTGGGTAACCTTTGATGGTCGGGTTCCTGTCAGTGTTTTTTTGGAGTCCCTTGTACCTAAGACCTTAGGCCTTTGTTGGGACATTAGTTAATCTATTCAGTATCATGTCCTCATTCCTTAAGGGTTAAAGGGCCCTTCTCCTGTTATTGGGTATGATCCTTGTTGTTGTGTCGGGTTGTCGTGGGAAGTCTGGTATATGATTCTTGGTGTTGGTTTCGTAGGAGCCTCTGCTTGTGTCTTTGCCTAGGTCCAAGAGTCTTTCTTATTTGCAAGGATGTCACCTCAACATGGGAGACACTGTCGAGGGGGTGGCAAACATGCACATCTAGGGGCAAGCACAGACAAGGAATTCTCCTCCAGCAAGGAGAACTCTAAGAGTTTGGACAAGGAGAAGGAGCTTGCACATGACCCAACGCACTCACTTGTTCATTTTGTCCAGCGATCATGCTTGGAATCAATTGGTAATCAATTGAGGGGAATCCAGGCCAACATGGACATCCTCCAAGACCACAGATATGAAGATAGAAATGAACTAATGGACTACATGAATGACATCTAGTTTAGTTAGTATGAGTTTTTGAAACTATTGGATAATGTATGCAGAAGTCGGAGGTTAACTAATGAAAACATGCATGAGATAGAGGCCTGCCTGGAGCACATTGACTTCCATATGCATGAGAGGCAGGATCCTCTAATAGTTTAGCTTATGTATGCTCCCAACCCACCAACTTGATATGTAGTCGACTAGTTGTTTGCTTATTTTTCTCCTTTTTTGGCATGTATGGCTTCAAAGCCCTCCAAAAATAAAGGGGCAATTGCAAAATATTATCTATTACATATTGGCTCTCCTCGCCAATAAATCAGGTCAGAAAGAGGCAGGAAGAATTGTGGAAAATCAATGTGTACTATGTTCTTCAACTTGTCCTGACGATGAACCACACTTGTTGGTTCGAAACGCGTCGACACATGTCTGTCTACATGTGATTTACACCGAAGTTATTCTTTCAACTATTATGGATCACAGAAGCCTCAATTCAACTAACAATTTGTTTATCGACTAAAAATAAAATAAAATTGGAATAATATAATTATAAAACTTTTTTTATCCAATGTAGAAATAAAAATTTTAAGCAAATCCTAAAATTTAGTTATTTAAATGCCTGGAAATGAGGGGCTCGACATCTGCCACTACATCAAAAACAACTCTAAAATAAATGGAAGAGAAAAAAAATTAAATGGAAAAAGTATGGGACACAAATCTTATTAATCCAACACCCTTTATCTATGCATAAGAGGTAGGACCAATCCTCCATCCTATCGTAAAGGTGGTAAGGATTATGGCCCCGACATAAGTAGTAGGTAAGGGGTGCAGTGACTACCCCTATGTGTAATATTCGTAATTCGGTGATTTCATCTCTGTTGAAGTGAGATTCATTTCACATAGATAAAGGTAATTGGGAAAATATATTGAAGCCAACCAACAATGTGAAATCAAATTATGTGATTAATTTAACAATTGGTAATAAATAATTTATACTAAGATGAAATTGTATTGACTATGAAAATTTTATATATATATATATATTTTGTTTTTATATAAAATAATAGTTTTATTAAATTTAAATATACAATTTAAATCACAATATCTTAATTTAAATAATAATTAATCTTCAATTTTCCAATAGGCATAAAATAGATGGTGATAGGGTGTTCTCCTAAGAAACTCCGTGGTTAGAAGGTCACCAGTTAAAAAATCCTTGGGAGAAAATCTAGCCGTGTTAAGGAATGGTGTGTGTTAGGGCATGTCTGATCCCCAAATGATTTTGACAGCTTGAATACCCTTGGTTCTCAGGTACTTAAGTGATGAGTTAGGAGTGTTAGTCATCTTAGGATACACATTACCTAAAAAACAAAAAAAATAGCAATAAATATTTAATTTAAATGATGATGATGATTAGCATCTACTAATATCTATGAGGTCTATAGGGCCTTAAGAATGTAAGATATAAATAAGAATTCTTTACCACTTTATTTCTATGCTAAAAAAGAACTGAAAGAAGGGTCCTGTTGAAGCCTCCAAAATTGTTGCTTCAACATGGGGGAAAACCACCCGGTCCACACTTTGGTTAGCAGCTCTTTTTCCATTTGGAGTAGTGGCTCCAACTGGGGATAATGGGACCAGTTTCCCAATCTATTTAATGCTTGTGCTAATGGGGTGAAATATGATGTTTTAAAGTAATGTCTAAGCTGAAAGTAATATAGTCTAAGCTAACAATAACATGCATTTTATCCTAATTTGAGCACTATCTAATTATAAATATACCTGGGATTAAATTGATGGATGTGATCTACAATAATATCTGAAAGCAATTGGTAATAAACATCATTCAATTGTGATGAGAAGTGAATCTGTTTTAACAATAATCGTTTTGTATAAAAAGTTAGCTGAAATGATTGTGAAAGATATATCGCATAAGGAATTATTCATATATTCAGTATAAAATATAGATCATCACCATACAGAAGTGCAATAATGGCAATCAAAATTCAGACTTTCATACATAAACAATTCAAAAAGAAATCATTACTTAATACACAAGTAAAAATGATTACGAGATAAAAGTACCATTTATAATACGTCCTACTCATGTGTTTCAGCGATATTGATCTATCTTCAGTCCATTCAACACCATATAAGAGTACAAAAGTGCAATTTCAGTAGAAAATGCTAAATCAGATAAAAATAAATCATGTTCCATTAATTTCACCAGAACTTCCTCAAAGAGACAAAAGTGAATGTTTTGAAGATTGTCTCTGATAACATTGTGGACTCCTCTCTGAATGCATGAGAGGCATTTAAATAATTAAAATATAAAAATAAAAATAGATTATTACAAAAATAGTTGAGGAGGTTTAAACGACTTGCCTCAATTTGTGCAAAAATAAAATCAAAATGGAAATAAACAAGGTGACTAACTATCCTGCATTTGGTCCTTCAGGTCACAAATATCCATCATGGGCTTGAGCTATGTTGGTTGGCCGACTTTAGCTTTCAACTGTCCAGCGAATACAACATCGGTCAGTGCTGGTGCCATTTTCTCCATAGAAGTGGTTAGGCATCGCAAGGTCGTCCATTGGCTATGAGGCTTTACCAAATGTTGCTAATATGCCTCCCAGTTTAACCTGGTCATTTGCCTAATCACTTCTTCTTTTTCTTGCGTTTCCTGTTTCCATTGTTGTTCAAACTATATCGCATTAGGAAGGAAACCTGGAATGGATTGCCACAAGATTGGCGCTATGTAAATTTTCATTGATGTTTTCTATGACACTGTTTACTGCTGCCGCTGCATTTGTTGTTGCCTTTTCTGCTTCTTTAAGCTGAGAATCTGAGCTCGCAAATAGTATTCGTTTATGCGATTCTTCTAGCTTGGGTAGTTCTCCCTTTCTCCCATATTCTGTATTTTTCCAGGTGATAAAATCAGAGACCTTTTTAAATATCTCATTGTATTCAAGTCTCATTTCCACAACTTGAATTGTCAGTTTCTCGCTTGTTTCACAATAATATTTCCACTGTGAAATCTTCTGGAAAAATAATTCATTCTGGTGCATCAGCTGGGAGTTAAGACCGAGTGCTTTGGTAACAAACTAATCAATTTTTGGATAATCTTTATGTAGATCAGTTATTGTCTATATCTTTGCTTCCTTCTTGGCTAAGTTGGTTCGATGTTCTATTTTCATCTGCTTGAATTCCCGTTGTAGCTTGACTAGCTATATCTCCGCCTGCTAGTCAAATTTTCCTTGCTGTAATTGTTTCTCAAGCGACATTATTTTATATTCCTTTTCTCTAAGCAACATTTGTACTTCTGTTGCTTTGTCTATGGTCATTGTAGTGTAAGCACCTGCAAATTGTGAGAGTCTAGTAAGGTTGGCATATGGGTCAACGAGTGAGTCTTTCCATAGAACATCCATTGGTTCATTTTCAGGGGTAGTAACAGATGTAGAGTCCAATTTCCTTTTATTTCTTGGTATTTTCACCATGGCCTTATGTTGTGGGCTATAAAACACATCTAGAGGGGGGAATTCTTCAATTCTCAAAACTATTTCGGAAGTGGGGGTAACAGGGATGTTCTCTACTTCTTGAGTATTTGTAGTCTCTTCCACTGTAATTTCCAGAGTTGTTTTCTGTTTAGGATTTTGCAACTCTAGTGCCTATTCCTCTGTGTTGAGACTTTTATTAAAATTGTCCCACTCTTCCTCTAAATCAATTACCAGGGGTTTATTGGTTGTGCGGAGGTAGTAGGGATTTCAGCATGCTTGCTGACTGAAGTTTCTTTGGCTATTTTTTGTGTAGACTGGACTGTATCCTTTACTGACACCATGCTTATGCTTTTCCTATTTTGCGATGAATTTTATGATTCCCTGGTAGATTTCTCTTGATATTCCACCCCAGAATCGGTCTCAGAATTTTCTTTGGAGTCACCTTCTATAGTCACACTGGGAGTAAGCTCCCTTATTGATTCAATCAAATAATTGGTCCAATGGGACCTTTGCTAACCTCCTTTCTCTGTAACTGTAAAATTTTCCAGTTATTCATGGTCAAAAAGTTGTTGTGCCATATGCTTCACCTCTGTGAAGGTGTTTTTATGCAAAAACATGTCATCAAAGGCATCCTCCTCATTACTGAATACTTTTATTTTCACCAGAGTGGTGAAATTTTCGACAGTTCCGAATGGGTCATATTTTCTTCCAGGGAATTTAGGTAATGACAGAGATAACATGTTCTTTGCTTCTTTGAATGCATGCACTAGGTCGTGTAATAAAAATGCTCCACACTATACAAGGAATGTGGGCCAGATGGCCTTTTTTGATTCCTTTAATGTCTTTCTCATTCCTCCTTCACTAAATATTTTATCGGCTATCTCTCTAGCCATCAATTTATTTGCAACATAATATGGGAGGACATGGGAGGATGTGATCCTACCAAAAACCCTGATATATGTAAATATTTCCTCCCCAAACCATCTGGCCACTGGAGGATGTCTACTTCAGCTTCTTGGGAAAACCTGGGGGCATCTCGATTATAAAGCTGCTTGTGAATAGGCAGCATAACTCCATGACAAATCTTGAAAAAATGTGGTTGAAAATTGGATTCCCACATGTCCTTGTGGTATATTTGAATGGGATCGGATTTCGAACAATCCATTTGCATCTCATGATATGGAATTTCAAACTAAAAGAAATTGCATCCGTGACATAGGCACTCATAAAAAATGGAGGGTAAACCCTCGAAGCAACACTTCTTTTCCTTCTATACTCGATAATTGTTTTTGCTAATTTTTCATACAAAATTTGTGCCCAATTCATTACAGTTGCATTAACAGCTGCATCTACTAAGGGCAACCACTGTGGGGAGCACTTAGTACTATCGAGTCTACCAAATAGTATACATAACATAGCTGCTTCAAAACTATGAGGGGGACAAATAGACGAAGTAGTGTACATACCATTTTTGTCTTTTTTGATTTTTTCCTCGTAATTCAACCAGGTCTAGGTGCAGTCTGTTGGGTCGCCGTTCTCTTAAGAAAACTTCTCCATGAACTACTTGTTGTAGATGACTTGTGGCTCTGGAAGGTGGTACATAAGCCATATGTTGTCAGGGGTAAAAGATCCCATAACCTCTTGGCTTCTTGTCTTGAATTCTCTATCTAAGATGTAGGCTTCATGAATAACCCATTTAACCATGTCTGTATAAGGGATTATCTTCAGTCGCACATGACCATGCCGTCTCTAACATGGAAGTGTCTGAGGAATCACGTCCATCAACTGTAATTTTTTTTCCATAATCCTTGGTTCCTCCTCCTCCAGTATATTATACATAGCCTCCCATGTAGAGGTTCCTCTCTCTCTGTTGCATGTAGTATCCATAAATAGAGGAGTCATTTTTGACTTCTCAGAGGCAACTACCTTGCCTTTCTTCACCATTGTTCTCAACACTTTGCTCTACAGATTTTTCCTAAAAGTGAAGAACAACAACTATCAGATACACAAAGATGAATCTAAAAAGAAATAATGCAGATAGCTTGTAAATGTGATGAAATGAGTTTTATTTGAACACACATAAGAAGATATCATATCACTCTAAATGGATTTTCACACATAAATGCAATTATCTCTTACTAAATGCCCACTAATGATTCATTATCCCTTAGGTTTAATGCTCATAAATGTTTGCATCGTAAAATGGGAAGAAAGCTTCTAGGGTGATGAGCCTTTGAACTACAATGGTAGTGATTGTGCGATTTATGAAGGAATATCACAATCTCCCTTTTGCCTTTCTTACCTGCCGATGTGTTTCTGCGAGATGCAAGATGAAAGCTGCTCGTTAGTCATTTCAAAACGTAGCTAATTTCTAGGTTTATCTAAGTAAAAGACCCTTTTTTACTGAGTGGCAGACCTAAAACATTTGCTTATGATATATTAAGGATTGGGTCTAGGTCTTGATCGCATTTCACAATATTGTTGGGTGTGGAGCATGATTATTTAGAGGTTTTTGTTTCAGCTGGATGTATACCCCAGGAAGTTTGTACACCCCTCCCGCGGGGGTTCGGGGGGGGGGGGCATCCCCCCTGGCTGGGGGGTCCAGGGGCCAGCGGTCCCTCGGTAGGGGTTTTAGGGGCAGCGCCCCCGAAGCTAAAAATAGATGTAAAATTGCCTTGTAAAAGTATAGTAATTTCTAGTCAATCTAGGCCGTTCATTAGGTAGATGATTTGATGGTATAACTTATGTTTAGTTTAGGGTTTTTTTCCCTAGAAGGAAACCCCTCTATTTGTATGAGGGCATTATATTGAGGTTGTGTAATAGATGTGTATTCTCCAAGCGAGAAACAGAGAGGTGAGACTGTGAGAGAAATAGAGGATATTACAGCGGATTTGCTGTAGGTTGTGTCTCTTCATTTTGTTGCATAATAGAAAGGAAGGACTGGCTTTTCAGGGTGGACGTAGCACAAACTGGGTGAACCACGTATATCTGTGTCTCTTTGGTTTTATGCATTTTCTGCGCTTATATTTATGCAATATTCTATGTGTTCCATTGCTCTGTAATATATAATTTTCTAACAAATATCGGTTGGTGGTAAGTATATGGTGTTCATTTGAATGCCCAAAATGCAATGCGATAAAGGTTATGATGCCATCACAGTTTCGCATCTCGCATGTTTCGCAATAAACTTTTTAAATCGGGTCCTTTATGAATGGTGATATGCGATGTGAGACTTAAGCCTAAAAATCTTAAGGACTTAGTTTATGTCGGATTTTATGATAGTTTCGAGCATAGACTCCTTACTTAATTATTTTGTTAGGTCCCTATACTACTAGTGTAACCCCTTATTTTTATTAGTACAACCCCCTTATTATATTTTTATACCCATGTAGTCCTTATATTATTATTATTATGCCCCATATAAGCCCACTATTGTTATTGTTGTGTCCTTACATTATTATTGTTATGTCGGCTTTGATTACATTATGACCCCTTAGACTCATATATATAGAAAAGAGGTATTGTCATTTGTATCATCTAAGAATTGTTCATTTGTGTAATGTAAAGGAGTTTTCCCCCTCAAAGAGGCTCAATTCTAAGACATTTATCTCTCTTTTCTATATTTTTTTTGAGTTGGTTTCATAACATTTGGTATCAGAGCTTTGGATTCTAGGGTTTTGCTACTCCAAACAAGACATCATGGCATTTTCGCTATAACTTTTTGTGTGTGATGTTTCAGAAGTAAAAAAGAAAACCATTTGAGAAGTAATCTCGCTGAACCTCATGTCTGAATTTTAGATCTTGTCTCTCTTTATTTTCAATGATATGATCTAAGGAAGTTAGTTTTTTTGCAAGCTCCAGAATTTCATCTAAAACAGGTCATTGTGGAAGTTTCGCTATAACGTGTTCGCTACGACATTTCAGAAGCTAAAAAAAACTCATTTGAGAAGAAAGCCGTTTGAACCTTGGGTATGAATTTCAGATCTTGTCTTGATACAGTTTCGGATATATGATCTGAGGAAGTTAGGGTGTTTTCATTCTTTCGAATTAGATATTAAACAGGTGACCTTGAGAAAATCGTCATAACTTTCTCTCTAGGCATTAGATTGCAATTTCCTAAGAAGTTATAGAAAGAGGAAGGACAACAGTTTTCTGTGTATATTTTTCAGATCCGAAGGTAAAAATAGTGACACGTGGCACTTCATACAAGTTCGATCTTCAGAAAAGGTATATAATTAGGTCATGTTGGGAGATTGTGCATAACTCTTTCTTGGAAAATTCAATTTTGATCAAACTAGTGGCATTGGAAAGAGGACACAAAGGGCTATTGCAGATCATGATTTCAAAACTGGAAGATCCAAAATTACAAAGTTATAGTCATTTCAAGAATTAGCTCCTAAAATCAAGAATAGGTGATATGAGGAAGTTTGATGGCAAGGATCTGGTAAATTGGATTGAACCGAGTTGGATCCATGAAAATTATTAAAGTACCATGACTGTATCAAATCAGGACCAACTTCGAATTTATGAACACAGAGCGATCAAGAATACCTCTGGACAGTGGCAGTTTGCAGCCAGCAAGGAACGACAAGGACCTCGGTCAAAGTGCATTGACCGAGGCCCATGGAGACTGCCCAGGAGGCAAAACTGGTAGTTAGGAAGCCCAGATCAAGAAACAGAGGGCATTTCTGAAGAGTGATCATGCATCGCTGGGCAAAATCCCTCGAAAAGGAGAAGCCCCAAGTGTACGGTCACATGGGAAGCCGGGAAATTGTAGGGTAAGCGCTAAGGCGAAAGGTGGGACCCACGCTTCAAAATCAGCAGTATATCGGAGGCATCCTCGGGCGGTAACTAGATTTGGAGAAAAATGAGCAATTCCATTCAGTGCCTAATGCATGTCCAGCGGATGAGAGAAAAAATCACTGCTCATCACGCGCTAAATATCGAGCAAGTCAACCATGCGAAATGAGCGAATGTCGTAGGATCTGGGGGCTCCAGATATGATGGTGGAGATTGTGCCTGATGGGGGAACCAGATTTGCCAAGGGATTAAGCCATGGCATAGAGAAGTTTGACGTTCGATTTGACTGCTAAGTTGGTGAATGAGTCATTCCACAATGTAACTGAACTACTGAACCGTTGAGGATGAGCTGGCGTAGTTCGTGAGAGGTCAAGTGGCCACTCCCTGTGAGATGTTGGTGATGACGTAGAGGCAGGGAACTCCAAGTGAACAACAACAAGCGAACTAAAGGGGAAGAAGAGGAAACAAATAGTCAAGGACCGATTGGATTCAAGCCATGAACAGACACAGAATAGAATACGAGGATGGAGAGAGAAGAAGGAAGAACCAGAGAGGAAAAATAGTGAAAGAAAGGCGAAAGAACAGTGAAGCAAGAAGTAGAAAAACAGAGAGCTGAGTTGACTTGCAATGTAAGGCAACATCGAGCAGACAAGTAATTCCTGTGAGGATCAGTCAGGAATTGAGCACCACATTGGGCTCCTCCCTTTAAAGACAAGAGAGGTTAAGATTTGGCAAGGAAAAGAGTCTGTGTCCTTTACTGGCTTGGGGAATCCAAGAACCACCCTACCAAACATTATCTATTTCAGAGACTCAAATTAAGCTCCTCATTGTAAATCTCTGTTTTAAAGACACAATAAAAGAAGGCCACCACTGAGAGCTAGACTAGAGATATAGCCCTGGAGAATAGGGTGAACTTCTTATTAATTGTCATGTTCTTGTATTTGCTTACTGTGTCTTTCCTTACTGTTTTCCATTCTCCAGTGTTTGTGTATTTTGAAATCTGATCGATCCGTTGCCTAAAATAACATAGACACACACCAAAGCATGAGTCTGTAATACCTTCATTCAATAATTAATTAACTGAGGTCACTCACAAGTGAATTTCAGATCTAGTGGTATCAGAGCTCTAGGCTGTAAGGTTAAACAAGCTTGTGTTGGTTTAGCTGTTGAATGCTCACTAGATCAAAGCTCAAATTAGGAGAAGGAGAGTTGGTTGAAAATAATCCTGAAATTGGGAGAGTCTATCCTCAGAAGAAAATGTCAGAAGAAGGTTTTATGGGGCCAGACCCTCAATTCATAGATAGTTTCCTAGCCATAAAGTCCATGGTAGAGGAAATGTATAAGGACTTTAGAAAACATAAGGATGAAGATGCATCAGGTTCTAAATAAGACAAAGGAGAAGATGAGTCTCATTTCCATGACCACTCAAAAGGCAAGGGGAAAGAAGAAAGCTTCCTCACACCTCCTAATAGCCCTGTACATAACAAGAAGGCATCTTTGATTAAACTAGATGTTAAATTTGATTTACCTATATATGATGGAGAGTTGAATGCAGAAAAGTTGGACAATTGGATTAGGAAAATTGATGTTTATTGTAGAGTGCAGAGTATCGACTCAGACAAGAGCAAGATTCAGCTGGCAAGCCTACATCTTGGATGCACTGCCTTGGTTTGCTGGGAAGGCAGAACCCAAGCTGACATGAGAATACATGGTAAGACTATCTTTGTTTGGAGTGAATTTGTTTCTGCAATCAAAAAGCAGTTCTATCCATTGGCCTACATGCAGCAAGCCATGATGAGTTGGCAAACTCTTTGACAGTTGAAAGGGAAAAGTGTGCAAGGGTACACTCAAGAATTTAGAAAGAGAGCATTGATTCTAGGAATCTCATTAGACTCACCTGAGACTCTGTTGAAGTACATTGGTGGTCTACACAGCTACATGAGGCACACTATCCTCATGTTTAATCCCACTAGTATAGATGAGGTATCTGTATAAGCTACTCATCTAGAAGCTATAGGAAAGAATGGAAATCCAGAAGTTGGGGGATCATCCCAACCCATTGCAAGCAAGAATAAGGAGAAAAGAAAGAAGAAATGGAAAGCAAGGAAGGCTAACACTGCACAGAAGAACAAAGCTTCATGCACTCATTGTAAAAAGGATGGGCATGATGACGAGCACTCTTGGATTCTGCATCCAGAGTTGAGACCTAAGAGGTTCGAGGACAAGAAGAAGAAGACTGCTGCAACTATTTAGAAAGATTTGGGGTCAGACTCAGGAGATGAAACAACTATTGTAGCCACAGGTATAAAAGGTTAGAATTCTGAAGCATCGACTAGTAATTATGCACAATCTACTATTGATGAAGAAAATGAGAGAAAAAGACATGAGCTTTTCCATACTCGAGTTATTTCCAAACATCAAAAGACTGATACTTTGTTTGATAGTGGCTCACAAGTAAATTTAATTTCTGAAGAAATTGTAAAGAAGTTGGGATTAATAACTACACCTCATAAGAAACCATACCCATTAGGATAGTTGAATGATAAAGCACAACTACAAGTGACTAGACAATGCAAACTCAAGTTTTCTTTTGGGTTAGCATTTGTAGATGAGGTTGAGTTAGACATAATTCCTTTGGATATATGGGAATTGTTTTAGGAAGTCCTTACTTGTATGAAATAAAAGCTACTTTCTATAGAGCTGAGAACAAGTATCTACTTGTTAATGATGGAATCGAATGCTTTGTAAGATCTCATAAGCTCAAGAATAATTATACTCTCATATACTCAGGGCAGATGAAAAGAATGATAAATTCATGCAAACAATTATTACTAATGGTTGTAAAGGAAAAGAAACCTGATAAAACCAATGTATTTGAAGGCTGTAATGTTGAACAACAAGTTAATTTAGAAAATGTTGTTTTAGAGTATGATATCTTGTTTCAAGAACCTAAAGGTCTGCCACCCAAAAAGGAAATAGTACATGACATTATTTTGCAGTAAGATGCTCCATTGCTTAACATTGGAATGTACAGGTTGTCTGCTTTAGAGAATGTTGAAATCAAGAAGCAAGTGCAGGAGTTGCTTGAGAAAGGGTTCATTAGACCTAACACATCACCATGTGGGTCACCAGCCGTTTTGGTGAGAAAGAAAGATGGCTCGTGGAGAATGTGCATTAATTACTGAGCACTGAATAAGATAACAATAAAAAATCGTTGTCCCCTTCCTTGCATAGATGATCTTTTGGATCAATTGAAAGAAGCTGTTTACTTTTCCATGTTAGACTTGCATAGTGGATACCATCATGTCAGAGTTGTAGAACAAGATGCATGGAAGACTGTTTTCAAGACAAAGCAGGGATTGTATGAGTGGTTGGTTATGCCTTTTGGCTTAACTAATGCTCCTGCTACTTTCATGAGATTAATGAATGATGTACTTGAACCTTTTCTTGATGATTTTGTTATTGTGTATCTGGATGACATTCTGATATTTAGCAAAACATGGGAAGAACACTTAAAGCATGTTAAGTAGACACTAGATGTTTTGAAAAGAGAAAAACTTTATGTTAAACTCTCAAAATGTGAATTTGGCAAAACATCTTTGAATTATTTGGGTCATATAAGAGGGGGTGGTGAATTGAAGATAGATCCCTCTAAAGTGGTAGTCATTGTGAACTGGCCTAAACCCAAATCTGCTACAGAAGTTAGAAGCTTCTTAGGAGCAGCACCATATTGTAGAAAGTTCATTTCTAACTTTTCCTTAATTGCAGCTCCCTTACATGCTTTAACAGGATTGAACAAGGTGTTTCAGTGGGGAGGAAAACAACAGAAAGCCTTCGACACCTTGAAAGAAAATATTAGTACAACACTTGTACTAGTACTGCCTAATCTTCAAAGACCATTTGAGATCCAAACAGATGACAGTGACTATGCCATGGGAGTAGTGTTGGCACAACATGGTAAACCCATATGTTATCATTCTAAGACATTTAATTCTGTAATAGTTAACTATCCTACATATGTTAAAGAATTGTATGCATTAGTACAGAGTGTGAAAAAGTGGAAACATTACTTAATGGGCAAAGAGATAGTAATACATACTGATCATCAACCGCTTCAATATCTACACTCCAAAACTAAGTTGCAAGAATCAAGACACTATAGATGGATGGGGTTTCTACAACAGTTTCATTTAGTCATCAGATATAAAAAGGGCATGCATAACAAAGTTGCAGACATGTCATCTAAACCCATTATAAATGCATCTACTATCCTTAAGCATAATTCTATGCTACATGAAAGCTACATTGAACAATATGCTCAAGATATTGACTTCAAATATGTATATGCAACTTTAATTCAAGGCAAACAAGTATAAGAATTGGATTATCATGTAAAGGACTGACTCTTATACCATTGTGGGAAGTTATGCATTCCCAAACTGAAAGAGTAAAGATAATTTGAGAAGCACACACTTCTCTAATATCAGGTCACTTTGGGGTAAGTAAAACAGTTGCACAGCTGCAAATATTTTGTTATTGGCCAAAAATGAATGAGACAGTTTCTAGATATGAAAGAGGGTGTACTATGTGTGCTAAAAGCAAGACCAACAACAAAAAACTAGGCTTGTACACTCCATTACTAGTTCTTTCTCACCCTTGGGAAAGTGTTTCCATGGATTTGGTTGGAGGACTGCCTAAATCTAGGAAAGGTCACGATTATTTTTATGTTGTTGTGGATAGGTTCAACAAAATGTGTATTTTGATACCTTGTAATAACCAGATTACAGTTGAACAAACTGCAAAATTATTCTTTGAACATGTATGGGTTCATTTTGGATTACCCACTTCCATTGTATCTGATCGAGACACTCGATTTGTGGGGAAGTTTTGGTCAAGTCTGTGGGAACTGATGGACACCAAACTGAAGAAAAGCACAGCTTTTCATCCACAAATTGATGGCCAGACAAAAGTAGTTAACAAGACAGTGATCTAGTTACTTAGAGGATATTGCAGCAAACATCCTAAGCTTTGGGATGAACATTTGTGTTATGTGCAGCATGCTTACAACAGAGTAAAAAATTCTTCTACACAAAGATCTCCTTTTGAGACCTATTTTGGTTTCACCCCAAGGTCTCCTTTGGATTTTATCTTTGGTAAAGACACCACAGTTGAGGGACACAGTGATGTGGATAGGGTAACTAGGTTCATTGAACAAATTCAAGAGATGCACTAGGCAGTACAGGCATAGTTGGAAAGGAGCCAAGCCAAATACAAGGCAAGGCATGACAAGCATAAGATGGAGCATAGTTTCCAAGTTGGTGACCAAGTCTGGCTGTATATCAGCAAGGACAGGAAGCAAGGTGAAGGTAAAAAGCGAAAGCCTATTAGGTATGGACCCTTCAAGATACTTGAGAAGATTGGTGAAAATGCTTTTCACCTTGATCTACTAGCTTACATGCACATCTACTCAGTCGTAAATGCAGATTTCTTGAGATTGTTTGAACCCTCACTAATTGAGGATCTCGAAGAGAAGAGTCAGTTGCCTTCTGTTGATGACCTGCTACCTGAATATCTTAATGAATTGCAGGAAGACACAGTTCTGGATAGGAAGGTGATGACGACATGCAGGGGCGATGTTGAGTACCTCAGAATTGGGCTCAAGGGTTCAAAGCCGAGCAGTGCAAAGTGGATAGAGATTGGACAAGTGAGACAATTGTACCCTCACTTAGTCGATGCTTGAAAACCACCTTTTGGTGCTCCAAAAGCTTTTTAAGTGGGAAGGCCGTGATCCGAATTGGATCTATGAAAATTATCAAAGTACCATGACTGTATCAAATCAGGACCGAATTCGAATTTATGAACACAGAGTGATTAGGAGGACCTCTAGATAGTGGTAATTTGTAGCTAACAAGGAACGACGAGGACCTCGGTCAAAGCGCGCTGACTGAGGCCCATGGAGACCACGTAGGAGGAAAAAATGGTAGTTAGGAAGCCTGGATCGGGAAACAGAGGGAATTTCTGAAGCACGATCGCGCATCGCTGGGAAAAACCCCTCAAAAAGGAGAAGCTCCAAGTGCTTGGTCACATGGGACGCTAGGAAACCATAGGGTAAGCACTAAGGCGAAAGGTGGGACCCGCACTCCAAAACCGGCAGTATGTCGGAGGCATCCTCGGGTGGTAAGTGGATTTGGAGAAAAACGAGCAATTCCATTCAGCGCCCGACACATGTCCGGTAGATGAGAGAGAAAACTGCTGCTCATCACGCGCTAATGATCGAGAAAGTCAACCGCATGAAATGAGCGAATGTCGTAGGATCTGGGGGCTCTAGATTTGATGATGGAGATTGCGCCCGATGGGGGAACCGGGTTTGACAGGGGATTAAGCTATGACATAGAGAAGTTTGACGTCTGATTTGACCGTTGAGTTGGCAGATGAGTCATTCCACAATGTAACTGAACTACCGAACCGTTGAGGACAAGCTGACGCAGTTCGTGAGAGGACAAGTGGCCACTCCCTGTGAGATGTTGCGATGATGCAAAGGCAGAGAACTCCAAGAGAATAGCAGTAGGTGAACTGAAGGGGCGAAAGAGGAAATGAACAGTCGAATACTAATTGGATTTAAGACATGAACAAACACACAACATAATATGAAGACAGAGAGAGAAGAAGGAAGAACCAGAGAGGAAAAATAATGAAAGAAAAGGCAAAAGAAAAGTGAAGCAAGAAGAAGAAAAATAGAGAGCCGAGTTGACCTACAGTGTAAGGCAGCATCGAGCACACAAGTAATCCCTGTGAGGATCAGTCAGGAATTGAGCAACACATTGGGCTCCTCCCGTTAAAGACCAGAGAGGTCAAGATTTGGCAAGGAAAAGAGTCTGTGTACTCTAGTGGCTTGGGGAATCCAAGAACCACCCTACCAAACATTATCTATTTCAGGAGACTCAAATTGAGCTCCTCATTGTAAATCTCTACTTTAAAGACACAATAAAAGAAGGCCACCATTGAAAGCTGGACTAGAGATGTAGCCTTGGAGAATAGGATGAACTCCTTATTAATTGTTGTGTTCTTGCATTTGCTTATTGTGTTTTTCCTTACTATTTTCCATTCTCCAGTGTTTGTGTATTTTGAAATCTGATCGATCTGTTGCCTAAAATAACATATACACACACTAGCACATGAGTCTGTAGTACCTTCATTCAATAATTAATTAACTGAAGTCACTCACAAGTGAATTTCAAATCATGGATATTACAAATGGAGCAATATTTTGATCTACATGAGGTGCAACTATTAAAAATAGGTACGTATTGCATCTTCATATTTAGAACCAGAGCAATTTTTATGGTATAAAGGGCTTTGTTGTCGTAGACCACTTGTTACGTGGTCAATTTTCATGGAGGAATTGATAGCACCTTATGAGGATACAAAGAGAAACACCTTCTTTAGGCAATTAATACATAAAAAAAAGTGGTCAATGGCAAAGCATATTGAGGGCTTTAAAAAATTGAATATAAGGAAAAATGATATTCTAGAGAAGCACAGGATTGATGTCTCCATAGGGGCTTTAAAGGATAACATTCAACATGAGGTTCATCTTTGGGAACCTGATTCATTGGAGAAGGCATTTAGGTTGGAAAGAAAAGTGGAAAGAAAAATTATGGCAACAAGGATGTCTACTCCTCACAACTATAAAGATGGAAGTGTTGTTTCTCCTAGCCTTCCACAACCTACAAGGTTGACACCACAACAATTGGAATAAGAAAGAGCAAAATTGCTTTGTTACAATTGTGATAACAAATATATTAAATGTCATAAGTGTGCTGAGAAGAAATTATTTTACATTGATTGTGAAGAGGAGGAATAAAAGGATCAAGAAACATCAAAAGAAGAGGATATACACCAGTAACCAACCCCAGTGAAAGAAGAAATGAATCCGACCATATCTTGTAAAGCATTGGCAAGAATTACCACTCCTCAAACTCTCAAGGTAGAAGGACATATCAAGAAGAAAAAGGTTCAAGAAGCGAAATATCACAGAGAGCATCAAGAAATTAATCCGACAATATATTGTAATGCATTGGCCAGAATTACCACTCAAACTATCAAGATAGAAGGACATATCAAGAAGAAAAAGGTAATAGTGTTGATTGATTCGTGTAGTGCCCATAATTTTATTCATTGTAAGATAGCCAACGATTTGAATTGCTTCCTATATCCAGCACCAGAGTGTCAAGTGATGGTTGCAAGGGGAGGAACCATAAATTTCTTTGGAAAGTGCCATAATATCAAGCTATCCATGGGAGAATACGTATTGAATAGCCCAATGATTTCCATTCCAATGGGTGGTGCTGATGTTGTAGTAGGAGTCCAATGCCTACAATCCTTCAGTACAATAGCTTTTAATTTTCAAGAACTTTTCATGAAATTTTCGTCGGAAGGAAAGGAAGTTGAATTAAGGGGTATCACAGGGAAACCAGGAAAGATAATCATATCTAACGGAATGACAAAGCTTCTAAATAAAGAATAAAGAGGCGTAATTTCACAATTATGTTTGGTAGAGGTTCCCAGGTCGAAATCATCTAATTCTCCAAATATCCAAAAAGCCTTGGAGAATCATTCCAAGGTATTTGAGACTCCCAAAGGCCTCCCACCTATTTGTGATCATGATCATGCTATTCAATTTCCAGGAAGTGTTCCTCCAAACATTAGGCCTTACAGATATCCCTTTGCACAAAAGAGTGAAATTGAACATATGGTCACAAAAATGCTAGAGGGTGGTATAATTCAACCTAGTCAAAGTTATTTCTTTGCTCCAGTAGTATTGGTGCACAAGAAGGATGGATCATGGTGTAGGTGTCTGGATTATAGAGAGCTCAAAAGGCTCACTATTAAAGATAAATTTCCCATTCCTCTCATTGATAGATTATTGAATGAATTGCATGGAGAAATTTACTTCAGCAAGTTGGATCTTCATGTAGGATATCATCAAATTAGAATAAAGACTGAAGACATTCTGAAAAGAACATTTAGAAATCATGAGGGTCATTATTAATTTTTGGTCATGCCTTTTGGCCTTACCAATGCACCTTCTACATTCCAAGGTTTGATGAATTCCATTTTCAAACCCTTCCTTAGAACATTTGTGTTAGTATTTTTTGATGATATACTAATCTACAACAAGTCTTGGGAGGATCATGTTCAACATGTTGATAGAGTTCTCAGACTATTGGATGAGAAACAATTATATGCAAAAACCTCAAAATGTTTCTTTGGAGTAAAAGAGGTGGAATAATTGGGTCATATTATATCTCATGAAGGTGTTAAGGTAGACACTCAACAATGAAAAGTTCTCCAACTCTTAATGGATAACCTCATGTTGGCACATAATCGAATGAAACAATAGGAAAATCAACATCATAGTGAAAGAAGTTTTGATATAGGCAACTGGTTATTTTTACGAATACAACCATACAAACAAATGTCCCTCAAGCAATCTAAGAAGGATAATAAAGTATCTCCAATATGGTATTTACAAGGCGCTGCAAAAGATTGGTGCTATGGCATACAAATTGGAGCTTCGTGCATCTTCCCGAGTGCCCCCAATTTTCCATGATTCATGCTTAAAGAAGCTTATAAGTGACAAGACCCCAATTCAAACAATATTGTTGAAACTCGACGAGGAAGGAAAAATCATATTGGAATGTGAAGCAGTTAAGGAAACAAGAACCTGACACCTACGAAATCAATCAATATCAAAGTATCTCATCGAGTGGAAGAACTTACCCGCTGAAGATTCCAAATGGGAGGACGAAAATTATATACAGAAGCATCCAAAACTACTCAAGCATTGAGGACAACACTTTTTGAAGGAGAGGGGAATGTTAGGTCCCTATACTACTAGTGTAAACCCTTATTGTTATTAGTACAACCCGCTTATTATATTTTTATGCCAACGTAGTCCTCATATTGTTATTATTATGCCCCATAGAAGCCCACTATTTTTATTGTTGTGCCCTTACATTATTATTGTTATGTCGGCTCTAATTACATTATGACCCATTAGACTCCTACATATAGAAAGGAGGTATTGTCATTTGTATCATCCGAGAATTGTTCAATTGTGTAATGTAAAGGAGGTTGACCCCTCAAAGAGGCTCAGTTCTAAGACGTTTATTTCTCTTTTCTATCTTTTTGTGAGCTGGTTTCATAACACATTTTTGGAGGGCTAGAAAGGTCTTTTGGTGGTTTTTAATCACGCTATATGTGAGAAGGTAAGATTTTAGTAGTTTTTCTAAAAAAAGGGGGTTTTGATTGTTATTTTTTCTTTATTCCAAAAATAAAAAAAAATTCCTAGATGCTAGGTTTTGTTTTCTGGATATATTTTTTGAGTGGTCCCCATTTATTAACGTAATATTAACTACTATCATTAATAAATGGGGGATTGTTGAATACCACAACAATTGGCGATTCACTTGGAAGAGCCAGTTATCTCTGAGAGTTTTTTGAAATTTCTAAAACTTCCAAAATAAAGATAGTTTTGAAAATAAAATAAGTTACATGGAATATAAGGTAAGAAGTACTGCTCTTTATTAATAAAAGAACATCTACTTAATTACCGTTCTTTTGATTACTTTTTTCTCATAAAAAGTCACTTTGTCTACATCAGTCTTTACTCAGTTTTTTAAAGATAAAAGTAAGAAGTCTCTCCTCAGATCAATTTTTGGTATACTCAATTGTCATAGGTTGTCGTAAGTAGAGCCTCTACTGCCAGCAGGCATTCATAGCCTCGACAAGGTTACCTTTTAACCAACAATTATCCAGTATCCCACTTAAATCAGAATGTGATTTTAAAGATAAGCTCGTAAGTGTACTTATTTCTTTCCTTATTTTCTGAAGTAATTGATTGTCACTTTAGCTCTTCATTTTTTATTTGTTAAAAGACGATGTCTTGGTTTGGTGACCAATATTGACAATGCCATTCACTTGATTTATAACTCAACTAAACAAGCTGGTTCATGATGAGATCCCTTGTCTTTTGATTACTATAATCTTAAGCCATTACCTTATTTTGATATGAAGTTTTGCTAGTGTCAGTTAGTTATAACCTTATGATCATGGTAAGTCGGCTCTTGATGAGACCTATTATCCTTTAAGTTTAAGTATATTTTAGAATTACACTCTAAAAATGAAAGCTGATTAAGTGGGGAGAATCATTGGCTCTCTAAGAGTTTCTGGACGACAATTGTAGAGTTTTAAAGATGCCTTTCTAGAGAGGGACTTTGCTTTGTTATAGATACTTTTCTGGACTGATGTAAAGGAGAAGTTTCTTTCTTAAAGCTAAGTTTCATAAAAAATCAGATAATTGAGGTAGAAAATAGGCAGTTTAAGAGCAATAGAACTTAACTATATATTTCATATGTGAATATTACTTTCATAACAATCTTTACATAAACAAGCAAAAAGTCAAAATTAGAAAGAGACTATCCTTTGCAAAACCAAAAGTAAATGCTTTCCAATCGGTATTATTCTTTCTAAAAGAAAATTTTGACTAAAATCAATAATATACAGTGAATAGAAGAGACCATCTTCTATGGAAAGTACTTCTTTAGAACCTGTCCATTAATAGGTAGAGACTTTCTCTTACCTAATAAATCTTGTAGTAGAAAAGTCAATGGGCCTATTTGTTCCACAATCTGAAATAGGCCAAGCCACATATGTTGGAACTTGGTATGCTTACATTTCTCTTCATGGGCTTTATCCCAATTTAATACCAGGTCTCCAAGTTGAAAAGACTTTGAAGTTACAAAATTTGAATCAAAGGAGGCTTTGACTAACTGCTGATGATGTGCATGCGTGGTCTTGGATTTTTCCCTTTCCTCTTCAAGCTTAAGAATTTGTAATTGTCTAACCTACATAGATGACAAAGGAGTTTCCCAAATGAATTGAACTAAGGCTAAGGAGGGAATAGCTACATTTGTTGGTAAGACTGCTTCTTTCCCATATACCAAATTAAAAGGAGAAGTGCCAATAGAGGCTTTCTGAGTTATTCAATCTGCCCACAGAGAAAACACTAAAGACTTATGCCAGTTCTTTTGGCCTTGGTCAACAGTTCATTTAATAATCTTGATGAGATTTTTGTTTGTGGATTCAGCTAATCCATTTCCTTGCAGATAGTAATTGGCCAAATAATTAAGCTTAAAACCTCTTTTAAGAGCAAATTTTGTCATAGTATTGCCTGAAAAATAAGATGCATTATCAAACATCAAAGTAGATGGTAAGCCAAACCTGGTGATGATAAATTGATCTATAAATTCAATAGTATTGTCTAAATTAGCTACCTTGAGTGGAATTTCTTCTACCCATTTGGTGAAATAATCAGTGGATATAAGGATGTATCTAAGCTGCTTAGAATAATGAAGAACGATCTCAGCTATTACGTCCAATCCCAATTGTTCAAATGGTTGGTCAATGTTGACTGGATATAATGGTAGCGTGGGTTTTCTCTGTCTTCCAGCGGCTGTTTGACAAATCTTACATCTCCTTACATAACTATGTGCATCTTTGAACAACGTTGGCTAGTAATAGCCGACATGTAGGATTTTATGTGTTGTAGTATCGCCTCCAAAGTAACCACCAGTTGGTCCATCGTGAAGTTCCTGCAACACCTTCTCTTCCTCAGATTTATCAAGGAATCTAAGTAAAATAGAATCATAATTTATTCTAAAAAGCACATTGTCGACAATTTGATATCGCCTAGCTTTTAATCTCAAGGCTCTTTTATTTGTGTAATTTAATTGGGTTGGTGCGTATCCATTTCTTCAGTAAAATATGATATCAGCATACCTTGATTCCATGTCATTAAGGCTCACCTCATAGATTTGTACATCGTCACCTGACTGTTGCAATTCTGATAGATTCGATGCTCCTGCCAACATCCTGCAAAAACCTTGAACTTTTACAATTTTAGTTGGTTTAGCTTCTATGTCATATTCTTGCAGGGCTGCCACCCAATTTGCTCTCTTTTCTCCTACGTCCATTTGTATTAAAGGATTTCTCACTACTGAGAATGGTACTATGACTTTAGTGTGGGTTTTGAGGGGAGAAGGTCTGAAGTGATTTATAGATTTGAAAACAGTAAAAGCTTGTTTTTCTACATCTAAGTAATTTAATTCAACTCCTTGCAAATTGGAGCTAAAGAAAGAGAGTGGGGCTTCAACTTTTCTTGATTTACTTGTGTCAATATGGCTGCATATGATTTCTCGGAAGCGAAAGCTTATAGAATGAAATGATTGGAAAAATTTGGCGTTGCTAAGGATGGGGCGTTTATAATTGCTTGTTTTGTCAAGCTAAAAGCTTCATTTTCCGAATGTCCCCATTCAAAAAGAGAATTTTTCGTTACCATGGATTGAAGAGGTAAAACAATTCTTGAGAAGTCGGTGACAAATCTTTTAACAAAGTTTATTTGACCTAGGAAAGATTGCATTGATTTTTTGTTATGGAGTAAAGGTATTTCAAAAATTTCTCTAATTCTGTCAGGGTCAATATGAATTCCTACTTTGGACACAATGAATCCAAGGAGCTTTCCTTCACTTAATGTGAAAAAAGACTTCTTCGGGTTCAAAGAAATTCCATACCTTTGGAAACATTCAAAAATTTGTTTTAAATCTCTTAGATGATAACTACATCTTTTGGAGTATACCATTATATCATCTAAGTAGATCACTACTAATTTGTTTACTAAACCTTTGAAGGCTATATCCATAGCTCTTTGGAAAGTGGCACTGGCATTAATTAGCCCAAATGGCATCTTTTGATAAGTGTAAGTGCCCCACTTTCTCCTGAATGTAGTCTTCAGCTGGTCATCTGGATGTACTAAGATTTGATTATAACCTGAGAAGCCATCCAAGAAAGACATTAGCTCTGAGCCTGCTACTGATTACAAAATTTGTTCCATAGGGGTTAATGAGAAATTGTCTTTTTGAAAAGCTTTATTGAGGTTGCGGAAATCTATACATATCCGAATATCACCGTTCTTCTTTTTTGACTGGGACAAGATTGGAAACCCACCGGGAGTGCTTGACAGGAAAAGTAATTTTGGTTTTCAGCAGTTTATTCAACTCATATTTAATTTGACTTTCTAAATTAGGATGGATCTTGCTCAATTTCTGTTGTATAGGTCTTTCATCAGATATCATGGGAATAGTATGTTGAATAATAGAGGTGTCATATCTCTTGAGATCTTCATAATTCAATGCAAAGACATTCTTATATCTTTTCAACAAGCCTATAAAAGTTGCTTTTTCATTTGATGTAAGACCGAGACCTAAGTTAATATTTTCAGGTTTTAAATCAGTCCCAAGATTGATTAATTCAAACCTCAGAGTTGAACTTTGAAGTTTTTAATTGGTGGATCGTTTAAATCTGTCTTTAAGGTCATATAAATCTTCCAACTTTACTATAGATTTTGGCATAGCATTAATGACTGTTTCTTATTTAAGTTGGTTATCATGCTGGTCCTCATCAATTATCTGGTCATTGTAAGAGCCTTCTGAGGTCAGGAAGCTTATTATATCTAGATCATTATTAAAGAATCTCCAGTTGGTGACATTGTAAGGAATAGAATGCCTAAAAATTAATTCAATGGGAAATCGATATGGGCTGTAATCTTTTTGTGGGATAACCTTGGAAGCGACATTGGCTAGAAGATCGGCACTAGCATTCTGGAGTCTTGAAATAAGGGAAATATTAAACATTGTTAAGTGGAGAGTCAGGTCTTGGACTAATGACTGATAAAGTTTCAAATGTCATGACAAATAATGTATAGTATTTCTCACATGTTTTATGACAATCTCTGAATCTCTCAATGCTTGGAGGTATTTAACGTTAAGGCCAATTTCCTTATACAAACCTTGAACTAGTGCTTCATATTCAATGGTGTTGTTTGTGCAATCGAATTCAAGTATGCATACTAACATAGTTTCCCCCCCTCTGGGCTGAAGAAGATGCAACCTGCTCCTACTCCATCATTGGATTTAGATCCATCAAAAAATAATTTCCAAAATAAAGATCTAACTACAGGTTTATGTACAAAATTTACACATTTAGAAGTGTTTGTTTGAGAAAAAATTTAAACTTGAGAGACAACAATGCTTTCTAAGAAAGGTGAAGTATAAGCATTGAAATTCCCTAGAAATGATTCTACAGAATAATTTTTGATGATATTATTGTTATACACGACTGGTTCATTTTCTCCTTCTATTTCCGTCACTATGAACTTTTGATGTTTCTTGCGATCAACCCTTATTTGATTTGGTTTGACATTATAGGGAAGCCACATGTGAGAACAGTTAGTTGCAAAATAACAATGAAGTTTTTCTGACCAATATCAACTAAGGATTAACCCATAGAACTCAAGAATGTCAGCTACAAGTATGTCAATGACTTGGAAAACTTTAGGGTTTGATGACGGTCTAATGGTTACTTGGTTAAGTTCCCCAACAGCTTTGACTTGAGAGCGATCTAATTGAACTATTCGTACAATATATTTCTAAGGCTGAACATTCAACCTTGCACAAACTGTTTTGGGCAATATGTTAGATGAAGCTCCAGAATCAACTAGACAATTATGTAATTTTTTGTTAAAGACTTCAAAAGTAATAATAAATGGCAGAGTGTGGGATTTTGATCTTCCCCCAATTAAAGATATATCAGTTGGATCAATCTTGTTCAAAGAAGCACTAGGGGGTCTTCCCATTTCTTGGGCAGCTTATGAGATCATGGAAGCAGGAAGCGGCGTAGTAGGTACTACTTTAAGTTGTTTGAGAAGTAACTTTTGCTGATGTTTCAATTTACTAAGCTCATGAAATGGGATGTTTGCCCTAGTATTCTTCATATCATCAATAATTTTATATTCCATTTCATAAAAAACTATCAAAGTTTTAGATGAAGGAGAAGGATCCAACAGAGTAGGTGTAGTTTGAGTGGATTTTGGTATAGATTTCTTACCTGTTGCTTTGTCCCTAGGGGGTGGAATTGAAGCCTTATGTTTCAGATTTGTTTGTGATAATTCAAAAGGATTTTTACTTCAGGTAGCAATAGGTAATTCTTCTTGAGTTTCTTCATTGGGAAGGATAAAATCCTTGTAATTCTGTTATTTCTTCATCGTCCATTTGTTCTTCATTTGTTGAAGCATCATCCTCCTCTCCATCTGATTCAGTATTTGATATGGAATTTGGGGGTTCAGGATCAGCAAAGGACTTCCTTTTGAATGGCCTAAAATGTTTTTTAAAGGAAGTCTCTGGTACTTTTTTTTTTAATATCAACCATTTCGTTAGACATGGTCTTGAGGGCTTTCTGTAACACTTCAAGATCAAAAGGATCTTTTGGTGGTTTCTTCTTAGAGTCATCTTTAAAGGTTACTTTCTTAGATTTCTGTTCTTCTAATGTGTTTTTCTTTTCCACAGCTAAAATGCATTTTTCCACAGCTATTTCCTCTTTCATATTTTATGCCAAAGTGGGTTTGGTAGCTCTATCAATGAAGATAGCTGTATTTGATGGTAGAGTAGAGATGTACCACTCATTTTGGACCTAATCGCTAGGCTTAGATGCCGTTGGTATCTTATTCAATAATTTATTGAAGTGAGAGTTGAAGTCCATATTGGGTTCTTTTGGTTCAACTTTCAAATTGGAGAGATCATTGATTAGGGTAGCTGTAGATCTATCATGTCCAAATTTAGTGAAAAAATTCTCTTGAAAAGCATTCCAACTGTTAATATAACTTAATGGTAACAAAAAGTACCATGATCTTACTGCTCCTTCTAAAGTATATGGGAATAATCTTACAAATCCATCTTCTTCAACTACTTCATTCAAGTTAATGGACAACATAAAACTATTTATATGTTCCTCCGGTAATCGGCCATTATCAGGATTGAATTTGGCAAAACCATTTCTCTGGGTGTGCTAGTAATTGATGTAAAGATCCCTCCATCCTAAAAAACCCTGGATTTGTCCATGGCCTTGGAGGATTCTGTGCCATTGATGGTATGTGGGTAGGGGAAGGTGTAGCAGTAGTGTTTGAAGGCGATTGGGTAGAGGAAGATGTAGCTCCTGTACCTGTGTGAATCACGATCTGGAATGGTGAGGTGGATGATTGATCTTGTGAGGGTATAGATGGAATTAATGAAGATGATGATAGAACCTCACTGTGAGATTTAGATGGTGCTTTCTTAGCTTTCTTACGTCTTGGCAGAGGAAATTTGAACAAAGGAATTCCAAACTTTTAGCTCTGTGCTCTTGTTAACCGCTGAGATGGGGTGAACTGAGAGGTAACACTATCCTGGGATAACTCAGATTCTTCTTGAGATAATGAAATCCCATGTAATTTATGAATTAGAGATTGAACTTCAAGGGCTTTAGTAAAAGAAGAATGATCTGGCTTGTTTAGGATTTCAGCAACAGGTTATGTAATATTATGTGCAACTTCTCGCTTAAGATCAGGGGATTCAGAAGACTTTCGAGAAGTTGGAGGTGAGGGTGAGGGAGTATTACTCTTAGAATGGCCTGTTAATTTAGATTTATTTGCCATTCATAGTCAAGCCCTCCTTCTAGCACCAAAATGTTGAAGCCTCGAAAATTGTTGCTTTAGCATGGGGGAAAACCAACCAGTCTAGACCCTGGTTGGCAGCTCCTTTTCCATTTGGAGTAGTGGCTTAGATTGGGGATAATGGGACCAGTTTCCCAATCTATTTAATGCATGTGCTAATGGGGTGATATATGATGTTTTAACGTAATGTCTAAGCTAAAATGAATCTAATCTAAGCTAAAAATCACATGCATTTTATCTTGATTTAGGCACTATCTAATTAAAAATATACTTGGGATTAAATTGATGTATGCGTTATATAAAAATATCTGAAAGAAATTGGTAATAAAGATCATTTAATTGCGATGAGAAGTGAATCCGTTTTAACAATAATTGTTTCGTATAAAAAGTTAGCCGAAATGATTGTGAAAGATATATCACATAAGTAATTATTCATATATTTAGTATAAAATATAGATCATCACCATACAAAAGTGCAATAATGGCAATCAAAATTCAGACTTTCATACATAAACAATTCGAAAAGAAATCATTTCTTAATACACAAGTAAAAATGCTTATGAGATAAAAGTACCATTTATAATACGTCGTACTCATGTGTTTCAGCAATATTGATCTATCTTCAGTCCATTCAACACCATCTAAGAGTACAAATGTGAAATTTTAGTAGAAAATGATAAATCAAATAAAAATAAATCATGTTCCATTAATTTCACCAGAACTTCCTCAAAGGGACAAAAGTGCATGTTTTGAAGACTATTTTTGATAACATTATGGACCCATCTCTGAAAGCATGAGAGGGGTTTAAATACTTAAACTATAAAACTAAAAATAGATTATTACAAGAATATTTGAGGAGGTTTAAAGCCGAGAATCCCAGCTCGCAAATAGGATTTCATTATGCAATTCATCTAGCTTGGGTAGGTCGACATTTCTCCCATCTTTTGTATTTTGCCAGGGGATAAAATCGGAGACCTTTTTAAAGATATCATCATATTCAAGTCTCATTTCCATGACTTGATGTGTCAGTTTATCACTTGTTTCGCAATAAGATTTCCACTGTGAAATCTTCTGGCAGAATAATTTTTTCTGGTGCATCAGCTGGGAGTTAAGATGAGTGCTTCAGTAACAAACTGATCAAATTTTGGATCATCTTTGTGTAGATTAGTTATTTCCTGTATCTGGGCTTCCTTCTCAGCTAAGCTAGTTTGATGTTCTATTTACATCTACTTGAATTCCTATTGTAGCTTGGCTAACTGTATCTCTACCTGTTGGTCAAATTTTGCTTGCTGTAATTGTTTCCCAAGTGACGTTATTTTATCTTCTTTTTCTCTTAGAAGAAACATTTGTACTTCTCTTTCTTTGTCTATGGTCATTGTAGCATAAGCACCTACAAACTATGAGAGTCTGGTAAGGTTGGTGGATGGGTCAACGAGTGAGTCTTTCCATAGAACATCCATTGGTTCTTTTTCAGGGGTAGTAGCAGCTGTAGAGTCCAATTTCCTTTTCTTTCTTTGTATTTTCACCACGGCCTTATGCCATGGGATATAAAACACGTTTAGAGGGGGAATTTCTTCAATTCTTAAAACTATTTCAGAAGTGGGGGTAACAGGGATGTTCTCTACCTCTTGTGTGTTTGCAGTCTCTTGCACTGTAATTTCCAGAGTTGTTTTCTGTTTAGGAGTTTGCAACTCTGGCGCTTGTTCCTCTATGTTGAGACGTTTAATAAAATTGTCCCTCTTCCTCTAAATCAATTACCAAGGGTTTTATTGGTTGTACGGAGGTAGTAGGGATTTCAACTTGCTTGTTGACTGAAGTTTCTTCGGCTATTTTTTGTGTAGACTAGGGTGCATCCTTTATTGACTCCATGCTTCTGATTTTCCCATTTTGCAATGAATGTTGTGATTCCCTGGTAGATTTCTCTTGAGACTCAGCCCCAGAATCAGTTTTATAATTTTCTTTAGAGTCACCTTCTATAGTCACACTAGGAGTAGGCTTCCTTATTGGTTCAATCAATAATTGGTCCAATGGGACCTTTGCTAACCTCCTTTCTCTGTAAATTTAAAATTTTTCCAGACCTTCATGGTCAAAAAGTAATTGTGACATATTCTTCACCTCTGTGAAGGTGTTTTTCTGTGAAAAGATGTCATCAAAGGAATCCTCCTCATTACTAGCTACTTTTATTTTCACTAGAGTGGTGAAATTTTTGACAGTGCTGAATTGGTCATATTTCCTTCCAGGGAATTTAGGTAATTGCAGAGATAGAATTTACTCTACTTCTTTGAATGCATGTCGTAGGTCGTGTAATGCAAATTCTCCACACTATATAGGGAATGTAGGCTAGATGGCCTTTTTTGATTCCTTTAATGTTTTTCTCATTCCTCCCTCACTAGCTGTTTGATAGGTTATCTCTATAGCCATCAATCTATCTAGAACATAGTATGGGAGGACATGGGGGAAGGTGATGCTCCAAAAATCCATGATATATGTAAATATTTCCTCCCCAAACCATCTGGCCACTGGGAGGATGTCTACTTTAGCTTCAACCAAGGGGCACTCGATTATATATCCGCTTGTGAATAAGGAGCGTAACTCCATGAAAAATCTTGAAAAAATGTGGTTGAAAATTGGATTCCCAAATGTCCTTGTGGTATATGTGAATGGGAATCAGATTTCAAACAATGTATTTCCATCCCATGATACGAAATTTTGAATTAAAACAAATTGCATCCATGACATGGGCGGTCATAAAAAATTGAGGGTAAACCCTCGAAGCAACACTTATTTTCCTTATATACTCGATAATTGGTTTTTCTAAATTGTTAGACAAAATTTGTACCCAATTCATTACAGTTGCATTAACAGCTGCATCTATTAGTGACAAGCACTCTGGGGAGAACTTAGTACTATCGGGTCTGCCAAATAGAGTACATAACATGGCTGTTGCAAAACTATGAGGGGGACGAACAGACGAAGTAGTGCACATACCATTTTTGTCTTTCTTGATTTTTCCTCATTATTCGACTAGGTTCGGGTGCAGTCTGCTAGGTCATCGTTCTCTTTAGCAAACTTCTCCACAAACTGCCTGTTGTAGATGACTTGTAGCTTTGGAAGGTGGTACATAAGCCATAGGTTGTCTGGGGTAAAAGATCCCATAACCTCTTGGATTCTTGTCTTGAATTCCCTGTCTGAGAAGTCGGCTCCATCAATAACCCATTTAACCATGTTGGTATAAGGGATTATCTTTGGCCGCACGGCTATGCAGTGCAAAAATGAGAATGTCGTCTCTAACATGGAAGTGTCTGAGGAATCAAGTTCGCCAACTGTAATTTTTTTTACATAATCCTTGGTTGCTCCTCCTCCAGTATATTATACATAACCTCCCATGTAGAGGTTCCTCCCTCTCTGTTGCATCTAGTATTCGTAAATAGAGGAGTCATTTCTGACTTCTTAGAGGCGACTGCCTTGCCTTTCTTCACCATTATTCTGAACGGTTTGCTCTGCAAATTTTTACTAAAAGTGAAGAACAACAGCTATTAGATACACAAATATGAACGTAAAACAAAATAATGTAGATAGCTTATAAAGGTGATAAAAGGAGTTTTATTTGAACACACGTAAGAAGATATCATATCACTCTAAATGGATTTTCACACATAAATGCAGTTATCTCTTACTAAATGCCCATTAATGATTCGTTATCCCTTAGCTTTAATGCTCATAAATGTTTCCATCATAAAACGGGAAGAAAGCTTCTATGGTGACGAGCCTTTGAACTACGATGAGAGTGATTGTACGATTTGTGAAGCAATATCGTAGATTGCAATGTCACAATCTCCGTTTTGCCTTTCTTACCTCCTGCCATGTTTCTGCGAGATACGAGCGCTCATTAGTCGTTACAAAATGTAGCTAATTGCCAGGTTTATCTTATGTAAAAGACCTTTTTTTACTGAGTGGTGGACCTAAAACATTTGATTATGATATATTAAGGAGTGGGTCCAGGTCTTGATCACATTTCGCAATATCGGTTGGTGGTAAGTATACCATGTTCATTTGAATGCCCTAAATGTGATGCAATAAAGGTTACAATGCCATCGCAGTTTTGCATCTCACATGTTTTGCAATAACCTTTTCAAAGCAGGTCCCTTATGAATGGTGATATGCGATGTGAGACTTAAGCCTAAAAATCTTAAGGACTTGGTTTATGTCGGATTTTATGATAGTTTCAAGCATAGAGTCCTTAATCATTTTTGGAGGGTTAGAAAGGTCTTTTGGTGGGTTTTAATCATGCTATATGTGAGAAGGTAATTTTTTCTAAAAAAGGGGGTTTTGATTGTTATCTTTGCTTTATTCCAAAAATAAAAGAAATGCCTAGATGCTAAGTTTTATTTTTTGGATATATTTTTTGAAGGGTCCCCATTTATTAACGTAATATTAACTACTATCATTAATATAATGGGGGGTTGTTGAATACCACAACAAGTCCCCATGTCATAAAATTAAATCAAATATGAGTATAACATGGACAACCTAAGAGAAAGCATTTTGTCATCTTCAAACCCCTTAGGGTCTCACAACTGACAAACTCGTTCACCCCATGGAATTTTCAGAATTAACAAAAGAAAGTTTCACTATAAACCTTGTGAGAATTAGTCCTTATCTTATCAATGCTGATTTCCTTCATAATACTAGTTAAGATAAAAATATAACTTTAGTTTTCAAGATTGAGGTTGATCACCTCCTTATAATATCCTAATTTTTTTTTCCCCTCTAGCTTTTTATTTCCCGACAATTTCTTCTTAAATTTAGAAGTGATAATATTTTGAATATTATATTAACTTTGCAAGATTATCTCCTCCTTGATTCCCCAATGATAAGTGTTGGCATTATGATGCATGTGTTGTACTTGATGGAAACCCACTTGTAGTAGAACAACTCACTTGTATATGGTAACTAGATGAATCTACATAACTAGATGAATCTATAGGAGAGATATCAAATGTGACATAATGCATGGTAGTTGTGTTTACAGATGTGACAAAATGCATGGCATTTCAAAGAAGTAATATGGAAAATTAGAGTGTAACAGGTCTATTCAGAGGTAACAGGGCATTGGTACAGAATAACAGGAAGATGGAACTAAGGTCTTCTGATCAGAATAAAGAAGGTGAAGGAAAAGGTTGATGAAGAGTAGTTTAAGAAGTATACGTTGGTTCACCTTGTCCAAGCAGCGTATACACGCGGGTTAACAGAACAAAAGGAGCGTATACGTATACACGCACTTTCACAGAAGGAAAAGCGCGTACATGTTGGAAAACCAAGGTTTTGGTCCGAGGTATTTATTCCAAGGTATTTTGGTCCAAGGTATTGATCTAAGGTACTTGGTCTGAGGTATTTGGTCTGAGGTATTGACCTTAGGTATTTGATCCAAGGTATTGGTCCTAAGTGGTTTTGGTCCAAGGTATTGAGAAAGGCCTAAAACTATATAAGGAGGAGAAGATCATTAGGCCAGGTGCACAAGTAATGAATATCTTATAAAGTGTCATATCAAAAGAAAATATATATGTTATGGGTTTTTAATGCTTTACTTGATCTAGACTAAATATGCACTTGAGAATTTGATGACGGATGAGATCTAGTGATGGATCAAGATCATAATGACTTATTATTATTGAATGATCTAATATTGTGTTAGATCTGATTATGTACACTTGTTTTATTATTTAAATATTTTGATCTGGGTTTGTCAAAATTCCAGAGGTGTAGCCAAATTTTTGAAGTATTTGCAGATCTGTACGCTGGTTTGCCTTGAGGAAGGTGCATACACATGCCGGTTCGGCTCTTCCAAGTAGCGTATGTAAAAGAAAAAGCTTGATGTTCAAGGATGAATGATCTATATGATCAGTGTTGTTGTCTTACTATTATCTGTCAATGAAGTCTTCTTAGATATGAATGTAAAATTGAATGCATAAGGAGGCTGGTATTTAATTGATTGATTGTATAAGTGAGAAGAAGTGATCTCTGTCGCTACCTGTGTAAAGCTCTGTAAGTTGATAGTAGAGATTCAATATATTGCTGGTTGGTATAGACTTGATTCAAAAGTTTATGTTTGCAGTAGTTTTGAAGATATATGCAGGTTTGATTAATGGAAGTAGCGTATACATGCAGTTTGGGTTCAGCCAAGTAGCGTATACACTCTAATGCATGATTTTTGAGGTTATAGCTGGTTCTGAATGATGATGCAGGGTTCTGGGTTCAACACAGTGTTCTGGTGTCAATGATCTGATTGTTCATATTAATTGAATGTTGGTTGATGTAGTTTTAAGTTTAAAAATATTTTTGATGGGTCTGGTATGAAAATTGGATGAAACGTGGCCTTCAGATTTTGGTGTTGTGATCCAGGAGTATCTAGTCTGAAAATTCATGAAACGTGATCCCTGGAAGAAGAAATAAGGTCGTATCCTTCTGTAGGTCAGTGCCTACGTACTAGTAAACATATTAGCTAGTACAAGAGCTAGGGGGTTGCAGCTTCCTTCCAGTAGAAGCTGGAAAACGAGAGAAGGTTGTAGCCTTCTGCAGGTGGGTGCCTGCGTACTGGTATGAGTCTGCACCAGTACAAGATTGTAAACATATTTTCTTATTATTAAAAGAAGACATAGATGACAGTAGTAGGTGTTTTTCACCCACATTGGGTTTCCACCTTAAATCTTGGTGTTCATGTCTGTTGCTTATGTGTGATGCTTTATTCTACTTTTTCTGCACTGTCTAATAAGTTACTGATGTACTAGTTTAAGATCAACACATGATAAATTGTCTAAATCACAAGTTCTCTGAATATACGCTGGTTTTTTTAATCAAAGTTGCATGTACATGCTAGTTCACTTCACTGAAGTACCATATATAAATTTGTTGATCTGATAATACTCATTCACCGCCCTCTCAGTATTATTTCCAACAATTGGTATCAGAGCAGTTCCTTCAGAAGAATCTTGATCACTTGAAGGAAGATCCATCAAGATGAATAATCACGAAAGCATGGGATCCATCAGACTGCCAATCTTCATGGGAGAAACTTTGTTTATTTTAAAATAAGAACCACAACCTATCTACAATCTCTTGGAACAGATGTCTTGGAAATTGTGGAAGGAGGATATACATTTCCAACAACAATTCCTACAGACACGGAAGGTAAAAAGATATGAAACCAATGCCAAAGTTGTCAATACTTTATTGGGAAGTCTATCACAATCAGAGTTTGTCAAAGTCATGCAGCTCAAATCAGCCAAAGAGATATGGGGCAAAATCATTCAGAGCTACGAAGGAGACTCTCAGGTAAAACATGCCAAGCTTCAAACTCTCAAAATTCAATATGTAACTCTTAAGATGCATAGTGATGAGAGTATAGCTAGTTACTTCTTATGAATAGATGAGGTTTTTAATTGCATGAAGAATTTGGGTGAAGAAATAAAGGAAGTTACATTAGTTGAGAAAATTTTGAGATCCTTGTCTACTAAATTTGAATCAAAAGTGTCTGCCATAGAAGAAAAATAGGATCTACAGAATATCACTATGACACAACTTCACAGAATCCTAACTACTTTTGAGATGAGAAAAGGAGGTCCATCAGATATGAGAGAAGCCACATTTAAAGCTTCAACAAAAGGAAAAGAAAAGGAAGAACACAATGAATCAGGACACATTTCAGAAGAAGAAGATGAGGTAAATTTTGTCAAGAAGCTTCAATGTTGTTCTGGAAGGTTAAAAGGTAAGCTACCTTTCAAAAGCTTTGCTTGTGGCAGAGTCTGTCATTATGTTTCCAGATTTCCTCATACATATAAATATGAAAAAGGAAAGGAATATGCAAAAGGGAATAGGAAACAAGTTCTGAATAGAAGGAGTTATTATACTCATGAAGATAGCGATGGTTTATCTAATAGTAATGAAGATGAAACTGGACAAGATTACAGACTTCTCATGGCTTATGATAACGATGATTTTTGGGATATTTTAGAAGAGGATAGTGATGGTTTATCTAATAGTGATGATTATAGACTTCTCATGGCTTATGACGATGATGATTTTTGGATGCTTTAGAAGAGGAAAATTTCATGAAGAAATATCTAAACTCAAAATCTATTTAGAAGAAAATAATATGATCATAGATACCTTGATATACCAACTTGCTAAAAAAGAAAAACACAATGAAAAACTAGAATGTGAAATTGTGGGTCTAAGAAAATATCTTGAGAAAACAAAATCTCTCAATCTTAGATTTGCTAAAGGATCAAAAACTTTAAATGAAATTATCAAATTTTAGCGTTCTCCTCTGATAAAGACAGGTCTTGGATATACTAAAGAAGAATCTCAATCAGAGAAGCCGTCAACCTCCACCAAAAGCTATCTTGATGCACCAAAGACTAGTGAACAATATGAAAATCGTTAACAATGGCATAAAGCTGATCACCAAGTAAATCATACTCAATTTGCTCCAAGGATTAATATCAATAGAAGTCACAGCCAACCTCAGGAAAATCATACTCAATTTGATCCAAAGATGAATATCAATAGAAACTACAATTAATAGGTAAATAAATTTGATAGTCACAAAAAATTCTTTAATGGGCAATGTTTTTCATCTCATAATTTTGGGCACAAAGCTGCTCATTGCATTGCTTACAAAACCATCATGACTAGAGAAGCACAAAATTAAAGGAATATAACAGCGATCAAGAGAAGTTCCTATAATAACTTTTCTCCTCTTGAAAATGAAATAGAATGTTCAATCTGTAACAATTTTGGTCATGAAGAATCTAAATGCAGGAGAAAATTTTGGCAAACACCTCAAAAGGAGCAAACACCATTAAATCCCAAGATACGAAGAAGTAAATAATCTTAAACAGAAAGATGTGGTATAGCCTTGTATGCAGAAGGACAAGAAAATCAGTGTTACATCGACAGTGGATGCTCCAAAAACATTACAAGTGACAAAGAGAAACTTCACTCATATAATGCCTTAGAAAAGGAAAAGAATGTCTCATTTCGAAATGACACTCCAGCTGTCATAAAAGGTAAAGGTTCTATTTTCTTGAACGAAAAGGTTAAAGCTAGAAATGTTATGTATGTAGATGGTTTAAAGCATAACTTGTTGAGTTTCAGTCAAATGTGTGATCAAGGAAATGAAGTGGTGTTTCGATCAAACGGATGTGTTGTTCATGAACTTGATACAAGAGAGACCATCATCAAAGGTGCAAGAACTCCAAACAACTTATACATACTCAAAGGAGGACAACAGTGCTATCAAAGCAAAAATTATGAAAACTGGTTATGGCATAGAAGATTGGGACATCTAAGCTTTTCTCAAATAAGAAAAGCATGTAGACTCAATGTTGTTCACGATCTTCCAGATATTAGCATCCTAGAAAATACAATATGCAAAACATGTCAAATTGGTAATTAAACCAAAGTTCACTTCATGGAAAAAGAAGGGTCAACTAGTAAGCCTCTTGAACTTGTCCATACTGATTTATGTGGACCAACAAGGATAAAGTCACCTCGTGGAGAGGAATACTTTATTTTGTTCATTGATGATTTTTCCAGAATGTGTTGGATAGGTCTTCTAAAGCATAAAGATGAATCATTTGAAAAGTTCCAAGCCTTCAAAGCTTTGGTTGAAAATGAATCAAATTGAAAAATCAAATGCCTCAGATCTGATCGAGGAGGGGAATTTATATCGAATGAATTCTTTGACTTTTATGAACAACATGGAATAAAAAGGAAATTCTCCACCACAAGAACTCCTCAGCAAAATGGTGTGGTAGAAAGGATGAACAGAACAGTTCAAAAAATGGCTCGAGCTATGTTAAATGAATCTGGAACTCCTGCAACTTTCTGGGGTGAATTTGCATTCATTACCATGACTATTCTCAACAAATAAAATGTTCGGGTAAATATAACTCAAATTCCACATGAACATTGGTATGGTAAGACTCCTACTGTAAAATACTTTAAAGTTTCTGGAAGCAAATGTTTTATCAAAAGGACTGATGAAAAACTTGGTAAGTTTGAACCCAACGCAGATGAAGGTATTCTTCTTGGTTATTCTTTTAGAAGTAAAGGATATAAATGTTATAATAAAAGACTTGGGAAAATTGTTGAAAGCATTGATGTTGTAGTGGATGAAGCATGCAAAAATCCAAAACAGATAAAATCAAGAGAAGATTACGACAATGAAGAAGATGGGGATTAATTTACCACATCAAATCAAAATTATATTGAAGAAGAAACCAATGAAGCACCAAAAGAAGATATAATCGTATAAGAAAAGACTTTGTCCAGGTATGTTCAAAAAAATCATCCAGAAACTCAAATTTTAGGGTAAGAGGAGGTAGGTGTACAGACAAGAAGAACTATTACAAGGACCTCAAGCTACCTAGCTCTACTATCCTCTAACAAACCTAAAAATGTAAATGAAGCATGCAAAGATGAATGTTGTGTCAAGGCCATGGATGAAGAACTTGAGCAAATTGAAAAGAATGATACTTGGGAATTAGTTCCTAGACCTCATGATAAAAATATTATAGGAACTAAATGGATATTGAAGAACAAGCTGAATGAAAATGGAAAAGTCATTAGAAACAAGGCCAAAATTGTTTGTAAAGGGTATGATCAACAAGAAGGTATAGATTTCAAAGAAACTTTTGCACCTGTTGCCAGACTTGAAGCCATAAAGATGTTTCTTGCTCTTTCTAGCTTTCAGAAATTCAAAGTATACCAAATGGATGTAAAATCAGCCTTCCTTAATGGAGATTTAGAAGAAGAAGTTTATATTGAACAACCAGAAGGATTCATTCTTGGAAATGATGCAAAACTTGTATGCATACTCAAAAGGGCTCTCTATGGTCTAAAACAGGCTCCAAGGGCCTGGTATTGCCGCCTTGACAAATATCTACACCAACAAGGTTTTACAAAAGGTTCTGCATATAGCAATCTATATACAAATATTGAAACTGATAAATTTTTAATGGTGGTGCATTCTATATGGGTTCCAGGTTAGTGTCTAGGTTCAACAAGAAATAAAGTTCAATTGCTTTATCTATAGCTGAAGCAAAATATGTGGTTGCTGAATCTTGTTGCACACAACTACTTTGGATGATGCAAACTTTGCAAGACATTCAGATCACATGTACTCCACCCATCTCCATTCTATGTGATAATACACGTGCCATTAGTATTTTAAAGAATCCAATCATGCACTTCAGGACCAAGCACATACCCATCAAGTACCATTTTCTATGAGAACAAGTGCTTGAACAAAAGGTCAAATTGGAGTATGTTCCCTCCAAAGAATAGGTTGCTGATATATTCACTAAACCACTACCCAGAGAAACATTTGAATATCTCAAACAAAAGCTGGGAGTAGTTGCTGCATCATCCCGCTGTTAAAATCTAGTTTTTTAGAAGAAGGTTATTACATGCATGTTTCATGAAGTATAGTCACATATACACGCAGGTTTCAGTGGCTGAAGAAGCGTATATGTTTTTATGAAAGGAAAAATAGTGGGTCAGACTATGATATGGGTTCTATTTCTGATGTTGATGATTACATTCCATCGATATGCTTTGTTCATTAATTTTTGTTTGACTGACAAAGATGCCTTGATTAAATGATGTGTTAACAATGCACAGGTAGCACAGGTTCAGTGGGAGCATTAGCCTCCACTCGCATTCTGCATTGTTGGCATTATGTTTGCTGATTCCAGCTATGGATTCAAATATTTATATGATTTGTTGCTTAAGTCATGTAAAAGTCTAGGGTGTGATATGAATTCTCATACATTTGAATGAGTCCTATTGGACAAATGATGTAATTTGTACCCACACTATGCATGGAAAGGATGATGTAATAACTGCTATATTTCAGTCATGTATAAACAATTGGTATATCCCCACTTGGTTGGGTGGATGAGTCAAATTTGGTATATCTCCACTTGGTTGGGAGATTGATGTATGTATGAGTCATTGGTGATAGGAAGGTCAAACTCACATAGTTGAGTTATAGAGTCATGTTATTCTTTTGGAAAATATTTTTGCAGACTCTGCATGTGCTCATGGGGTTCATGGATGGTTTTGTGCATGACAACATGTACAAAGGAGGAGTTTAATCAGAGAATTCAACATGTGCCTAAGGGGAGCTTGCTCATTGTTTATATTCAGCTGTTCAGATATGAAAGTCTTCATTTTGGTTAGCCCTTTGCCCTTGATGTCAAAGGGGAAGAGTATTTTGGTGTACTTGTTGTCTCTAACAATTTCTATAGCTTGGAGTAATCAACACCAACATGGTTGCCATCAAGTCCAAAGGGGGAGATTGTTGGCATTATGATGCATGTGTTGTACTTGATGGAAACCCACTTGTAGTAGAACAACTCACTTGTATATGGTAACTAGATGAATCTACATGAGAGATATCAGCTGTGACATAATGCATGGTAGTTGTGTTTACATATGTGACAAAATGCATGGCATTTCAAAGAATTAATATGACAAATTAGAGTGTAATGGGTCTATTCAAAGGTAATAGGGCATTAGTACAAAATAACAGGAAGATGGAACTAAGGTCTTCTGATCAGAATAAAGAAGGTGAAGGATTTTGATGAAGAGTAGTTTAAGAAGTATACGCTGGTTCACCTTGTCCAAGCAGCGTATACATGTGGGTTAACAGAACAAAAGGAGCGTATACGTATACATGCACATTCACAAAAGGAAAAGTGTGTACATGTAGGAAAACCAAGGTTTTGGTCTGAGGTATTTATTCCAAGGTATTTTGGTCCAAGGTATTGATCCAAGGTATTTGGTCCAAGTTACTGACCCGAGGTATTCGATCCAAGGTATTGTCCTAAGTGGTTTTGGTCCAAGGTATTGAGAAAGGCCTAAAACTATCTAAGGAGGAGAAGATCATTAGGCTAGGTGCACAAGTAATGAATATCCTATAAAGTGTCATATCAAAAGAAAATATATATCTTATGGGTTTCTAATGCTTTGCTTGATCTAGACTAAATATGCACCTGGGCATTTGATGAAGGATGAGATCTAATGATGGATCAAGATCATAATGACTTATTATTATTGAATGATCTGATATTGTGCTAGATCTGATTATGTACACATGTTTTATTCTTTAAATATCATGATCTGGGTTTGTATGAAGTCCGAAGGTGTAGCAAAATTTTTGAAGTAAGTATTTGCAGATCTATACACTAGTTCACTTTGATGAAGGTGTGTATACATGCCAGTTCGGCTCTTCCAAGTAGCATATGCAAAAGAAAAAGCTTGTTATTCAAGGATGAATGATCTATCAGATCGGTGCTACTGTTTTACTGCTGTCTGTCAATGAAATCTTCTTAGATCTGAATGTAAAACTGAATGCATAAGGAGGCTGGTATTTTATTGATTGATTGTATAAGTGAGAAGAAGTGATCTCTGTCGCTACCTGTGTAAAGCTCTGTAAGTTGATAGTAGATATTCAATATATTGCTGGTTGGTACAAACTTGATTCAAAAGTTTATGTTTGCAGTAGTTTTGAAGATATATGCAGGTTTGATTAACGGAAGTAGCGTATACACATAGTTTGGGTTTAGCCAAGTAGCGTATACACTCTAATGCATGATTTTTGAGGTTATAGCTGGTTCTGAATGATGATGTAGGGTTCTGGGTTCAACACAATGTTCTGGTGTCAATGATCTGATTTTTCATATTAACTGAATGTTGGTTGATGCAGTTTTAAGTTTAAAAAGTTTTTTGATGGGTCCAGTATGAAAATTGGATGAAACGTGGCCTTCAGATTTTGGTGTTGTGATCCAGGAGTATCCAGTCTAAAAATTCATGAAACGTGGTCCCTGGAAGAAGAAAGAAGGTTGTAGCCTTCTGTAGGTCGGTGCCTATGTACTAGTAAACATATTATCTAGTACAAGAGCTAGGGGGTTGCAGCTCTCTTCCAGTAGAAGCTGGAAAATGAGAGAAGGTTGTAGCCTTCTGCAGGTGGGTGCTTGCGTACTGGTATGAGTCTGCACTAGTACAAGATTGTAAATAGATTTTCTTATTATTAAAAGAAGACATAGATGACAACAGCAGGTGGTTTTCACCCACATTGGGTTTCCACCTTAAATCTTGGTGTTCATGTGTGTTGCTTATGTGTGATGCTTTATTATGCTTTTACTGCACTGTCTAATAAGTTACTAATGTACTGGTTTAAGATCAACACATGATAAATTGTCTAAATCACAAGTTCTCTGAATATACGCTGGTTTCTTTAATCACAGTTGCGTGTACACGCTAGTTCACTTCACTAAAGTAGAGTATATAAATTTGTTTTGGAAATAAAATTATTGATCAGATAATATTAATTCACCCCCCTCTCAGTATTATTTCCAACTCCAAGATTGGATATCCTTATGTCACCCTTGCTTGAGTAGAAGTTGGGGTTTTGGCTAGAGTTAGAAGTAATTTTAGAAAACATCGTGGTGTTTGTGTTGTATAACTTCTCCTTATACATAATATACCTAATCATAACAATGATTTCAATGGGAAAACTGCTTTCTTCAATAAGGAAGATATGGTATGGAGTACTTCCTTTAATCTTGAGGTTATAGGTTATAAATAGTTTTTGGATATTCTTAATCTTTCTCCATGACTCTCTCGATATACTGCAACATCAAACATTAAAATCCATATAAAATAAAAAGAGTGATGAGCATCTCGAAGAAGAGGTTTTTTCATCCCAAATCCAAATATTTTCCAAGCTATAATTGTCTTCAAGCCCATAGTAAGTCTTCGAACCTCCATTTATCCTTTTGTAAATGTTATAATTCTATTTGAACTTACGATGGAAGTCACTTCCCAAATATTTTTATGAAGGAATTTCCTCCAAGTAGTTATTGTCATGGATGAAAGTATCATTGGTAATCTTCTTAGATTTAATTACCATGGATTTAGTCTTTTCGGTATTAACAATCATATGTCCATCTTGGAATAGAGATTTTGGAGTGTTTTGAGTCACTTGCCAATATTTTAATGGTTCCTTTCCAAAAGATCAATATCGTTAGCACAAAGGAGAATAGTTATGACCATGCAAATTAGTGTGGGGCCAACAACAAAACCTACATATTCAAAGCAGTCTTCTAGCTTATCAATGTATATACAAAAAAGGGTAAGAATAAAAGACAACCTCAATTGACATCAATATTGCATTTAATTTCTTCTAACCAACCTTTAGTGGCACTAAGCTTGGAAATAACATCCTTGTACAACCTTGCCACAACAACCCTCAACTCAAGAGGAACCATTACCTCTTCTAGCCTCGTCCATAGCTTTGTTCTAGGAACATGTTGTATTGTTCAACAATCCCCCCTATTTATTGAATTAATAGTTAATATTATTTTAATAAATGCGGACCCTTTAAAATTTTCCCAAAAAATTAGCAAATAAGAGCTTCCTTCTTTTTGAATTGTTAGAAATAAAATTTTGAAAGAACTAAAGATATCAAGCCAAAATTACTTTGTGACTAGGAATTCTTGCTTTATTGAATCACTGAACCTTGCCTAACAAAGGTTAATTAAAAATCGAAATCCACGAACTACAATAAAAGGGATCACCATAGTACACTTATGGTATCATTAAAATTTTCATTAAAACTATATCTTAAAGCATTTCTTACAAAATAAAATGTCTAGCACAATTGCATAGCGGCATTCATAAAATCACAAACAAGCAAACCCTTAGGATATGTGATTTGAGATATTGCGACATGACAATTCAAATGCTCATCGCATCGCAACTTTTACATAAAGGCCAAACTTGTGAACCATTAAAAGTTGTGGAATGCGATATGACCTGGACCCGACGGAATTATGTGAAAATTGTTATAACTTAGATCAGGTCTGATGCATAACAAAATGCTACTTTATTAAATACTTATTCATTCAAACAAAATTTGCTTAAAAGGATAAAAGGTATGCCACTCTGTGTGTTTATTTGTTAATATCCATTGCTCAATTTTAGCGAACTTCCTAGAAAAACAACATTTGTAAATATGGCAAAGAAAGGAAAAGCTACTACGTTTGAGAAATCAGACATGACCCCACTCTTCTCTAATACCACCTACAACAAAGACAGAGGAACCACATCATGGGTGATCCAAATGGATCCTAGAATACTCTCTAAGTCTTTAGAAATCATTTAAAAGATCAAAACAATCGCATGGGAATAACCCTTAGAAACATCGGAAAACACTATCGATAGCCAAAAACACCAAGAAACAGTGGAAAACATGCTTATCGGAGGCTTGAACAGCGAATGTATAGGAGCCGTCGGATCTGGCCGATCAACAGTCCAGATCCAATCTCAAAATCGCAATCAGCAGTGGTAAGTAGAGGATATCGGTGCATATCATATAAAAATTGTAATATCGAACAACAGGGTCAATGAGGACCATCGATCAAGTGTACAGATCGACGGCCCAAGTTGCATCACCATATCACATCAGCAATTGTCAGTGGAGCACTTACCAAATGGCCTGGGGGTATGTGCGATGTGTGATTGCGATCAATCGCATCGTAACATTACATCGGAGCATCCTAACGGAGTGGGGCTGATATACATAACTCACGATAGCTGGACCCGATAACATTATAGACAATGTTTGATATAATTTGAGATCCGAAAAACAAGGTTTTCCCTTGTATTTGCGTTTTTCGTTAAATGAATGAAATACGAAGGAAAAGCACCAATGTGATGGAAACCAGACTCGAAAGGGTTTATGGCTGCATGTGTATATTATTACAAGTCCGATAAAGCCATTTTACAGGGTTTTTCATATTTTAATGTATCATGAATATAAAAGGGAAATCACGATATAAGCGGGATTTCAGGCGCGCCAAAGGCGATAAGTGGTTTGGGTAGGGCTTCGCCCGATCCCATACATTGGCTACCATGTGTCTAGGCTAAGGAGAGAGAAAACCACCCTCATCGGGTGGTTAATTCCCGTACGAAAGAGCCACCCGGAATGAACCACAACCGTTGCATCTAGACCTCCCAGATCAACGGTGGAGATGCGATGTTGGTATACCGGCAAACCCGATAGGAGTTATAAGGCGGATTCATAATGTTTCAAGTCTAGTGAATAGTGTTTTGGCAGATTTTCACAGTTTTGTAGCGTTTCTCTGTGTAAATAGAAATGACCAATTTTGGGATTTCAAAGGCCTAATGACCCATTCTATTACAGAATAGGTGGCCATCATCCCTGAAAGCATTTATCAATGATTACTAATGCTCAGAGGGGGATCTGAGCAGACAAAGGTTGAGAAGCCAGAGAGCTTGAGGAGGGGAAACAAGCAGACAATGAAAATTGGCTTTAAAGCCATAGAAGACAGCAGACAGAGGCGGTCAGTGTTGACACAGAGCAAAGACCGAGATAGAGAGTGATAGAGAGAGTCTGTGTACTTTGAGAGGCTTGAGGGGTTCAAGAAAAAATCTCGCTGTTGTATCTGTTGTGTGTTGATACTGAAATTGAGCTCATACTATTGTAAAACTCTATTTTTTTGAGGACATAATAGAGAGGTCACCACTGAAGGCTAGACCAGGAGGCGTAGCCCAGAAGCATTGGGTGAACTTTTTATTAAACTTGTTGTGTTTATGTGTGTTGTCTATTATGTTCTTTAGCTACTTCATTGTCTATGTATTTCACAATATTATCGATCCATTGAATAAAGTAACATAGGCAAATCCATGCACATGAGTTTGTAATACCTTAATAACTGTCTTGGATCTCATTATCAGATCAAGTGGTATCAGAGCTTTAGGTTGCTAAGGTTAGACAAGCTTGTGCTAGGTTATTGAATGCTAACTAGGTCAAAGCTCAAATTAGGAGAAGGAGAACTGGTTGATGCTAACCCAGAAATTGGAAGAGTCTATCCGAGGAGAATCATGGCAGAAGAGATTCCATTGGAATCTGAATCTAAGTTCAAGGATAGTTTCATGACCATGAGAGCCATGGTAGAAGAGATGTATCGAGAATTAAAGAAAGGCCGAGGTGAAAGTACTTCAACCTCTAAACAAGACAAAGGAGTTGAAGAACCTTCTCTAGATGCCCCAGAAGGCAAAGAGAAAGGAGAAAAGCCTCCTCTAGAAACCCCTCCTTCTAGCCTTGAAAATAAAAAGAAGAAAATTTCTTTGATTAAATTAGATGTTAAATTTGATTTGCCAATATATGATGGAGAATTAAATGCAGAAAAGCTAGGGTACAAAACATTGATTCGGACATGAGTAAAATTCAGCTGGCCATCCTTTGCCTTGGAGGAACTGCCTTAGTGTGGTGGGAAGGCAGGACAAAATCTGATTTGAAGAAGCATGGTAAAATTCCTTCTACCTTGAGTGAATTTGTTTTTGCCATTAAAAAACAATTCTATGCATTAGCTTATATGCAGCAGGCTATGATGGGTTGGAAAACTCTTTTCCAATTAAAGGGGAAAAGTGTACAAAGCTATTCCCAGGAATTTAGAAAAAGATCTTTAATTCTAGGCATTTCTTTAGACTCACTTGAAACTTTACTAAAGTATATAAGTGGTCTGCATAGCTACTTGAGGCACACCATTCTCATGTTTAACCCTACTAGCATAGATGAGGTATCTGTTTAGGCTACACATCTAGAGGCTAGAGGCAAGAATGTGAACCCAGAGGTTGGGGGATCATCCAAACCCACTGCAAGCAAGAAAAAGGAAACAAGGAACCAGAAATGAAAAGAGAGGAAGGCAAATGCTGTATAGAAAAACAAACCTTAATGCACTCACTGCAAGAAGGATTGACATGATGATGAACATTGTCGTTCTTTGCGTCCGAAGCTGAAACCCAAGAAGTTTGATGGCAAGAAGAAGAAGGTTGTTGCTGCTATTCAGAAATATTTGGGGCCAGACTCAGGTGATGAAACAACAGTCACAGCTATAGGTATAAAAGGTAAAATTTTTGAAGCATATACTAGTAATTCTGCACAAACTATTGATAACGAAGAAAATGAGAGGAAAAGACATGAGCTTTTTCATATCAGAGTTATTTCCAAGCATCAAAAGATTGATACTTTATTTGATAGTGGCTCACAAGTAATCTTGATTTCTGAAGCAATTGTAAAGAAGTTGGGATTACTAACCACACCTCACAAGAAGCCATATCCATTAGGTTGGGTATGTGATGAAGCAAAGCTACAAGTGACTAGACAATGTAAACTTAGGTTTACTATTGGGTCAACATTTGTAGATGAGGTTGAGTTAGATGTAATTCCCTTGGATATATGTGGTATTGTTTTAGGAAGTCCTTACTTGTATGATAGAAAAGACATTTACTATAGAGCTGAAAATAAGTATCAATTCATTAAAGATGGAATAGAATATATTGTAAAAGCTCATAAACTCAAGAATAATTATACTCTCATAAACTCAGGGCAGATGAAAAGAATTGTAAATTCATGCAAGCAATTTTTATTGATGGTTGTAAAGGAAAAGAAACCTGATAAAACCAATGTATTCGAGGGCTGTGATGCTAAATATAAAGTTGATTTAGAAAAATTTGTTTCAGAATATGATATCCTATTTCAGGAACCTAAAGGTCTGCCACGCAAAAGGGAAATTGTGCATGATATTCATTTGCAGCAAGATGATGCATTGCCTAACATCGGAATGTATAGGTTATTTGCTTTAGATAATGTAGAGATCAAGTAGTAGGTACAGGAACTGTCCGAGAAAGGGTTCATAAGACCAAGCACATCACCATGCGGATCTCCAATCCTGTTGGTGAGGAAGAAAGATGGTTCGTGGAGGATGTGCATTGATTACAGAGCATTGAATAAAATAACGATCAAGAATTGTTATCCCCTTCCTCTCATTGATGATCTATTGGATCAGCTGAAAGAAGCTATTTACTTTTCCAAGTTGGACTTGCGTAGTGGCTACCATTAGGTTAGAGTAGTAGAGCAAGATGCATGGAAAACTGATTTCAAAACAAAGCAAGGGTTGTATGAATGGCTAGTTATGCCTTTTGGCTTAACTAATGCTCCTTCCAGTTTCATGAGAGTTATGAATGATGTACTTCGACCTTTTATTGATGATTTTGTAATTGTATATTTATATGACATTATTGTTTTCAGTAAAACATAGGAAGAACATTTGAAGCATGTAAAGCAGACTCTAGATGTTTTAAAAAAAGAAAATCTCTATGTTAAGTTATCAAAATGTGAATTTGGAAAAACATATTTAAATTATTTGGGTCATATTGTAGGGGGTGGTGAATTGAAGATAGATCCCTCTAAGGTTGAAGTCATTGTAAATTGGCCTAAACCCAAATCTACTACATAAGTTAGAAGCTTCCTAGGAGTAGCACACTATTGGAGAAAGTTTATTGCTAACTTTTCCTTGATTACAACTCCCTTACATGCTTTAACAGGATTGAACAAGGTGTTTCAGTGGGGAGGCAAACAATAGAAAGCCTTCGACACCTTGAAAGAAAAAATTAGTATAGCACCAGTACTAGCATTGCGAGATCTTCAAAGACCATTTGAGATCGAAACAAATGCTAGTGACTATGCCATGGGAGTAGTGTTGATGCAACATGGTAAACCCATATGTTATCATTCCGAGACATTTAATTCTGCAGTAGTTAATTATCCCACATATGATAAAGAATTGTATGCATTATTAAAGAGTGTAAAGAAGTCGAAACATTACTTAATGGGCAAAGAAACAATTATACATACTGATCATACCCCACTTCAGTATTTGCACTCACAAACTAAATTGCAGCAATCAAGACACTATAGGTGGATGGGTTTCCTACAACAGTTTCATCTTGTCATCAGATATAAGAAAGGAATACACAATAAAGCTGTAGATATGTTGTCTAGACCAATCATAAATGCATCTACTAAACTTAAGCATAGCCCAATAATGCATGAAAGCTACTTTGAACAATATGCTCAAGATGTAGATTTTAAAGATGTACATGCAACTTTATGTCACCGAAAAAAGGTAGAAGAATTGGATTATTATGTTAAGGACCAACTCTTGTATCATTTGGGAAATATATGCATTCCACAAATTGAAAGGGTTAACATAATCGGGAAGCACATACTTCTCTGATATCAGGTCATTTTGATGTAAGTAAAACAGTTGCACAGCTACAAAGATTTTGCTATTGGCCAAGAATACATGAAACCGTTTCTAGATATATTAAAGGGTGTACCCTGTGTGCTAAAAGCAAGCCCAGCAATAGAAAATTAGGCTTGTACACTGGTGAGCACCAGTATTGCAGCAATAATGCTTCAACTCCTCAGTTGCCTACTTTACTCTTATCAACCCAGTAGTTCGTAACAAACTTGGAAGCGTCGGTGCTGTATGCACAAGTACTAGTTATCACTGCAGGTTGTCACTTGGTCAGCCGGTGCAAGATCACTAGGAGCTCAAGCCAAATTCTATGGATTCTATAATAAGCTCTATATGTGACGAAAGGAAAGAAATATTACTCTACAGATGCTATTCTAACTGCAGAAAGGAGAAAGACTGAAATGTAAAGCAAACCTAGTAAATGCTAATTAACCAACTAATTCTACTTTTGCAGAAAGCACTATGAAAACCATGAAAGGAATACCATTATCTACTCAAGGAAGTAAACAACATCTAACTATTCTATTTCTGGAAGTAAATAAGCAAAGAACATATTTTTGGATTTTTATGTACTTTTATGTGAATTTGACATGAATGTAATTTATTGCGTGTGAGTGTGGCAGTGAATAGGTGGCGTTGAAGGGCAGTTTTGGGACTTGAGAGGATGTAGGATGGTGTGGATGGGTCCTAGGAGGTCTCATGTGGCCTTCTAGAGGCTTTTTCTCACAATATTCCTTCAAAAGAAAGCCTATAGGAAAATCTACAGGAGGACACCGGAAATCTACAAGAGGAAAATAGGGAATCTACAGGAGGCCTATAGGAGGCGGCCGAGAGCAGTTTTCACTATTTTGAGGGTGTGAGAGTGGGTGGAAAAGGTGGATGAAGGTTGGAAGGAGGTGTTAGCACACCAAAGGTCTACCATGAATCACCAGGAGAGAGAAAGATGATTGGGTTTTCTCAAGGGGAGAGGAAGAAGTTCTATGGAAAAATGCAGGAAACTAGGGCAGAATTGAGGTGAGATTTGGGAGACCTATAGGGCATGGATCAGATGGAGGGTGTGATTTTTGATAAGCTGGCCTACTGCTGGAAGATATGCTACATAAAAATAGACAGTCAACCAAGGAAATCAAGCAACAAGTGAAATGAATGCATTTAGGAAAAACAGAGTTTTGCATAAAAATGGTCTAAACTATGATCTATGAGAGGAAATGCTGAGAAATTATATAGGAAAGGAAAGCATGAAAGAAGAATATTACAAATCAAGAAGTGAGCATGATGAAGGAGATATAAAGTAAAGCAAATTGGACTATTAACCTATTAAAGAGCTGCAAACACTAGAAGTCTTATGAAGGAGGAAAATCCATGTTTTTGGGGCAGCAAGAGGGTCTTTGCCTCAAATCATGGTCCCAAAGGGAGTAAGAGAGGCCAAGGCACTATTGCTAGCCTTTTGAATCTTTTTTTATCACTGTTCAACCTGCTACAGAAAGCACAAATGGAAGCAAACTATTGAATCACCAAAAGAAACCTATTCTTAACCACAAAAGAAATACTTCTAATAGCAAACTAATCTACAAACTAAAGTAAAATATTCAAATACAAGTAAAGAGGAGCTTGGATTCTTGGATTGGGCCCTCACCCAAGAGCTTTATCCCTCTAAGGTAACTTAGTGCTAGTTCAAAAAGGATTCCATCTTTATTATCAAAACAATAACAAGATTACATGCAACTGTCACAAATAATAAGCTCGAAGTTTGAGCAGAGTTTACATAAGCAAAAATCAAACAAAAATCCAACCCTAGTGAGGCCTTAGGCCCCTCTACTTATACAAATGATGCTACCAACAAATTCCTTAAAATCAGGGAGGCTTGGCTCCCAAAACTCGAGATAATCATCAATCATCCTCCACTTACTTGGCTGCCTTCTAGTGCATGATTCAGTTGCTTTCACTCCGAGCTAATGAAGGGGAATTCAAAGTGAGGAGTAATAAATGAGGGGGATTCCCTCCTATAAGTCCTCTCCTTTGTCCACTTCGAGTTATTACTACCATTTTCCCACTGAATCCTTGACTTTGACCTCAAAATTCATCAATAATCTACATTAAATAGATGTTAGACCACATGGCACAATAACTAACTCAAATCACTCTATAAGCATACATATAATCAAAAAATCATACAATAAGCTAAGAGAGTGATTGATTTTACTAGGTTAGGAGGTAAAATGAGCCCATATAATTACCCATTTATGAGGCTCATCATCACCCCCTACTGAAAGTGTTGCACATCCTCTAAGCAACTTAGTCAATGTCCTCATCTTTTATGGCCTTGGTGGCCTCCCTAGCATCCCAAACTTCTGATGTGGTCTACTCTTCTTTGCCATAGAATCCTGCCTTCCTATCTATCTTCTTCCACTAGTCTTCCTCTTCTTCTTCCCTTCTGCCTTTCAACATGCCTAACAATAGTGCAGGACTCAGTTTGAGGCCAATCCAGTTGACTTTCAGCCTCTGCATGGAGTGCTTATACATTGGCACTCTTCTCAATGCCTCCTTCAGCCTCACGAGGGAATGATATTCCTTGATCTGAAAACTGTGTGGTAAAGTGTTCCATATCCTCATGCATGCATGCATGCACACAGTCATCCCCAAGTAGCCTTTGAATATACTCAAAGTGTGCAATGGCTTGTGCCTAATCGGTGAGATATTTAGGGGCAATCTGAGGGTCATTAGCAATTAGGTTGTGTGTGCTGATCAATGCCATAGGATCTGATGGCTCAACTCTTATCATTAGTGGCTCATTCTGCTCCTTTATCATCAATCTTTTTATTTCTGCTGTCCTCAATTCTTCATGGTTCATCCAAGAGGCTATGGCCATTAATTGTAGGTCCCCTAGCTTAGCATTGGGGTCCCACACATTCATATTTGTGAGGGCCATGTTATGTAGGTAGAATTCTGCCATCTTTGCCTTATCCTCTGATGTGCTTTGGTCACATAGATCCATAATGTTGGAAATAATACTGAGAGGGGGGTGAATCAGTATTATCTAGCAATTTAACAAATCTTCCTTATTTGATCTTTTGAATTATTCTTGCATATCAGTACCATAAAATAATGAGCATGAACAAAGAAAATAGACAGTCACACCAAAGAACACAAGATGTAAGGTGGAAACCCAATGTGGGAGAAAACCACCTGCTGCAATATGTCTCTATCTTCTTTCAATTTAGAAATTCTTTTACAATGATTTTGTACTGGTGCAGTCCTTTACCAGTACGCAGGCTGCAACCTGCAGAGAGCTACAACTCTCTCTCGTTTTCCAGTCTCTCCTGGAAGGGAGCTACAACCCCCTACTTCTTTTCATACAAGGACCACTTTTCATAAATTTTCAAACTGGATCCATAAGCATTAATTGATCATCAAGAGTAAGAGAATCACCCAATCAACTGTAGTAACCAGATCAACAATAATAGGACCAAAACCCAGAACACAACAATGATAAATAAGGATTTTAAGAGAAGGAAGCACCCTGCTCAACTGCCAGCCTGAGTCCGGACTCACCCTGTTCAACTGCTAGCCTGAGTCCCTGGACTCACCCTGCTCAACTGCTGACCTGAGTCCCTGGACGCACCCTGCTCAACTGCTAGCCTGCGTCCCGGACGCACTCTGCTCAACTGCTAGCCTGCGTCCCTCGCACTGAGTCTATTGAACTGCCTGCGTCCCGGCGCACCAGAGCCCTTCCTGCACCTGCGTCTGGCGCACCTGAAACGCTTCGCTCCTGCGTCCCGGACGCACCTGAACCCTTACTGCACCTGCGTCTTTCTGGGCAAAGATGATTTCAAGACTTTAGAAGTAACCCAGACAATCAGATCTACAGATCCGAGCAAGAGCCGAAGAGATCTCGGTCCATCAGATTCGCCTTGTTTAGATCTAGACCAGATCTTACTCTCATAAGATGTTCAACCAAAAACATGATTAATCCAAATGAACTCCTTTGCTTTATATAGGCAAGCTCCTCCCCAAAACATGGAACAATACCACGAGCCGACACCATAGAAACACAAAACCGTTGGCTAGAAACCACACAAGAAACCCCCACGTGCTTTTCTCTGTCTTGAAATGTGTGCACTGGGTGGACGCACCCCCTGAACGGCTGGCCTGCGTCCCTGGACGCGGGTTCTGCATGGTATACCTGCGGGGACGCACTGTATTAACCGATTGCCTGCGTCCTTCTTAATTTTATCAAACTGAGAGCCTTACCACTGGAGTTGCCATCAAGTACAACATCTGTAACATATAGTCATACCAGAAAACATAATGCCAACAATCTCCCCCTTTGGACTTGATGGCAACCTCATGATCTTCAGCTTCATTCTCCCCCTTTGACATCAAGGGCAAAGGGTATGCTCCCCCTACGCTCATGCTCCCCCTATGAACCTGATCTGCAGCAACGTACCACCATGAAAGAGATAGAGACATATTGCAGCTATTTCCAAGATCTCCTTCTCCATAATGCCAACAATGCATTATGTGCTCCCCCTGAGCCTATACCACCAATAAGAAGATGTTCAACAATAAGATGATGCATCAACAACCCCCAGCTTTTGCCTGAGGTATTCAAAAGTGTCCCTGGGCAACGGTTTGGTGAAAATATCAGCAACTTGTTCCTTAGAAGGAACATACTCCAACTTGACCTTCTATTCAAGTACTTGTTCCCGGAGAAAATGGTACTTGATTGGTATGTGCTTGGTTTTTGAATGCATAACCGGATTCTTTGAGATGCTGATTGCACTTGTGTTGTCACATAAGATAGGGATTGGAGGTGTACAAGTGATTTGATAATCCTGCAAAGTCTGCATCATCCAAAGGAGTTGGGTGCAACAAGATGCAGCAGCAACATATTCTGCTTCAGCTGTAGACAAGGCAATTGAGCTCTGTTTCTTGCTGAACCAAGATACCAGTCTGGAACCCATAAAGAATGCACCACCACTTGTGCTTTTCCTGTCATCCACGCTTCCGGCCCAATCTGCATCTGTATAAGCATGAAGAGTGAGATCTGTATCCTAGGATACCATAAGCCATAATTTTGAGTCCCTTGAAGATATTTGAAAATTCTCTTCACTGCCTGAAGATGAGTTTCCTTCGGATTTGCCTGAAATCTTCCAACTATTCCAACTGCATGCATGATGTCCGGTTGGGTACCTGTCAAATATAGTAAACTTCCAATCATAGATCTGTAGGTTGGTTGATGTACTGCTGCAGATTCATCATTTGCACTGAGACTACATCCTGTGACCATGGGTGTACATACTGGTTTTGCATCTTCCATGCCATATTTCTTCAAAATCTGCTTGAGATACTTGGTTTGAGATAAAAGGATTCCTCCTTCCTTTTGTTGGATTTGCAAACCAAGGAAGTATGTCAGTTCTCCTAGCAAGGACATTTCAAATTCTTTCTGCATGACTGAGGCAAAGCTTTGACTCATAGCTTCTTCATTGCTGCCAAAAATAATGTCATCTACATACACAACAAGTATTAGCAATTTGTCATTTTCAACTTTTATATATAGATTGCTATCTGCTGAACCTTTTGAAAAACCTTGTTGATGAAGATATTTGTCCAACCGGTAGTACCAAGCCCTTGGGCTTGTTTGAGACCATAGAGAGCCTTTTTCAATCGGCATACAAGATTTGGATCATTTCCAAGAATGAACCCATCTGGCTGTTCAATGTACACTTCTTCTTCCAAGTCTCCATTCAGAAAGGCTGATTTTACGTCCATTTGAAATACTTTGAAGTTCTGAAAACTTGAGAGAGCAAGGAACATTCGGATGGCCTCAAGTCTTGCAACAGGAGCAAAAGTTTCTTCAAAGTCTATTCCTTCTTGCTGCGCATACCCTTTACAAACAAGTCTGGCTTTGTTTCTAATTACTTCTCCATTTTCATTCAATTTATTTTTGAAGACCCATTTTGTTCCGATAACATTCTTATCCTTTGGTCTAGGAACCAGCTCCCAAGTGTTGTTCTTTTCGATTTGCTCAAGTTCTTCATCCATTGCTTTCACCCAACATTCATCTTTGCATGCCTCTTTCACATTTTGTGGTTCAGTAGAGGAGAGTAATGCCAAATAGCTTGAAGCTTCTGCAACTGTTCTTCTAGTTTGTATACCTGCTTCTTTCTGTCCCATGATCTGAGATTCTGGATGGTTCTTCTGAACATATCTGGATGGAGTCTTTTCTTCTATTCTTGTTTGTTCTTCTGCGTCTTCATGAGTTTCTTCTTGAGATTCTTCTTGAGGTTCTTCTTCTTCATCATTCTGTTTTTGAGGGTAGCTTTCATCTTCTTCGATGTCTTCACGATGTATTTGCCTAGGAATGTATCCCTTCTCATCAACCACTACATCAATGCTGTCAACAATTCTGCCAAGTCTTTTATTGTAGCATTTGTATGCTTTGCTATGTGGAGAATAGCCAAGAAGAATGCCTTCATCTGCTCTAGGATCAAGTTTGCCAAGCTGCTCTTCAGTATTCTTGATATAGCATTTGCTCCCAAAGATTTTGAAGTGCTTTACCGAAGGAGTTTTACCACTCCAGAGCTCATGAGGAGTTTGAGTGCTGTTCACCCGGACATTTGTCTTGTTGAGAATAATAACCGCAGCATGTGTAGCTTCACCCCAGAAAGTTGCGGGAGTTCCTGATTCATCAAGCATAGCACGAGCCATTTGTTGGATTGTTCTGTTCATTCTTTCAACAACTCCATTTTGTGAGGAGTTCTAGCTGTAGAGAATTCTCTCCTTATCCCATGTTCATCACAGAAATCGAAAAATTCATTTGAAGTAAATTCCCCTCCTCTGTCGGATCTGAGGCACTTAATTTTGTGACCTGATTCATTTTCAACCAAGGCTTTGAAGGATTTGAATTTTTCGAATGCTTCATCTTTGTGCTTCATAAGTCCTAACCAAACAAACCTGGAGAAATCGTCAATAAATAATATCAAGTATTCCTCTCCTCTAGGTGTTCTTTTCCTGAATGGTCCACATACATCTGTATGTACTAGCTCAAGAGGCATGCTAGCTGATCCTTCTTTCTCTGGAAAGTTAGTCCTGGTTTGTTTTCCAAACTGACATGATCTGCATATGGTGTTGTCAGGAATTTTGATATCTGGAAGATCGCGAACTGCCTGATATTTGCATGCTTTCCTTATTTGTGAGAAGCTTAGATGTCCCAACCTTCGATGCCATAACCAGTGCTCTTCATCCTTGCTTAGATAGCATTGTTGTTGTCCTTCTTCAAATATGTATAGATTATTTGGAGTTCTTTTCCCTTTGAGAACTGTTTTACCTGTATCAAGATCACGAACAAGACATCCATTTGATCTGAATATAACCTCGGTTCTTTGATCACACATCTGGCTGACACTTAGTAGATTATGCTTCAATCCATCAACAAAAAAAACATTTCCAGCCTTAACATCTTCTTTTAAAGGAGCAATACCTTTTCCTTTTATAGTTGCAGGAGTATCATTTCCAAAAGAGACTTTCTTTCCCTTCTCTAAAATAGAATAAGACTCAAGTTTTTCTTTATCACCTGTCATATGCTTCGAACATCCACTGTCAATGTACCATAGATTTTCCTGTCCTTCTGCATAAAATGCTATCCCACATCTTTCTGTTTGAGGTTCCTTTATTCTCCATGTTTTGGTTCCTGAGGCTTGTTCCTTTTTCCGCTCTTGTTCTTTTCTTTCCTGAAACCTGCTTCTGCATTCAAAGTCTTCATGACCAAAATTATTGCAAATAGAACATTCAACTTCATTTTCAAGAGCCGAAAAGCTGTTATAGGTCTTTTTTGTAATCCCTGTCATACTTCTTTGTTTTTGAGCTTCCCTAGTCATGATTGTTTTATACGCAACACATTGAGCTGCTTTGTGACCAAAGTTATGGCAAGAAAAGCATTGTCCATTGAAGAAGCTTCTGCGGTTATTGAATCTACTAGCCAACTGATTGTAATTTCTATTTTCATCTATTCTTGAACCAAACTGGGAAGATTTTACCTGTGGCTGGTTGTGGCTTTTGTTCACCCTTAAGCTGGATTGCCCCTGATAGTTTCTGTTTGAAGTTTGTCCCTGCTTTACCTGATGATCTTCATTGTGCTTTTGCTCATTTCTTCTTGCTGCATCAAGATAGCTTTTTGAAGTGGATGCTTGAGAAGTTTCTCCATTATAGCCCAGACCTGTCTTATTTAGTGGAGACCGCTGCACACTGATAATCTCATCCAAAGTTTCAGATCCTTTGACAAACTTGAGATTAATAGCTTTTGTTTTCTCAATTTCTTTTCTAAGACCAACAATTTCACCTTCTAATTTTTCAAGATGTTTTTCCTTTTCATCAATTTGAAATTGTAGAGTATCAATGATCATGTTCTTTTCTTCTATACATCTCTTGAGTCTAGTAATTTCATCATAAAGGTTATCCACATCTACAGCATCCTCATAATCATCATCTTCAAATGCCATTAACAACCTATATTTATTACCTTGTTCATCTTCATCACTGTTTGATAAGCCATCACTATCTTCATGGGTGTAGTAGCTTTTCTTATTTGCACTTTGTTTCTTGTTCCATCTAGCTGGTTCCTTTTCTTTATCCTTATAAGGACATTTTGCAGCATAATGACCTACTCTTCCACAAGCAAAGCATTTGAAAGGTAGCTTACCTCTGAACCTTCCAGAACCCCTTTGAAGATTTCTGACAAAATTTGATTCTTCTTCCTCTTCTTCTGGAACATGGCTTGCTTCATAGTGATCTTCTTTGCCTGATGCCTTAAAAGTAGCCTCCCTTCTGTCTGATGGACCTCCCTTTCTCATTTCATAAGCAGTTAGAATTCCATGTAGCTGAGACATAGTGAGAACACAGAGATTTTCTTTTTCTTCTATTGCAGATACTTTAGATTCAAACTTGGGGGATAATGATCTTAGAATCTTTTGAACTACTATAGACTCTTTTATTTCTTCACCCAAATTTTTCATACAATTAACAATCTCATCTACCCGAAGAAAATAATTAGCCACACTTTCATCATTATACATCTTGAGAGTCTCATATTGAATCCTGAGAGTTTGAAGTTTAGCTTGTTTTACCTGTTCATCTCCTTCATAGCTCGTGATCATTTTGTCCCATATTTCTTTTGCTGATTTGAAGTGCATTACCTTCATGAATTCTGTTTGGGATATACTTCCTAATAGAGTACTGACTGCTTTTGCATTTGTTTCATACTTCTTTTTCTCAGCTGGATCTGTAGGAGTAGCTGAAGGAAAAGCATAGCCTGTTTCTACAATGTCCCAAACTTCTGTACCAAGAGATTGAAGATATGCAGTAACTCTTACCTTCCAATAATTGAAGTTTGTCCCATCAAAAACCGGTGGCCTGATTGATGCTTCTCTCTCGTAGTTGCTCATGATGAACGATCTACCTTCAAGCGATCAAGCTTTTCTGAAGGACCTGCTCTGATTCCAATTGTTGGAAATAATACTGAGAGGGGGGTGAATCAGTATTATCTAGCAATTTAACAAATCTTCCTTATTTGATCTTTTGAATTATTCTTGCATATCAGTACCATAAAATAATGAGCATGAACAAAGAAAATAGACAGTCACACCAAAGAACACAAGATGTAAGGTGGAAACCCAATGTGGGAGAAAACCACCTGCTGCAATATGTCTCTATCTTCTTTCAATTTAGAAATTCTTTTACAATGATTTTGTACTGGTGCAGTCCTTTACCAGTACGTAGGCTGCAACCTGCAGAGAGCTACAACTCTCTCTCGTTTTCCAGTCTCTCCTGGAAGGGAGCTACAACCCCCTACTTCTTTTCATACAAGGACCACTTTTCATAAATTTTCAAACTGGATCCATAAGCATTAATTGATCATCAAGAGTAAGAGAATCACCCAATCAACTGTAGTAACCAGATCAACAATAATAGGACCAAAACCCAGAACACAACAATGATAAACAAGGATTTTAAGAGAAGGAAGCACCCTGCTCAACTGCCAGCCTGAGTCCGGACTCACCCTGTTCAACTGCTAGCCTGAGTCCCTGGACTCACCCTGCTCAACTGCTGACCTGAGTCCCTGGACGCACCCTGCTCAACTGCTAGCCTGCGTCCCAGACGCACTCTGCTCAACTGGTAGCCTGCGTCCCTCGCACTGAGTCTATTGAACTGCCTGCGTCCCGGCGCACCAGAACCCTTCCTGCACCTGCGTCCGGCGCACCTGAAACGCTTCGCTCCTGCGTCCCGGACGCACCTGAACCCTTACTGCACCTGCGTCTTTCTGGGCAAAGATGATTTCAAGACTTTAGAAGTAACCCAGACAATCAGATCTACAGATCCGAGCAAGAGCCGAAGAGATCTCGGTCCATCAGATTCGCCTTGTTTAGATCTAGACCAGATCTTACTCTCATAAGATGTTCAACCAAAAACATGATTAATCCAAATGAACTCCTTTGCTTTATATAGGCAAGCTCCTCCCCAAAACATGGAACAATACCACGAGCCGACACCATAGAAACACAAAACCGTCGGCTAGAAACCACACAAGAAACCCCCACGTGCTTTTCTCTGTCTTGAAATGTGTGCACTGGGTGGACGCACCCCCTGAACGGCTGGCCTGCGTCCCTGGACGCGGGTTCTGCATGGTATACCTGCGGGGACGCACTGTATTAACCGATTGCCTGCGTCCTTCTTAATTTTATCAAACTGAGAGCCTTACCACTGGAGTTGCCATCAAGTACAACATCTGTAACATATAGTCATACCAGAAAACATAATGCCAACACATAAGCTGCCTGTAATCTTGGAAAGTCATTGTGCCTCTTTGTGCCAAAGTCTTTATCTGGAATTGTAACCATTGGTCCTTGAGATAGAGGCCATAGGATTTGGCTGGTGTTCTACACTGCAATGCCTCCATGGATAAGCTGGCCATGCATGCCAACTAAGTCTCTTTCTCTTGCAACTGCCTCCTTAATAATTGATTTTTAGTTTCAAGGTGGCTTCTTGTAATTGCTTCCTTGTCTCTAAGAGCACTCAATTCTCTGGCCATTTCTCTGAGTTTGTTTTCCATATGGCCAACATCCTCAACTCCTTTGGATTTGGCTATTTACATCCAACTATGTGTTCTTATTCTTTCTTTCTCTAATTCAAAGAATAGTGGAATTGCAAATTTTTGTGGGATTATCCTTCCTCCCTCAAGTAGATTGTAATAGGAGGCAAGACTAGGGTGGGGATTAGGTTCTTGTAGCTATGTAGCTTCCTCCTTTACCTGTGGCTGTCCTTCCATCCTTTTCTCAAGCTTTTGGGTCTCCTGTAGTTTTGATAGTGTCTCGTGTAGAACTGTCTGAGCGTCCTGTAGCACTGTTTTTGGGTCCTCTAGTACTACCTTTTCCTTCCAAGTGGAAGATCTAGGAGTCCCCCTTTCATATGTGATAAGTGTCTTCGAAGGGGATTCTTTCCCTTTGGCAAAGGGTGAATCTTAAATTGTAATTGGCACTTTTGAAGAGGGGTGAGGTTTGCTTGTTTTGATTCTTTTACTCTTCCTAGCCCTGAAATACATGGAGGCCTATCTTTTCCTCTTTTGCTTTGGCTTGATTGGTGTACTAAGGGTAGTTGTTGCCTTCCTTTCCAGCATCTTAGGGGACTCTTCTCCCTGTTCTCCCTATTCTGCCTCTTTTTCTCCTCCTTTTGTCTCTTTTATTGTCTCTTTCTGCTCTATTTCTTCAGCTCTCTCCTCCTCTATTTTAGTTTCTTTGTCCTTCAAGTCTTGTTCTACTAAGTCACCAGTGGCTTCACCTTCTCCCCCTTGCTGCTCTTCCTCCTCACTGCTAGTAGGATTGACAACATAGGTTAATGCCTTTATGTCATCCTCAGTTGTCATGTTTCGGAAAACTTTCCATGCTATAGGGAGTGTAAATGTATGGAGGGCTTCCTCCACTAGGATTTTGATTAACCCATGGTGAGCTAGCTACTCTGAATTTCCTGCTTGAACCTTAGTGCTGGAGTCAATGAGGGACTGCAGGAGGAAGTAGGGGATACTGAGCTTCTGAGGTGCTGGAGTGTCCATACCATACCTTAATTCATGGAGAATTCTAAAGTGATAACCATAGACAATGCTATACCTCCTCTCACAGGAAATGTATTTTATTATTTGATAGCTAACCTCATCCCAAGGATATGGTATGCTAGCCCTTCTAATGTCATTTTTATCCTCTACAGGGGTTTCATTATTTTGGAAAAAGTTTTTCTTAGCAGCCTAGCCAATTGGTTTCTCATCCTTGCTCCAAAGCATCCAAAGAGGAAGGGTAGTCACCCTATTGATAAATTCAGGGGTTATCTCCATGGAAAGACCTCTAAAGGTGATAGTGGCATGAGTTCTTGTGTGGGGTACCAGAGAGAGAGCAAACTCTTGGGCAATTTCCTCATCAAACCCTTGGAATTTCTCAAAGAAATTCATCCAATTTTCCCTTGTGAAGATGTCCACCACTTGTGGATGTGCATGGAGCCTAGTGGGGTTGGTTTGTGGGATATTTTCTCATAAGCCATCCTATCATTTTGTTTATACTCTTTTTGGAAACCAAATGTGGAGATGGAGACAAATTTTTTTGAGAAAAATAGAGAAAGAGAGGAGACTGTGTTTTTTTTTAATGTATTTCCTCCTCTCCTAAATACTTATTTCCTCCTCAAATTGAAACCACTTATTGCATATATTGATATTCAATAGGGGGCATGCATGAACGGTACCTCTTTATACTGAAAATTGTGCAAAAAACCGAGTTTTCTCCCTTCAGAATGACTCATTGCCCCTCCTGTAGAAGCTTGCTATCCCTCCTATAGAATTCCTGTAGGTGCTCCTAGAGAACCTATAGGTGCTCCTGTAGAAAACGCTGAGAGTAGGAATATGGGAGAGATTCGATGGAGGACAATGGTTACAAGGATTTGGGGGCACAAGGAGACTGTTGTAGTTGAGTTACGAGGAGAGAATGAAGGAAAAGTTGGTGAGAGTGCTTGGGGAGGAGTACTTATTACCCTTTATGGATATTTCCGGTGATGAGGGGTGAGCTGGCAAGGTATATGTTGGCCATATTCAGACCGTTGGTCCCCACCTACTTGGTCATCATGGCTTCTCCTCATAATCATCTCCCATCATTGCATCAGAGTTCACACCTCCTCCACTACCTGTCCTTGGCATCTTGTGCTGGAGTTGACTGTGCGCACATGTGGGTGACATCTCGAATGAGTGGAGTCAACTAGATGAAGGTGGCCAAGTTAACTGGCCACCTTTCCCTCATTCAACCTCAACCATCTTGTTTCTTTTGCATGACTTCTAATTACACAAATGCAAATAGAGGAGCGATTTAGTTACTTACCTGTGATCCGAATGTATTTGTTGTGAGGTGTTGTGGCTCTCTCTCTCTCTGTTGCATGCCTTTATTTCTTTTGATGCATGCTGTCTGCTTGCTGATGTGTGGCTGCGTGCTTGTGTAGGTTCTTCTCTAGTTGGGTCTAAGCTTCAAGTGCCTTATCAACCTTCATGTGTGCATTCTCGTGCTGCTAGTTTTGTGTTTTGATGGGATCAGCTGCTACAAGAATTCCTACAGGAGCTCTTGTAGTTGCTTCTCCCCTTGAAATTTTAGCTTCTTCTTGTGCCTGGAGCTTGAGGCTGATGCCATAGGTATAGATAAAGATGGAGTAGTAGGTAGGCTTCAGGTGAGGTGGATGGTGTTGCTTCCTCTTTTATTTTTTGTTTTTTTTTACTGAAAAACTGTTTTTTTTTGTGTTTTTCATGGACAGGAAAAAAACTATGCTTGGGGTATGATGTAGGCTTGCAAATGATGGAAAGGAGGGTTGAAGAATTTAGGAGGGTTTGTAGGTTCTTCATGAAGCTTCCCTATTCCTCAAACTATCTTTTGTATCCATTTCTAGCTCTCTATAATTCCTATAGGAGCCTCCTGTAGAAAACACAAAGCCTCCTGTACAAAACACAATTTTTGAAAAAGAATCACAGTGGGGTGAAAGAAATGCCAAAAATGATGGAGAAAAGTGTGGAGAAGATGAGATGGGTGCTGGTATGAATGTCAAGGTCCCATTGGCACCTTCTTTTGCTCCCCATAGTCCTCCTGCAAACCTGTAATGCAACAAAAAAATTTCTCCTTTTTTTTTTCTCTTGAAAACAACTACGGCGCCTCAGAGAGGTTTTCACCCTAATTTCCTGCCTTGGGTGCCTCCAAGGGAGGTTTTCACCCAGGGATATTATTTTCCTCTTTTTTTTTCATCACTGGGCCGCCTCAGAAGAGGTTTTCAACCCAATGATGGGATTCAAGCGCCTCATGGAGGTTTTCACTTGAGTCCTTAGTATTTTTTTTATTTCTTTTCTTTACTGAGTGGATGAAGTGGAAGCTAAGACATGCTCCACTACCATCATTTTTTAATTCAAATCTTCAATAAATTTTCACTTGGAGAGGGGCTTCTTGTAAACTTTCAACCGATGTCCATTGACAAGCATGGGGATGGTTTCGTCATCAATGGTTTTGATCAAAACTGAACCATTTTCATTGCATTTCTCCACAGTGTAGGGTCCCAACCATCTTATCCTTAGCTTGCCTTTGAAATATTTTTATCTTGAATCATAGAGTAGTGCCCAATCTTCCTCTTGGAATTACTTCTCCTTGATATTTTTGTCATGCGATATCTTTCTCTGAAGCTGAACTACCTCTGTATGGAGAAGGGCTTGCAATCTGTATTCATCCAATCCATTGAGCTAAAGTAATCTCTCCTTCTGTGCATGGTTGAGGTCTAGGTCTAGCTGAGCTACCATCCTTAGTGTATTAAACTCAAATTCTATTGACAACAAAGCCTTATTCCCATAGATTAGTTCATACGGTGTGAACCCTATGGTGGTCTTCCATGTTGTGTTGTAGGCCCAAGTGGCCTCAATTAATCTATCTGCCTAGTATTTTCTACTGCTGCTCACTACCTTTGTCAAGATCCCTTCCAATGCTCTGTTAGTGACCTCCACTTGCGCATTGGCTTGTGGATGGTAAGGGGTGGAAGTCCTGTGCTTGATTTTATGAAGTGTGAGCAAGTCTTCAATAAAATGGAAGTGAACTGACTGCCTTGATCTGTGACCAACTCTCTTGGATACCCGAACTTCTAGAATATGTTTTCTCTCAAAAACTCAGTTACTTTTTCCTCTGTTGCTACTTTGATTTCTTTTGTCTTTGCCCACTTTGTTAGGTAATTGGTGCACACATTGATGTATTGTTTCTGCTTTGAAGGAGGGCTAATAGGACCCATAAAGTCCACGCCCCACTTCTCAAATAGCTCAAAGATCACTTGGGGTTGCATGGGCATCTCATCCTTTGGAGTAGGTTTCCCCATCATTTGACACCGATCACACTGGCTGGTATATCTCCTCACATCCTGATGAAGAGTGGGCCAGTAGTAGATTGCTTGCAATATCTTGAAGGCAGTTCTTTTTGTTGCAAAATGACCTCCACAAGGCCCATCTGTTGGCATTATGAGATAAGTGTTGTCCTTGATGGCAAACCACACTGATGACAAATCATAGTGCAGAAGATCAGCAGCAAGGAATTGATGATCAGACTATAAGAAGAAGAGAAAGTTCATACACGTAGGTTCATTAAGCCCAAGTCGCGTGTACACGCTGGTTGGCTTCAGTAAAAGCGCATGTATGTGGAAATCTTATTTTTGGTCCATGGCGGTTATTCCTTGGAAGTTGTGCCTATGACTTTTGGACCTTGGTGTCTCAGCGGACGTGTTGATCCCTAGTTTTGAAGTTGATGGTATTGGATCTCTATGGTTTTGGCTCTTGGTATTGAACAAGGCCTAAGGCTATATAAGGAGAAGGAAATCATTAGGCAAGTGTATCTGAAATGTCTTGAAGATCTGATGAAGCATTAGATCCAGTATGCAGGTTATGGGTTGATGATACATTGCTAAGGAGAGATCTCATCGGTTGATGGAGAACAAGATCTAAGGAGAGATCGGGATCAAATGGTTTGAAATGAACTATCTTTATATGGTTGATTATGCTTATTCTAGATCTGCATACTGACGCAAATAATGTTCTATAAGATGTTCTATAAGTATGATTGATGTCTGGTACAGCTGCAAGTTATGAGAAATTATTTTTAGATCTGTACGCGGGTTGTCTTTGGAAAAAGAGCGTATGCACGCGGGTTTGATTCATTGAAGTAGCGTATACATTGTAAAGCTTGATATTTGAAGTTGCAGATGGGTCTGATGGTTATTACAGAGTTCTGTGTCTGCTCTGTGTTCTGGTGACGGTGTTGTTAACAGGGTTTCAGTGATTCAGAGTTTGATGATTGTTTTGAGCTTCAATGGTAGTTATGGGTCCAGTATGAAAATTGGATGAAAAGTGGCCTTTCAGATTATGTGTTGTGCTTCAGTGTATCCAGTCTGAAAATTGATGAAACGTGGTACCTGGAGGAGAGAAGATTGTAGGCAAGCACCTACATACTAGTATCTAAGCTAGTACAAAAGCTAAGGGAGATCTTTGGAGCATTGTAGCAGGTAGCAGCCTGTGTACTAGTAAATGGATCAGCTAGTACAAGAGCAAAGGGGGTTGTAGCTCCCGTACTGGCATAAGACTGCACCAGTACAAATATTGTAAAAGGATTTTCTTATTAAGAAGAAGATTGAGATAACTTGCAGCAGGTGGTTTTCACCCACATTGGGTTTCCACCTTATATCTTTGTGTTCATGTGTGTGGCTTTTGTGTGATGATCTGTTCTGTTATACTGCACCTGTTTACTGTTAATATGGTTAATAATGTTCTGATGCATTTACTGAAGATAAGCTAACTGAATCATAAGATTTATGGATATACGCTAGTTGCTTTAGACATAGAAGCGTGTACACGCGGGTTCACTTAACTAAAGTAGCGTATATGTTTCTGAGTGAAATGAAAAAGTTTTAATGATCTGATAATACTGATTCACCCCCCCTCTCAGTATTATTTCCAACAATTGGTATCAGAGCAGGTCCTTTGGTAGAAGCTTGATCGCTTGAAGGAGATCCGTGGAACAATGGGAAAGAAGCTTAAGAAGAAAGCTCATAAGAAGAAGAAGACATCCCAGAAGATCTATGACAGTGGGAGAGTCGATTGGGGATTAGGTATAAGAAGTTCTTCAAATTCAGAATCAGATTCAGAATCATTATCAGGTATGAATGTGTTATCCTCTGATGTTCCAGCTATATTTCCTTGTGGAAGAGATGAAAGTGATAGTGAAACTACTGAACTTGCCCTTATGGGTGAACAAGAAGGAAATGAGATAGAAGAAGAATTTAGAAGACTGAGAAGCAAAATTAGTACTCAAGAGGATCTTCTGAACGTAAAGGATAGGACTGCTAAGGCTCAACGAGAGTCATTCAAGGAGAAATATCAAAAGTTGCAGGTTGAAGCAACATCTCTAAGAAATGAAGTCAATGACAAGAGCACAATCATCAAGAAACTCAAAGATAGATCTAGCTACTATGAAAATCTTGAAGCTACAATCCTCTCACTAAAGGGAGATCTTGAAGAATCAAGGAAGCAGAATGAAGATCTACATCAAGCAATTGAAAAACAAGAAAATGAAGTCACCAGCTTAAAATCTCAACTAGAATGTGCCTTCCGAGTTCGTCAAATGCAGCAGGATCTGAATGAAGAACAAGAAAAGGATATTCTCAAACTAAGGCATCAGTTGGAAGAAGGAAGGAAAGATGGAGAAGACATTAAGAAGCAATGTCTAGAAAAGGAGGAACAACTTCAAGTTGAGGTAAATATCTTGAAAGGTAAATTAGAAGAAAAGGATAAACTATTGAGATTTCAAGATAGTTCTAAAGTCTTGGATGATATTCTTAGTAGTCAAAGTTTCCTGCTATAAAGACTGGTCTTGGTTTCCATGAATCTGTTGAAGGTGAATCTAGTTCACAAGGTGAGGCAAGGAAATCTAAAGAGAAATCTAAAATAATCAACAAGGAGATGAAAGGTCAACCCCATCAATCAAGGAAAGAGACTCCTCAAAGAAAATCTTTTACGCCTCCTATGAATAATGTTGAATGTTATGTATGTCATAATCTTGGACATGTTGCAGCTAGATGTAGAAGAAGAAGGGTTCAAGACCATCATGCAGAAAGATCATCACACTCAAGGTACTTTAATGGATATTGCTTTGCTTGCAATATGTTTGGTCACAAAGCTGCTGATTGCTACAGGAGAAATGTGAAACATGTAAGATGTTATGCATGTAACAAGCTTGGACATATAGCAAAGGAATGCAGGAACAAAGCACGGACACCACACCAAAAGAAGAAAACCTCATCACACTTGAAGATATGGAGGAAGAAGGAAGTACAGTCAGCACAATGTACTGAGACACAACACAACACAGACATATCAGACTCAGGGGGAGCTGAAAGGGTAAAACTTCAGTGTCCTGAATCTCATATGCAAGTTCCTTAAAGGTAAGTCGCGTATATACGCGAGTTAGACACTGCAAAGTCGCGTATATGTCAGTCTGAGGAAAAGCAGTGGGGACAGGATCAGAAAAAGGGATCTGATATGATCTAGTCTATTATTTGCTCTATTGGTTAATAGCTACAGTCTGCTGAGGATGTGTGGAAATGTTTTGTTACTTGTATGATGTCTAGAAGTGTTTTGATCCTAACTTGAGGATGATGATGTTTTGATGCTTATTACTGATATATGCATGATCAGATCTAACAGATGGCACTGGTTGAGGGGGAGCATATGCCTTTAGTAATTCATTGTTGGCATTATGGTTAATAATCCTTGGTGATGATTCTTGTTAAATGATATATCTTGTTGTGGTTGTGAGTTGTCTATGATAAACTCTCATATGATTCTTGAAGTTACATAGAAGATGTTCAGATCAGATTTATGGTTGATTCTTTGATGATGCATATATGGTGCTTACATGGTAATCTTCATAAGGACAAAGAGAAGTACAAAGCTTGAATACACATCTTCCTCACTTGATGATGAGTCACTCATATACTGCTGTTGTCATATGCATAAAGATCATATAGTTATAATGCAGGCACTCGTGTGGATAAGGATTGTTGTTGATGATGATATCAAGAAGCTTTTTCAAAAGAGTTTGAGCTCAAGATACATAGTGCTGATACATGGATGACTCCTCAAAGTCACTTTGTTGGAGACATGATGATGAGTTCGTGTCTATATGATGATAGGTTTATACTTACATATGTTGGTTGATGTAGATGTTCCCAAGTAATGATACTTGGATCATGTAGATCTTGACGTTGATGAAATGACTATGGTGGTTTCACATGTAATGTGAATGATTTCATGATGATGTTTAAAAGGAGGAGTTGACATCTATGTTCAGACATACCTTGCTGTAGGACATTTACAGGTTGCTGATATGAAAATAGCTGTACGCGAGTTTCATAAGGCCTATCTGCGTATATACGCTTGTTTATGTGGATACAGACGCATATATGGAGTTTTGTAGGAAATCAGCAGGGACAGATGTTGGTTGCAGAAAGTCTGATATGGGTCTGACAGAGATCATCTGGCACAGGTTCAGGGGGAGCAGATAATCTTCCAATGATGCATTGTTGGCATTATCTTAAAGATTTTGGTTCTAGTTCACATTTGATGTTGATTTCAGGAGGAACAAAGGCGAAAGGAAAATAGAAGGATCTCTTGGTTGCTGATCTGGATGGTGATTATCAGATGCTGCTAGTAACTTTCATTAGTCTTGGTCTAGTTCTTTCGTCTATATGTCATATATCTCTTTTGTGGTATCTCTTTCATGGTGTCAAGGTCATGTAACGGCCTATTTTGGTTTCCCCACTATGCCTGGGATGATTGATGCAATATGATTGGTTGTCATTTCTTTTGTATCCCCACTTGGTTGGGTGGATGAATCAATTTTTGTATATCCTCTCTTAGTTGAGAGATGGATGTATGTATGAGTCCTTGGTGATAGGAAGCTCTTTTATGATGTATAGAGTCATGTTCTTCTTGAAGAACATCTTTTGCAGATCTTGCCTACAGTCAGGAAGAGCATGAACAACACACTTCAGCTGTACAGAGATTCAGGATGTACTCAGAGGGAGCATGGACAGATTGGTACACCTTGGCATATACAAAGGGGGAGACTATTCAGAGACTTCAGCAGGTACTCAGGGGGAGTATGGACAGTGGAATGATTCAGCAAAGGAAGAGAGTATCTTAGTCCACCCTTTGCCCTTGATGTCAAAGGGGGAGAGTGATTTGGTGTTGTTGCCATCAAGTCCAAAGGGGGAGATTGTTGGCATTATGATGCATGTGTTGTACTTGATGGCAACCCTCTCATAGAAGAATATCTCACTTATGTACAACTGGATGAATCTTCAGAAGAAATATCAGATGTGACTGATGGCGGACAACTCAAAGGAATCAGATGATAGTTCTAAGTGTGACAAGTTAGCTTTGCCATCAAGTCCAAAGGGGGAGATTGTTGGCATTATGAGATAAGTGTTGTCCTTGATGGCAAACCACACTGATGACAAATCATAATGCAGAAGATCAGCAGCAAGGAATTGATGATCAGACTATAAGAAGAAGAGAAAGTTCATACATGCAGGTTCATTAAGCCCAAGTCGCGTGTACACGCTGGTTGGCTTCAGTAAAAGCGCGTGTATGTGGAAATCTTATTTTTGGTCCATGGCGGTTATTCCTTGGAAGTTGTGCCTATGACTTTTGGACCTTGGTGTCTCGGCGGACGTGTTGATCCCTAGTTTTGAAGTTGATGGTATTGGATCTCTATGGTTTTGGCTCTTGGTATTGAACAAGGCCTAAGGCTATATAAGGAGAAGGAAATCATTAGGCAAGTGTATCTGAAATGTCTTGAAGATCTGATGAAGCATTAGATCCAGTATGCAGGTTATGGGTTGATGATACATTGCTAAGGAGAGATCTCATCGGTTGATGGAGAACAAGATCTAAGGAGAGATCGGGATCAAATGGTTTGAAATGAACTATCTTTATATGGTTGATTATGCTTATTCTAGATCTGCATACTGACGCAAATAATGTTCTATAAGATGTTCTATAAGTATGATTGATGTCTGGTACAGCTGCAAGTTATGAGAAATTATTTTTAGATCTGTACGCGGGTTGTCTTTGGCAAAAGAGCGTATGCACGCGGGTTTGATTCATCGAAGTAGCGTATACATTGTAAAGCTTGATATTTGAAGTTGCAGATGGGTCTGATGGTTATTACAGAGTTCTGTGTCTGCTCTGTGTTCTGGTGACGGTGTTGTTAACAGGGTTTCAGTGATTCAGAGTTTGATGATTGTTTTGAGCTTCAATGGTAGTTATGGGTCCAGTATGAAAATTGGATGAAAAGTGGCCTTTCAGATTATGTGTTGTGCTTCAGTGTATCCAGTCTGAAAATTGATGAAACGTGGTACCTGGAGGAGAGAAGATTGTAGGCAAGCACCTACGTACTAGTATCTAAGCTAGTACAAAAGCTAAGGGAGATCTTTGGAGCATTGTAGCAGGTAGCAGCCTGTGTACTAGTAAATGGATCAGCTAGTACAAGAGCAAAGGGGGTTGTAGCTCCCGTACTGGCATAAGACTGCACCGGTACAAATATTGTAAAAGGATTTTCTTATTAAGAAGAAGATTGAGATAACTTGCAGCAGGTGGTTTTCACCCACATTGGGTTTCCACCTTATATCTTTGTGTTCATGTGTGTGGCTTTTGTGTGATGATCTGTTCTGTTATACTACACCTGTTTACTGTTAATATGGTTAATAATGTTCTGATGCATTTACTGAAGATAAGCTAACTGAATCATAAGATTTATGGATATACGCTAGTTGCTTTAGACACAGAAGCGTGTACACGCGGGTTGACTTAACTAAAGTAGCGTATATGTTTCTAAGTGAAATGAAAAAGTTTTAATGATCTGATAATACTGATTCACCCCCCCCTCTCAGTATTATTTCCAACACCATCATGACAAGTCAGGAGGACGTCAAAGACTTCCTCCTCCCTAATATATCTTCTCAATATCTGATCTGGGCCAAGTTTGAAGAGATTTCCCCCAATCCAGGTGAAAGGGGCGCTTTTCCTTACTATCTTGCTCTTCTCTATTGAGGACAGGTCTGGTGGGAACTATGTTGAAACCAAGTAGTTTGCTATATTAGCAAACCATGGAGAGAGTATTGAGATAGAAAACAGATGTTCATCTGGCATTTGGTCATCCACCATTCCTTCTTCACCTACAGGCAAATTTACTCTAGACAAAAAGTCAGCAATAACATTTTCTTTACGAGGCTTATCAATAATGGTCAAATCAAACTGATGCAGTAAAAGCAACCATCTAATAATGCGAGAATTCACATTTGGTTTGTTCATTAAATATCTAATTGCAACATGATCAGTGTGCACAAAGGTTTGATAGCCTGTGATATAATGTTTGAATTTGTTTAAGGAATGCACGACAGCTAGGAGTTCCTTCTCGGTTACTGTATAGTTTAACTCTGCCTTTGACAAGTTTTTGCTTATAAAGTATATGGCATAAGGTAAATTTTCATCATTTTGTCCCAAGGATGCTCCTATTGCTTTGTTCGAGGCATCTGTGTGAATGTGGAAAGGTAGGGCCCAGTTTGGGCCTCTAAGAATTGGGGTAGTCGCTAACTTGCTCTTCAAGGTATCTAGGGCTTCCTGACAATTTTCTGACCATATGACTCGACATCTTTTCCTAAGAGGCAAAACAAAGGAGAGGCTAGCTTGCTAAAATCTTTAATGAAACTCTTGTAATACCCAGCTAAGCCTAGGAAACTTTTGACATCTCTCACCTTTTGAGGAGGTGGGACCCTTTGGATGATAGCAATTTTTTTGGGGTCCACCTATAGTCCTTGCTAAGATATTGTATGACCTAACACGATCCCTTCAATCATAAAAAATTCACATTTTTCTAGACTAAGGGATAGGTTCATCTCAATACACTTGTCTAGAACTTTTCCTAGGTTAGATAAAGCTTCCTAAAAGTCAGAACCATAAGGAGTAAAATCATCCACGTACATTTCTACTACATCATGAACTAGTTCAGAAAATATACTCAATACAGCTCTTTGGAAAGTGGTTGGAGCATTGCACAAACCAAAAAGAAGGACCCGGTATGAAAAAGTACCCCAAGTAAAAGTGAAAGTGGTCTTATCTTGGTCTTCCAGGCTGATTTGAATTTGATTGTACCCTCTAAACCCATCTATGAAGGAGAAAAACCTTTTCCCTACTAGACCGTCTAACACTTGATCTATGAAAGGTAAAGGGAAATGGTCCTTTTTAGGGGCTTTGTTCAATTCCCGATAGTCGACATAAATTATCCACTTCCCATTTTTCTTTGGCACTAGCACCAAAGGAGAGACCCATTCACTGTCAAAGATGGGATAGATGAATCTTGCATCAAGCAATTTCTGCAGTACTTCCTTAACAATATCTTTAAGTGCTAGATTCATCCTCCTTTGAGGTTGCCTGACTAGTTTGCAATAGTCCTTGATGTATATATGATGAGTACATAGTGAAAGGTGCACTCCCTTCATCTCCTTATAACTCTAGGTGAAGGCATATAGATGTTTTCTCAGTAAGCTGTACAGTTCCTTCTCCTGGGAAGTGGATAGGGATGGATTGATTTTCAAGATTCTGTCTAGGATGAATTCTATATTCTTAACATGGAGAGAAGTGGAGTCAGCCGCACAGAGATCAGTTGAGGGGTTGTTTTGGGTTTCTCTTACTATGACCTCTAATGGTGATACACTGGGAGGTGGATTCTGAATCAAATTTTCAATTATATCATCCTCATCTTGCTGTTTTCCCCTCATGGCAATTTCTAATGCACAAAGTGGTGCAGTATAAACTTCATCCTCATCTTCCTCCTCCAACCAGAGAGTTAGATGATGTTCTAGCAAGGGTTGGGTAGGAGGATGTAGGATTAACTACTTGGACATGTGCCCATTCTTTATGGTCATGTTCCTAGCTCGACATTTGATGTAGGCATCGGCTGTAGCCAACCAGGGTCTTCCCAGAATGAGAGGATACCCAGTGAGCTTTGCCTTTGGTTGGAGAACTAAGAAATCAGTAGGGTACTCCAAAGAATTGATGGAGACCATCACATCTTCCACAATCCCCTCAGAGGTCACGGTGGAGCGGTATGCTAGTTGTAGCATGGTTGTGGTATTCCTTAAGGATCCCTGGAGGTTAAGTTTGAGCATTGTTTCCTTTGTCATCATATTAATGGCAGCTCCCAGATCAATCAAGGTATGTGGGATCATTGGGCCATTGATGTGGACATCAATTACTGGGCTTCCAAGGTCCAGATATTTTGGACAGTTTACCTGCCCTAACATTAGGTCAAACAGTTATCCTATGACATTGATGGCTAAGGGATCTCTCTTGCACATTCCTGGATGCCTAAAGCACTTCTCTTTGATCAACCTATTGTAGATAGGCACATATTTTATGGCTTATTGAAGTGGTATCTTTACACATAAATGTTTCAATTCTCCCAGGAGTTCAGTCTCTTCTGGGGTAGGCTGGACTGTCATGAATAGTCTCTCAGGAAAGGTTGGATTTGATTTAGGTTCACTTTCCTCTTTATCTTACTCAACCTTCCTGGGTGGAGGCTGGCTATCTGGGAGAACTTTCCTCGATCTCAAGTTAATTTATTGAATCTCCACAACATAAGTTGGGCATGATGGTTCCCCACTATACACTTGTTGAGCTTGTCTGTTGTTCAGGTTCAGATTTGGCTGGGCAAGCATTCAGGGTTGCTTTGGTGGAGCAAAAGGTAACGGTTGTGGTTGGGCAGGTGGTGGAGGCAAAAGAGTGGGAAGAGAGTTGTATTGGGGCCTCCACCCTTGATGGGATGCATTCCACTGAGGTTGTGGCTGAGCATAGGATTGAAATGAATGGGTAGCTAGTTGGGCATAATATTGAGATGTGAAGGACCAAGGAGGAGGTGTGGACCAGGAAAGATGAGTAGGAGGGCCCCAAGAAGGTATGGAGGTATTGGGGTTGTAGTATGCCTGAGATGTCCCTTGCATCCCCTGCTGGTAGGGTCTAGGTCCATGCGACCTTCTTTTCTTTATGTAATAGAGTTGTTCAGTGACTCCCTTGGCCCCTTGATATACAGCTTTAAGTCTGGGCAAGGAAGGGCACTTATTTGTAGAATGATTTTCTTCACAGACTGAACAAACCTCTATAGAGTTCAATGGGCATTCATTCCTAGGATGCCTCCTGGTGCATCTAGGGCAAAAAATGGCCAAAGCCCTCTTTGCTTCCTCTTGTTTTCTTTTGATATGTAAGGTATCCATTTTCATGGCAAGAGTCTACAGCATCTCACTCTTGAAGTCTTCCAGCATGTTTCCAATTTCTCCTTTAATGGATGAATTAGAGGAAGAGGTATTGGCTATGGGTTGACTCCCCCAAACTTTCTTTCGAGCTGCTCTAGAATGGTTTCTAAAAACAGTCTTTATGTCCTCATAGGATAGTTGGTAGATGTATCCCTCGGCCAGTAGATGGAGGGTGTCTAAAAGATATTCGCGAATTCCCCCGAGTAGGACTAGCTTCAGAGACTCAGGGTCAAGTGTACACCCGACCCTTTTGTAACTGAGTTGGAACCTCTATTCATAGTCTTCCAGGGACTCATCACTTCCTATGGTCATTCAAAAAATTTATTCTTTAGTGTCTTTTGACCTACAATAGTCTTGATACTTGTTGTTAAAGGCTTGCTGCATCTGAGCCCAAGTTGTGATGCTATTGCCAGGTAATTCCATGAACTAACACAGTGCTGCATCCTTGAGAGTAGAAGGGAACAGTTTCAATTTTTGCTCATCCTCTGCATAGTCATAAGTTCGACAGATGACCGCAAACTCGAACAAGAAGGTGTCAAGATCTTTTGTAGTAAAACCATGGAAATGAGGTAGGGCAGAAGGGCTTATATTCTTCATTTTGATGTCCCCATTGGTCTCCCGAATGGGAAAGGTACCCTCTATTCTCTCTCCATTCCCCCTAGCATTTCTGTTTTCAACCATCGGCTCAGGAGGAATGTTTTCTTATTCTTCTTCTTCTTCCCCTATAGGTTCTTCAAATATGTTTGGCTGTTCACCTAAGGGCTCTTCTTGATTGCAGCCACCAAAGAAGAGACAAGGTTGGCTGTGTGAAGGAGTGGGGGTGTTGGGAAAATATTTTCCTAAGTTATCTCTATTCCTACAAGGCATGAAAGGAAATATTTTTGGTTGGTTTTGGTTTCTTTTTCCCCACACTGAAAGTACTTACAAAAACTGAAATTTTGATTGAACAAAACAAATTGCAACTAACTGAAATGAACTTGCTGAAATGTAATTTGTAGAATTGAAGAGGAAAGCAAGGAAGTGCAGAACTTGAAAGAAAAGAAAGGACTAGTCTACTTTTGCTGAAATAAACTATTAGTAGAATGTGGCAATAAGAAATAGAAGAAAGCAGTAATCACAGAATACTCTGATGCTTCCTTGGAAACGGCACCAAAAATTGGTGAGCACTAGTATTGCAGCAATAATGCTACAACTCTTGGGCTGCCTACTTTACTCTTATAAACCCGATAGTTCGTAACAAACTTGGGTGTTGTATGCACAAGTACTAGTTCTCACTACAGGTTGTCACTTGGTCAGCTGGCGCAAGATCACTAGGAGCTCAATCCAACTTCTATGGATTCTAGAAGAAGCTCTATATGTGATGAAAGGAAAGAAAAATTACTCTACAGATGCTATTGTAACTACAGAAAGGAGAAAGCCTGAAATGTAAAGCAAACCTACTAAACCCTAATTAACCAACTAATTCTACTTTTGTAGAAAGCACCATGAAAACCATGAAAGGAATGCCATTACCTAATCAAGGAAGTAAACAACATCTAACTATGCTATTTCTAGAAGTAAATAAGCAAAGAACATATTTTTGGATATTTAGGTACTTTTATGTGAATTTGACATGCATGTAATTTATTGTGTGTGAGTGTGGCAGTAAATAGGTGGCATTGAAGGGTGGTTTTGGGACTTTAGAGGATGTAGGATGGTGTGGATGGGTCCTAGGAGGTCTTAGGTGGCCTTGTGGATGCTTTTACCACACTTGGCCTTCAAAAGAAAGCCTACAGGAAAATTTGTAAGGGGACACAGGAAATCTACAAGAGGAAAACATGGAATCTACAGGAGGCCTACAGGAGGAGCCAAGAGAAGTTTTCATTTTTTTGAGGGTGTGAGAGTGGGTGGAAAAGGTGGATGAAGGTTGGAAGGAGGTGTTAGGGTGCCTAAGGTCTACCATGAATCACCAAGAGAGAGAAAGATGATTGGGTTTGCTCAAGGAGAGAGGAAGAAGTTCTATGGAAAAATGTAGGAAACTAGGGTAGAATTGAGGTGAGATTTGGGAGACCTATAGGGTGTGATTTTTGATAAGTTGGCCTACTAGTGGAAGAGATCTGCTGCATAGAAACAGACAGTCAACCAAGGAAATCAAGCAACAAGTGAAATGAATGCATTTAGGAAAAATGAAGTTTTGCATAAAAATGGTCTAAACTATGATCTATGAAAGGAAATGCTGAGAAATGTTATAGGAAAGTAAAGCATGAAAGAAGACTATTGCAAATTAAGAAGTGAGCATGATGAAGGAGATCTAAAGCAAAGAAAACTGGACTATTAACCTACTAAAAAGTTGCAAACAGTAGAAATCCTATAAAGGAGGAAAATCCATGTTTTTGGGGCAGCAAGAGGGTCTTTGCCTCAAATCATGGTCCCAAAGGGATAATCAGAGGCCAAGGCACTGTTGCTAGCCTTTTGAATCTTTGTTGATCACTATTCAACCTGCTACAGAAAGAACAAATGGAAGCAAACTATTAAATCATCAAAAGCAACCTATTCTTAACCACAAAAGAAATACTTCTAACATCAAAATAAGCTAAAAACTGAAATAAAACATTCAAATACAAGTAAAGAGGAGCTTGGCTGCTTGGATTGGGCCCTAACCCAAGAGCTTCAGCCCTCTTAGGTAACTCAGTGCTAGTTCAAAAATGATTCCATCTTTATTATCAAAACAATAGCAAGATTACATGTAACTGTCACAGATAATAAGCTCGAAGTTTGAGCAGAGTTTACATAAGAAAAAATCCAACCCCAGTGAGGCCTTATGCCTCTCTACTTATACAAATGAAGCTACCAATAGCTTCCTTAAAGTCAGGGAGGTGTTGAAACCTCGAAAATCGCTGCAACAACATCGGGGATAACCACCCGGTCCGGACCTTGATACAGCTCCTTTTCCGTTTGGAATAGTGGCTCCGAATGGGGGTAATGGGACCAGTTTCCCAAAAGATAGATAAACATGATGAATGGATGATAAAACTGAGCTAGCGATGGGTGAATGACTAAATCTATTGACAGAAATAAAAAGAACTATAACCTATCCCGGGAATCTATTTAGCTTTGAAGTGTAGCGTTTGATGGTCCAAGTCTAAAGACAGGCATATAGATGACTCTATTTATCAGACGCAGATATTAATTCATTTCATGATTGCTATGCCTAAATAGTTAAGCAAAGCGATTAAGCGATATTACTACACTTGTTATTATATCATTGATACATGCATAATTGAAAGGAAAGCATACTATAGAACATCCAATAGTGGAACGAATATGGAATTGCTGTTAAAACATATGCATGCGATCAACAATAGCAAAGATAACCAAATAACAATTAACATAACAGGAATGGATTCAAACATAGATAGAAATACCATATGAGTTGTATTGACACTCCCGATATCAATCGCTACTTGTAGTTCCTCCTTCAACGCAGAAACATTTCCATACAAAGACAATAGTGCACAATTGCATTGAAAAAGCTTCCTTATCAAATTAAGAACGATTGGTCCAGTTTCATAAAAAAAATATCGATTGAAGCACAGTATTGCAAACTTCAATCTTTAAGTCTGATACAAAACTTTACGACCCTTTCCAAAACAATAAAAGGGTCTATAAATACTAAATTAATCTAAATATCTATTAAACTGAAATTCTACTAAACCGGCATCAATAACTGTTGATTCTATTTCTCGGGGCGATATGGCAATCGGCGGCATGATTCATGAAGCAGGCTGCTTGCCTTTAAACCTGAGCTGACTTGTCACAAGCATTGGCTCTACTTCAGGCGGTTTGGTGAGGCACGAATTGAGCTGAGCGGCATAGGTGGAATCCTGAATGTCGGGAATTATACACCCGATTGCATCTGTTAAAAACTTAAGGGCGGCTCTCTGTGTGTGTGGCTTGATCAAGAAAAGCCAATATGCATCGAAGGTCAAACTGTTAACTCCAGCAATTAATCTCCCCTTTTCCTCCAAGCCAGGATAACACGTCTGCTCCAACATGTTTGTTGTTGTTATCCTTCCTGGTGTACATTGGGAAATCATATTCGCTAAATAGAGCGTGTTGTTAACCAGATCAATTAGGTTGCTGGAGGTTGATTTACACCTCGAAGCCGCTATTTCTGCTTTCATTACCTGAGTATGCCATTCTGTGAAGAGTATCTCCTTAAATGTCTCTTGGATCCTGGGCAATTTAGCTTCTCGCCCTTGATCAGAATCCTGCCAGTCAAGATGTGCAGATATGATTTCTTCGGCTTGGTCTAACTCATTTCTGGCCTTTTCTACCTGCTGATTGATGAATGTGGTTAACTCACACAATGGTTCTGCCTCAGCAAGTTGTTGACAAAGGAGCCTTATTTGCGATATTAATGCATTGTTTATCAGCAATGCTTCTGCTCTGAACTCATTCACTTGTGGGGCGCCTTTTATGATCTCGAGCTGCGATGATAATTGAGCTATTTGCTCATCTTTCGTTTTCATCATTTGCTCGTTTGCCACCCTCAATTGTGCCAATGCCTCCGATAACTCGTTTTGTTTCTGGATCGTGCTTTGGTCGATCCTCTGCTTCTCTGCTTGCAACTGCTGAGTCAATTGACTGTTCATTTGTTGCTGTGTCAACAGTTGTTGTTCCGCTTGCTCTGTCTTCTGCTTTGATTCTGCCAACTCCGCCTGTAATGCAAAAATTTCTTGGTCTTTAGTCTTCAGTAGAAGACTTACCTCTGATGCTTTATCAATTGTCGCTGCCGAATAGGCTCCTGCAAATTGCGACAGTTTTGTTAAATCATCAGAGGGGTTGAATTCTTCTTTCCAAACCACGCTGCCCTCAACAGTTTGTTCTGGGAAAAGAGAAGATTGATCAATCCTTCTTCTTTTCTTCTGTCGCTTAACCACTGCTTTGTGCCTTGGGCTATAGAAGACATCCAGGGGAGGAATATCTTCTATTTGCAGAATGATTTGGTCAGAAGGGTGCTTCGGTATTATTTCTATCTCCTTAGTACTGGGTGGGCCACTGGTTCCACTTAGAACCTGAGGTGAAGAGATGTCCTGGGTATCATTTGTTTTGGAAGTGTCTGTATTTTTGGAACCTTCCTTCTCACTGATGATAGAGTCAAATTGCTTCCATTGTTGGAGCAATTCCGGGTCAATATGAGTATCTTTATCGACATCAATGATGGTTTGTTTCTATTTTTCGGCTTTAGACTCCTTCCGCACTTCTTCCTGCTGTTTCTTCTGTTGCTCTTCTTGCTCTCTCCTTTGTCTTTCCTCTTGTTCTTTTTTCTGCAGTTCCTCTGTCTCTTTCTTTCCTCTTGTTCTTCTTGTGCTCTCCGCTATTTTTCTGCTTGCTCTTTCCTCTGCCTTTCTGCCTGTTCTTTTGTTATAACAGGAGGTTGGCTCGACTGTCGCTGACCAGACTCGCTTGATGATGTTGCTGGGGTCGTTGCCAATAAATCTAGAGGCAGAGTTTGCAACCTCTGTTCTCTAAGTTTATTGAATTCGGTCAGTCCTTCATCATTGTACTTTTGTAGGGCGAATTGCCTAACCTGGCTTATTGATTCGGCTGAGGAGAACAGGTCATCAAAGAGATCTTCTTGATGATCAAATCTTGTCAGTTTGGCCTGTTCTAAAGCATTATAGGCAACCTTTTTTGGATCAAAATGCCTATTTGGGAGAGTCGCTAAAGTCAAGGACTGCATTTTTGTGGCTTCCTTTTCTGCATGCTTGAGGTCATGCACAGTATATACACCAATTCTCATGGGAAAAGAGGGCCAGCCTTGTTTCTTGGCCTTTTTGAGAGTTTGAGTAACACTCTCGAAAATAATTTGGTAAGAGATTTCCCTAGCCAAAAGTTTATCTAGTATGTACAGAGGGAGGACATGGGGTCTGACTTGGCTGCCAAAAACTCTTATGTAGGTAAACCTTTCCTCTCCAAACCAACTGGCTATATCAAAACTGGCTTGATAAGAGATCTTAGGAGCAGGTCTATCAAAAATGGAATAATAAACAGGTAACATGAAACCGTTACAGACTTGGTATAAATGATCTTTGTAAGAAGACTTCCACATCTTCCGGTGATATATATGAATGGGTTCGGACTCTTGGGCGGTCCACCTCCAGCCAAGTACGGGGAATTCAGAATTATAACAGAGGGTGTCTAGAATGTAAGCGCTGTAGTAAAATGGGGGAATTATCCTTTCACAAACCCGGGACTTGCCTCTAAACTCAAGCACAGCTTGTGCTAGTTTGTCGGAAAGGATAGTGGCCCAATCCATAATTACACTATTTACTGCTGCCTCCATTAGAGGAACCATTTCTATGGTAAAATTAGCAGAGTCATGCAATCCCCATAACCTGCACATCATTATCCCCGCATAGCAATAAGGAGAAGCCAGAGAGTCGACTGAGTACTTACCCGAAGATTCGTGCTTGTGTTTGGCTGGATTCTGTCTCCAATCCCGGATGGGCTCGGACTCTTTTTCATTTTCGCTTGCAAACTTCTCCAGGAACGCTTTGTTATACACCCTTTCTGGTTCAGGCAAATGATACATTTGCCTTAGATCATCTGCCTTGAATGATCCGAAAATCCTTCCATCCCTGGTGGCAAAAGTTCTGTCCAAGATTGGAATTTCTTCAATTGCCCATCGCACGACGTCTGTGTATGGGAGAATTTTCTCCCTGGCTGCTATCCTGTGAAGGAAAGAGTCGGCCAAATCTTTGAGAGTGCAATCAGACTTTCGAAATAAATCCACAGTAGCTTCTGTCACTGTCCTCACTGGCTCTTCGGCTTCAATCAGATTATAAGTGCCTTGCCATGTAACTCTGGTGAGACCCGTGCACGTAGTATCAGAAATTAAGCCTTTCTTTTTGTCTACGGCAGCTTGTCCTGCAATTGGTGTAGTAGTAGAGCCTGTTGTCTTTTTGGATTTCTTACCCATCTTGCCCAAGCTTCCTTCTATGGATGAATTCTGCATAAAGGTAAAAATGACTGTAACACAGAGAGATAGCAATGAGAACTTGCAAGTAAAGAGAAAATATGAATGGATGCGTAATAAGGGATTAGCCTTTAGAAAATGGGCGCGGACACAATCTATTGGAAGATTTTAGGGCTTATGATCACATTAATTGGCCGTTTAAAACCTGTCATACCTTAAATGCTCTTTATATCGTTATTCGACTGAATGATTCATTTAAGCGTGTAAAGGACATTTTGGCGGTTGAGTACAGGTGAATGATCGTTTATTCGATCAAGCTTTAAATATGAATGAATTGTGATATCCCATCACTTAACGGCTCTTTATTGGAAACTGCGCTTTATCGCAATCGGGTATCGGGACAACCTTAACCTCTTTTATTGACACTATTCATAACCTTCGATCACCACTGGCGATATCGCATCGCGTCGGGGGAAATGAGGATAGTAAGGTGCATATGTAGTGTATCGCCGATTTGCCGATAGCGATATCGCATCGCATCGGGGTATGGCCCGAGCGCCTTTTAATTGTGCATTGGATATTGCCGATTGCCGATTGCCTATCGCATCAGGGCTTATGTTATGTGCGTTTTAGAATGTGGATGAAGTATTTCCGATAGCCGATATCGCAATCGCATCGGCGGAAATCAATGTGTTTCTTATGCATATTCCTTATGTCATTGCGATATGTGATCTTGCGATCGCTTTATCGCAATGATAAAGAAATGTTTTATTTAATGGGTTTTTCAAAGGTTTTATGCAATCTTTTCGTTTATTTTCCGACCTTATGAATAACAAAAGTATTGATACCAATTTGAACTATAAAGGGACCCATTTCATATAATAATTTTGGAAACAAAGTATTATGAAATGGGGGGTTGTTGTGGGGCACAACAATTGGCGATTCGCTGGAAGAACCAGTTATCTCTGAAAAGTAAGGAAATACTTAAACTTTTGCAAAATAGAGTTCTACTCAAAAGGGGAACATTTTAATATAACTAGGTATATATGCATTCTGAATAAAATGAAACTATTTTGCTAACTGTCTCTCTCTTTAAAAGAAAATAAATACATTCTAAGTTTTAAATAGGCCTTCATCGGTTCATAATGATAAAACAGAAAACTTCTCCAAATCAGCTTTTAAAGTGGACTCCTCTGTCATAGGTAGAGCCTCTACTGCCAGCAAACGTTTATAGTTTCGACAGGGATACCTTTTAGCCATGTTATTGTCCATTGTTCCATTCAATTAAGAGTGCGATTAACAGAATGAATTCAAAACATGTTTTCATATTTTGTATTCCATTTCCTTTTCTGTTATTGATAAGATAAAAAGCCATTGCCCTGGTTTGGTGGCCAACTATGACAATGCCACTCACTGGTGGTAATCTAACCGAACAAGCTGGCTCGTGATGAGACCCCTTGTCTTATAATTGGTAAGCCATTACCCTGTTATGGTATGCAGTATTGGTAATGTCAGTTAAACTATTTCCCCATGAACATGGTAAGCAGGCTTGTAATAAGACCTCTTATCTTTAATATCAAATATTTTAGAATTACACTCTGAGTAATCATAAACTTTAGTGAATGGGATGGACAATTTTCTCTTTTAAGAGTAAATGGATGACAGGGTAAGAGTTGAAGATGCTGAAATTGGATTAGCTTCTATCTTGATATTGATAACCTTTATAGGGCCAATTTGAAAACGAAGAATGATTTACAATATTTCTATATTTTGAGGGGAGTTCACAAAACTTAAAGTGTAGTTTCAGAATACAGTGATACCTAATTTCCTAAAAATTATCCCTTTTTGGTTAAAAGTTCTATTATTTTAAAAGCAAATATCCATGATACTTCTGTGGGACAACTCCTCTAACAAAGTAAAAGGTCAATGGAAGATACCTTACAACATTATTTTCAAACAAAACCCTACAAAATACAAAACTGCATCAAACTAAAAGGAAAGGAGAAGGGGTTACCTCCTCAATTAAAGAATTTCTTCAAGACAAGGCCATTAACAGGGAGAGAATCTCTCAAACCTGATAAATCTTGCAATACAAAGGTTGAATGGCCTATCTTTTCACAGATCTGGAATGGTCCAAGCCACATCTTTTGAAATTTGGTGTGCTTACCTTTGTCCTCATGAGCTTTGTCCCATTTCAGAACTAAATCCCCGACTTGGAATTGTTTTGAACCGGATGAGACTGAATCAAAAGCTGCTTTGATGATTTGCTGATGTTTAGCATGAGTAACTTTGGCCGTTTCTCTTTCCTCTTCTAATTTTAGAATTTGATAATGTCGAAGCTGAATAGAGGAGGAAGGATTTTCCTCAATGAACTGTACTAGGGCTAAGGAAGGAATAACAAGATTTGTGGGTAGTACTGCTTCTTTTCCATATACCATATTAAATGGGGAAGTTCCTATAGAAGCTTTCTGTGTTATCCTATCAGCCCATAATGCAAACACTAAGGATTTGTGCCAGTTTTTATGATTCTGTTCGATAGTTCGCTTGATGATTTTGATCAGATTTTTATTAGTTGATTCCGCTAGACCATTACCCTGGGGATAGTAATTAGCAAAATATTTCAATTTAAATCCTCTCTTAATAGCAAAATCAAACATAGCATTGCCTGAGAAATAAGAAGCATTATCAAACACAAGAGCATTTGGGACACCAAACCTGGTAATAATGAATTGATCTATGAATTCAATGATTGCTTCAGAGTTTGCTGTCTTACTCGGGATGGCCTCAACCCACTTAGTAAAATAATCAGTAGCAGTAAGAATATACTTATGCTATTTGGAGGATGGTGGAGTAATTTCCCCGATGATATCCAATCCCCATTGTTCAAATGGTTGTTCAATGTTGACTGGTTGTAGAGGGAAAGCTGGTTTACGATGTCTTCCACTAGAAGTTTGGCAATTAAGGTATTTCCTTACATACTCGTGGGCATCTTTAAACAAAGTTGGCCAATAGTATCCAGCATGAATAATTTTGTGAGCGCTTGTGTCTGCCCCAAAATGTCCTCCTGCTGGTCCATCATGTAATTCCTGCAAAACCTTTTGTGCTTCAGTTTTCTTAAGTCGTCTTAATAAGATGGAATCATAATTTTGCTTGAAAAGCACATCATCAATAAGTGTAAAATTCTTCGCTTTTAACCTAATGGCCCTTTTGTTTTTGTAAGACAAGTTAGGGGGTGCATAACCATTTTTCAAGTAAAAAATCAAATCTGCATACTGAGATTCAGAATCAGTAATACTTATCTGATTTATTTCTTCAGTTTGACCTGTATCGCTTGATTCTAGAATATTGGATGCTCCTGCCAGTAACCTGCAAAAACCTTGGCCCCTAACAATCTTTGCTGGCCTAATTTCTAAATCATATTCTTGCAGCGCTGTTACCCAATTTTCCCTTTTTTCACCTAATTCTTTTTGGATTAATAGTTGCCTAACTGCGGGGAAAGGAAGTATAACTTTTGTGTGATTTTTCAAAAGGAAGGGCCTGTAATGTTTGACTGCTTTAAATACAGCAAAGGCTTGTTTTCCTACTTCGGAGTAATTCAATTCGGCACCCTGAAGATTGGAACTAAAGAATGAAATGGGTGCTTCAAGACTGTGATCATTTAGCTGTGTGAGTACTGCAGCATAAGACAAGCTGGATGCAATTGTATACAATGTGAAATGATTAGAAAAATTCAGGGTATTTAAGGCGGGGGCGTTGATTATAGATTTCTTGATTAAATCAAAAGCTTCTTTCTCTGCCGATCCCCACTTAAAGACTGAATTCTTCTTGATCATTGCTTGAAGTGGTAAAATAATCTGGGAAAAATCTGGAACAAATCTTTTAACAAAATTGATCTGACCTAAGAATGACTGCATGGACTTCTTATTGTGTGGAAAGGGGATTTCAGAGATTTCTTTGATTCGATCGGGATCTATATAGATGCCATCTTTGGACACAATAAAACCCAGGAGCTTCCCCTGATCAAGAGCAAAGAAAGACTTTTTAGGGTTTAGAAATACCATATCTTTTGCAACGTTGGAAAATTTGATTGAGATCATGCAAATGATTATATCTCTCTTTAGAAAATACAGTAATATGATCCAGATAGACGACTACTGTTCTATTAATCAACCCTTTAAAAGTTGTATCCATAGCTCTTTGGAATGTCGCTCCTGCATTTATGAGTCCGAAAGGCATTTTCTGGTATGCATATGTTCCCCATTTTGTTCTGAATGTTGTTTTAAGTTGGTCATCAGGATGAACCAGGACTTGGTTATATCCTGAGAAACCATCAAGAAAGGACATCAATTCAGAACCTGCTACTGATTGGAGTATTTGCTCCATAGTTGGTAATGGGAAATTGTCTTTCAAGCTTGCTTTGTTTAAATTCCTGAAATCAATACAAATTCGAATGTCGCCATTCTTCTTTCTGACTGGCACCATATTAGAGACCCAGTTTGAGTGTCGGACAGGAAAAATAATCTTGGCTTTCAAGAGTTTATTAAGTTCCGATTTTATCTGGCCCTCTAAATTTGGATGTATTTTCCTTAACTTCTGCTGAATTGGTTTCTGTTCGGGAAGCATAGGAATAGTATGCTGGATAATAGACGTATCATAAGTCTTTAAATCGTCGTATTTCCAGGCAAAAACATGTTTATTCTTCCTTAACAGTTTAATAAATTCCTCCTTCTCTTCTAAGGAAAGTCCTAATCCTAAATTAATATTTTGAGGAGCTTGGTCAGTACCTAGATTTATCAATTCAAACCGTAAGGTAGAGCTTTGGAGATTTGTATTAGTTACAGGTTTAAACCTGTCTTTTATGTCATAAAGATCCTCAAGCTTTACCACAGGTTTAGGAATTGCATTTTCCTGAGGTGTTTCTCTCATTTGAGAGTCATGCTCATTCTCCTCAATAATTTGATTATCATAGGACTTTTCTGAAGTTAAGAATTATAAAATATCCTCATCATGATTAAATACTCTCCAATTAGTGACATTGTCAGGGATTGAAGGCCTAAAAAGCAACTCTACAGAAAATCTATCTAGGCTGTAGTCTTCAGAGGGTAGAAGTTTGGAAGCTACATTGGCTAGGAGATCGGCTGTCGAGTTTTGAGACCTCGGGATGGAGGAGATATTAAATGCCAAAAAGTGTGCAGTAAGATCTTGTGCAAGCGATTGATAATGTTTAAGATGATTTGAAATACAATGAATTGTGTTTCTTACCTGTTTGATGACAATTTCAGAATCGCCGAACACCTTTAAGTATTGCACTTCGAGGCCGATCGCTTTATATAGCCCTTGGATTAAGGCTTCATATTCGGCTGTATTGTTAGTGCATTCAAATTCTAATCTGCAAGACAGCATCGTTTTCTCCTAATGGACTAACCAAAATGCATCCTGCTCCTGAGCCCTCGCTGGACTTAGAGCCATCAAAATATAAAGACCAAAATAAAGAAGTATTCACAAGTGTATTTACAGGTTTCTCATCATCATTAAAACATCTAGACTTATCAGTTTGTGAAAAAATTTCAATCTGAGATGAGAAATGATTAACTGAGAATGGGGATGACTGGGCAGTAAAGTTACCAAAGAACGACTCGGATGACTAATATCCCAAAATGTTGTTGTTAAATGCTACAGGCTGGTTCTCTTGCTCATAGTTAGTAACTGTATGCGTCATATGTTTTTCACGATCAATCCTTATTTGGTTTGGCTTACCCTTATAGGGAAGCCACATATGTGACCAATCAGTTGAAATATATCCATGCAATTTCTCAGACCAATCCCTACTCAAAATTAAACCGTAAAACTCAGGTATATCGGCTATCAATATATCAATCCTTTGTACAACTCTGGGATCAGCCGATAGCCTGATAGTTACGGAATTAATCTCTCCAACGACCTGGACTTTGGTTCTGTCCAACTGTACTATATGAATAGCAGACTTCTGGGGTTCAATGTTCAGTTTAGAGCAAACCGAAGCTGGCATTATGTTGGAAGATGCCCCTGAATCAATCAAACAGTTGTGCAGATTTCTATTATAGATCTCATAGGTTAGAAGGAAAGGTGGAGTGTGAGAATTTGATCTATCACCAATCAATACTGAGTCGGTAGCTTCAACCATACCTGGAGGAGGTTGACCTGAATCATTAGCAGCTCTAGTACTGGGAAGGGGTGTAGAAGGAACGGCATTCAATTCTTTCAGAAGTAATTTTTGCTGATGTTTTAATTTACTAAGCTCGAACATAGTAATGTTGGCTTTAGTTTTCTTCATGTCATCAACAATGTTATACTCCATTGAATCTGATACCATTAATGTTTTAGATGTTGAAGGAGTGTTAGAAGTTGAAGTCTGATTTTGGGGTGCTACTATAGGCGATTTCTTTGGAGGTATTTTCTCTTTAGTTGTAGCGGCACCTGCACTCCTTTTCTTTGACGTTACCTGAATAGGTTCAGAAGTGGTTTTGCTCCTAGTAGTAACCGGGAACGCTTCCTCTTCATTTTCGGTATCGGAATTAGGGAGTATAAAATCCCACATTCCATGGCATTCTACTACTTCTTCTTCATCGTCAGTGGGGGTAATTGTTTCTTCTTCCTCTTCATCTTCTTGTTCTGAGTCTGCATTTGATATGACATTTGGGGGTTTTGATTCATTTCTCTTATAGGTCCTAAAAGGTCTTTTGGTTGAGGTTTCGGCCACTAGTTTCTTTATCTCAACCATTTCATTTGATAAGGTTTTTAGGACCTTTTGCAAACCTTCCATGTCATAAGGGTCTTTTGGGGTTTTCTTTTTCGAGTCATCTTTAAAAGAGACCTTTTTTGCTTTTCTATCTTCCAGAGCAGCCTTTTTCTCTAAAGCATTAATCCGTTTTTCCACAGCAAGTGCCTCTTTCATGTTTTCAGCTAAGGTAGGTTTACCAGCCCTATCTACAAAAATGGCTATATTGGCAGGTAGGGCGGTTATGTACCATTCGCTTCGAATTTGTTCACTTGGCTTGGAAGCGGTCGGGATTTTGTTCAGGAGTTTGTTGAATCAAGCATTAAATTCCTTGATGGGTTCCCGATGCTCTATTCTAAGGTTGGAGAGATCATTTATTAAGGTAGCTAAAGACCTATCATCTCCATATTTGGTAAGAAACTACTCTTGGCAAGTGTTCCAACTGGTAATAGAACCAGAAGGCAAAGAGAAGTACCAGGATCCTGCTGATCCTTGCAAGGTATAAGGGAAGAGTCTTACTACAACATCTTGTTCTGCTACTCCTTTCAGGTTGACTGCCAACATGAAATTATTGATGTGTTCCTCGGCCTGAGTCCCATCATCTGGATTAAATTTGGGCAGCCATTTTTCAGGATAATCTGGTAATGGATGCAATGGTGCAGGCATGTTGACCGCACCAGGTCTGGTCCATGGATCTGCCATTGTAACAGCGGTAGTAGATGATACTACTGTTGTTATTCCAGATGTTTGGGGAGGAACTAGTGTTGAGGAGTGAGCAGATTGGGATGTTACAATACCTAATCCCTGATGAACAACAATATGTAATGGGGGAGTGGATGGTTGACTTTGCAGTGGGGAGGATGGAATGGAAGATGTAGATGAAAGCTCTTCACTATCAGATCCTTCAGTATTTTTCTTAGCCCTTTTCTTCTTCGGTAAAGGGAACTCGGTGGGTTCAATACCAAGCTTTTTGCTCTGAAGTCTGGTGAGAGGGTGAGGTAAATTGAACTGCGAAGTCGCACTGCTTTGTGATACCTCAGATTTCTGTGGTGAAATCGAGAAGCTCTGAAGTTTGTGGATAAGAGACTGGACTTCAGGTGATTCAAGACTTAATTGTTCTGGAGTATGATGGGTTTGAGCAGTGGTAGTGGATTCCTCTTCTTCTTGTTTGGGTACTGGAGAACCAGTATGCAAATAGGAAGATTGAGGGGATTTGGAGGGAGAATTACTCTTAGAATGGCTTATAGGTTTTGGCTTATGTGCCATTCACAGTTTATGGCCCTCCTTCTAGCGCCAAAACGGTTGAAGCCTCGAAAATCGCTGCAACAACATCGGGGATAACCACCCGGTCCGGACCTTGATACAACTCCTTTTCCGTTTGGAATAGTGGCTCCGACTGGGGGTAATGGGACCAGTTTCCCAAAAGATAGATAAACGAGATGAATGGATGATAAAACTGAGCTAGCGATGGGCGAATGACTAAATCTATTGACAGAAATAAAAAGAACTATAACCTATCCCGAGAATCTATTTAGCTTTGAAGTGTAGCGTTTGATGGTCCAAGTCTAAAGACAGGCATATAGATGACTCTATCTATCAGACGCAGATATTAATTCATTTCATGATTGCTATGCCTAAATAGTTAAGCAAAGCGATTAAGCGATATTACTACACTTGTTATTATATCATTGATACATGCATAATTGAAAGGAAAGCATACTATAGAACATCCAATAGTGGAACGAATATGGAATTGCTGTTAAAAAATATGCATGCGATCAACAATAGCAAAGATAACCAAATAACAATTAACATAACAGGAATGGATTCAAACATAGATAGAAATACCATATGAGTTGTATTGACACTCCCGATATCAATTGCTACTTGTAGTTCCTCCTTCAACGCAGAAACATTTCCATACAAAGACAATAGTGCACAATTGCATTGAAAAAGCTTCCTTATCAAATTAAGAACGATTGGTCGAGTTTCATAAAAAAAATATCGATTGAAGCACAGTAGTGCAAACTTCAATCTTTAAGTCTGTTACAAAACTTTACGACCCTTTCCAAAACAATGAAAGGGTCTATAAATACTAAATTAATCTAAATATCTATTAAACTGAAATTCTACTAAATCGGCATCAATAACTGTTGATTCTATTTTTTGGGGCGATCTGGCAATCGGCGGCATGATTCATGAAGCAGGCTGCTTGCCCTTGAACCTGAGCTGACTTGTCGCAAGCATTGGCTCTACTTCTGGCGGTTTGGTGAGGCGCGAACTGAGCTGAGCGGCATAGGTGGCATCCTTTATGTCGGGAATTATACACCCGATTGCATCTGTTAAACACTTAAGGGCAACTCTCTGTGTGTGTGGCTTGATCAAGAAAAGCCAATATGCATCGAAGGTCAAACTGTTAACTCCAGCGATTAGTCTCCCCTTTTCCTCTAAATCAGGATAACACATTTGCTCCAACATGTTTGCTGTTGTTATCTTTCTTGGTGTACATTGGGAAATCATATTAGCTAAATAGAGCATGTTGTTAACCAGATCAATTAGGTTGCTGGAGGTTGATTTACATCTTGAAGCCGCTCTTTCTGCTTTCATTACCTGAGTTTTCCATTCTGTGAAGAGTATATCCTTATATGTCTCTAGGATCCTGGGCAATTTAGCTGCTTGCCCTTGATCAGAATCTTGCCAGTCAAGATATGCAGATATAATTTCTTCGGCTTGGTCTAACTCATTCCTGGATTTCTCTACCTGCTGATTGATGAATGTAGTTAACTCGCACAATGGTTCTGCCTCAGTGATTTGTTGACAAAGGAGCCTTATTTGTGATACTAATGCATTGTTTATTAGCAATGCTTCTGCTCTGAACTCATTCACTTGTGGGGCGCCTTTTATTATTTCGAGCTGCGACGATAATTGAGCTATCTTCTCATCTTTCGTTTTCATCATTTGCTCGTTTGCCACCCTCAATTGTGCCAATGCCTCCGATAGCTCATTTTGTTTCTGGATCGCGCTTTGGTCGATCCTCTGCTTCTCTGCTTGCAACTGCTGAGTCAATTGACTGTTCATTTGTTGCTGTGTCAACAGTTGTTGTTCCGCTTGCTCTGTCTTCTGCTTTGATTCCGCCAACTCCGCCTGTAATGCAAAAATTTCTTGGTCTTTAGTCTTCAGTAGAAGACTTACCTCTGATGCTTTATCGATTGTCGCTGCGGAATAGGCTCCTACATATTGCGACAGTTTTATTAAATCATCGGAGGGGTTGAATTCTTCTTTCCAAACCACGCTACCCTCAACAGTTTGTTCTGGGAAAAGAGAAGGTTGATCAATCCTTCTTCTTTTCTTTTGTCGCTTAACCACTGCTTTGTGCCTTGGGCTATAGAAGACATCCAGGGGAGGAATATCTTCTATTTGCAGAATGATTTGGTCAGAAGGGTCCTTCGGTATTACTTCTATCTCCTTAGTACTGGGTAGGCCGCTGGTTCCACTTAGAACCTGAGATGAAGAGATGTCCTGGGTATCATTTGTTTTGGAAGTGTCTGTATTCTTGGAACCTTCTTTCTCACTGATGATAGAGTCAAATTGCTTCCATTGTTGGAGCAATTCGGGGTCAATATGAGTATCCTTATCGACATCAGTGATGGTTTGTTTCTGTTTCTCAGCTTCAGACTCCTTCCACACTTCTTCCTGCTGTTTCTTCTGTTTCTCCTCTTGTTCTCTCCTTTGTCTTTCCTCTTGTTCTTTTTTCTGCAGTTCCTCTGTTTCTTTCTTCTTTCTTTCCTCTTCTTGCTCTTGTGCTCTCCGCTGTTTTTCTGCTTGTTCTTTCCTCTGCCTTTCTGCCTGTTCTTTTGTCTGCCTTTCTGTCTGTTCTTTTGTTATAACAGGAGGTTGGCTCGACTGTTGCTGACCAGACTCGCTTGATGATGTTGTTGGGGTCGTTGCCAATAAATTTAGAGGCAAAGTTTGCAACCTCTGTTCTCTAAGTTTATTGAATTCGGTCAGTCCTTCATCATTGTACTTTTGTAGGGCGAATTGCCTAACCTGGCTTATTGATTCGGCTGAGGAGAACAGGTCATCAAAGAGTTCTTCTTGATGATCAAATCTTGTCAGTTTGGTCTGTTCTAAAGCATTATAGGCAACCTTTCTTAGATCAAAATGCCTATTTGGGAGAGTCGCTAAAGTCAAGGACTGCATTTTTGTGGCTTCCTTTTCTGCATGCTTGAGGTCATGCACAGTATATATACCAATTCTCAAGGGAAAAGAGGGCCAACCTTGTTTTTTGGCCTTTTTAAGTGTTTGTGTAACACTCTCGAAAATGATTTGGTAAGAGATTTCCCTCGCTAGAAGTTTATCTGGTATGTACAGAGGGAGGACATGGGGTCTGGCTTGGCTGCCAAAAACTCTTATGTAGGTAAACCTTTCCTCTCCAAACCAACTGGCTATTCCGGCTATATCAAAACTGGCTTGGTAAGAGATCTTAGGAGCAGGTCTATCAAAAATGGAATAATAAACAGGTAACATAAAACCGTTACAGACTTGGTATAAATGATCCTTGTAAGAAGACTTCCACATTTTCTGGTGATATATATGAATGGGTTCGGACTCTTGTGCAGTCCACCTCCAGCCAAGTACGGGGAATTCAGAATTATAACAGAGGGTGTCTAGAATGTAAGCGCTGTAGTAAAATGGGGGAACTATCCTTTCACAAACCCGGGACTTGCTTCTAAACTCAAGCACAGCTTGTGCTAGTTTGTCTGAAAGGATAGTGGCCCAATCCATAATTGTACCATTTACTGCTGCCTCCATTAGAGGGACCATTTCTATAGTAAAATTAGCAGAGTCATGGAATCCCCATAACCTGCACATCATTATTCCCGCATAGCAATAAGGAGAAGCCAGAGAGTCGACTGAGTACTTACCCGAAGATTCGTGCTTGTGTTTGGCTGGATTCTGTCTCCAATCCCGGATGGGCTCGGACTCTTTTTCATTTTCGCTTGCAAACTTCTCCAGGAACGCTTTGTTATACACCCTTTATGGTTCAGGCAAATGATACATTTGCCTTAGATCATCTGCCTTGAATGATCCGAAAATCCTTCCATCCCTGGTGGCAAAAGTTCTGTCCAAGATAGGAATTTATTCAATTGCCCATCGCACGACGTCTGTGTATGGGAGAATTTTCTCCCTGGCTGCTATCCTGTGAAGGAACGAGTCGGCCAAATCTTTGAGAGTGCAATCAGACTTTGGAAATAAATCCACAGTAGCTTCTGTCACTGTCTTCACTAGCTCTTCGGCTTCAATCAGATTGTAAGTGCCTTGCCATGTAACTCTGGTGAGACCCGTACACGTAGTATCAGAAATTAAGCCTTTCTTTTTGTCTACGGCAGCTTGTCCTGCAACTGGTGTAGCAGTAGAGCCTGCGGTCCTTTTGGATTTCTTACCCATCTTGCCCAAGCTTCCTTCTATGGATGAATTCTGCATAAAGGTAAAAATGACCGTAACACAGAGAGATAGCAATGAGAACTTGCAAGTAAAGAGAAAATATGAATGGATGCGTAATAAGGGATTAGCCTTTAGAAAATGGGCGCGGACACAATCTATTGGAAGATTTTAGGGCTTATGATCACATTAATTGGGGGTTAAAACCTGTCATACCTTAAATGCTCATTATATCGTTATTCGGTTGAATGATTCATTTAAGCGTGTAATGGGCATTTTGGCGGTTGAGTACAGGTGAATGATCGTTTATTCGATCAAGCTTTAAATATGAATGAATTGTGATATCCCATCACTTAACGACTCTTTATTGAAAAATGCGCTTTATCACAATCGGGTATTGGGACAACCTTAACCTGTTTTATTGACACTATTCATAACCTTCGATCACCGCTGGCGATATTGCATCGCGTCGGGGGAAATGAGGATAGTAAGGTGCATATGTAGTGTATCGCCGATTTGCCGATAGCGATATCGCATCGCATCGGGGTATAGCCTGAGTGCCTTTTGATAGTGCATTGGATATTGCCGATTGCCGATTGCCTATCGCATCGGGGCTCATGTCATGTGCGTTTTAGAATGTGGATGAAGTATTGCCGATAGCCGATATCGCAATCGCATCGGCGGAAATCAATGTGTTTCTTATGCATATTCCTTATGTCATTGCGATATGTGATCTTGCGATTGCTTTATCGCAATGATATAGAAATGTTTTATTTAATGGGTTTTTCAAAGGTTTTATGCAATCTTTTCGTTTATTTTCCGACCTTATGAATAACAAAAGTATTGATACCAATTTGAACTATAAAGGGACCCATTTCATATAATAATTTTGGAAACAAAGTGTTATGAAATGGGGGGTTGTTGTGGAGCACAACAATTGGCGATTCGCTGGAAGAACCAGTTATCTTTGAAAAGTAAGGAAATACTTAAACTTTTGCAAAATAGAATTCTAATTAAAGGGGAACATTTTAATATAACTAGGTATATATGCATTCTGACTAAAATGAAACTATTTTGCTATCTGTCTCTCTTTTTAAAGAAAATAAATACATTCTAAGTTTTAAATAGGCCTTCATCGGTTCATAATGATAAAACAGAAAACTTCTCCAAATCAGCTTTTAAAGTGGACTCCTCTGTCATAGGTAGAGCCTCTGCTGCCAGCAAACGTTTATAGTTTCGACAGGGATACCTTTTAGCCATGTTATTGTCCATTGTTCCATTCAATTAAGAGTGTGATTAACAGGATGAATTCAAAACATGTTTTCATATTTTGTATTCCATTTCCTTTTCTGTTATTGATAAGATAAAAAGCCATTGCCCTGGTTTGGTGGCCAACTATGACAATGCCAGTCACTGGTGGTAATCTAACCGAACAAGCTGGCTCGTGATGAGACCCCTTGTCTTATAATTGGTAAGCCATTACCCTGTTATGGTATGCAGTATTGGTAATGTCGGTTAAACTATTTCCCCATGAACATGGTAAGCATGCTTGTAATAAGACCTCTTATCTTTAATATCAAATATTTTAGAATTACACTCTGAGTAATCATAAACTTTAGTGAATGGGATGGACAATTTTCTCTTTTAAGAGTAAATGGATGACAGGGTAAGAGTTGAAGATGCTGAAATTGGATTAGCTTCTATCTTGATATTGATAACCTTTATAGGGCCAATTTGAAAACAAAGAATGATTTACAATATTTCTATATTTTGAGGGGAGTTCACAAAACTTGAAGTGTAGTTTCAGAATACAGTGATACCTAATTTCCTAAAAATTATCCCTTTTTGTGTTAAAAGTTCTATTATTTAAAAGCAAATATCCATGATACTTCTGTGCGACAACTCTTCTAACAGAGCAAAAGGTCAATGGAAGATACCTTACAACATTATTTTCAAACAAAACCCTACAAACTACAAAACTGCATCAAACTAAAAGGAAAGGAGAAGGGGTTACCTCCTCAATTAAAGAATTTCTTCAAGACAAGGCCATTAATAGGGAGAGAATCTCTCAAACCTGATAAATCTTGCAATACAAAGGTTGAATGGCCTATCTTTTCATAGATCTGGAATGGTCCAAGCCACATCTTTTGAAATTTGGTGTGCTTACCTTTGTCCTCATGAGCTTTGTCCCATTTCAGAACTAAATCCCCGACTTGGAATTGTTTTGAACCGGAAGAGACTGAATCAAAAGCTGCTTTGATGATTTGCTGATGTTTGGCATGAGTAACTTTGGCCTTTTCTCTTTCCTCTTCTAATTTTAGAATTTGATCATGTCTAAGCTGAATAGAGGAGGAAGGATTTTCCTCAATGAACTGTACTAGGGCTAAGGAAGGAATAACAAGATTTGTGGGTAGTACTGCTTCTTTTCCATATACCAGATTAAATGGGGAAGTTCCTATAGAAGCTTTCTGTGTTATCCTATCAGCCCATAATGCAAACACTAAGGATTTGTGCCAGTTTTTATGATTCTGTTCGATAGTTCGCTTGATGATTTTGATCAGATTTTTATTAGTTGATTCTGCTAGACCATTACCCTGGGGATAGTAATTAGCAGAATATTTCAATTTAAATCCTCTCTTAATAGCAAAATCAAACATAGCATTGCCTGAGAAATAAGAAGCATTATCAAACGCAAGAGCATTTGGGACACCAAACCTGGTAATAATGAATTGATCTATGAATTCAATGATTGCTTCAGAGTTTGTTGTCTTCAACGGGATGGCCTCAACCCACTTAGTAAAATAATCAGTAGCAGTAAGAATATACTTATGCTGTTTGGAGGATGGTGGAGTAATTTCCCTGATGATATCCAATCCCCATTGTTCAAATGGTTGTTCAATGTTGACTGGTTGTAGAGGGAAAGCTGGTTTACGATGTCTTCCACTAGCAGTTTGGCAATTAAGGCATTTCCTTACATACTCGTGGGCATCTTTAAATAGAGTTGGCCAATAGTATCCAGCATGAATAATTTTGTGAGCTGTTGTGTCTGCCCCAAAATGTCCTCCTGCTGGTCCATCATGTAATTCCTGCAAAACCTTTTGTGCTTCAGTTTTCTTAAGGCGTCTTAATAAGATGGAATCATAATTCTACTTGAAAAGCACATGATCAATAAGTGTAAAATTCTTCGCTTTTAACCTGATGGCCCTTTTGTTTTTGTAAGATAGGTTAGGGGGTGCATAACCATTTTTCAAGTAAAAAATCAAATCTGCATACTGAGATTCAGAATCAGTAATACTTATCTGATTTATTTCTTCAGTTTGACCTGTATCGCTTGATTCTGGAATATTGGATGCTCCTGCCAGTAACCTGCAAAAACCTTGGCCCCTAACAATCTTTGCTGGCCTAATTTCTAAATCATATTCTTGCAGCGCTGTTACCCAATTTGCCCTTTTTTCACCTAATTCTTTTTGGATTAATAGTTGCCTAACTGCGGGGAAAGGAAGTATAACTTTTGTGTGATTTTTCAAAAGGAAGGGCCTGTAATGTTTGACTGCTTTAAATACAGCAAAGGCTTGTTTTTCTACTTCGGAGTAATTCAATTCGGCACCCTGAAGATTGGAACTAAATAATGAAATGGGTGCTTCAAGACCGTGATCATTTAGCTGCGTGAGTACTGCAGCATAAGACAAGCTAGATGCAATTGTATACAATGTGAAATGATTAGAAAAATTTAGAGTATTTAAGGCGGGGGCGTTGATTATAGATTTCTTGATTAAATCAAAAGCTTCTTTCTCTGCCGATCCCCACTTAAAGACTGAATTCTTCTTGATCATTGCTTGAAGTGGTAAAATAATCTGGGAAAAATCTGGAACAAATCTTTTAACAAAATTGATCTGACCTAAGAATGACTGCATGGACTTCTTATTGTGTGGAAAGGGGATTTCAGAGATTTGTTTGATTCGATTGGGATCTATATAGATGCCATCTTTGGACACAATAAAACCCAGGAGCTTCCCCTGATCAAGAGCAAAGAAAGACTTTTTAGGGTTTAGAGAAATACCATATCTTTTGCAACGTTGGAAAATTTGATTGAGATCATGCAAATGATTATATCTCTCTTTAGAAAATACAGTAATATCATCCAGATAGACGACTACTGTTCTATTAATCAACCCTTTAAAAGCTGTATCCATAGCTCTTTGGAATGTGGCTCCTGCATTTATGAGTCCGAAAGGCATTTTCTGGTATGCATATGTTCCCCATTTTGTTCTGAATGTTGTTTTAAGTTGGTCATCAGGATGAAACAGGACTTGATTATATCCTGAGAAACCATCAAGGAAGGACATCAATTCAGAACCTGCTACTGATTGGAGTATTTGCTCCATAGTGGGTAATGGGAAATTGTCTTTCAAGCTTGCTTTGTTTAAATTCTTGAAATCAATACAAATTCGAATGTCGCCATTCTTCTTTCTGACTGGCTTCATATTAGAGACCCAGTTTGAGTGTCGGACAGGAAAAATAATCTTGGCTTTCAAGAGTTTATTAAGTTCCGATTTTATCTGGCCCTCTAAATTTGGATGTATTTTCCTTAACTTCTGCTGAATTGGTTTCTGTTCGGGAAGCATAGGAATAGTATGTTGGATAATAGACATATCATAAGTCTTTAAATCGTCGTATTTCCAGGCAAAAACATGTTTATTCTTCCTTAACAGTTTAATAAATGCCTCCTTCTCTTCTAAGGAAAGTCCTAATCCTAAATTAATATTTTGAGGAGCTTGGTCAGTACCTAGATTTATCAATTCGAACCGTAAGGTAGAGCTTTGGAGCTTTGTATTAGTTACAGGTTTAAACCTGTCTTTTATGTCATAAAGATCCTCAAGATTTACCACAGGTTTAGGAATTGCATTTTCCTGAGGTGTTTCTCTCATTTGAGAGTCATGCTCATTCTCCTCAATAATTTGATTATCATAGGACTTTTCTGAAGTTAAGAATTGTAAAATATCCTCATCATGATTAAATACTCTCCAATTAGTGACATTGTCAGGGATTGAAGGCCTAAAAAGCAATTCTACAGAAAATCTATCTGGGCTGTAGTCTTCAGAGGGTAGAAGTTTGGAAGCTACATTGGCTAGGAGATCGGCTGCCGAGTTTTGAGACCTCGGGATGGAGGAGATATTGAATGCCAAAAAGTGTGCAGTAAGATCTTGTGCAAGCGATTGATAATGTTTAAGATGATTTGAAATACAATGAATTGTGTTTCTTACCTGTTTGATGACAATTTCAGAATCGCCGAACACTTTTAAGTATTGCACTTCGAGGCCGATTGCTTTATATAGCCCTTGGATTAAGGCTTCATATTTCGCTGTATTGTTAGTGCATTCAAATTCTAATCTGCAAGACAACATCGTTTTTTCTCCTAATGGGCTAACCAAAATGCATCCTGCTCCTGAGCCCTCGCTGGACTTAGAGCCATCAAAATATAAAGACCAAAATAAAGAAGTATTCACAAGTGTATTTACAGGTTTCTCATCATCATTAAAACATCTAGACTTATCAGTTTGTGAAAAAATTTCAATCTGAGATGAGAAATGATTAACTGAGAATGGGGATGACTGGGCAGTAAAGTTACCAAAGAACGACTCGGATGAATAGTTTCCCAAAATGTTGTTGTTAAATGCTACAGGCTGGTTTTCTTGCTCAAACTCAGTAACTGTATGGGTCATATGTTTTTCGCGATCAATCCTTATTTGGTTTGGCTTACCCTTATAGGGAAGCCACATATGTGACCAATCAGTTGAAATATATCCATGCAATTTCTCAGACCAATCCCTACTCAGAATTAAACCGTAAAACTCAGGTATATCGGCTATCAATATATCAATCCTTTGTACAACTCTGGGATCAGCCGATAGCCTGATAGTTACGGAATTAATCTCTCCAATGACCTGGACTTTGGTCCTGTCCAACTGTACTATATGAATAGCAGACTTCTGGGGTTCAATGTTCAGTTTAGAGTAAACTAAAGCTGGCATTATGTTGGAAGATGCCCCTGAATCAATCAAACAGTTGTGCAGATTTCTGTTATAGATCTCATAGGTTAGAAGGAAAGGTGGAGTGTGAGAATTTGATCTACCTCCAATCAATACTGAGTCGGTAGCTTCAACCATACCTGGAGGAGGTTGACCTGAATCATTAGCAGCTCTAGTACTGGGAAGGGGTGTAGAAGGAACGACATTCAATTCTTTCAGAAGTAATTTTTGCTGATGTTTTAATTTACTAAGCTCGAACATAGTAATGTTGGATTTAGTTTTCTTCATGTCATCAACAATGTTATACTCCATTGAATTTGATACCATTAATGTTTTAGATGTTGAAGGAGTGTTAGAAGTTGAAGGCTGATTTTGGGGTGCTACTACAGGCGATTTCTTTGGAGGTATTTTCTCTTTAGTTGTAGCGGCACCTGCACTCCTTTTCTTTGACGTTACCTGAACAGGTTCAGAAGTGGTTTTGCTCCTAGTAGTAACCGGGAACGCTTCCTCTTCATTTTCGGTATCGGAATTAGGGAGTATAAAATCCCACATTCCATGGCATTCTACTACTTCTTCTTCATCGTCAGTGGGGGTAATTGTTTCTTCTTCCTCTTCATCTTCTTGTTCTGAGTCTGCATTTGATATGACATTTGGGGGTTTTGATTCATTTCTCTTATAGGTCCTAAAAGGTCTTTTGGTTGAGGTTTCGGCCACTTGTTTCTTTATCTCAACCATTTCATTTGATAAGGTTTTTAGGACCTTTTGCAAACCTTCCATGTCATAAGGGTCTTTTGGGGTTTTCTTTTTCGAGTCATCTTTAAAAGAGACCTTTTTTGCTTTTCTATCTTCCAGAGCAGCCTTTTTCTCTAAAGCATTAATCCGTTTTTCCACAGCAAGTTCCTCTCCATATCCATTGCTCTTTGGAATGTGGCCCCTGCATTTTTCAACCCAAAAGGCATTTTAACATATTTGAAGGTTCCCCATGGGGTTGTAAATGCTGTTTTGTCCTGATCATCAGGATGTACTAAGATCTAGTTGAAGCCTGAGAATCCATCAAGTAAAGAAATTCTTGAGGCCCCCACTACTCTCTGCAAAATGTGATCCATATTGGGCAAGGGGTAATTATCTTTCAAGGACACTTGATTCAAGTTCCTTAGATCAACACAGAGCCTTATTTCACCGGTTTTCTTTCTTGTAGGGACTAAGTTTGAAATCCAATCAGAGAATCTGATTGGTGCTATGATGCTAGCCTTAAACATCTTTTGTACTTCTTGTTCCATTGCTGGGAGCAGCATAGGATTGATTCTCCTAAGTTTTTGTTTAAAGGGTTTTTGATCTGGCTTGAGAGGGATGGTGTGTTGAATTACAGAGGTGTCATAGGATTTTAAATCCTCATAACTCCAAGCAAAGACATCCTGGAACTCCTTGAAAAGGTCAATGTATTTAGGCTTTTGATCAGGGGGTAATGCAGCAGACAACTTTATGATTTTGGGTTGTTCAGCAGTCGCAATGTTGCACTCTTCTATGGCAGTGTTGAGGGGCTGCATTCTTGGCTTGCTGGGAACATCATTGGAGTCGAAAATGTCTTCTAAAGGAGCTAAGCCAGTGGGAAGAAAATTGTCCTTCAATTGTATAACTTCAGCTTCATCATCAGCTGTCTCCTCACAATTAATTTGTTGAATTTCTAGTATGTTGTCTTTGTTAAAAATTGTAGGATGTAGCATTTGGTTAGCTGTTTTAGGTGATATTGCTTTGTTATTCTGTTCATACTGTATTTGTGATTGACTTGCTCTTTCATGTATTTGTGATTGACTTGCTCTTTCATGTATTTGTGATTGACTTGCTCTTTCAATGTCAATATTTAGTCCTGAAAATTCTTGCTGCAAAGTCAAGAAGTTGTTTATTTGCATGTCATCATCAAACACTTGCCAATCCTTGAGATTGTTCGGGACAGATGGTCTGTGTTTTATCTCGGCTATAAAACAGTGGTGGGGCTCAAAGGGTAACTTACAGGTACTTGCAAATGTGGCCAAACTATGAGCATGAAGGTTGTGGGTTCTAGGGATTTTGGTAATCTGAAATTCAGTGAATGAATTTAGTAATTCAGCAGCAGCAGACCTATAATACCTCAGTCTTTTGTCATTGGTGACAAAATTACCCTTTACTTGTTGGATGACTAGGTCTGAATCTCCTAGGATGGAGACTTTTATGGCTTGTAGGGATTTTACTAGCTTGAGGCCTAGTAAGAGAGCTTCATATTCAGCCATATTGTTAGTGCACGTGAAGTTCAGTCTATAAGCTCTGCCCTCTGCATGACTGTTTTGTTTATTGTGTATCCAGACTCCAGCTCCTTCCCCTAACTTGTTGACTGATCCATCAAACTCGAGGAACCATAGGATCTCTTGTTCTAGGGGAGATTTAATAACTTCTCTATGGTCTGGGATTGTAAGTTGAAGTTCTGGTTTTTCATTTAGTTCATCTTTCAGAACAGTCTCATCACTTGTTTGAATCAGCTTTACTTCTAGGACAGCAGCATTTTGTTCAATACAGCCCTGATCTTGTTTTAGTGTCTTGGTTTCATCATTATTTGTAAGACCTGAATTATCATTGAAGAGAATGTATGAATCTATATCAGAATGGACAACATATATGGGAAAGTTTTGAGGTTTCTCTTCACTGCTGACCATGTATTTCATGAGTGATTCTCTATATAGTCTCTTGGGTTGACCAAAGACTGTGATTGTGGCATATGACATGTCTAACTGTAAGGAACCTTAGAGTTTAGCCCCCCATGACCTTGATAACAACATTCCATAGTTGGGTGGGATATCAGCAACTACAACATCCATTAAGATTGTTTTGTTTGGATATTGGACAAGGGATACACATAAGTCTTTTATCAAGCCTAAACACTTAACTTGGCTGCAGTCAAATGAGAACAGGTCCTTATATGGTCTTGTAATGTCTAGCTTGAGCCTCTCCATCACTGATTTAGGCATAAGATTATGAGAAGCACCTGAATCAAACATTGCATTGTGTAGTATCTTGTCATGCACATGTAAACTAACATAGAAAGGTAAGATCCCTGTGACTACTGTTTTTCCATCAACCTCTGGACCGAACAACAATTCTGGGGTGTCATCCAACACATTGACATTATCTTTGCTGTGAGTGAGTTGAAGGGATTTCTTAATCTGTTGTTTGTAGATGTCATGCTTGGCTAATTCTAAGAGAGGGATAGCCACCTTCAGTTTGCCAATTTCAGCTTCCAAGTCAAAAAGTTTTTCAGTTTGAAACTCAGTGTTGTGGGCAGCAACCTTTTCTTTGTTCACTATGTTTTCTTCTTGGTTCTTACCTTGATCTTGAGGCTTGTCCTTTGCACTCATCTCTTGGGGACGGTCACTTGAATTAGGCTGCAAAGAGGATGCAGCCAACAGCTGTTGTGGTGTGGGAAGTTGTTCAGCAACTTCTTCAACAGTTACCTCTTTTGTAAGTGAATCAGTTGTGTTGATTGGTTCGGTGATTATGGCTCTCTTAGGCTGTAGCCTGTCCTTCGTTTTTTCAGGCTGTGTTACGTTTACAGTTCTACTTAGTTTGTACTGTTTATGAACTTCATAAACAACTGTGCCATAGTCTTGTTTGAAGTCAAATGACTCACCTGATTTTGTTTGGAACTGATCAATTTCATCATCTTCTTGATCCTCTTGACTAAGAAAAACTTGATGCCCATCATTCAAGCCCATTAGGTTAATGTGGGTATCGTCTTCTTGATCATTAGAAGTGGATGTTTCGGCATAGTTTTCTTGAAATGGAGGTCTGATTTCTGGATCAGAATTGGCCTTGCCAACGTTTGGGTTTGGATTTCTCCTAAAATTGGGATTCCTGATAGGGTTTTTTTGCGGTGCTTCCCATGATGCTTTTCTCTCCACTGATTCCACCCTATCACCCAGTCTCTTCATACCATTAAGTATTGCATCAAGTTTTTGATCAAAGGCTGAAGGTTCTTCTTTGTATATGTTTCTCTTTTCTAATCTTGCCCTGTTTCTTTTAGCAATCAGGTTTGCTTCCACTGTGACAACAACCTTTTGGGCCTCTTCTAGGCTTTCAGGGGCTCTTTCCTTCAACTGATATGCCATGTCAGGATCAAATCCATCTGGGAATTTGTACAAGGCCAAATCAGGAGGAGGTCTTAAGTTTTGTGGTATTGCATTGTATACATTGTTGAACCTAGCACAATACTCCAGGACGGTCTCTTGAGGACCCCTCTTGATTGTGTCATATTCACCAAGTATGTGCAGTGGATCTTTCTTTTTCTCCCATCTGTTAGTAAAGGCTTGATAAAGCTCATCAGGGGTTGTGATGGTATTTGCTACAAGCGATCTAAGCCAGGTTCTAACATCACCTGTCAAGATCTGGACAAAGATTCTCATTCTCACACTATCATCATCGATTTCATAGTTTTCAAAGTGATCTTGCATCCTCTTAGCATGTTGAATAGCAGAGTAAGGGCCAGTGGAGTCAAAATATGAGATTTTGGTTTGGTAATCCTAGGGTAAAGCTGCAGGATTAGCAAGCAGCTGCAAGGGTGCATATCTGTTGGCCATATTTACAGGGTTTAAAGGATTAACAGGGGCAACTGGGATAATAGGAACGATGGGTACCACAGGGGTAACAGGTAAGGGTGAACCTAGAGTGTTGGTCAGGGGAATATGTGCAGAGGATGAAGATGTGAGAGGAGGGCTTTTAGATGTGGATGGTGAACTAGGGGAACCGGGGGTGGACCGAAAAAGTACCTTGATTGGGGTTGAAACGGGGTTGGGATGAACTGTATTTGTAGTCAAATAAGCAAGCTTCTCCTGCCTTTGCTGCTTCCTAATGATTCTAGGGATGGTATTGGGATTATCCAAAATAGTGGGTGGATTAGGGTCAGGATTTGACCTTGTATACCGTGGATTCTTCTTGGGAGCCAGCTTCTAACTGTTTTTAGGATTTTATAGGAAGTTTTTTTTTATATCTACAAGGCCTGAATAAGATTTTTGGAATGGCTATATATATTTCAAAGCTAATATGAAGATTGACTGAAACAACTCTTCCCTAAAGCTGTTAATGTAACACAGAAACAGTTTTGAGGGTTTCCTGATAGATTTCAGGCTTGATTTATAGCTTTGGGAGATGTATAGTAATTAGAAAATCCTAAGTCCCCAGTGGAGTCGCCATTTATGTTAACACCCAGGTTGTTCCCTTTGATTCTAAGGGAATACGGCCGGGGTAACCACTAACCAATCTTTGGATTACAGTTTCTAGCCAAACTATAATCAGAGAGGGCTCTCTCTTTAAGGTTTGTCTCTTTTCTGTGGAGATTTCAGGCTAGCTATGAAGTGAGGGTTTTTGGTTTATGTTTTGGTTGAGGGATGTCTTTCTGTACTTAAAGTGAGAAATCTGCAGATAAGGTTAGTCCATTGGGTAATGGAGTCTGTGGCTACAGGTGGTTTGAAAATCTGAGTTGAGTAACTGAAATTACAGGGCCATTTAAATACTTCATAAAACAAATTGAGATTGTGATGATGATATGTAAACAACCAGTGAAAAGCAATTAAGAATTTTTCACTAAGCTGGGGTGTGAGAAGGAGATATATGCCTCAGGAGCAAACTTGAATTCCTGAAATATTTATCACTGTGAGAGATATAGTTTGAAAGTGCAGCAATTAAGAATTACACCTTATTTACTATAACTGAAGAAAACATTCATAACAGCTTAGATTGAGTTCAGGGTAATCTGTGATTAAATCCTGGAACTATTCTTTTTCTCTACCATTAACTGTAAAGCTTAGAACATGGAAGAGAGATGATAAGACTACAAAACATATAACACAAAGTTTTAAAGGAAAACGTATTTGTGCTATGAAATACGCGGGAATCCTATAACTTTCAGCTAACCACCACAATGCATCAAGGAACACAGAGCTTTGGAAATTCCATCAGCCTTTGTATTACTTCTCTGAGAATTTACAGCAACGGAAATCTAGAATAGAAATCAACAACAACCCCTGCAAACTCATGCGAGGGGGAATTTATATAAAAAATGTCTCATACAAAAATATCTCAGGCATTAAGTCATCTGAGAAATAAATATCTTCATCACTTCGTACAACATAGTAGATAAGAAGTTATTACAGCTTTGAATACAACATAAATGCTCTTTATGTATGTCAGAAGATATTTTGACCTTTGGAGGCCACTGAGTCGGTCTGAATGTTTTGCTTTAACTCTGGAAAATGTACGCTTTGTGGCTGTCGTGCTGTAGTTTTCGGCCCTGCCACCTGTGACTGTCCGTGCTGCTGTGGTGGCCGAATAGTTTGCTGAGTTGGCTCAGCCTCTTTTCTCCATGCATGCTGATATGTCAAAAATTTCCCTGTGCATGACAACTTGCATATTTCAATGAAAAAACTTGATTTACAGGCTCTGGTTTGACAGTATTATTTGTATCAATCTGGTCCAGACTTCCTGTGTGGGCAATTGATGCCTCAAAATTGCCTCTATAGTCTCATCTGCCTCTGTGTATTTATAAAAGTTCGGAGGCACATCAAACAAATGATTGATTTCATTCATGATAAAAAACAAGTTTTCCACCCTGTTGTAGAGGATCTGCCCTGATGCTGGCCCTGATTCTGCTGAAGTGCTGGGCTTTTCTGCAATCTGATTTGCAGCAAAGGTGTTGACCCTCTTGGCATAATTTTCATGGGTAAGCAGTTTTCCTGCACTGCTTAGTATGCTGGGGAGACCTCTGTTCTGCAATGCTAGAAACATGTCCATGAATATATTGATCTCTGTCTGCATATCCTGGGTTCTCCTCTCTAATGTTTGAGTCAGGGTTCTTAAGGTCAGGACCCTTTTGACAACTGAGATGGTCTCAGTTCTGTTGGTAATGCCCATGGTGGTCAGTTGAGAACTTGTTCTGTGATTTAGCACATTGATCATTCTGTTGGCAGCATCAGGCATATTGCCAAGAGATGCTCTTGCTCTTTGGATTTCCCTATGTGCTTTTGCAATGAGCTCTGACTGCTCATGTATGGTCTCAATGTAGTGCCACTGGTCAATGATGGACTGGCCAATATTAGCCCATAGGACTGCCTTGAGCTCAGCTGTTACTTTATCAAGTGTGAGCTCTTTTTCCAGCTCATTTATCCTCTTTTTGAGAGCCTTTATCTCTCTTTCTTTTTCAGCTACAGTCTGCTTGGATTTATCATATTTTTCATTTAATTTAGCCAAAGTCTCTTTGGCTTGCTTCAGCTCTGACATTTGAGCTTCCAGGACCTGAATCTCATTCTTAAGTTTCTACATATCCAGACTTTGAGCCTGCTCTGTTGTTGGTGCAGCTGCTGATGTAGATGGTGCTGTTGGTTCTGTCTGCTGAATGGGAGGGGCAGTGGTCTTAGGAGCTTCTTCCAGATTGATTATTTCTGGAGGAGGCTGAGATGTCTGACCTCCTTCCTTTTGCTGTAATGATGCTTGTAATGCTGCCTGTGCAGCCTCTGACTCTCCCAACTTTTCTTGAGTCTGGATCAATTGTTTGTATAGAGACACCAGCAAAGTTGTGGCCTCTTGATCATGTCTCTGCTGGGCAACTTCATCTGTTTGAGGGTGAATAGTTGCTGGGATTTTAATCTTTTTCCTCAAAGCTGCCATGTCTGCATCCCTTAATTTCAATATTTCTTGTATTCCCTTGATGTCCTTAGGGGCATGCCCAATCTCTATGATTATATCTTCTAGGGCCCGGATCCTGTTTTCCTTTGCTTGAGAGGAGGCCCTCTCCAACTCCAGCTGGGCAGCTGTATTGTTTAGGCTATTTTCTAGCCTGTAATTATCCAAGGTCTTGTCTGCCAAGGAAGCATACACCATCTCACCCGTTTGTTTGTGCAATTCTATTTTGTCCATTGGGTGGATGTCTTTGGCAAGGACCTCAAGATTGGTCCTCAAGTAGTCTAAAGGAGACTGTGGCTACAATGTAGTTGGCATAAAGTGACTCATGATCATCTTGCCTTCCTGAACATCATATGCAGACATGAGTCTTTGTTGATTAGTGGGAGCCATTTTCAATAAATGATTGTATAGCTGTATTTTTATGGGCTCATTCCTCTTTTTAATGTCAATGAACTGCTGTTTGATGCCCAGTTCACCTTCTCTCTTCTGGCTTAAGGAGCTAACTTCTCCTCCCACTGTCCTCTCTTGTTCCTACTGGAAGGAACTTGCAGATGCCTCCATGCTAGGTGGGCCCATGCCTAATGACTGTCCTATTGGCATTTCCTCCTCTGAAAGAGGATTCATTCTATGCCTCTTCTCCCCATGACTTATTGATGTTGTCATGGGAGTTTCTCTGTCCCTCTTTCTGCTTATGTCCTCCTTTTGTGGAGTTTGGAGGACTGAACTTCAACTGTTGTCTCTTGCCTAGGAGGCACCATTTGTGGTGTCTGCTGTTCAGTAACAATTGGGGCCTCAGCTGCCTTTTCCTGCAGTAATGGCTGCTCTTTCTCTTGCTTCCCCTCTTGTGGTTGTTGTACCTATTGTTGTTGCTGTTGTACCTCCTCATGAGGTGGCTGTTCTGGTTCCATCTCTTTCTCCTTTCCTTTGGCAGAGGTTTGCTCAGTAACCTTGGCTGCTTGCTGATTTGCTGTGGAGGAAGATGCAACTATTCCCACTTGAGTGCTTGGAAGGGTGAACACCGATGCAGAAAGCTCTAGATCAGCCATCTTTAGAGATTTCTTCGTGCTCTTTCATTTAGTTCTTCTTGTGTAATGGGTTCCTCTAAGGTGCCCCTCTTCCATTTTACTTGGTTTGCATATTTTTCTACATGTGGCAACCTCACATGGTCATAGCTGGACAGCCTATACCTGACCCTTCTCAAAGTTACAAAGTGGTTGGGGTCATAAGGTTTCCAGAGGAAACTGGTTTTCAAGCCAAGGCCTTCTAGCATTCTATCTGCTTCTACCCAGCCTTCCTCCCTTTTGTTATAGAGAAAGTGGCCCAATTGGTTTCTTACCTTCAGCTGTGCTTTCTTGCCTTTGCCTGAGAAGTTCTTCACATCAGCATTTCCAAATTGCCTGAAGTATTCAAGGGCAAACAGCCTCATAGGCACATATCTGGGCAATCTGTATGGGGGTAACTCACAGCCATATATCCTAATAACTGTGCGATGTTGGTAAAAATACCAATCCCCAATGCTGTATGATTTTGACAAGTGAAGGAGTCTCTGCATCTCATCGGTTAATCTTGGAGGAGGTGAGCTCAGAAGCAGAGACATGGCTGGATGGATAAAGAGATCTATGAACCCACAGTAAGTGTATGGAGAATAGGATCTGCAGTGGAAAGCAGAGGTCCAATACACTACTGACCTTGGATTGCCCTGTGCATCCACTCTTTTCATAGGAAAAGAGAACTTCTCATGTTGATAGAATAGAATCAAGTGGTAGATGTAGGAGGTGTATCTGAACATCCTCTCCCTTGCCAGGTTCATCAGCTGCTCATGAATTTTGTCTGAAATGTAAGTGGCATAGTCATAGAAGATTGGAGTTTTGCCAGGGGAAAACATGAGCATCATCACCAACACAGTTTCATCCATATACTCAATTGAGTTATACCCTAGAATGGGGCTAATCATATCAGCAAGGTCCCTGCCCAATTGGTTTAGGTAAACATGAGCAATGGGAGGGTACATCACAGTGTCAGAATCAATGTATAACTGATTAAATTTGGTGATCTGAGCATCTGTCAGTTGGGCTCCCTGCTGTATCAGATCAACCAGTGATAGAGGAACCAATTTCTTCTCTGTTTTGAACTGCAACATCTCTCTGATGGCCTCAGGTGTAATATAGAAAACAACTGCACCTGAAGGGTCAAGCACAGCCCTTTGGGTGGCATCATAATTTTCATCACACAGGTGAATTAGGTCAGGAAATTGATTGACCTGAGGGAGTTTAAAGATTGGGAGGAAGGAATCCCAAATGCCCAGTATGTCTGTTCCAGCCTCATGCTTGTTTTTTAGTTCATTTAGCAGGTGGATGTGGAACTTGCTGCGCATTAGTGTTTCCTCTGAAATTTGATAATCCAAATCTGCTAATGCCTTCCACTCCAATTCTCTCTGGGGGGCATTTAAAGGGGCAATATTGAGGGCTATAGGAGCTACTGGTGGATCCATGGTTTCTTTTAGGATTTTGTTGGTATGTTAACTTGTGCTGCTGTGCAGAGCAACAAAAGAGTGTTTCTTGAAGGGAGAGGTGATTAATTGATGAACAGAGGAAAAGAGGGTCAATTTGCAGCAACTGAAATACTGCTTTAAACGTGAATAGGGCAACTGTCTGTCCTTATTGTCTTTTTCTCAGCCCGAGGGTGTAATTCGGATTACCAGTTCGCGACTGCGCAAACAGAGTGCGTTTTTTTATGGATTCTTTGGAAAATGAGGCTTAGCTGGTGAATTTCGTCATTCTAGGTGTAGATGGAGAGCAAGCACAGTGGGATTACCGGTGAATTATATGTATTTTCACAGTTTTAAGCTTCCTTGGCAATTTACAGACAAAACCAGGTGGATGAAGGATTCTCAAGGATAAATACCTGGTTTTCAGAGAGCAATGGACAGGAATGCAGGTGGAAATGGTGCACCGACGGTCTCCAGGTCGAGTTCTGCAGGTTGGTGCGCAGTTGGACATGAAGAATGCATGTAGGTGCAACAGTCGTTTTTTGTAAAAAAGTGCAAAAAACACGAAATTTTGGCTATAATATTGATTTTTGGAAATTTGGCGCGTTTTTTGGATGACGTCAGCATGACGTCATAGGTGGGGTCAGGGCCGGATGACGTCAGCATGACGTCATCGGGTGACGTGGCGGCATATGAGAGGTCCACGGGGATGATGCGGTGGCAGACAGGTGGAGCAATGGCGGGCGGGGCGTACCGACGCGGCGCTGACGTGGTGATGACGCTGGCAGTGACGTTTGCAGGGCGGGTTGGCGGAAACCGGAAACCGCAGGCGGTATTATATCGCACCGCCTTCCATACGGAAGCGGTAATGTCAGAGGTACCTCCGATACAACATGGGGGTGATGCATGGCCGAGGCCTGACGTCACCCTCTGATAGATATCGGACGGTATCGTTCGGACGTCGGGGCTGGTCCGATATCCATGTGGGCCGTCGGATCAAAGGCAGCGGATCGGACGGTTGACGGATTGCTGAAGTGGCCGGACGATACGGACGTGGGCGGGATTAAAATAATATTAGTTTTTGGGATGTGCGCCCGGTGGAAAACTTTGGAATGTGGCGGATTACATGGTTTTTCAATGTATTTTTGTAGAAATGCGAATAGCGCCCGAACTTTGGGTAATATGAAAAAATTGGGTTTTTCATATGTTTTTTGCGAAAATGCGCATGGCGCTAAGACTTTGGGTAAATGGAGAAAGTGGGTTTTTATGCGTATTTTGCAAATGAAGCGGGTTAGGGGGAACAAAATGGGTTTTATAAAGTTTTTGGCATGTGAAGGGGTTAAAGGGCATGGATAACTTCTGAAAGGGGGAAAAAGTGGTAAGGCTTAGGGTTCTTAAGCTGGCCTGATGCCAATTTAATCCCTGACTATGAACATATGGCTATAAGGCCAAGGGGGGGGGGGGGGGGTATTTATAAAACGTTTGGGGTTTATACACCATAGTGTTATAATAGTAGGGAAAAGGTGAATAGGGGATTTAGATAAATAGAAGTTAGGGGTTAATATGGGGGGAAAATGTAAATGAGGAGTGATATCGCTAAGTTTAATTGAAAATCACTTAGCTTAGGGAGTAGATCAAAATGAAAAGAATCTTAGACAAGAAATGTGGTTTCCAAAGGAATAAGAACCACCATAAAACCTCAAATTCTCCCATGAGTCTCAACTGATGGAGGGATGTTAGTAATGAAAGTAAAAGGGGATAATGGGAAATTAGACATGCTCCTTTGCTTTGCTGCAACATGATGGAGAAGAGGACCTTCTCAATCCACTGATGTTCCTTTGTAAACAGGTTATCAAACATTTCATTTAAAAGGAATGACACTTCTGCAACCCCATCTACCTACCCATCTATTTGGCTAGCATTTTGATTTCTTCATGGAGGGTGCACTTAGACTTGCAGACCCTTTGTGTGCCTTTTCTTTTCCTTTGGCTTTTTCTTTTGATTTCCTATCTAGTACTGCCCTTATTTCTTCCAAGGCCCCAGATTAAGCAGTTGGGAACCTTAATTCTCTACCTAACTATTTGTCTGCCAAGATTAAACAGTTTGGACAGACTTCTTTCTCTATTCTACAACAGAAAATTGAAACATGGCATGATCCAGATTAGGCTGTTGGACCATCCATCAAAATTTGAGTAAACATGAAACTATGTACACACCTTGTTTTCTTGGAAATATGGGATCTTTGTACCATCAAAGCAGAGCATATTTGGCTTTTGAATTTGCCAATCATGAAATATGAAACCTATTGGTATAGGTATCCAACAGTGGCTCCACATGGGGATGGTTTTTCTTCTTGAAAGACCAAGAACAACAGGTCAGAATGCCTTGGCTCTTTGACTTTTCTTTAGCAAAACTTGGAGTCTTTTCTTCTTTGAAACATCAAAACTGTCAACTGTCATATTTGCAAAACTTGCTGAACTACAGCCTTTTCCTGCTTCTGCAAGATCCTTGAAACTAAGTTATTCACATGCTGAAAAAGAACACTATACACAGTAAATTATGTACAAGGGAGCAGCCATGCTATATTCATGGAAGGTAGTCAAAATAGTGCTTCAGCATCCTGCCATTCACAGGCCCTTCATCCAGATCAGTTTCATCAAGATTCTTAAGAAAGTAAGTGTTGTTTCCTTGTACTGCTTGGATGATAAATGGTCCTCTCCAAAGGGAATCAAATTTTCCATGTTTTCCTTTATCTTCCCTTCTTGAATCCCATTTGAGAACTTTGTCACCCATGTTGAAATCCTCAGCCTTAGTTCTTCTGTCAAAAGCTTTCTTCAGCTTCTCTTGTAGGATTTGAACTCTGTTATAAACTTGGTCTCTAGTTTGTTGTAAACAGATAATTTGATTCACCCTCCTTTGCATATCATTGGGCTCAGCTTGACTTTCTTGAAGTAGTTTCATAACAGGGATCCCTAGTGATGAAGGAAATTTGGCTTCTAATCCATAGACTAACTCATATGGGCTGACCCCTATTGATCTCTTGGTTGTTAGTCTATCTGCCCATAAGGCATTCACAAGTTTCTTATGCCAATTCTTCTTGTTTTCCTCCAATACCTTCTTTATGATGTTTACAAGGCTTTTATTTGATGACTCAGCAAGGCCATTTCCTTGGGGATAGTATGCAGTGGAATGGCCCAAAGTAATGTGGAATTTGTGGCAGAAGTTTACCATCTTCTTAGATCTAAAAGCAGCAGCATTGTCTGTTATTATCTTATCAGGACATCCAAATCTAGCAAGGATATTGGCCTCAAGGAACTGAATGATAGTGGAGTCATTTGCTTGTCTACATGGGATTGCCTCAATCCATTTGGTGAAGTAGTCTGTAGCTGTTAGAATCCATCTATGCTGGCCTGAAGATGAGGGATGAATTTCCCCAATGAAATCCAAGCCCCATTGCTGAAAAGGTTTCTCTGTTGCAACAGGCCTCAAAGGAAGTGGCAGCAGCTTTCTCTTTCCCTCAAACACTTGGCATTTATGACATGCAGTAGTAAATTTCTTGATATCAGAGAAAACAGTGGGCCAATAATAACCAGCTCTCAATATCTTATCCACAGTGGACTTCCAATACAAATGTCCACCACAATTACCTGCATGAAAGTCTTCCATGATTTTGTTAGTCTCATTTTCAGTCAAACAGTTTAACAAGATGCCCTCATGGTTTTTCCAAAACAGATTGCCATCCATAACACAAAATTTTGAAGCTTTCATTTTTAAGAACCTACATTTAGTTCTGGACATCCCTGGGGGAGCACACAGGTTTTGTAACACATAACAGATATCAGAATACCAGGGGGATTGTTCAAAGGCTACATTGATCTTTGGAGTCGCCAGCTCCGGTTCACTGTCCAGTTGGTTGATGTCCAAGGCTTGGAAATTTGTTTCAGACATTAATTTGGCCAAGCCCTGCCCTTTTATCAGTTTTGTAGGTTTTATTTCAATATCAAATTCCAAAATGTTGGCAATCCATTTTCCTCTTCTACCTTCTAAGTTCTCTTGAGTAAGTATGTCTTTCACAATTGGGCTTGGTACATAGGCTATAACATGGGAGTATAGGATGTAGATCCTAAAGTCTTTAATAGCTTTGACCAAAGCATATGCTTGCTTTTCCATGATCTGGTATTTTAGGGGCGCATCTCTAAGAGCTTTACTAAAGAAAGCAATGGGTTTCTCATTTCCTTGATCATCTTTCTGTAATAAAATAGCAGCAATCGTGTGTTGGGAGGCAAAGGAAAATATGATAAATTCCCTATCAAATTGTGGATTTGTTAGAACTGGAGTTTGGGTGAGGGCCACCTTTATTCCTTCAAATGCTTGACTTGCTTCTACTGACCATTTTACTTTTGAATCCTTTTTAAGCATGTTATTGAGTAGTCTGCTTAATTCGGCCAGATTTGGGATGAATCTCCTTAGGAAGTTGATTTTTCCCAAAAAGGCTTGTAATTCCTTCACATTTCTTGGATGAGGCATTTGTAAGATGGCTTGGATTCTGTCTGGGTCAATCCTAATTCCATCTTTAGAAATAATGTGACCCAAAAGTTTGCCTTCCTCCAATCCAAACAGGGATTTCTTGGGATTTAAGGAAATTCCATATTTTCTATAAGTTATGAATATTTGTCTTAGATGTTTCAAATGTTCTTGGTCAGATTTGGAAAAAGGTGTGAGGTCATCTAAATAAATGACAAGGAAGTCATGAATCTCTTTGGCAAAAGCAATATCCATTGCTCTTTGGAATGTGGCCCCTGCATTTTTCAACCCAAAAGGCATTTTAACATATTTGAAGGTTCCCCATGGGGTTGTAAATGCTGTTTTGTCCTGATCATCAGGATGTACTAAGATCTGGTTGAAGCCTGAGAATCCATCAAGTAAAGAAATTCTTGGGGCCCCCACTACTCTCTGCAAAATGTGATCCATCTTGGGCAAGGGGTAATTATCTTTCAAGGACACTTGATTCAAGTTCCTTAGATCAACACAGAGCCTTATTTCACCGGTTTTCTTTCTTGTAGGGACTAAGTTTGAAATCCAATCAGAGAATCTGATTGGTGCTATGATGCCAGCCTTAAACATCTTTTGTACTTCTTGTTCCATTGCTGGGAGAAGCATAGGATTGATTCTCCTAAGTTTTTGTTTAAAGGGTTTTTGATCTGGCTTGAGAGGGATGGTGTGTTGAATTACAGAGGTGTCATAGGATTTTAAATCCTCATAACTCCAAGCAAAGACATCCTGGAACTCCTTGAAAAGGTCAATGTATTTAGGCTTTTGATCAGGGGGTAATGCAGCAGACAGCTTTATGATTTTGGGTTGTTCAGCAGTCCCAATGTTGCACTCTTCTATGGCAGTGTTGAGGGGCTGCATTTTTGGCTTGCTGGGAACATCATTGGAGTCGAAAATGTCTTCTAAAGGAGCTAAGCCAGTGGGAAGAAAATTGTCCTTCAATTGTATAACTTCAGCTTCATCATCAGCTGTCTCCTCACAATTAATTTGTTGAATTTCTAGTATGTTGTCTTTGTTAAAAATTGTAGGATGTAGCATTTGGTTAGCTGTTTTAGGTGATATTGCTTTGTTATTCTGTTCATACTGTATTTGTGATTGACTTGCTCTTTCATGTATTTGTGATTGACTCGCTCTTTCATGTATTTGTGATTGACTTGCTCTTTCAGTGTCAATATTTAGTCCTGAAAATTCTTGCTGCAAAGTCAAGAAATTGTTTATTTGCATGTCATCATCAAACACTTGCCAATCCTTGACATTGTTTGGGATAGATGGTCTGTGTTTTATCTCGGCTGTAAAAAAGTGGTGGGGCTCAAAGGGTAACTTACAGGTACTTGCAAATGTGGCCAAACTATGAGCATGAAGGTTGTGGGTTCTAGGGATTTTGGTAATCTGAAATTCAGTGAATGAATTTAGTAATTCAGCAGCAGCAGACCTATAAGACCTCAGTCTTTTGTCATTGGTGACAAAATTACCCTTTACTTGTTGGATGACTAGGTCTGAATCTCCTAGGATGGAGACTTTTATGGCTTGTAGGGATTTTACTAGCTTGAGGCCTAGTAAGAGAGCTTCATATTCAGCCATATTGTTAGTGCACGTGAAGTTCAGTCTATAAGCTCTGCCCTCTGCATGACTGTTTTGTTTATTGTGTATCCAGACTCCAGCTCCTGCCCCTAACTTGTTGACTGATCCATCAAACTCGAGGAACCATAGGATCTCTTGTTCTAGGGGAGATTTAATAACTTCTCTATGGTATGGGACAAGGATAATTTTAGGGGCGAATGTTCGCCCTTTGGCGAAATTAAGGGGTTTTCAATTTTTAGTGGGCGAATATTTTCTATCATAGTATATTTTTACAAATCACCTCAAATAGCCCACCTTATTTTAAGGGAGAGGGTAAAAAAGGTAAATTTAGCCCTTGAAATTAGGACTTACAACCTTCCATTCACCCATTTTCAAGAATAGGTTTTATTTAAGTGAATCCATTTGCCCATTTTCAAGACTAGGTTTTATTTAAGTGAATCCTATGGGCCAAATACCATATTTATAAAAGAGGTATGGTAAATTACTAAAATTATAAATAAATGAGAGGTATGGTAAATAAATAAAACATTTTTTATATTTACTCCATAAGTCACCTTATATACATGTAAGGGTGTAAACAAATAAAAATATAAGTAAAGTGGAGGTATGGTAAATAAATAAAACGTCTTTTTATACTTACTCAAAAGGTATGGTAAATAAATAAAAATATAAATAAACTAGACGTATCGTAAATAAATAAAACCTCTTTTTATATTTAGTCCATAACCCTCGTTCTATTTATGAAGGCTCAAGAAAGAGGTTTTATTTAAGTGAATCCTATGGGCCAAATACCATATTTGTAAAAGAGGTATGGTAAATTAATAAAAATATAAATAAATGAGAGGTATGGTAAACAAATAAAACATTTTTTTATATTTACTCCATAAGTCACCTTATATTTACGAACACTGAAAAAATGGGTTATATTTAGGTGAAAACTATGGCCAAAATACTATGGGACAAATACCATGGACTAGATTGTTATTAATACCATGCAAAAAACCATTATTAACCCTAATATTAGAATTAATAAAAATAAAAATGGCACATGGTATTGACCCATGGTATTCACCAAAATGGCACATGGTATTGACCCATGGTATTCACCAAAATGGCACATGGTATTGACCCATGGTATTCACCTGGAATGTAGCCTATTTAAATGGGGGAATTAAACCAGCATGTAGCCTATGCTAAGATTCACTAGGAATTTACAAAGTTTTATTATTTAGTGAAAGACTCGCCAAGATCTTACAAGATTTTATAATTGAGTAAAATATTCGCCATACCTGGTGAGAGATTCACCAAAAAATTATATATACATATTATATTACTGATAAAATCGCCTTCCATTTTTCCTATATACCATGGAGATTCGCCCATTTATTATATTTATAAATTTGGGGGGGTTCTTAAAATTTTCCCTGGTCTGGGATTGTAAGTTGAAGTTCTGGTTTTTCATTTAGTTCATCTTTCAGAACAGTCTCATCACTTGTTTGAATCAGCTTTACTTCTAGGACAGCAGCATTTTGTTCAATACAGCCCTGATCTTGTTTTAGTGTCTTGGTTTCATCATTATTTGTAAGACCTGAATTATCATTGAAGAGAATGTATGAATCTATATCAGAATGGACAGCATATATGGGAAAGTTTTGAGGTTTCTCTTCACTGCTGACCATGTATTTCATGAGTGATTCTCTATATAGTCTCTTGGGTTGACCGAAGACTGTGATTGTGGCATATGACATGTCTAACTATAAGGAACCTTGGAGTTTAGCCCCCCATGACCTTGATAACAACATTCCATATTTGGGTGGGATATCAGCAACTACAACATCCATTAAGATTGTTTTGTTTGGATATTGGACAAGGGATACACATAAGTCTTTTATCAAGCCTAAACACTTAACTTGGCTGGAGTCAAATGAGAACAGGTCCTTATATGGTCTTGTAATGTCTAGCTTGAGCCTCTCCATCACTGATTTAGGCATAAGATTATGAGAAGCACCTGAATCAAACATTGCATTGTGTAGTATCTTGTCATGCACATGTAAACTAACATAGAAAGGTAAGATCCCTGTGACTACTGTTTTTCCATCAACCTCTGGACCGAACAACAATTCTGGGGTGTCATCCAACACATTGACATTATCTTTGCTGTGAGTGAGTTGAAGGGATTTCTTAATCTGTTGTTTGTAGATGTCATGCTTGGCTAATTCTGAGAGAGGGATAGCCACTTTCAGTTTGCCAATTTCAGCTTCCAAGTCAAAAGGTTTTTCAGTTTGAAACTTAGTGTTGTGGGCAGCAACCTTTTCTTTGTTCACTATGTTTTCTTCTTGGTTCTTACCTTGATCTTGAGGCTTGTCCTTTGCACTCATCTCTTGGGGACGGTCACTTGGATTAGGCTGCAAAGAAGATGCAGCCAGCGGCTGTTGTGGTGTGGGAAGTTGTTCAGCAACTTCTTCAACAGTTACCTCTTTTGTAAGTGAATCAGTTGTGTTGATTGGTTCGGTGACTATGGCTCTTTTAGGCTGCAGCCTGTCCTTTGTTTTTTCAGGCTGTGTTACGTTTACAGTTCTACTTCTTAGTTTGTACTGTTTATGAACTTCATAAACAGCTGTGTCATAGCCTTGTTTGAAGTCAAATGACTCACCTGATTTTGTTTGGAACTGATTAATTTCATCATCTTCTTGATCCTCTTGACTAAGAAAAACTTGATGCCCATCATTCAAGCCCATTAGGTTAATGTGGGTATCATCTTCTTGATCCTCTTGACTAAGAAAAACTTGATGCCCATCATTCAAGCCCATTAGGTTAATGTGGGTATCATATTCTTGATCATTAGAAGTGGATGTTTCGGCATAGTTTTCTTGAAATGGAGGTCTGATTTCTGGATCAGAATTGGCCTTACCAATGTTTGGGTTTGGATTTCTCCTAAAATTGGGATTCCTGATAGGGTTGTTTTGCGGTGCTTCCCATGATGCTTTTCTCTCCACTGATTCCACCCTATCACCCAGTCTCTTCATACCATTAAGTATTGCATCAAGTTTTTGATCAAAGGCTGAAGGTTCTTCTTTGTATATGTTTCTCTTTTCTAATCTTGCCCTGTTTCTTTTAGCAATCAGGTTTGCTTCCACTGTGACATCAACCTTTTGGGCCTCTTCTAGGATTTTAGGGGCTCTTTCCTTCAACTGATATGCCATGTCAGGATCAAATCCATCTGGGAATTTGTACAAGGCCAATTCAGGAGGAGGTCTTAAGTTTTGTGGTATTGCATTGTATACATTGTTGAACCTAGCACAATACTCCAGGACGGTCTCTTGAGGACCCCTCTTGATTGTGTCATATTCACCAAGTATGTGCAGTGGATCTTTCTTTTTCTCCCATCTGTTAGTAAAGGCTTGATAAAGCTCATCAAGGGTTGTGATGGTATTTGCTGCAAGCGATCTAAACCAGGTTCTAACATCACCTGTCAAGCTCTGGACAAAGATTCTCATTCTCACACTATCATCATCGATTTCATAGTTTTCAAAGTGATCTTGCATCCTCTTAGCATGTTGAATAGCAGAGTAAGGGCCAGTGGAGTCAAAATATGAGATTTTGGTTTGGTAATCCTGGGGTAAAGCTGCAGGATTAGCAGGCAGCTGCAAGGGTGCATATCTGTTGGCCATATTTACAGGGTTTAAAGGATTAACAGGGGCAGCTGGGATAATAGGAATGATGGGTACCACAGGGGTAACAGGTAAGGCTGAACCTAGAGTGTTGGTCAAGGGAATATGTGCAGTGGATGAAGATGTGAGAGGAGGGCTTTGAGATGTGGATGGTGAACTAGGGGAACTGGGGGTGGACCGAAAAAGTACCTTGATTGGGGTTGAAACGGGGTTGGGATGAACTGTATTTGTAGTTAAATCAGCAAGCTGCTCCTGCCTTTGCTGCTTCCTAATGATTCTAGGGATAGTGTTGGGATTATCAACAATAGTGGGTGGATTAGGGTCAGGATTTGACCTAGTATACCGTGGATTCTTCTTGGGAGCCAGCTTCTAACTGTTTTTTGGATTTTATAGGAAGTTTTTATATCTGCAAGGACTGGATAAGATTTTTGGAATGGCTATATATATTTCAAAGCTAATATGAAGATTGACTGAAACAGCTCTTCCCTAAAGCTGTTAATGTAACACAGAAACAGTTTTGAGGGTTTCCTGACTGATTTCAGGCTTGATTTATAGCTTTGGGAGATGTATAGTAATTAGAAAATCCTAAGTCCCCAGTGGAGTCGCCATTTATGTTAACACCCAGGTTGTTCCCTTTGACTCTAAGGGAATACGGTCGGGGTAACCACTAACCAATCTTTGGATTACAGTTTCTAGCCAAACTATAATCAGTGAGGGCTCTCTCTTTAAGGTTTGTCTCTGTTCTATGGAGATTTCAGGCTAGCTATGAAGTGAGGGTTTTTGGTTTATGTTTTGGTTGAGGGATGTCTTTCTGTACTTAAAGTGAGAAATCTGCAGATAAGGTTAGTCCATTGGGCAATGGAGTCTGTGGCTACAGGTGGTTTGAAAATCTGAGTTGAGTAACTTAAATTACAGGGCCATTTAAATACTTCATAAAACAAATTGAGATTTTGATGATGATATGTAAACAACCAGTGAAAAGAAATTAAGAATTTTTCACTAAGTTGGGGTGTGAGAAGGAGATATATGCCTCAGGAGAAAACTTGAATTCCTGAAATATTTATCACTGTGAGAGATATAGTTGAAAGTGCAGCAATTAAGAATTACACCTTATTTACTATAACTGAAGAAAACATTCATAACAGCTTAGATTGAGTTCAGGGTAATCTGTGATTAAATCCTGGAACTATTCTTTTTCTCTGCCATTAACTGTAAAGCTTAGAACATGGAAGAGAGATGATAAGACTACAAAACATATAACGCAGAGTTTTAAAGGAAAACTTATTTGTGCTATGAAGTACGCGGGAATCCTGTAACTTTCAGCTAACCACCACAATGCATCAAGGAACACAGAGCTTTGGAAATTCCATCAGCCTTTGTATTACTTCTCTGAGAATTTACAGCAACGGAAATCTAGAATAGAAATCAACAACAACCCCTACAAACTCATGCGAGGGGGAATTTATATAAAAAATGTCTCATACAAAAATATCTCAGGCATTGAGTCATCTGAGAAATAAATATCTTCATCACTTCATACAACATAGTAGATAAGAAGTTATTACAGCTTTGAATACAATCATGAATGCTCTTTATGTATGTCAGAAGATATTTTGACCTTTGGAGGCCACTGAGTCGGTCTGAATGTTTTGCTTTAACTCTGGAAAATGTACGCTTTGTGGCTGTCGTGCTGTAGTTTTTGGCCCTGCGACCTGTGAATGTCCGTGCTGCTGTGGTGACCGAATAGTTTGCTGAGTTGGCTCAGCCTCTTTTCTCCATGCATGCTGATATGTCAAAAATTTTCCTGTGCATGAAAACGTACATATTTCAATGGAAAAACTTGATTCCCAGGCTCTGGTTTGACAGTATTATTTGTATCAATCTAGTCCAGACTTCCTGTGTGGGCAATTGATGCCTCAAAATTGCCTCTATGGTCTCATCTGCCTCTGTGTATTTATAAAAGTTTAGAGGCACATCAAACAAATGATTGATTTCATTCATGATAAAGAACAAGTTTTCCACCATATTGTAGAGAGTCTGCCCTGATGCTGGCCCTGATTCTGCTGAAGTGCTGGGCTTTTTTGCAATCTGACTGGCAGAAATGGTGTTGACCCTCTTGGCATAATTTTCATGGGTAAGCAGTTTTCCTGCATTGCTTAGTATGCTGGGGAGACCTCTGTTCTGCAATGCTAGAAACCTGTCCATGAATCTATTGATCTCTGTCTGCATATCCTGGCTTCTCCTCTCTAATGTTTGAATCAGGGTTCTTAAGGTCAGGACCCTTTTGACTACTGAGATGGTCTCAGTTCTGTTGGTAATGCCCATGGTGGTCAGCTGAGAACTTGTTCTGTGATTTAGCACATTGATCATTCTGTTGGCAGCATCAGGCATATTGCCAAGAGATGCCCTTGCTCTTTGGATTTCCCTATGTGCTTTTGCAATGAGCTCTGACTGCTCATGTATGGTCTCAATGTAGTGCCACTGGTCAGTGATGGACTGGCCAATATTGGCCCATAGGACTGCCTTGAGCTCAGCTGTTACTTTATCAAGTGTGAGCTCTTTTTCCAGCTCATTTATCCTCTTTTTGAGAGCCTTTGTCTCTCTTTCTTTTTCAGCTACAGTCTGCTTGGATTTATCATATTTTTCATTTATTTTAGCCAAAGTCTCTTTGGCTTGATTCAGCTCTGACATTTGAGCTTCCAGGACCTGAATCTCATTCTTAAGTTTCTGCATATCCAGACTTTGAGCCTGCTCTGTTGTTGGTGCAGCTGCTGATGTAGATGGTGCTGTTGGTTCTGTCTGCTGAATGGGAGGGGTAGTGGTCTTAGGAGCTTCTTCCAGATTGATTATTCCTGGAGGAGGCTAAGATGTTTGCCCTCCTTCCTTTTGCTATAATGATGCTTGTAATGCTGCCTGTGCAGCCTCTGACTCTCCCAACTTTTCTTGAGTCTGGATCAATTGTTTGTATAGAGACACCAGCAAAGCTGTGGCCTCTTGATCATGTCTCTGCTGGGCAAATTCATCTGTTTGAGGGTGAATAGTTGCTGGGATTTTAATCTTTTTCCTCAAAGATGCCATGTCTGCATCCCTTAATTTCAATATTTCTTGTATGCCCTTGATGTCCTTAGGGTCATGCCCAATCTCTATGATTATATCTTCTAGGGCCCGGATCCTGTTGTCCTTTGCTTGAGAGGAGGCCCTCTCCAACTCCAGCTGGGCAGCTGTATTGTTTAGGCTATTTTCTAGCCTGTAATTATCCAAGGTCTTGTCTGCCAAGGAAGCATACACCATCTCACCCGTTTGTTTGTGCAATTCTATTTTGTCCATTGGGTGGATGTCTTTGGAAAGGACCTCAAGATTGGTCCTCAAGTAGTCTGAAGGAGACTGTGGCTGCAATGTAGTTGGCATAAAGTGACTCATGATCATCTTGCCTTCTTGAACATCATATGCAGACATGAGTCTTTGTTGATTAGTGGGAGCCATTTTCAATAAATGATTGTATAGCTGTATTTTTATGGGCTCATTCCTCTTTTTAATGTCAATGAACTGCTGTTTGATGCCCAGTTCACCTTCTCTCTGCTGGCTTGAGGAGCTAACTTCTCCTCCCACTGTCCTCTCTTGTTCCTGCTGGAAGGAACTTGCAGATGCCTCCATACTAGGTGGGCCCATGCCCAATGACTGTCCTATTGGCATTTCCTCCTCTGAAAGAGGATTCATTCTATGCCTCTTCTCCCCATGACTTATTGATGTTGTCATGGGAGTTTCTCTGTCCCTCTTTCTGCTTATGTCCTCCTTTTGTGGAGTTTGGAGGACTGAAGCTTCAACTGTTGTCTCTTGCCTAGGAGGCACCATTTGTGGTGTCTGCTGTTCAGTAACAATTGGGGCCTCAGCTGCCTTTTCCTGCTGCAATGGCTGCTCTTTCTCTTGCTGCCCCTCTTGTGGCTGTTGTACCTATTGTTGTTGCTGCTGTACCTCCTCATGAGGTGGCTGTTCTGGTTCCATCTCCTTCTCCTTGCCTTTGGCAGAGGTTTGCTCAGTAACTTTGGCTGCTTGCTGATTTGCTGTGGAGGAAGATGCAGCTGTTCCCACTTGAGTGCTTGGAAGGGTGAACACCTGTGCAGAAAGCTCTAGATCAGCCATCTTTAAGAGATTTCTTCGTGCTCTTTCATTTAGTTCTTCTTGTGTGATTGGTTCCTCTAAGGTGCCTCTCTTCCATTTTATTTGGTTTGCATATTTTTCTATATGTGGCAACCTCACATGGTCATAGCTGGACAGCCTATACTTGACCCTTCTCATAGTTACAAAGTGGTTGGGGTCATAAGGTTTCCAGAGGAAACTGGTTTTCAAGCCAAGGCCTTCTAGCATTCTATCTGCTTCTACCCAGCCTTCCTCCCTTTTGTTATAGAGAAAGTGGCCCAATTGGTTTCTTACCTTCAGCTGTGCTTTCTTGCCTTTGCCTGAGAAGTTCTTCACATCAGCATTTCCAAATTGCCTGAAGTATTCAAGGGAAAACAGCCTCATAGGCACATATCTGGGCAGTCTGTATGGGGGTAACTCACAGCCATATATCCTAATAACTGTGTGATGTTGGTAAAAATACCAATCCCCAATGCTGTATGCTTTTGACAAGTGAAGGAGTCTCTGCATCTCATCGGTTAATCTTGGAGGAGGTGAGCTCAGAAGCAGAGACATGGCTGGATGGATAAAGAGATCTATGAACTCACAGTAAGTGTATGGAGAATTGGATCTGCAGTGAAAAGCAGAGGTCCAATACACTACTGACCTTGGATTTCCCTGTGCATCCACTCTTTTCATAGGAAAAGAGAATTTCTCATGTTGATAGAATAGAATCAAGTGGTAGATGTAGGAGGTGTATCTGAACATCCTCTCCCTTGCCAGGTTCATCAGCTGCTCATGAATTTTGTCTGAAATGTAAGTGGCATAGTCATAGCAGATTGGAGTTTTGCCAGGGGAAAACATGAGCATCATCACCAGCACAGTTTCATCCATATACTCAATTGAGTTATACCCTAGAATGGGGCTGATCATATCAGCAAGGTCCCTGCCCAATTGGTTTAGGTAAACATGAGCAATGGGAGGGTACATCACAGTGTCAGAATCAATGTATAACTGATTAAATTTGGTGATCTCAGCATCTTTCAGTTGGGCTCCCTGCTGTATTAGATCAACCAGTGATAGAGGAACCAATTTCTTCTCTATTTTGAACTGCAGCATCTCTCTGATGGCCTCAGGTGTAATATAGAAAACAACTGCACCTGAAGGGTCAAGCACAGCCCTTTGGGTGGCATCATAATTTTCAGCACACAGGTGAATTAGGTCAGGAAATTGATTGACCTGAGGGAGTTTAAAGATTGGGAGGAAGGAATCCCAAATGCCCAGTATGTCTGTTCCAGCCTCATGCTGGTTTTTTAGTTCATTTAGCAGGTGGATGTGGAACTTGCTGCGCATTAGTGTTTCCTCTGAAATTTGATAATCCAAATCTGCTAATGCCTTCCACTCCAATTCTCTCTGGGGGGCATTTAAAGGGGCAATATTGAGGGCTATAGGATCTACTGGTGGATCCATGGTTTCTTTTAGGATTCTGTTGGTATGTTAACTTGTGCTGCTGTGCAGAGCAACAAAAGAGTGTTTCTTGAAGGGAGAGGTGATTAATTGATGAACAGAGGAAAAGAGGGTCAATTTGCAGCAACTGAAATACTGCTTTAAACGTGAATAGGGCAACTGTCTGTCCTTAATGTCTTTCTCTCAGCCCGAGGGTGTAATTCGGATTACCAGTTCGCGACTGCGCAAACAGAGTGCATTTTTTTATGGATTCTTTGGAAAATGAGGCTTAGCTGGTGAATTTCGTCGTTCTAGGTGTAGATGGAGAGCAAGCACAGTGGGATTACCGGTGAATTATATGTTTTTTCACAGTTTTAAGCTTCCTTGGCAATTTACAGACAAAACCAGGTGGAGGAAGGATTCTCAAGGATAAATACCTGGTTTTCAGAGAGCAATGGACAGGAATGCAGGTGGAAATGGTGCGCCGGCGGTCTCCAGGTCGAGTTCTGCAGGTTGGTGCGCGGTTGGACGTGAAAAATGCATGCAGGTGCAACAGTCATTTTTTGTAAAAAAGTGCAAAAAACGCGAAATTTTGGCTATAATATTGATTTTTGGAAATTTGGCGCATTTTTTGGATGACGTCAGCATGACGTCATAGGTGGGGTCAGGGCCGGATGACGTCAGCATGACGTCATCGGGTGACGTGGCAGCATATGAGAGGTCCACGGGGATGATGCGGTGGCAGACAGGTGGAGCAATGGCGAGCGGGGCATACCGACGCGGCGCTGACGTGGTGATGATGCTGGCAGTGACATTTGCAGGACGGGTTGGCGGAAACCGGAAACCGCAGGTAGTATTATATCGCACCGCCTTCCATACGGAAGCGGTAATGTCATAGGTACCTCCGATACAACATGGGGGTGATGCGTGGCCGAGGCTTGAAGTCACCCTCTGACAGATATCGGACGGTATCATTCGGACGTTGGGGCCGGTCTAATATCCATGTGGGCCGTCGGATCAAAGGCAGCGGATCAGACGGTTGACGGATCGCTGAAGTGGCCGGACGATACGGACGTGGGCTGGATTAAAATAATATTAGTTTTTGGGATGTGCGCCTGGCGGAAAACTTTGGAATGTGGCGGATTACATGGTTTTTCAATGTATTTTTGTAGAAATGCGAATAGCGCCCGAACTTTGGGTAATATGAAAAAATTGGGTTTTTCATATGTTTTTTGCGAAAATGCGCATGGCGCTAAGACTTTGGGTAAATGGAGAAAGTGGGTTTTTACGCGTATTTTGCAAATGAAGCGGGTTAGGGGGAACAAAATGGGTTTTATAAGGTTTTTGGCATGTGAAGGGGTTAAAGGGCATGGATAGCTTCTGAAAGGGGGAAAAAGTGGTAAGGCTTAGGGTTCTTAAGCTGGCCTGATACCAATTCAATCCCTGACTGTGAACATATGGCTATAATGCCAAGGGGGGGGTATTTATAAAACGTTTGGGGTTTATACACCATAGTGTTATAATAGTAGGGAAAAGGTGAATAGGGGATTTAGATAAATAGAAGTTAGGGGTTAATATGGGGGGAAAATGTAAATGAGGAGTGATATCGCTAAGTTTAATTGAAAATCACTTAGCTTAGGGAGTAGATCAAAATGAAAAGAATTTTAGACATAAAATGTGGTTTCCAAAGGAATAAGAACCACCATAAAACCTCAAATTCTCCCATGAGTCTCAACTGATGGAGGGATGTTAGTAATGAAAGTAAAAGGGGATAATGGGAAATTAGACATGCTCCTTTGCTTTGCTGCAATATGATGGAGAAGAGGACCTTCTCAATCCACTGATGTTCCTTTGCAAACAGGTTATCATACGTTTAATTTAAAAGGAATAACACTTCTGCAACCCCATCTACCTACCCATCTATTTGGCTAGCATTTTGATTTCTTCATGGAGGGTGCACTTAGACTTGCAGACCCTTTGTGTGCCTTTTCTTTTCCTTTGGCTTTTTCTTTTGATTTCCTATCTAGTACTGCCCTTATTTCTTCCAAGGCCCCAGATTAAGCAGTTGGGAACCTTAATTCTCTACCTAACTATTTTTCTGCCAAGATTAAACAGTTTGGACAGACTTCTTTCTCTATTCTACAACAGAAAATTGAAACATGGCATGATCCAGATTAGGCTGTTGGACCATCCATCAAAATTTGAGTAAACATGAAACTATGTACACACCTTGTTTTCTTGGAAATATGGGATCTTTGTACCATCAAAGCAGAGCATATTTGGCTTTTGGATTTGCCAATCATGAAATATGAAACCTATTGGTATAGGTATCCAACACCCTCCACCATTGTCCCTTCTTAGACGAAGCTAAAAGAGTCTTGGATAACCGTCCTGCATCACTGCAGTGACTTCCTCCTGGATACAAGAAACTCTTGTTGAGTCCATCACTAGTTGAAAATCCAACTGATACACCTTTGTTGTCAATCAAAGCACTTCTCATTGAAGATAATCCCTCTGAGTCCAGACAGGACCAAAGTCAACAGGTTGAGATGGCAGTCGACCCAATCTTGTCTTCAGAGGGTCCACCTCCAGATGATACTGTCACCAAAGAGAATGAGAATGAGACCATTCAAATTCTTTTCGTAAACACAGACTCCGATGAACATGGGGGCAATCTGCCCATTCCTTTACCACAGGAAGGAAGTTTGTCAGAGATTTACCCGGCCATTTATTTGGTCCCTCCTCCAAGTAACCTAGTCGTTTCCTTCGATTGGAATCTACTAGGAAAACCTCGCCTACCATCTAATGTCCCATTCTGAATCATAGTACAAGCTTACAAAATGATCATGGTTGGTACTATTATAGATGAAGGGGCTTCTATGAGTATCCTTTCCTCAATTGCTTGGAAAGCACTTGGTTCACCATCGCTTCTGCCTGAGATTCGAAATGTAACAAGATTTAACAAAGGAACCAGTTGACCATTAGGAATCCTTCCAAATTTGCCGATAACTTTGAGAAGGAAAATTGTTCATTTAAACGTGATGGTAGTCCAAGGACCTTTAGATTACAATCTACTCCTTGGGCGTGACTACATTTATAGCATGGGAGCTATTGTTTCCTCACTCTTTCGAGTGATGTTTTTTCCGCTTGAAGGCAGAGTGGTCCAACTCGTAGACTGGCTTTCATTCCCCGGTTCACACACAACTACTGGTCAACTTCCATCCCTAATTGGTCTTTTTTCTCAAGGAATGTCTCATCAATCTCCAGTCTGCCCACCTGATGAGCGCGAGTGATTCGGTGATCGTGACTGAAACCCAGGGGGCATGCACCATGGTCTGCTTCGGCGGGAAAACTTTAGGTATAGGGTAGGTTTTTGTGGAGGATATATGACTAGTCTGACACACCCGTCCATTTAGGAAAATTGGATTAGACTGGAATAAGATTCCCTTGTCAAAGTTATGTGAGTGGATGCGTCCCACCCTTCACCTTTGTCTATTTCGATGGACAGAGCCAAGGAAGTGTTTTGTATGCAAATGCGGATGGAGCAATCTTACAAATGCGAGAACTTTCATATGGTAACCTGAAAACACTACTTTTCTTTATACCTGGGGGCATGTAAACCTTTTGTATACAAGTGAAAAGTGACCAGCATAACTCTAACCCCGTAGTTTTTACTAACTTCAACTACTTAAGTTAGGTGATTGGTCTGATCAACCATTCACCTTTGCAAGGGCCAAATGGCACCGACAAAGTAAAGGAAGATTTTTCCTACCTAACCCTAGTAGTTAATTAACCCTTAGGACAATAGTTGGTCATTCCTAGCTTGTATACAAAAGGCTTCGGAGCAAAGTTTCGAATGGGGCAAGCTCCCTAAAAGATGAACCTATCGATGAGACATCCTTATTATACGACTTGCACGAGCAGTTTTATGCGAAATTCAAGATCTTTAAAGAATAAACCTAGCAGTGAGCATATGTTCCACCAGAGTTTAATCTCATTAAAAAATGAACCCACCTTCGGTAAATAACCATTGCAATCACAAAATTATCAGCTTTTGAACCTTGGTTGTGTTCTTACCATCACCTCCACTATTTTTTAGCCAATCATATGCTTCCATTTGATTATTTACCCCTTTTGAGGAACAACATCGACGAGTGATTCTATTAGCCACATTCTTTACACTGCCATGATTGAAAAGTTCCAAACCTTACCTGAAACTAGCTGCTATCTGAAAACATCACTCGTTTCCCAGAAAATGAGTCTCCTTTACACTCTTTTCATCTGACTCGTAAAATATGAAAAGATTGCCAAGAAATTGGCCTCTCCAGCTCGTTAAAGTGATTGGAAGTGCCATCCCTCCTCTAGATTTTAATCTTTTTGGACTTGAGAGACTATTACACAAAAATATCGAGCGTTTGTCTTGTTCGGCTCGTTAAAACTATCAAAAAGTCATCCATTTCGTATTGTTTTATACTTTTTCGGACTTAAGGGATTCTATTACGAAAAAGGAATACTGGAGTTTCCTTTCCGTCTCTTTTTAGACTCTCTAAACTTGAAAAGGAACGAGTTATCTTTGTTGTTAAACTCATTAAAACAATAGTGACAAACTTGTCCATGTAGACAAGAGCGAGTTTCACTGTCGCTAGGCTTGTTAAAACATAGCGACGGGATTGCCCGAAGGGAAAATTATATAAAAAGCATATGTTATCCTCCTCAGGCTTGACAAAAATAAAGAGGTACTGGTCAAAAATTACTGGGGAAAAATTGGGAAGAAAACTTGAAGAAACTTTATTGGTAGCAGGTCACTCTTGAACATGACACTTTCACTCCATCACCATGATCGAGTTGGGTTGGGTTATTCCATTCACCGGTCATATCACCATTGGTCCTCCGTACCATCCATTTTTGGTGTTAACGCTACCAATCCATTTCAGTGTTGCTGGTATGTTCAATAGAAGTCACTCAGAGCATTCACCAACCCAGCTTATGTCTCATCCGTTGCAATACTTTCACGCTTCATTTTTTCATGACCGCCACCCTGAACCTTGTATCATCAGATCATTTTCACCTCCACAAAATCATTTTCTCTGTTTCGTGTCGTAGATGTGGGATTCATTAAAGCCCTCCTACGATGGGTCACTTCTTGTCGACATTAGCTCATCATCCAAGAAGTCGACCTAGGAACAACTCTTTCAGTACTTTGAAGCTTGCATGCCTCAATAGCAAGTTTCTCACTTCCAGCAAGAGGTTTATATTAATGGCCTTCGATCGAAATATTTTGCGTGGTGTTCGACATCAACTCATGTATTCACACCGCGTGAACTGTGCTGCAGTACCTTGAGGGCCATTATCATTATCGGTGATTCCTCTCGTGCCTATTAACAACTTACATCATTGTCTGGTAATCAGGCGATGTATTTCCACGTTCAACACCAGAGCATCTTTTCACATGGATTGACTTGTACTTCGGGCGAAGATTGAATGAGTTTGAAGACCCCAGATCTAGTTTCATCCATCTGGGCTGCGATATATTCAGGAAAATAAAGATATCGAATGTACATCATAGCTGCACAGATAATCATCTGAGCTAAGGGATGATGGCTCTACCAGAATCATCAGTCTGCCACACAGACGGTTGTCTATCCTATGTACATGAAAATGAATTTATAAAGCTGAGCATGGGAATGCCCGCCTCAGCTAGATCATGAAAATATATTGAAGATAATGTATTGTATTGTATCTTATTACAGGTCACCTTCTAGTTCGAAAAACCTCGGATCCTCATGATAAAGCATTTCACTCGACATCAGAAGATTTACGACCTCATGCTTTAGGGGGAAACTGTTATAGACATGTTTGGGCACTGCAACCCCAATCACATATGTTCATAAAACCAAGGGCTTCTATGTCCCTAAAAGTGTTGTTTCATACCCTAAAGGAGCAAGGTCAGCTGATTACATCATCTCCCAGAAGTTCTCCATGAAAAACTACTCCAAACTGGTCAAAACTGGACCATATAGACTGCTCAGTGCTAAGGGTGTGATGCATCTCACTTGCCACATGCAAAAAGTGCGATGCATACTAAAAATCCGTTTTGTAGGGTGCGATGAGCGAGAGCAGACAAATGGTAGAGGTAGTTGGCTAGGTGGAAACCCAGAGAATCGTGTAGAAACTGCCCATTTGACACTTGCCTCTCTGAATTCACCCACGGATGAGTAAGAGATCATGAAATATCCAAGTGGAACCAAGAAATATCAGTGAGATGACACTAATCAAAATCCTAGAAGTTGACTCACCCACTTGTAAACATCTATATATAGATCCCTCATTCTAGAGATCCAGAGGCTGGAATTTTGTATTTTGTAGGGAAGTGATGTTGGTTTCTCTGTGCAACATTGTATTGTTGGGTGATATAAGCTTTTCATGAGGTGAAGAGGGCTTTCATGCTGGGAGGATGGCGCTGGGTCAGACCAATGGGTTGTAATCCTCTCTTCTACTACTTCTATCAATAAATCTATTTGACTTTTCCTCCATATGCTTGTGTATCTCTGAATCTTGTATTTGTGTATGCATTTGTATGGTTAATATGCATCTGATCCTATATTGTTTACGGTTATAGATCTCTATGCTTTGATGGTATTATGCTGCTTTGACTCTACAGGTGTTCTTTGAAGTGGGACAAGTGATGAAGTTCTGTCAAAGGGGAAAGGAAACAAGCAAGGAGCGAAGCGAAAGACCGAGGTTGGTACTCTTTGCTTCTTTCTCATCTATCTCTCATAAAGGAAAAAACAAGTGACTTTAGTTTGTTTGTTTCTAAGATAGCTACCCATATTAGTGGGACTAGAAACACTGAATGGACACTAGTTTTCCCGGTAACACCATGATCATTGACATTGACAACAATGTGCATATAAGTGTCATAAGTTGTTGGTGTAGACTTAAAGGAGAATGTTGGTACCTAATAACAATTGAGTGAGTGCATAATAATTACGAAGAGAAGTTTTGAATCATGAGCTTGAAAAACTCAAGATTGATAACTTCCTCAAATATGCTACTAAACCATTTGATAGTGACTCTACAACCATATATTAGTAATAAGCTATGATTAAATGCGAATGATAAGTCAACAACCCACCCATGTTAAAACACATAATTCCTTACATTATTGAATCATAATTTTCATTAAGTCACGTTAGCCTATTTCTCATTAGGTAAAATACAGGGAGAGGGACCGATGTGTATGCCCATACTAGAATATAATATTTGTTTAATGACAATTTAAATATTGAGTTTCACTAACACACGATTCATAAAAATACACGAGATAATTTACAAGTACAATATTAGTTAGTAGATACATAAAATTTTCCATAGAAAAATGGAGCAAACTAAATCCACTTAGGCATGCATTACAATTTATATGAACTTTTGAAAGTTAAAAGAAGTCTTGACCCAACTCTTTGGTACAAAGAACACTTGAAGATCGAATTATCAGAGTGTATAGTTGTATAATTGCATTATTTGTATCATCATACATCTATGGAATGATAAATATCCTGTTAAAGGATTCAATCAGGGCTAAAACTTAAATTGAAAAGAAGAAAATGCTGGTTATTTTTGTGCAAAGATACACCGCTAGAAAATCCTAATGTTGTTGCCATGGGTCAAACAACAAGTACTCCATTCATTCACACACTTCCCTTTTCACCAATTAAACAATTGCCATTTTATTCTGCTTGTGCTATGTCACTAGTAGCCTTCTCATGCAAAAAATATTGAAGAGTCCTTGGCCCTAAAGAAAGGAGAAGAAAATTTTCTTTTGTTGGCAATTCTTGCAGCCTCATATGTTTTTCTATTTCTTCCTGCTAAAACTGCACTATTATATCATATGGGTATCGTGATTGTTTTCTAACACCAACCTTCAAATTCTCTATATGCAGCTTCTGCCATTTGAAGTGAGGAAACTATATCCAGAACATTTTGTAGGCTAGGATTATTGAAGGGAAATTTCAGATTCTCAAAATAGACAAGATATTTTAGGTAGTAGAGAATGTCAAATTAGAAAATGTAGACTTAAAACATTCACTTTTCACTTTTGACACCAACTCAGAAAGTTTTGAACAAGTAACTTCCAATCCAACTAACCCCAGGTTGTATCTTGCAAGAGTTTCCCTTGCTTTCTCTTGAATTTACTGCAAGTAATGTCTTTGTGCTTCCTTATGTAGTTGCAAGTGCCTTTGGGCCTACGCAAAAGTGAGGCACACAATCAATGTGACATTTTAAGTTCAGAATTCTCTATAGCATAGTTGAGTTATGTACAATGAATGGAAGCCAAGAAACGAATTATAGCCCTTACCTCTAGTGGTTTCATGCAACCTTTTATGTACCTCCATCTACATCCACAAGGACCCTATGATATGCGATGTGCTGAGAGAGTAGACAAGAATGATGGGTGAATCTTCCTTCATTAGGACTCCTAGAAAATGAACCATCATTTTTAGAGGATAAAATGGTCTAGGGACCATAAACCGGAGGTAGAGTCTCTAACAGAAATAAACCAAAGCACATAGTCTCCACTCTCCATGGTCCTAACAAAATTGAAAACCCCTTTTTACAAAAACACCATCAAAACTCCATCAAATTCTGATGGTGCTTTTTATACTGAAATTCTCAGTAACCTGGGCATTTGAAGGCCTCCTCCTTGTCTAGAAAGTGACCCATTTATCAACCTAGTTTTATCAAACTTATGCAATCTCACTAGATCTGGACATGGAGTGTACTTGATATTATAGAACTCAAATGTCATGTCCTTTGAAGTCTCTTTGCCCCAAATTGCATAATGTGCTTCAAAATAAGAAATCATCAGAGTTAAAGAATTACAACCCAAATTGTCCTTGATCAATCTAGATTCTTTAAATGGTGGAGAATATGTATTTTAATACCCATTATTGGGCAGCGGATCCCCTGAATAACGGTTTTGGGGCTTAAAGCCCACAATTTTGGGTATTGGTATTATAAAGGCTCCACGAAGTGCGTGGAGCGTGAGCTGTAATGAGTCAAGTCAAAGGGTAGTCTGCCATAAAATATTGTAATCTAATATAGAATGTGTCGGCCTACCCATGGTCCGTGGACCATGAGAATGTATAAATAGAGCGAGACTCTAGGTGTAGAAGGCAATTTTTGGGAAGATATAGATCTGATAAAAAGTGATATGGTTTTCTGAATATAGTATTCGATATGAGTCTATAAGCCTACATTTTGGGTTGTAGTAGGAGATAGAGGCTCCGCAGCTATGTGAACAGAGGCGTAGTAGAGTCTGCAGTTGTGTGCGCAGGGTAGGAAGTGGATTGTAACTGGAAGATACATTAATAAAGATAATTTGGTTTTGGAATATTGCATGTCTGTTTCTATATTCTAGTTTATGCATCTGTTTATGGTTTATGATTGTACACATGTCTGTTTATGTTAAATGGTAACTAAAATTATTGGGCCTAAATTTAATTCAAGATCTATAATAATACTAAGCACAGGAAGGGTAAAGAACATTCGTGCTCATCATCCCAGCCGCGCGAAGGTAGTTGCACTGAACAGACAACTACACGCTATGCAGAAGTAGCGCAGCGCATAGGATTGGTTCACGAACTTTCTAGACTTCATCAAGACTTCCCTAGGGCACGAAAACTTGGTTCTAGCACCCTCCCATACTACCTCGGGTAAGACCTTAGTCCACGCTCCGCAGAAAGTTTTCGAAAGGGCCGGTAGTTTTGGGATTTGTTTGGTTAAAACACTTCTGAACCTAGGTTAGGCCCCAATAAGCCAACAAATGGTTCTGTTGTCAGGACAGGGATTTGCCTAAGGGATGTCTAATGTCGGAACACTGGAACCGTATGAAGAAGGAAATTTGGTTGGATCAGAAGCTTCACGAGTTCGTAATATAGGATAACAAAACCCCACAGATATCTGAGAAGAGGTGGTTGGATTGCTTCATATATACAGAAATCCACGAGATCTTATTCACGACCTTCTCTTCAGAGCTGTATGATTGGATCGCGAGGCTAGAAAATAGCCAGGGAAGGTGCAAGATCAATAAGTCGATAGTGTAGACTCCAGAGTTGGTGCGCAGGCTACAGGCATCTGAAGATGAGATCGCGCGGGTTGTAGACCATTGGCTGGATCGGATAATAGGAGGATTTATAACTAAATTTACGATAGACATGATTGTCAGCTACAACGAAGCAGAAAGATGTTTTCCCAATGGACCACGTGGTAAGTACATCAAATATTTGAATAGCTGGATTAAGATGTTGTTATGTGAAAAACAGGTGATGCGAATACATTAATGAGTGGAACGACGTGGAGTGGAAAGGTCTACAAAGGTATTGAAGGGTTAGGAAATAGTCCTTTAATTTCACCTCCTCAAGTGGGCGAGGAAGAGCGCGCTTGGGTTTCTCCGAGGAGTGCGGTCAGTTTGATAAGGCAGTGCATTCCGCAGTTATCATCCCCATTAACGCCACTACTCTCATCTCCTCCTTCACCTCCATCTTCACCCACTCCACCTCCACCAAACTAGAAATTTCGAATTGCGAGCGCGATCAAGTTGCCTGTATTTAGAGGAGTTGGGAACGAAGATCCAGATCAGTTCTGGTTTGTAGTAAGTGTAGTGTGGGATGCACACGGGGTTACAGATGATAACATTAAGAACGACACATTGGTAAGTGCACTACAGGATTGCGAGCTGACATGGTATATCAAGCACTCGAATGATCACCCGAACGCTGGAATAGTAGAAATCCAGAGTGCGTTGAACAAAGAATTTAGCCAGCCGAAATTAGAGACGCATTCAATCATCAGATTCTAGGAGATCGCGATGCTTCCACGTGAAACCCCCTGGGATCTATATCAGAGTCTAAAAAGTACGATATGTGAGGATAATATGACACTGACAGATGCGTAGCATAGTAGGTGGTTTGTGGTGTCTTTGACGCCACACCTGAGGATGACACTGTCACAACAGAAGCTCTCAACCCAGGCTGAAGCATTGGAAATGGCAATGAGGTTGCATGAAACACCGATATAGGATTCGGGTTTGGGAGTCCAACAAATCCACATGAAACTACAAAACCTATGCCTAGAGATGTAGAGTTTGAAGCAGGATAGGGCGCCTCGACTAGAGGTGTGTGAAGAAGTGTGGTGTATAAAATGTAAAGGCCAAGGCCACGATAAGGATCACTGTCCAGTATTCATGAACTATTTGGCAGGAGGGGGACCAATGCCATTGAGACCGAAGGCACAAGCAGGGCCGAGTGCGACACCTGTGCTCTAGTGCATGATTTGTCAGGTGGGAGGAAAGCACGCGACAGACAACTGTCACCAATTGCAAAAGTATACCCAGACTCCGGAAAAACTATATTGTAACTGTAGATCAGTGGGACATGATGAGTGGATATGTTGGAGCTATGAGCTAATGATGGATAGGACTCCAGCTTATCAAATGCAGATTAAAACACGAGGCCTCGATCCAACCGCAATAATCACATGAGGGGGATTTCAAGGGTGAGGTCAAGGATGAGGAGGAATGGGAACTGGATGAGGGCGTAGATAGTTAATCCGGTATAATTGCAGAGTAACCGAGCACTACGCACTTGATTGTACGACTCCGACCAAAATTGTTGTCCGTATTGTTATTAGTTTGATCATGAAGCAGTAGATTGTCCGATGTTGATCGCACAGATGCACGAGAAAGGGGTACTATAGCCTACTCCAACTCAAAATATCCAAATGATGAGGTCTGAACCACGTGAAGAAGGCCCCAATGTGAATATGGTGCTTAGAAGTTGCATGACCATAGGGGAAGATAAGGGAAAGCAACCTGAGGATGATACATGGGTTCGCAAGGCTCCTATGAAGTAATCTAAATGTGATTTGGAACACGCAAGGGAAACATTTATGGAAGCTAAGAAGAGCTTCAAGGAGGCCTCTACTTCAGGTAGTAAGGATCAACCAGAACCGAGAATGGATCCTTCTATGCTTACTACCTTTTTAGAGACATGCATGAAGTTGCTACGAGACAATAAGGCAATTAAAGGACTACAAGAGCTGATCACTACGTGCGCAGGGTTAGGGGAACCACTCGTAGTTCGAATGATGGGGAAGCATGCTTTGCGCACTGGTAGGGAAATACGGTTGACAACACAAATTGTTGAACATGAGATGGATCAAGTAATCCTAGACTTGGGTTCAGACGCAAATGTGTTACCAAAGAAGACATGGGAACACATGGGCAGGTCCGTGTTATAGTGGTCTCCTATTCAATTATGGATGGCAAACCAATAAAATATCATGCCCATGGGAAGATTGCAAGGGGTAACAGTGGATATCAAAGGTGCGAGCACGCAGACAGACTTTGATGTTATAGAGATTATGGATGATAGTAACCCTTACCCCACATTGTTAGGGATAGACTAGGCCACAGTGGTGAATGGAGCCATCAACCTAAAGAAATGGAAAATGACTTTCGAGAAAAAGTATCTACGCGTAATAGTTCCATTGGATCCAGCCAAAGGAGCAGGCTAGACTGAACCTGTGCGCGAGGATAACAACAACGATAAGCTAGATTGCATTTACCAGATAACGATGCAAGACCAGGATCAGGTGAACCTACCTGAGGATGGGAGAATCTCATGGGAGCATTGGCAGAACCAGTTGCACGAAGTAACGACGCTGAATTGCAATATGATGATTATATCACTACGCTGCATAACAACTGAAGCAAGGGAGCTACTGACATATGATGAGGACACAAGTATGGATGAATTCTTAGACAAAGCCGAAAAGTCAGTACCAAAACAACAGCGGTATAGTGCGATGGAATGGGCGTTGCACGCGACACCCGCAAAATGGTGGCAGACCCACCAGAAGAATATTGGGAGCTGGTATGAATATAGAAGAAGGATGCACCTACACCTTGGAAGTCCCCAACGCTAAATGCCAGGCGGGTAGCTAGGGCAGAGCAGTTTGCATGCCCACCTATGTCGATGGGTGTAGTTGCATGCTGGGAAGGCACAACCCAGGTTAAGGATAAAATATCAGGACCTGATGTGACAGCAGAAAGAGCGACGCACACTATAAATACCCCACGATGGAGCATTAACCTAGGCTATGCGGGATCATGAATATAGTTTACTAGGTGGGACGAATGGATTGGGACCTACGTGTATCTGTAGTTCGAGGGGCCTATAGGACCATAAGCAAAAATTGGTGTGCGGAAATGATCTCAATGGTGAAAAAAAGAGAGGAAACCAAGAGGACAGAGAAGAATCCCCAGACCATGGCTCCCACAGTAGGGATAGGATGCGAGGACCTGGGTAAAGGAATTAGGCAGTTGCAAGAAGACCTTCAACGAGGAAGCATGAAACTTCGTGAACTCGATGATGAGTGGGCACGGCTAAGGAAGAGAAGTATGAAATTGGATGAAGAAATCCACAAACTAGAAACCGAAGTCGCGTAAGCGGGCCACGAGAAACTAAGTATGATGAGATCGAGTCCAACCAGCCCTACTACTACATTAGAAAGAGTTGCGACCCTACTATGATGGCTGTAATTGCACCTTACTAAACTAGTGAAGGTTCCATATAAAGAGGAACCTGACGCAAGGGCATGTGAAAGGTGCCCACAGCCCAGGCTAGCAGGAAAAGAAAAGCCTCACACCAGGGGTGTGACCACTTGACTATCCATAGAAGGCACAGTCCCAGTGCTCCAGGAAGTTGAAAGAAGGCATGGGACTATAAACAAGGTTGCAGAATATCTATGCAGAAAGAAGGTTCTGCGTAGGGCCCATCTGTCACAGGGCTCGAAATCGCGCTTAAGGGGCTGCGCTGCTGCATGGGTAGGCTGGGGGGTCTTTGTTGATGTCACTATTCATGACAAGAAGGCTAATTTAAGGCAGAAAGGAGCGGGTAGCGGGACATTAAGATAGGAATTACGAGCTAGATTCGGGGAGATCTGCCGACAAGAAGGTACTGATGAATTAGAAATGGAGGGAATGGCCGAATTCAAATCCAAATGTTACTATAGAATTTCGCAGGGTAGTTTTGAAGCAACACTCAGTTGTTTGAGATTTGAGCTAGTACAGAGCAGCAAACCGCAAGCTACCTTGCCAGTTGTGAGTATGTGACCAAGCAAATCTAGTATAGACACAATGTCGAGAACCAGAGTGTGAGTTACGAGAGTTACCCCAGAACCCCGAGTGACCCAGGAGGAGCCTGGAGAGGTAGTAGGCGCCCAGAGGTACCGACGTCCCCACGCATGCCGCGACCACCGAAAAACAAATAGCTAATGGGGCCAGTCTGGGTATCACCACAGAACCCAAGCCCTGATAGCCCAAATTGAGGCACAAGACAATGAGGCGGAAAATGTCTCCCAAGTACCTTCAACGATAGAGTTACCCCCCTACATTCCCCCATGGAAAGGGATAACCAAGATACCGAAGGACCTAGAGGCCATGAAGAGTGTGCTCCAAACCCCGCTTCTTCCAGATGACATAAGGTTTGATGGTCCGCTGCTGGGACGGGTAATGAATATAAAAATTGAATACTAGGGCCTCACGGATAGTGAGAAGTTCCCACAGTTGACTACAGAGAAATTACTACAACAGAAATGGTTGCGAGGCATGGAGAAGACGGGGTTACTCCATCTGTGGTGGATACCCCACTACCACCACGTACCTATGACAATTTTTGTCATCCGGCAGCTACTATGTCTAGTACATGATGGGTATCTTTGGCTGGAGGAGCTGATTCCCATCATGGCTGACTTAATTCACCGAATTTCATGGCTACCGATTAAAGGAAGCAATCCTGCAAACATTGCTGAAAAGAGTAGTGATTTGGGCCTAGCGGAAGCTATGAGGGCCAAATATAAGCTAGAGAAAAGGAAGCAAGGGTATGTAATAGAAAGCATCAAGGACCGAGGGGTGCACATCGCCACCCAGCTGTTGGCTAGAAAGCTCATGAGGAAATGTCGCGCAGACGAAGTGCTAGCATCTGTAATTGCGTTGGCAGAGTAGTGTGCAGAAGGGGTCTAGTTCAATTGGGCGCAGTTTCTCTGCGATGAATTTTTGATGAATTGTAGGGAAGCCCAGGACCCGGGTAAGATCTTCCACTATGTGTGGTTGCTCTTATCCATCCTGTTGGTTGCCGCGGAGCTGTCGATAGACAGCCAATTTCCCGCCATGGAGCAGAACCTACCTAAGGCCGTGAGGTACACCTAGCTCTAGCCAACAAAAGAAATGGAAAGGATTTGGGAGATAAAGATATTTTGGACATTCGTAGAGGCAAGTTTACAAACATGGATCAACCGTAGGCTGCGCTTGTCCCCAACAGTATATAACACTTTACAGAGTGTGGCGGAATTCAAGGTGGATATGCATAACTTGTATATCTGGGCGCGCAAGCATCCTGCCCGAGCATGGGAAAAGCTGTCATTCATTGCTATAGATGATGTAATCTTTGAAGTAATGATGTCATGGTCTCCGGAGTCGCGCACCCCGGACTTGGTGGAACTGGAAAAGATCACGGTGCAGCAAAGGAAGAGGGAGACTAAGCTGCGCATTGCAAAGCTGGCAAACAAAAGTGCCAGGAACAGGAAGCGGCCATGCAGTAGAAGGTGGCTGAGGTAGCAGCACTAGAGCAGATGGTACAAACCACAACCGTGGCCACTGAGGAGACTGAGGAAGGCCAGGAAATGTCCACATAGAAGGACATACAGGGGGAGGTGGAGACACAGGAATGCATGGACCTTACAATAAACTTGACCCAACTTAAGAGGCTATGCGACTAGGAGTAGCCACCCCTACACAAAAAGACAAAGACAACGAAGACCGTGGAAGGAACCGTTACTGATGTCACTAAGGATGCTTTGGCAGAGTTGATGATAGAGTAGACAACTATGTTGGGGGTGTTCAGAGCGTAGTTGCAGGCACTACAGGTGTGACCCCAAAGAATGATGACACCACACCTTGCAGGAGGTATAACCAAAGCTGAGCAGATGTTGCACGCACCCACAAAAAACACTTTGGTGTTACTAGAAGGCATCGTCTTAACAGAAGCTGAAGGTGACAAGAGGGGCTAGGGATTGAATTTGGCTGCCCTTCCCAGAGAAACCCTATACCAGCCGTAGGATGGGATAACTGCTAAGCTTCATGCCCGAACAACAGCACATTCTTCCAGTGTCTGTCAATGGCAAGGTAGCTTGGGGTTCATTGCTTTGTACTAGCTCAAATCTCAAACCACTGATTGTTGCTTCGAAACTACCTCTTGGAATTTTATAATAACATTCAGATTTGAATTCGGCCATTCCCTCCGTTTTTGAGTCATCAATACCTTCTTGGCATTAGATCTCCTTGAATCTAGTTCATAGTTCCTATCTTAATATCCCGCTGCCCGCTCCTTTCTGCCTTAAATTAGCCTTCTTGTCATGAATAGTGACATCAATGGTCACCCCCCAACCTACCTATGTAGCAGCGCAACCCCTTAAGTGCGACCGCGAGCCTTGTGATAGACGGGCCCTACGCGGAACCTCCTTTTCGTGCAAATTTCCTGCAGCCTTGTTTATAGTCTCGTGCCTTCTTTCAACTGCCTGGAGCACTGAGACTGTGCCTTCTACAAATAGTCAGGTGGTCACACCCCTGGTGTGAGGCTTCGATTTTCCTACTAGCCCGGGCTGCAAGCACCTTTCACATGCCCTTGCATCATGTTCCTCTTTATATGGTACCTTCCCTTGTTTAGTAAGTTGTGGTTGCAACCATGATAGTAAGGTGACAACTCTTTGTAATTCAGTAGTAGGGCTGGCCGGACTCGATCTCATCATACTTAGTTTCTCATGGCCCGCTTGCACGACTTTGGTTTCCAGTTTGCAGATTTCTTCATCCAATGTCATACTTCTCTTCCTCAGCCGTGCCCACTCATCATCAAGTTCACGAAGTTTCATGCTTCCTTGACAAAGGTCTTCTTGCAACTTCCTAATTCCGTACCCAGCGCCTCGTGTCCTATCCCTACTCTGGGAGCTGTGGTCTCGGGATTCTTCTCTGTCCTCCTGGTTTCCTCTCTTCTTGTCACCATTGAGATCATTTCCACGCTCTAGTTTTTGTTTATGGTCCTATAGGCCCATCGAATCCCTGGTATGCGCAGGTCCCAATCCATTCGTCCACCTGGTAAACTCTATTCATGATCTCACGTAGCCTTTTTAATGCTCCGTCGTGGGGTATTTTCTGTGTGCATCGCTATTTCTGCTACTGCGTCAAGTTCTGATTTTTTATCCTTAGCCTGGGTTGTCCTTGCCCAACATGTGACTGCACCCATCACAGATAGCGACTGCACCCAAGAGGCTAAAAAGAGTTATGGTGCAGCAATAAATCAACTCTCAAATCTATTTTAGTAATATGTTTTATTTCTAGTTTTAGTTCCATTTGAGAAATCCATCGATAGTACATTTTGAATCAAGGTGTTTCATCCAAATAGTAATATTTCTTCATGTTTTTTTGGAGCTTTGAATTGAAATTTCACACCTTGCTTCCTTGCTCTTTCTTTTATAATAACCAATATGCTTGTGGAAATTTACTTACTTTTTCATTTATCTATGTGCAAAAATAGATGGAGTTGTTTTATAAAATTGCTACCGGTGAAGAGAATTCTATCATTTGTGTGGTCAAGTGTCGAGAATGTTGTACATTTGCTGAAATTCATGATGAAATTGTGGATGATGAAGTCGTTGGATACCATTTTTATTTTATCCAGGATGGAACAGGTTTAAATCCAAAGCAAGAGAAAAAATGGAAAGTTTGTACAACACTTGTAGGCATCAAGATGAAACTAGGCACATTTGATGTAGAAGAAGAGTGTTCAAATGTAGTGGAAACAATATCAATCTTTGAAAACATTGAAGTGAATGTGGAAGGACCTATGCATAAACAACCAAGAGTTGAAAATATGTCTTTGTTAGTGGAACAAGCCATAGTTGTTCATCCTAGTGTATTGGCATCTTGGGAAAAAAAGTTAAAAGTTTAATGGAAGAGTTTGTCAATGAGAAAATTACTCTCAAAGTATATTTAGAAAAAGAAGAATCTAAAATAAATATCCATTGTGAAATTTGTGGCATTGATTATGGAACAACTGATGTATCCTTGGCAGTGCAAACAACACACAACTTCAAAAACCTTCATATGAAAACAAGGGCCCATCAACAATGCCCATCAATGCCAAGTGGTAGTGATATTACTTCATGTAACGAAGTACAATAGACAATGATGGTTTGAGGTCAATTTCATATTGATCAAGCAATCAAAATTCTATATGATTTCAACAAGGTACAAGATCCTAATTTGTTCAAGGTGGTGTAAGCAACACTTGTAGACAATAAGGACATGAAAAAAGTGAGAGTGGAATGTACATGATGCAGTAAATGGTTTTGTTTAGTGCCAACAAGTAGTAATATTGTCAGTTATCTAAATGAACACATGAAATCAAAGAAGTGCACCGTTACTACTACAAATGAGGGTTCACATGAGGAGATTGGGCTGAGGAGTGGCATAGTTGGGAGACCCAAAAATCCTACCAATGATAAGTCCCAACAAAGTTTGACTAGGTTGTTGGTCCCATTATCACCATCAGTATTACATAGGGGTTCTACAAGTGTAGATCCTTCTACTTCATGTGTGTTAATAAACAACTTAGACTAAACTTGAATATGAATTTCTATATTATTTTATTTATCTTCAAATTTATTTGTTTGTTGTCATCTTATTACAGCTCAATTATCTCCCTTGTTACTACAATGTTTAGGGTATTGGTATCCTTATATTGATAGAAGTGGGGAGAGATTGGAAACAAAGGTCCTAATGGATTATCAAAGGGTTGGAAAATTATGGGCCATAGAGAAGCATACCAAGATGATGTTATGTTATGAGGGTATTGAATGTCGTATTGATGGTATATATAGGCATATTCATTACCAGAGGGATTCTGAAATAGGGATTCCATTTAATTCATTAACATGCAACTTTTGTAAGTTGGTTCCAGAATGTGATGACTTCATGATGCGATTATATCGTGAATCAATGTGAACCAATAAAAGAAGTGAATGAGATACAGGAAAATGTAGAAGACTCGACTATTTGACTCATAATGAATTGAAGAATGCTGCAAGGGTTACAAATGCTAACCATAGATCAACAATGCGATCTCTTTGGTGGGAGAGGATAAAGGTTGCTACATTCTCTATTAGAATGAGATCCCTAAAGGAAAAGTTGTTTGAATTAACAGAAAGGAAGGATGTCTTTAGGTTTTGGAAGGACGTGCATGAGGCACATAAGTAAGGAAAATTACAAGGTAGAGATGCAGTTTGGGAATTTGTCAAGGATATTTTTCATAACTTGATGCATGCAAAAGCAGGGAGAAGGTATAGTATATCCACAAAATCCATTTATGAGATGATCAAGTTATGGGGAGGTCCTATATTACATAGCTTTATTAGCTTGAACCTGGATGGTCCTTCAGTATATATGAATTTAAGGCAAGTTAGAAAGTCATTAGCATATATCCCAGGGGAGCACGAGCATATTTTTGAGGTAGTCAGAAACGTTTATGCTTCTGATAAAGCCAAGCATGGTATAGATGGCCCAATTCTTGTATTGCTCCTTGAAGATGAAACAGTTGTGAAAAAATATGTTAGGCGGGTGGAAAAAAGTGATACACTGTTTATGGTACGGAAGAAGAACATCAATGCCAATCACATTTCTTGGTGAGACTTGGTGAGGGAGCTATAGGCTACGAGATTCTAATAGATTCTTTTAAGAGCAATGTTATTGGCCATTATGCATGTGTTATTATTGCAAACCCTTTACATGAAAAGATTCTTCATTTGGTTGGTGTTGTTCAACCAACATGCAATAGGTTCAATGAAAATTTTGTTTATCAACAATGGGAAAAGGTAGAATCTATGTGGAAGAAACATGTGGAAAATAATTTTGGACCTATTGTTGGTCATTCCTTGGATGGGGATAGTAGAAGAAGAAAACTTATGTTGAAGGATTATTCTTCAACATCAGGCCTTCGATATCAAATTCCATGGGAAGGGTGGAAGCTAATCGGGTTGTACAATGGTTGCAATGTAACAAGATTGCATGACCAAGATTACATCCACAGCAGCAAAAATATATAGAATCCTTTGTTTAGCGATCGACGAGAATTGGTTTTATGAAATGATTAAATAAGTTTTGGTCATGTCATAATGGTTTATCACACTTTTAAAGTCGATGATCACAAGCTTAAGGGTAAAGATATAGAGAGGATGGATCGACAAATTGTGGATCCTCACAACACATTGCTTGAAGTCATGTTCAAAGGTGTTTCAAAGAGTTGAGAAGTACACCAAGTGGAAAGTTAGAGAGGACACTAGCTACAAAGACTTATCTAATGATTTTTTCTGATTACATTGACATATTTATGTCTCATAGTTTGAGCCTTTGGGAAAGGGTACGAAAAGGTTCATCATTTCATCATTTCTTCTCATTATGGTTATGTTGGTTACAGAAATAATCTCATACTAATGTCTGTTAGTGTCAGTATCTTCACACTGCCATCAACGATCAAAATATGCTCTTTTACATTTCATAGTAGGAGTCCCATACCGATGAGTTTGCATTCATTTACGTCATGGATTCATTGATGGTATGGTTTTATCCAAAATTTTCCCTCATAATCTATACTTGTTGATCCTCTTCCATATATTTTAGTCATGGCTCATGTTCACTTTGCAATCTATTTCATTAAGTCTTAGGGTTTAGTCTCATTACGTTTTAGGGTCCCACCATCGTCAAATCCAATAATTACATGCCAATAATGATAAGCATGGACATGAGGAGGCCAATAATGATTGGTAAAGCCATAATTTATCATTTTGAAAGCCTAATGTAGTTCTCACCTCAAAACTTGTTTTGAGGTGAAAACATAGTCTTTTGTTTTTATCTTCATTTATGATGTAATTTTATCTTTTCATATGTATTATTGGTTCCCAGTTGCTCCTAAGCATATTGTGATGTTTCCAAGCACCTTCCACTACAAAAATAAATTCATCTTGAGCACCAATACACTTGCAAGAGAAAAATAAAACAAGCATGAAAAACATAGTATTAAAAGAGACAAATAGACATTAGAAAAGTGGGTTTTTCAAAAGCAAGTTCATATAAAACCCTCCCATCCTAGTTTCAAAATAATTATGCCATGTTTGAAAAAGCCAAAGGAAAGAAAAACATCAAATGAGCAAGTGCTTGCAAGCAAGGAAGTCGGGTGCTGCGCTTAGAGAGCAAAATGTTGCGCTTCTGAAGTTTTTGGCCCGACGCTGCACTTAGGGAGGAGGGCACTGCGCTTAGAGACAAACGCTGTGCTTAGGGGCCATTTTCTCAGTTTAAAATATAACAAGCGCTACACTTAGAGGGTGGCACTGCACACCTAGATAGTGGCGCTGCGCTTAGGCTAGCCAACCCAAAAAACATTGCCAACTTCAGATTTACGCCAAATTTCCTCCAATTCCACACTTGGCAAGTAAGTATCACTCCTCTCCCTCCAATTTGGTTTGCACATGTTAAGATTTTCATAAGTTTCTACTCATTATATAAAGCCCTAATTCTCACAATTAACCCTAAATGATTTGGTTTATTTCACTACATAGCTTCATAGATACAGCCTTCCACATATCGTCTCCTCCATCCTCACCTGTTTCTCATCACTTGTTTTTCACTGCCATAAACCCTCCTTTCATTCTGATAATTTGTGCCCTAGCTATAAATACATACAGTCACCCATAAACCCTAGAGCCTACCCCTCATTCCATTCATATTGGTCTCTCTACACTTAAATAGTGAAACCATGGATAGAGGAAGTGATTTTGAGTATGATTAAGAAACAACCAGTGACAGTTCTGTAGAGAGACATAGGTAGAGAAAGCCTCACAAGGGAGGAAAAATCATAAGAGAAGAGCCCACAAGTTTAAGAGAATTGCAAGCTTTCCCACTTGTAGTCTCTTGCCTCATACACCTTGGATGTTTTGAATTCTATGAACTAGTGGAAAGAGCTCAGTTTCATCACGAGTTGGCCATACTTTTTGTTGCTCATTTGCATAACTATGAAGTGACACTTGTCGGAGTAACCTTCACAATATCGCCAGGTGTCATTTTAGAGGCCACTATAATTCCTAATGTTGATGAGAAATGGTACAAGTCTTAGGACCTTGATGAGCATTACTATGAGCCTTACATCAAGCCTCAGTACAGAAACCAGGTGAAGAGGCCTTTCCCCTTTAAATTTTTGGAGAATAGGTATGTTCCTTTGATGAGGATTATCATCAAATATTTCACTTGTGAAGGCATTTTCTCCCGGTTGTATGCTTACCATATCAGACTCCTCATGCACTTCACCAAGGTAAAGATGATGAATCTCCCATATTTCTTGTTTAGAAACATTAACAAAATAGCTTACCTTGCGTAGAAAAAGCCATACTCTCAGTAGTTGAATAACATATATCATTACTCTTTGATCAAAATAATTGTTCTTCACCATCTCAATATTCTTAACATTCCTTGGGAGAATTTCATTGCTCATGACATGTTCAGAGGTCCATAGATCCCTTCACCAGTGCATCAAGAAAAAGGTGGGCCTTCTAGCCATGGGGAAACAAGGGAAGAGGTCAAGGAAACCAAAACTACTGAGGTGCCAGTGTACTTGGCATATTAGAGAGGCATAAGGAGACTTTTTACAGCTGCAAGGAAAGTGTTTGCTCCACAGGATGTGGAAGGGACCTTGCCTTCTTCATCAATCCACAGGCAAATATTATCTCCACAAGGTGTGGAATGGGCTTTTCCTTCTACATCGAAAAAATAGGTACAGGTTGAACAGTTGAGCAAAGTCAAGGGAAATGTGTAGGAGGAGAACCTTGGTGATGAGGAGGAAAGAGATTTTGACTTGATTGAGCATGAGGAGCCGAAACATCACTATACTCATCATGGAGTTAATATCATTGACTTGCACGCTCAGGATGAAGAAACCATCAAAGACATTATCATACAGGGAAGGGAAGATCAAATAAAAGCTTTGGCAAACAACTTAGAGACAACCAATTTCATCATCAAATACTTGGAACGTGAAAACAAATAGTTGAGTGACAAACAAGTCCTCATGGAGCTAAAATTATCAAAGCAAATAGGCAAATTGCCAAAGAGGCTCGTGTCACATTGACTCCTATTGAGCAGGAGATTGAAAATGATAGGGAAACTTGGCTTGAGAGATTCAACATACATGTAGAAGGGCTCATTGAGAAGGCCAACAGGAATAAGAAAATGCTCAGACACATGGCACACCATTATATGACCCGCAACAAAATTTGTAACATAAGGATTAGAAAGTTAAAGGCTAGGATAAGGAGAGCTTTGTAAGGCAAAAGGGAGCAAGATAGATTGAAGATGTTCACTGAAGCCTCCCTAGACCATCAAAGAAGTTGATGGTGGTGTCTCATGCCAAATTTGGGTAGCATTTGAATAAATTTTTTCATTTTGAAATTTTGGAAATACAAAACACAGAAAATCTGCCCAAAATTGTGGCGCCACCGACACTGCGCTTTTTCTAGGGGCATCTCATGCACAAATGGTTTACATTTTTGGATTCCAAGCATCAATAACATGCACCCTACCAATTTTTAGAATTTTTGAAGCAGATTCAGTCCACCAAAAGGTCCAAAAACACTCAAAATTTGACCTCAAGGAAGAAAAATTATCAATTTGCTCCTTTCTTTTTCAGGTAGATTTTTCCTCAATAGTGGAATGGGGAAGGCTATTAGAAGTGGTTGCTACTTTGATTGAACCCCTCATTCACTTTCTAGATAAAGAAACAGTAGTAGTTTGCTTCCTTCTTTTGTGAGTGGGTGCTTCCTCAATGATGGAGCCGGGAGGGTTATCTTGAGAATCACTACTAGGGATATCAACAGTGGGAATAGATGATTCTGGTAAATTGTGAGGTGGACTTGGTATGGTAGGAGGGTCAGTTGGATCAATTGGGTCTGTAGGTGGGTTAATAGGTATTTCTAGAAGGTCATGAAGGTTTTGTGGTTGCTCTTCATGAGGGTTTTCCGGGTGTTCGACAGATTCCTGAGGGTTTATGGGTGGATTTTTTAGGGGAGGGTTTTGTTGGGAAAAACCCTTTTGAATGAGTAATTGAACAAGATGGTGATGGGTCAAGGAAAGGAGGGGGTTTTTTACCTGTCTACAATAATGCGACATATTTCTAAGACATTCGAGTAAAAAGTAAGGAATATTCACCAGTCTAGCATGTCGTAAATGAGATAACAAGAAAAAGTCGTACCGGTAGACTACCTGGTATCAGCCTTCAAAGGTAAGGTAGTGCTTGAAAAACTCTGCAATGTTTGGCAAAGGAGGTGGCAACGAGCTAATTTGAACACCCTGGGCTTTAGGCTCAACTTTTTCTCCTGGCAAGAGAAAATCCAGTTGGGCATTAAGAACAATGTGTTTACAGCTGAACCAGCGAATAACTATTATGGAAAGACCTGAAACCTATGTTATATCATCCTCTGTGACTGAAATATGAACCCCTTGAAAAATATAATGATCTTCTTGAAGATTCCGAGCAAATTGAAGAACCTGTTGTTGATCAAATCCCTGGAGCCTCTGAAAATAACCGAGTCAACCCGCTTGCTAAAAGATTTGGTAGACTTCTGGATACAATTCTAGCAGGGTTGTCATGGCGGGTTTGTATTGTATAGCAGGGCCTCCCATAGCTATTCAGCTCAGTAAAATGCACAATCACAAAGCCAAGTAATCGCACTCGAATAGAGTAAATTTTGGGGATGATGACATTTAAATGATGGTGAAAAGGCGAAATAATGGGCAAAAAGGAGTGACGGTAGTCAATTCATGTGAAATGATAGCATAAAGTTTCGATACTCCCCCAACTACGACTGAAATAATGAATTTAAGTGTACGGGGATCATGGTAATAATGAATCGGCATCTTCTCATTAACTACAGTTTAAATGTATTTATATATAAAGTTTACATACCGCACCTTTACCTTTAATTCATACTGCAAAAAAAAATATAGTGCTTGCTCATAATATATTTGCAGTAATCATGGAAGAACTTCAGAATTATGAGAAAAGTTGTACCAAGGATCTATTTAATCATGGGAGAAGGTAATGAAAGGATAGAATGTAGCATGAAAAATAGGAGAAGTAAGAGCGAAAGAACTGAAGAAGATGTTTGTATGACGGGAAATGTTGAAAAAGTTGTGTTTCAGCAACAGGAAAGGAATGGAGAAAATGTTGCTATAGAGTGATGTTTTAGCAATGGAAAATATTGTTGAAGAAATGGTGTTTCAACAATGGAAAATATGGGGAAAATGTTGCTGCAATGTGGTGTTTCAACAATGGGAAAATGGGGAGAAATGTTGCTACAAAATGGTGTTTCAGCAATGGGAAAATGGGGAGAAATGTTGCTACAAAGTGGTGTTTCAGCAATGGGAAAATGGGGATAAATGTTGCTACAAAGTGGTGTTTCAGCAATGGGAAAATGTTGCTGAAGAAATGGTGTTTCAACAACGGGAAAATTTTGCTAAAGAAATGGTGTTTCAGTAACGGGAAAATGTTGCTAAAGAAATGGTGTTTCAGCAATGGGAAAATGTTGCTTAAGAAATGGTGTTTCAACAATGGAAAAGATGGGGAAATAGGGACAGGGAAAGAAATGAGAGGGAATGAATGATGGGGATGTTGAAGATGAATGGATTGAAGAGAGTGGGAGCAATGCTTCACAAGATGAAGCTTGGATCTGCTTGTAGTAAGATTGTCCTTTCTTGGTAGGGCTTTTCTGGATCGAGAATCTGCAAAAGAATCAATTGTAACATGCCATCCCTTTGCAAGGATTATTAGTAAAATAAATTTTAATCTAATACTAAAAATAAAATTCAAAAAAATTAAATGCAATGAGGGGTAGGAGGCTCCTCTAAAAAGAGATAATGTGAATCTGCCACACATGTGGCCTTAAAATATTCTTTGGAAATGGGGCACTGGTATAGATGGAGTCGATGACCATTTACTAATAACGGTGTTTTAGAGTCATCAATTGTTAGGAGCCTTACTGTTCCATTGGGGAAAACAATATCCACTTCGTAAGGTCCTAGCCATCTTGTACGTAGTTTCCCTTGAAATTATTTAAACTGAGAATCATATAATAAAGCCCAATTACCTTTTTGGAATTTCTTGTGCTTGATGATTTTACCATGCCATTTTGTTCCTTGTTGTTGAATCATAGTTTTCTGATGAATGGCATCTAATATTTTTTCATTCAATTCATTAAGCTGTTGCAACCTGGTTGTCTGTGCATCAGTCAAATCAAGGTTAATAGCTAAAGCAGTCCTTAAGGTTTTGATTTCAAATTCCACAGGAAAAAAAGCACTTTTACCATATACTAATTCATAGGGGGAGAATCCTGTAGTGTTTCTCTAGGTAGTCCTGTAAGCACATAATGCTTTAGGGAGCCTTTGAGACCAATCCTCCCAGTTTTCCTTCATTGTTTTTGTTAGAATGGCTTCTATTACTTTGTTTTTGCTTTCCACCTGTCCATTGGCTTGGGGGTGGTATGGTGTAGTCATTCTATAATGAATATGAAATTTTTGAAGGGTGGCTTTAAAACCAGGAGAGGTGAAAGGAGGTCCTCCATCTGTGACTAATTCTCTAGGCACTCCAAATTTGAAAAAGATTTCTTCAAATAAGAAATCTAGAATAGCTTCTTCAGTAGCTCTAAGGAGTGCTTTAGCCTCCACCCATTTGGTCATATAATCTGTGCAGACTAATATATAAACTCTTTGATTGGATGGAGGGTTAATGGGTCCTACAAAATCTAAGGCCCATCTCTCAAATGGTTCAAGTACTACCTGGGGGTTTAATGGCATTTCATCTCTATGATTAGGCTGACCCATTCTTTGACAGCTGTCACAGGTCTGAACATATTTCTTTGCATCCTTAAAAAGTGAGGGCCAATAATACCCCATCCTGAGAATTTTATGTGTCGTTATTTTGTCAGCAAAATGCCCTCCACAAGGGCCATCATGACAAGATTTTAGTATATCATAAACTTCATCTTCTCTAATGCATCTTCAGATTTCTTGATCAAGTCCTGTGTAGAAAAGACACCCACTTATCCAGCTATACCTAGCACTTTGTTGAATGATTTTTCTTTTCTCTCAGTGGGATAGGTGTGGTGGTAACTTCCCTACAGCCAAATAATTAGTAATGTCTTGCACTAAAAGTTGTCACCTTGACATTCTGCAATCTGTGTGAGTCCATTACCACTCATACTTTACTCCTTTGCAAGTCTTAAGCCTCAGTTCCTCATATCAAGCCTTGAAAATAAGAGAAAGCCCTCAAAAGTCTCTAAAAGTTTGGTTCCGCACTTTCTCTTTGCATTACTTGTAGTCCCGCACCTAATGGTCATGTATACTATGCACCTGACTGCTTTGTCTCTATGTTATGGGTGCGGACCCCTGTAAAAGTTAAAAAAGTGCGAGTATATTCTAAAAAACTCACTTTCAGTCATTTCTAGAAGCTTTTGGAAGGAATCTTGAGGTGGCAAGTTCGCTCTCTTAAGGTTCATGCATCCCATACCTTAAGGAGCTAACCCCTTGATGTGAGGAGCTTATCCCTTTGAAGGAGGACTCTATCCCTTCATAGGTGGACTTGTAACCTCCTCCTCTACACTATAAAATGAAGCATTGGGCTGGTTACTTGAGGGGTTGAATGCTGAATATTTTTGAGGTGAAATGCTGCTGGAACTTAGTCTTCTTTAGTTGAGTTTTTATGAGGAGAGATTACATACCTCTAAGATCTCATTTGGAGGAGTGCAAGGCTTATCAAAGTAAAGGAAATTCTTGTTTCGGACCCCAGGAAGAGCTTGTTCAACATCGAGGCTAAAAAGGTTGTAAGGTTCTTCTACTTCAAAGTTAATACAAACAAGTTAGTTTTTCTCAATAAGCTCTTGATTTATGGTTTATTTTATGGATTCCTTGATCACCGTAATAGACATGATTTATGATATTTGCTATGCAGGTGCTATTTAATGTTTGCTTGTTTGTGATTGCAGGTTCTCAAAGATAACTTTTTTGAAGGATTGTAGGATGGCTACTACGAAAAAGCATTGGATCTAAGGTAGGGTATTAACACCTCTATAGTATTTATTTATACATCGCATATGCCTAGAGAAAGATAGATTTGTTTATCTGTTCGTTGCTAGACTATCTTCTGATACTAGGGAGATCGGTCTTGTCCACAAGATTGACTTATCCGGCCAAGATCAAACTGTGATTGATGAAGGAGCTTCTACGTGTATTATGTCGATCCAGTGTTGGAGATCGCTTGGTTCTCCCACACTCAATTAGTCTCCAACGATTCTAAAGGCTTTTGATGGCCGAGAGTTCCATCCTTTTTGTATTTTGTAGGATTTACCTATAGGGGTTGAAGGCAAAACCGTAAATCTTGATGTGGAAGTGGTTGATGCCCCTCTAGATTACAACCTTCTCTTGGCTCGTAGTTCGTCATATGCTATGACTGCTATTGTTTCATCGGTCTTTCAACTTATTAAGTTTCCTCATAATGGAAAGATCATTACGATAGACTAGCTGACTTATTTCTCATCCTACCCAGCCTCTTCGGATAGTATTCAGCACGTCGGTAAAACAACTATCCCTTACAAGGATGTTGGAGTACGTTTGATTAAAGATTCTAGTTTGCTAGGAACTTTTTCATTCCCTCCTCCTAACGTATCGCCTTCTATTGCAACTATTCATATGATTTCTTTGAGCACTATTGCTTTTGATGACCCTTGGATCATACCTTCTGATTCTGAGGTGGATTCATTTAATGGCGCGATGCCTTAGAGTCCCTTTGAAATTGCATATCAGGCCGTACAGTCGTTTTCTGACTCTTGTTCAACCGAAACTAATCCAATGAATGTGGTCCATGGGGAATCACTTTCGATATCAACCTCAACTTCAATAACATTTTCTAATCTTGTTAATAATGATGAGTAGATTCGTGAACTTTTGTTTGTTGATGATCTACCATGGGAAGATCTTCATCATCGATCTTTGTTTTTACCTGAGCTTGATCATTTTGAAAATGATTTTTCATCTATTTTTACTACTGACTATGTCAAAGAACCACAGAATCTATTGCAACATCCTGATTCTGAGTTAAATTTGGGAAATATCTCTCGAACGGTTCCTATTGACATTTGAGTTAAACCCGAAATTATTGAAAACATTCATAAGTGGTGCTTCCTGTACGGACGATGAAATCCAAACTTATAAAGCCCTATTTCAAGAATTCTACAACGTGTTTGCCTGGTCGTATGAAGAAATGCCAGGAACCGATCCATCAATTGCTGTCCATGAAATTAAAATTTACCCGGATGCTAAACCTATCCAGCAACATTTGCGTTAGATACATCTGAGAAAAGTTGTTGCTATTAAAGCTGAAGTTAAGAAATTACTTCATGCAGGTTTCATTTATCCAATTCCTTTCACCGATTGGGTATCAAATATTGTTCCTAAAACAAAAAGTAAGGAACGATAAGAATATGTATCGATTATAGGGATATTAATCGAGCTTCTCCTAAATACAATTATCCCACCCCCTATATCGATCAAATTATTGATGATTGTGCTGGCAATGAAATGTTCTCCTTTATGTATGGCTTTTCTGGTTGCAATCAAATCAACATACTCCCTGCTGATCAACCTAAAATAGCTTTCATTTGTCCATGGGGGACATTTTCCTATTGCAAATTACCTTTTGGATTGAAGAACACTAGAGCAACTTTTCAAAGGGTTATGTCTTACGCATTTCATGACATCAAACACATTGTGTGGCCTTATCTCAATGATTTACCGGCCCATTCATTGCGTAGAGCTGATCATCTCACTCATTTACGAGCCATCTTTATGAGATGTAGGCATTATCGAATTCGGCTGAATCCACACAAATGTGTATTCTATGTAGAAACGGGTCGTTTACTGGGATTTGTCATTTCAAAAGCTGGCATTCATGTCGATCCCTTGAAGGTTGAAGCTATCGTCAATCTACCTCCTCGTTCAACTCTTTGCCAACTCCAAAGTTTGCAAGGGAAAGTAAACTTTTTACGTCGTTTCATTCCTAACTACACCGAGATAACGAAAGGTTTTACCAAAATTTTGAAACAGAATACTCCATTCTTTTGGGATGATATCACTGAAAAATCTTTTAATGCACTTAAACAAGCATTAACCCATGCACCATTACTGCATCCTCCCAATTACAACGAGGATTACCTTTTGTATCTCGTTGCTTCTCATTCCACCATTGGCATGGTTTTAGTCCAGGAAGATGAATTCAACAACGAACATGTGATTTACTATCTTAGTCGAACTCTGCATCCAACTGAGATTAAATATTCACATGTGGATAAATTGGCCTTCGCAGCTGTCCAAGCTATCCAAAGATTTCGTCACTACATCTTATTACACAAAACCATGGTAATTTCTAACTGTAACCCTATGATGTATATCTTGACCAAACAATTGCTGGGGGAAAGTATTCCAAATGGATAGTTATCCTATAGGAATTTTACTTGGAATTCGAAAAATCCAAGGCAAATAAATCTTTGGTTTTTGCCGAACTGATGTTTGATTTCCCCCGTACTGATACTAAAACTATTGTGGAAGAGCCCATTGCGGATGAATCCTTGTTTCCTATTAGTACTCTTGATCCTTAGTATGGAGATATTATTGTTTATCTCCAAACCCAATCTTTTTGGCCTGAAATCTGATGATCTCAATGATGGAAAACACGTTTCGAATCCCAACAATACAATATTATTGGTGATACACTCTATCTTCGTGGGGTGGATTCTATTTTCTGACCTTGTCTAACTCATGAAGAAGCTGAAAAGGTTCTGAATGACTATCACTCTGGAGCATGTAGTGGTCATATGTCCGGGTATGCCACAGCCCAAAATATATTGCGCGCTGGTTATTTCTGGCCATCCTTATTCAAAGATTGTATCTATGCAGTCCGGAAATGCCACAATTGTCAAATTTTTGATCGTAAGATGCGTGCTCCACCTGCTCCTCTCCACCCTATAATTGCTATCGGTCCTTTCACAAAGTGGGGTCTTGACTTTATTACATGTAACCCTCACTCAGCTGGGGGGTATGCGTATATTATCCTAGCGGTAGATTATTTTACTAAGTGGGCTGAGGCGATGACTACATTTTCGGTAGACAGAAAGACTGTTGCAACTTTCATATTCAATCATATAATTGCTAGATTCAGTGTTACTCAAGCTATTATTACTGATCATGGAAGTCACTTTTGAAACATCATGACGACTGAACTGACAGATCAACTTGGCCTGCATCACGATAGTTCTACTTTGTATTACCCACAAGCTAATGGTTTGGTTGAAGCTATCAATAAATTTTTAGTCACTATGATCCAACGAATCATTGGTATTCATAAGTCGAATTGGCATAACATGTTATTTTCAACACTTTGGGCATATCGGACCTCAATGAAAACATCAACTGGTTTCACTCCTTTTCAACTAGTCTACAGTTTGGAAGCAGTGTTACCTATTGAATGCGAAATTCCATCATTACAATTAGCCATAGAATTACTCCCAGCCACTTCTGAAGAGGAGAAACACTTTTTGTGCTTAGCTCAGCTAGATGAGAATCAATGCACTGCTGCAATAGCAAATGAGACTCATGCCAAACGAATAAAAGCTCAATAGGAACGAAGTGTTACTCAAAATTTTTCAGAAGGGGTCCTAGTTTTACTATATGATCAAGAAAACGATAAGCTAGGGGCTGGAAAATTTGTACCTATGTGGCATGGTCCTTATATTGTTACGCTAAACCTGGAAAAAGGGGCCTATGAATTGGTAGATTTTGACGGTGTCTCTTTGGGTAAGCCCAAAATTGGGCTTTATCTGAAGAGATATTATGCTTAAATTTTGGTGTGGAGATTTTTTAGATTAGTTTCTCTATAGCTGATGTGTTTTAGATTAGAAAAGTGTGTCTAGTTTAGAAAGTGCTTTTATTACTATTCCTGCTTATCTTGATTTTACTCTTGATATTTTAGATGTCGACGTCTCTTCAAACATACATTGGTTTTACTGATGGTGCTTGTTGTAGTACATGGAACATTTCTTTCGCAGCTTGGGTTATCTATTCACCCTCTGATGAGTTAGTATCTATGCATGGGGTAAGCCTTGGTCAAACAACGAATAACATTGCAGAGTATAGTGGAGTGATTGAGTTATTATCTGAATCCATCTCATTTTGGATTCAGAGTTTGATTGTTAGGTTAGATTCTCAACTCATTGTATTACAGCTTAACAGGGTTTATGCCATTAGAAATCTAGTGTTATTAAGATTATTTTTGAGATATCGTCTCTTGGAATGTGAATTTGATTACATTGAATATTAGCATATTCGAAGACATTTAAATACATTGGCCGACATAGTTGCTTCTTGTATGATAAATAGACATTTGCAATAATCAAAACAGTAAATTTAAAAACATTCAATAACATGTTACACAAGATAGCCGGTAATAATGATATATCATAGCATAGAAGAAGTGTGTCAAAATATACATCGTCGATCATAGGTTGAAAAACACCTTATGATTGGCAAAAATGATAGTACAAAAAGACAAAAATGTCGTGTGAGTCTACAAAAGCGATCATCCTATCCCTGGTGATGATCACGATAAGAAACCACTGCTCGGGCCACCCTACAAAGGAACCTCCTAAAAGGTCTTGGGACCCCAATCACATATCGTTGTAACCTAAGTGGAATATCATCTATGCCAGTCTCCGGAATATCTACTGTCAAGTGCTCTAGGTGATTCTCCAAGTCTATCAGTATCTTTGCTGATTGGTCCTGTGGGGCTAGTACTGCTGCAGCTCGGTGTCTCCTCTCGTAAGGCTAGAGAGTGGCTAGTCTTCATGGACCCACATTAGCATTTGAAACTATGCTTTAAAAAATAAAAAAATTAGTTAAAACTTAGAAAGTGTTGAAAATGATTTTACTTAAATAATCCCATTGCTCTCCTGGTGGAAGAATCATGTCTGGGTCACCATGATAATCCATCCTGGCATATGGAAAATATTGAATCACAAAAAGTTGGTTGTTCAACCAACAAAAATACTCAAGCAGAAATCGAACAACCTCTGAACCCTCCTCAGGGTGACAGGCCATCAAAGCAACCCAATGCATTATCCTAGGCTCTCGAGGAAGACCAGCATGAACAGAAAGATGTTGTGGGGCTAGCATAGGGATCCTCTCTAGAGTAAAGCTGACAATGAGAAAACGTATCCAAAGTTTTTCCATTGTCTGTTCTTTGCTCTGGTAAGTTGGCCTTTTACATTTGCCAATGTAGCCTTGCACCAGTTGAATATGGTGCCTCGATAACAGTCTACAACCATCTGCATCTGGGATCCAGTAGCTACATGCAATGCTGCATGCTTGCATATCCTGGTAACAGTGAATGAATAATCTTAAGTTCAGGATGGTCGATAGTTTTAATATCAATATATTTGTCCTTTGTTTGATCATTGCAAAACTCCAATCGGAGACTAGCGACAGACTGGCCACCTGGCCTAGTCCTGAAAAGAGATAATCGTTCGACTCTCTTGGGAAAACTAGTAAAAACATATATTTCCTGTAGCTCGATTTCGAGCCGGTGGCCACCAATCACGAAACACTGGTCCTATATGTTCCACCTGTCTACCAGCCATTACAATAAGTCTACTTGGGCCCTCATGCTTGGTATGGCCCAACACTTAAACAGTCTGCATGCTCGTAATGCCTGCAATGTGGGCGGAAGATTTATTGCAGCAATGTCCACATCCTCATGCTCGCGTTCTCGCCAAATAAGCATTTTGAGTGTCCTATAATGCAAAAAAGACATATTAGAACAATTTAGTTCAAAAAATTTTGGGCGAGATTGGAGAAATTTAGGTTTTTCAAATCCATTTCACGGGGTATAGACCCTTTGCTTATAGATAGTGCATAGGTCTGCATAGGTGGTAAGCAACAGGTGCGGACCCATGACTTTTTTCTTTGTAGAAAAAAGTTGGGGTCCGTAGGGGCCGCGTGTTGTGCCTGCGGACCCTCGTGGGCGATTTTCTAAACTAAATAAAAATTGAAGCCTAAAAATGAAATGTAAGCAGTTGAAATGCAAGATAAAGAGGATGTGGATTACCTGGAGCTAACGGTTTTCGATTCCAACAGATGGATTTTCCAGAATCTTCATAGGAACTTTCTTACCCAAAAGCTCTCACTTCTCACTCTAAAATCAAATGGTAAAAATGAACTTAGAAAAGCCCTTTTTATAAGATTTTTTGAATAAATGAATTTTTAATTTATTTATTTTTCACTTTAAAAAGGTAACTTTTTAAATACATTTTTATTTATCTTAAACAGGTATGAGTAATGTTTTGAGTTTTTGTGCAGAATATTGGATTTTTCGGGAAAATTAATCATTTTTCAACAAAGAGTACTTTTATCACTTTTGCAGACTCTTTCAAAAATTTATGAAAAAGCGAAACATTGGAGTCCTCTTTAAGCTCTTTTCAGACTCGTAAAATATGAAAAGATTGCCGAGTTTTTTCCTTTTTAACTCGTTAAACAAAATTAAAAGGGTGGTCCACTTACAGCTCTTTTCTGACTGTATAAACATGAAAAGATCGCCAGACTTTTGTCGTTTCAAGTTCGATACTGGTTATGAAACGACGTGTCTTTGATCACTTTTTTACTTTTTCGGATCGAAGTCACTAATTATGAAAAGTACTCCTTGATCGTAATGGTCAAGCGATTCTCTCAAGTATTATTTTATACCTTTTCGGACTTGAGGGACAAAAATTTATGAAAAAGGACACCCATGGAGTTTTCTTAAGTTTTTCTTCTGACTCCCTAAAATTGAAAAACGCCGAGTTTTTCCTATATTGGACTCGTTAAAATTTAACAGTAAAGGACCTGTTCAATTTTAAACAGGAACGAACCACTCCTTCTTAGGGTTCGAATTTTAAACTAAGTTGGACTCATTCGAAGGATGAGATTATCAACAAGAAAATGTTATCCTCCTCATGCTTGTCAAAAATAAAGAGGTACTTGCCAGAAATGGTGGGGGAAAAGAGAGAAAAATGAACCTGTTTGTTACACTTTGTGTTTTGGAAAAGTCGTTAACCATTCTTGAACACGACACTTTTTGTTCACCTGGGTTGGGAAATCCTTTGGCTAACAGTTAATAAAACCATATTGAAAGTCTTCAATCAATTTCTGGGTATTAGCTTTGGGTCAATTGTCACCAAACCATCTGGAGTGTCGTTATGTGTTCAAGAGGTCAGTTCAAATAAACCATTCATTTTCAAAATATCTGTCATCCATTTTGACTATCGCTGAGTCAGTCCTTGCCAATATATTTCTTCAAAATTTGATCTATGATTTCGTGTTGTGGGCTTGCCTATGAAAGATCACTTTCTATTGACTTCAGCTCATTATCTAGAAAGGTGATCTAAAAATCATCAGCACCTTGAAATCTGCATGCCCTAATGGCAGGTTTCTTGCCTTCGATGATAGGTTGCATCATTGACATTCGATCAAAGGATTCTATGACATGTTCGACATCAGCTCATTTATTCACACTTCATGGATTGTACTGAGTACTTTGAGAGCCAATGACATTACTGGTGGTTCCTCTCACACTTGTTAACAGTTCACATCATTGACTGGTAATCAAGTGGTTTCTACCATGTTTGACTTTGAGACATTCATTCACATGGATAGAATCGTACTAGTTCGGGAAGCAGAAATCAAGACCCTCGATCTGGTTTCCACCATCTAGGCTACGAGGAATTTTTTTATTCATTATATAGTGGACTATTCATAAACAGACGGCTGCACCCATACTGTGTCTACATATGTCTATACTCTTGATGTATTACAAAATCATTCCTGTATCAGAACAATTTAGTTAGTTTTCTAGTTAGTTTTGATCTGAGTATGGGAATGCATACCTCAGCGATGATATGTTCACACACACACACACACACACACACACACACACATATATATATATATCTATATATATATATATATATATATATATATATATATATATATATATATATATATATATATATATATAGATATATATATATATATATATATATATATATATATATATATATTTTTGCACTGAATGTTTCTACAGGTTCCAACTGGGGTATCCACAGGATGATCCTTGAAATGATAAGGTACTTCACTATTCATAGATGAAAAACTCTATCTTCATCTATTGAAATTGTCACCTTGACATTCTGCAATTTGTGTGAGTCCATTACCACTCATACTTTCATCCTTTACAAGTCTTGAGCCTCAGTTCCTCATATCAAGCCTTGAAAATAAGAGAAAGCCCTCAAAAGTCTCTAAAACTCTGGTTCCACACTTTCTCTTTGCATTACCTGTGGTCTCGTACCTAATGGTCATGTCTCCTGCGCACCTGACCGTTCTGTCTCTGTGTTATCGGTGCGGACCCCTGTAGAAGTTAAAAAAGAATGAGTATATTCTAAAAAAATCACTTTCAATCATTTCTAGAAGCTTTTGGAAGGAATCTTGAGGTGGCAAGTTTGCTCTCTTAAGGTTCATGGATCTCATACCTTAAGGAGCTAACCCCTTGATGTGAGGAGCTTATCCCTTTGAAGAAGGACTCTATCCCTTCATAGGTGGACCTGTAACCTCCTCCTCTGTACTATAAAATGAAGCATTTGGATGGTTACTTGAGGGTTTGAAAGCTGAATATTTTTGAGGTGAAATGCTATTGGAACTTAGTCTTCTTTAGTTGAGTTTTTATGAGGAGAGATTACATAACTCTAAGATCTCATTTGGAGGAGTGCAAGGCTTGTCAAAGTAAAGGAAATTCCTGTTTTTGACCCCAGGAAGAGCTTGTTCAACATCAAGGCTTAAAAGGCTGTAAGGTTATTCTACTTCAAAGTTAATATAAATAAGCTCTTTTTTCTCAATAAGCTGTTGATTTATGGTTTATTTTATGGATTCTTTGAACAACATAATAGACATGATTTATGATATTTTCTATGCAGGTGCTATTTAATGTTTGCTTGTTTGTGATTGCAGGTTCTCAAAGGTAACTTTTTCAAAGGATTGAAGGATGGCTACTACGAACAAGCTTTGGATCTAAGGTAGGGTCTTAACACCTCTATAGTATTTATTTATACATCGCATATGTCTAGAGAAAGATAAATTTGTTTGTCTGTTTGTTGCTAGATTATCTTCTAATACTAGGGAGATTGGTCTTATCAACAAGATCGATTTATCCAGCCAAAAAAATGTCTGCATACCATGGTGAGTGAGCATAATGCAAATAAATATTCATCAGGAAAGGAATCATCTACTGGAGTATTATCATCAAGTGTTAACCGAGAAAGAAAATCAACAACTACATTTTCTTTTCTTGGTCGATCTACAATTGTAATATAAAATTCTTGTAATAATAATAACCATCTAGTGAGTCGAACATTTGTGATAGATTTGTTCATTAAGTATTTAATAGCTGAGTGATCGGTATGGACAAAAGTAGAATAACCAATGATGTAATGTCAAAATTTAATAATAGCATAGGTAACTGCTAAAAATTCCTTTTTGGTAATTGTGTAGTTAAGTTCAGCAAGAGTCATATTCTTACTAATGAAATAGATAGCATAGGGGAGATGATTTTCCTCTTGTCCCAAGATAGCTCCAATTGCAGTATCCGAAGCATAAATTTATATATGAAAGGGAAGTGCCCAATCAGGTCCCCTTAGAATAGGAGATGTAGATAACTGATGTTTAAGTGCATCAAATGCTTCCTAGCAAAGATTAGTCCACTTGAATTCAACATTTTTCATAAGTAACACAAACAAGGGAGAAGCTATTTTGGAAAAAAAATTTGATAAATCTTTTGTAGTATCCTACATGTCCTAAGAAGCTTCTCACTTCTATTTGGGTTTTGGGTATAGGAAGGTTCTCAATGACTTGTATCTTGGATGGATCTACCTGAATTCCTTGAGATGAAATAAAATGTCCAAGTACCACTCATTCAGTCATCATCATATGACATTTTTCGGTGCTTAAGGAGAGGTGGGCTTGTATACATCGATTAAGTACTTTCTCAATATTTTGTGGTGTCTCCTCAAAAGAGACACCATAAGGGGTAAAATCATCCATAAAAATTTCCATAGAGTCATTAATCATATCTGAAAAGATTCCTGTAACTTCTCTTTGAAAGGTTGTTGGTGCATTACATAGCCCAAATGGGAGGACTCTATAAGCAAAGGTTCCCCAGGGGCTAGTAAAAGTGGTCTTCTCTTGGTCTTGGGGTGCAATTCTGATATGGTTATACCCACTGAAACCATCTAAGAAAGAGAATAATTTCTTCCCTGACAAACTATCTAACACTTGATCAATGAAAGGTAATGGAAAGTGATCCTTTTGAGTGGATTTATTTAAGGCTCTATAATCTACACAAACTCTCCATTTCCCGTTTTTCTTAGGAACTATTACCAACGGGGAAACCCATTCACTGTCAGGTATAGGATATATAAACCCTGCATTAAGCAATTTTTGAAGTTCCTCTTTAACAATTTCCCTTAAATTAGGGTTCATTCGTCATTGAGGTTGACAGATCAGTCAACAATCTTCCTTGATATAGATACGGTGAGTACATAATTCAGGAGAGATTCCCTTCATATCTGTATAGTCCCACGTGAATGCTTCCTTATTTTCAAGAAGTAACTTCATTAATTGTTGTGTTTTAGCAACTGTCAAGTTGGGGTTTATATTCAGTGTTTTGCCAGGTTCAATTTCTACTGGTATACTTTTAGAGGAGATGGTAGCTGATGTTTGAGGTAGGTCTTCAGAATTAAGCTTTTCCTGGGTATCTGACTCAAAAAGTGCAGCTAGCTGATTATGTGTTCCTGGAGTCACAGAGGAGGGTTCACAATTAAAATTATTAATTACTTCGTTCTCAGTGGCATCTTTAAGGCTTAAAGCTTGTCCGATAGTCAAGATAGGTTGAGTAGTTTGATCATCATAGTCCACCCATAAGGAATTATCATTGTTAATCAAGGGTGTAGTGTGAGGGTAGAGAGTAAGTTGTTTGGTCTCATATCCATTGGAAATTGTCATTGAACCAGATCTGTAGCTGATAAAGGCATCTGCTATGGCTAGCCAAGGCCTACCCAAAATTGGAGGATGACACCCAACTTTGTTTTAGGATGCAATACCACAAAATCAGCTGGATAATTCCAGGACTCAACTGAGATGATTAGGTCTTCAATAACTCCTTCTGGTTTGATTGTAGAATGGTCAGCTAATTCTAGAATGGTTGGGGTATCTCTGATTCCATTCTTCAGTTGTAACAGTTGTGAAGTTTCAAGAGTCATAATATTGATAACAGTGCCTAAGTCTACCATAATTCGAGGAATTACTGTCTTTCCAATTTGCAATGTGACAGTAGGATGGCTGGGATCACCATATTTAACTAGAGGGGCTTTACCTGACATTAGTGTAGACAAATCACCCATGACATGAACTGTGAGGGGATCTTTAGTTTTCCTACCAGGTTTCTTAACACAAATGTCTCGCATAGTTTTGGCATAAATTCGTACATCTCTTAATGCTTGTAATAGTGGAATTTCGACGTAGAGATTTTGTAATTCCTCTAGAAGATTGAAAGCAGGTGGCTCAGGCATTTTAGTGAAAGCTAAATGCTCAGGGAATGGTGGTTCTACTGTTTCAGCAACAATATTAGAGGGTGGTTGTACCTCTTTAGGTGAATCGTGATTTTTTATTTCTTCTTTATCAGAATCAGAAGAGGTAACATCATCAATGATAGGTTCTACTATTTTCCTAGATCATAAATGAATATCATTGCATTGCGCAAGGGAAACAAAAAGTATAGGCTGGTTTTGAATATCAATAAACTGCACAATGTTATTATTGGTGTTGGTGTTAGGTTGTACAGGTAGTTGGGGCCACATCATTTGATTATTCAGTGGAGCACCTAATGGTAAAGGGAGTGGTTGCTGAAATTGAGGAAATTGATTTGGAAATAGGGGTTGTTGACCTCTCCAATTTGGATTCCACTGGTTAAAATGAGGTTGTTGTTGTGGAGGCTAAGGAGTCCACATTATTGGGTCTACAAAGGGAGGGTTTTTTTATTGCATGGGTGGGTAGTTCATTTGATTGAAGGGTGGGTATTGCATTTGGTTAAAGGGAGGGTAATTTGCTTGACTAAAAGAAGGATAATTATTCCAACAATTAGAAGATGTAAATGTCGCATTAGGATTCATACCTTGTCCTCGCAGTTGCCATTGCCTTCTCTGTGTCAATAGATAGACAGCTTTAGCTTCTTCTTTAGTTGGTTGTAATGCTACTTTGATTCCTGGTAAAGAAGGGCATTATTGTGTTTCATGATCCTTATGACAAAGGGTGCAGATTGGCATTTTGTCCAATGGGCATCCCCTTAGTGGGTGATTTTCTCTACATTTGGGACAAAAGATGGACAGAGCTGCTTCTGCTTCAGCGTGTTTCTTTTTAATCTGAAAAGTGTCAATTTGTGAAGCAAAAGAACTTAACGTTTCAGTTTTAAAATCCTCAAGTAAATTACCTATTTCGGCTCTTGTTGCTCCTCCACTAGCTGATTTTTGAACTCTTGAAAATGTGGTATCCCTACTATTTGATCTATTCCTTGTAGCTCCTCTTGAACATCTTTTACAGAGGTTAATAAATTCATCATACGATTCTTTAGATATGTCCCCTTTACCAAGCATATTTAGCATATCTAGACAGTCATTCCTTACTCCTTTTAATAATATTTTTTTACGAATATCTTTACTTACATCGGGGTGACTGGATCTTTGTAGATTATATTGTAGCCTTTCCACAAAGTCCTCCAGATTTTCATCCTCTTTTTGTATCATCTTGAATAGTTCCTCTCTTTTTTCTCTCGTTCGGCAATAGTCTTGATATTTGTTCATAAATTTCTGTTTCATCTGGTCCCATGTTGTGATTACATGACTTCCAAGACTCATGAACCATCTTAATGCATTTCCTTTTAATGTTGTTGGAAATAGCTTTAATTTTTTTAGCATTGGTAATGTAATCATAACTTCTGCATAATATATCAAACTCGAAAAGGAATTCATTAGGATCTTCAGAAGATAAACCATGAAAGTTAGGTAAAGATGAAAGTTGAATATTTTTCACAGGAGTTTCTCCTCTAGGAAGATCACCAATGGGAAATCCTAAGGTAGGAAAAGAGTTTTCATCGTTTACCTCTCCTTCTACATGTTCTTCATGGAGCAGTTCTTCATTATACCCCTCCATGATTTCCTCTGTTTGTTCCCCTACTGCACTTTCTCGATCCTCAATGTTTCTTGCTAGTCTCTCAACTATTTCAGGGCTCCAAATCTCTTTCTCCATTTCAAAGTTCGCTTGGAAGGAAGATTGAGGCTTTGGTTTTCGAGAGCTTGGTCACTGAGGAACAGAAAATTCAGATTTTGATAAAATCTCATTGATAAAAGTCTTTCTTCCTCCTCCTCTTCCTCTGCCCTTGCCACCTATAGGGTCAGTTTTCTTGGGGGCTCCACGTCCTCTCATGCAATCTATACATCTGAAAGAATAACATAAATTCTTTTGAAATCTATAGTTGCCTTTGCCGGAAATGGCGCCAAAATGTTGGTCGCTATAATTGCTTATTTAATTAAACGATCAAGTGCTACATAAATTTTCAACCCAAGGAAGTTTGTTTATTTCAAAGGCAATCACACACTATATATTCTCAATCTCAAAAGCAATCCAGAGTTGTAGTAAAAGTTACACTAATCACACCTTGCCTTGAATCAGATTGAAGCTCTACCTTGAATTACAGTAAAAGAAATCTTTCTATTGCAGAATTCAATATTCAAAGGAAAACAATTATCAGAAGAATCTTGGATTATATTAAGAAACAACAACCTAGGAAAAAGGAACCTTTCAGCAATTTGCAAAAGAAAAGACTTACTATGTTGTAACAGAGAACAGGACCCTATTCCCCAAAGTAGGAATCTTCAGCAATTGTCTCCAACCATCACACTTTCATCAACTCATTCGGAAAATAGAATCACCAATTGAACTGAACAACAATTACCTAGGAGTGAATTGTATGAAAACAATGCAACAATCAGTTGAAACATAGTTTCAGCAATAGATAGTAGAGTTCTAACAAGGCATGAATAAAAAAAAGAATTAACACACTACAGAACTATGGGTGAATCTTGTGAGGAAGGTGGGCCCTCTCCTTCTCACAAGATTCCCCAGAAATGAACGGGAACTAAGAAGAAATGCTCAAAGTGATCTTCTATTCATCTGTCAAATGTAACATGTTACAATAAGAATAAACACGCCCTTCTCTATAATTCTGTATTCTATCGTCCCCTTCTAATGCTAATTTATCCTCTATTTAAAGAGGAGAAATCCTCTTAATACAATGATTACATGTTTACATACAAATCCTATTCTTAGTCTAATCTAATCTTCTATGCTGGAATAGGATATTCCGATCTTCCATAGCAAAATGTTGTTACAGTAGTTGTAATGGTGCTGGCTTTGAGGTACAGCTATTGCGGCGAGTGCAACAACTCCTTTAATTATCCTTTCTTGTTACTGCTGTATATGAAATACTGTTTCAGCATCGTAGATCATAGGCTGTTTTAGCATCGCAGATCACAGACTGTTTCAGCATCGCAGATCATGGATTGTTTCAGCATCGGGATTTGCGTACTGTTTACTATTTCAGCAATGTGGTCTTCAAGCAGCAACAATAGATTAATTGCAGTCTTCAAACTATTTTAGCAACTATATATTTCCGATTAATGGTTAAGTATGAAAGTAATGCAAATTTACATGTAAAACAAGTTAGACGTATAGCAAAGAGAAGAAATGTTTTATACCTTTGGAAAAATAGATTAATGTAATAATGTAGGCTTAAATGTGAGTAGGAAAAGGACATAATGATAGCAAAAAGTATGAGCAAAAAGATACATTATAGGGTCCTAACAGAGAGCACTACATCTCTTTGTCTTCATTATTTCACATCACTTTGCACAACTGTCATTTTGAGGGATGGGAAGTATACACAATAGTTTTGGGGAGTTTCTTTATAACCCACAAATACCCCCAATTATATCGTCAGATCCAACTTCTCCCTTGATTCTTTGGAGACATGGTAGTAAACAGAGGCTCTAAAGATCCTAAAATGCAACACATCCAACTTTCTCCCCAAGAAATCCTCCTCCAGTGTAATTGTGCCAAGAATATGATGAGGAATCTAGTTCTACAAATACACTGTTGTGTTCCCTGCCTCAACCCACAAATGCAGAGGTAGCCCTTGATTATGTAACATTGCCCTTGCTGATCCCACAATGCTATGGTTCTTCCTCTCAACCACCCCATTCTACTATGGGTTGTTAGGTGTTGTTAGCTCTCATCAAATGTCTTCTTTTGCAGAAAAAAAATTGAATTCATTCAACACATACTCACCTCCATTATCACTCCTGAGAGCCTTTACCTTCTTTCTCGTTTCTTTCTCAATCAGTGCCTTGAATTATATGAACTTGGAGAATGTTTCATCCTTCTTCCGCATGAAGAAGATCCAACACTTCCATGAGAAGTCATCAATAAAAATTATAAAATATTTGTGCCTGGCAGTGGAGGTTGTCGACAAAGGTTCAAAGACATCAAAGTGGATCCTTTAAAGGACTACATGTGATTTGTTGTCTCAGTCAAGGAATGTGGCTTTTGTGTACTTCCCCAAAGTACATCATTTGCATACATCATGTTGCTCAAGTTTTCCTTTAGGAAGGCCTGTGGTTATCTGATGCATGATCTGTTGGGTTGTGTTATATGATTTCCACGACTAGCCCACGTAGTTAACTGGGAGGTTAGAGGGGGGGTGAAGCCCCCCCTTTTTTGTGCTGATTGCATAGAGGGGGGGTCACAAGGGGTTTGAGGGGTGTAGGTAACCCCACTCTATGTGGTCCGGGGTAGCGCCCCAAAAAATTTTGGTTTTGGAAGCTATGCTAGGTTGGGCAGACCCACCTATGGTTTTGTGCATGATTTTCACACATGTTTTTGGACGCGATGGTTTTCAGTCCATGGTTTTGGATGCGATGGTTTTTGGTCCATGGTATTGGATGCTTCGACATGTATAAATATGTATTATAACATTGAAAGGAACATAATTAAAAATCAAGCTACTAGTCCCGGTTTTGGGATCTAGGGGAAAATCTTCGTGTATATGTGTTTTATGTGTTATGCTCTCGCATTGTTTATTTTATATGTTTTTAGAAATTGTATGTAGGTAATTTTTGTACGGGGTTAAAATCTACATTTGGTATCAGAGTTGTTTTGGCTTCAAGGGGACAGCTTTGTTGCTAAGGGGTTTCGCTCGGGCCTGTGGTAGACCCTGTTCAGTGGGAGATCTGCAAGATCGATTCTAGTGGTGAAAGAAGATGGTGAGTAGTGGAAAGATAGAGATCAAGAAATTTAATGGTTAGAGTTTTGAGTTATGGAAACTCAAGATGGAGGATTTGTTGGTGGATAAAGATCAGTGGATCGCAGTAGATCTGGGTACCAAAACCAACAGGAGTGTCCGATGAAGAATGGAAGAAGTTGGATCGAAAGGTAAAGAGCATAATACGATTATGTGTCTCAGATTCAATATTGTTGAATGTATCAGGGGAGGCTACAGTGAAGGCTTTATGGGACAAGTTAGGGACTTTGTACCAATATAAGTCTCTGGTGAATAAACTGTTCCTGCGAAAAAAAGTTGTATAACCTAAGGACGAAAGATGGAGACTCGGTGACAGAGCTTTTGAACGCATTTAATACTGTGGTAAGTCAGTTAGCATCTGTTGATATTAAAATTTTAGATGAAGATAAGTGCATCAGTTTATTGTGTTATCTACCAGATTTGTGGGATAGTCTGGTTATTGCAATAGGTAACAATGAAACTGCCTTGTAGTTTGATGAAATAGTCTCATCCTCACTGACGGAGGAGATGAGACAAAAAATATGGAGAGCCAGAATGGTGATGCCTTATCTGTACGAGGATGATCCCAAAACAAAAAAAAAACTAAGTTATCGAGTGGGAGAGCTAAATCTAGAGGGAGATCTAAATCTCTAGGAAAACCTGTAAAGGTGGTGTGTTGGAAATGCAGAAAAGAAGGGCACTACAAAAGGGACTGTAAATCTAAAGTTCCTGATAAAGGAAAGGGATCTGATGATGCTCCTTCTACAGAGGTGAAAATTGCCTCAGATGAAGGCGGGGATGTGTACTTGGCTTCTTCAAGTACACATGTAGATCACAAGTCATGGTTGATTGACTTAGGTGCATCCTTTCACTTCACTCCTCATAGAGAGTGTTTTTGTTAGTATGAGAAATACGATGGTGGTGATGTCTTCCTAGTGGATGATAGGAAGGATAGAATCGTTGGTCGTGGAAAAGTAAAGTTGAAGTTGCAAGGTGGAAGGGTTAGAACACTTCTAGGTGTTTTGCATATTCCTGCATTGGCCAGAAATATGATTCCTGTAAGCAAGCTGGATGATGTAGGTGTAAAAATAGTGTTCAAGAAGGATACCTGCAAGATGGTTTGGGGAGCACTGGTATTGATGTGGGGAGTTTGGATTGGAACTCTGTACAAGCTGCAAGGTAGCACGGTTGTTGATGGGTGCAACAGTTCTATGGTTCCTGAAAGTGGAGCAAAAAATCTAGTGGTCTCTAGAGAGAAGACCAAGTTGTGGCATCAAAGGCTTGGAAATATTGGAGAGAAGGGCCTTCGAATACTTCATGGTAAAGGTATGGTAGAAGGTATGAGTAATAGCTCTCTATATTTTGATTTCTGTGAAAATTGTGTATATAGGAAGCAGAATCAGGTGACTTTCCCCTCTGTTGGTAAGAGGGCGAAACATATATTAGAGATTATGCATAGTGATGTGTTTGGACCTGTGAAGGTTCCATCACTGGGTAAGTCTATGTACTATGTATAATTTATAGATGACTTCTCAAGGAATACATGGATATATTTCCTTAAGAAGAAATTTGAAGCCTTTGAAAGGTTTAAAGAGTTCAATGCTTTGGTGGAAAACCAGACAGAGAAGAAGATAAAGGTGCTAATGACAGATAACGGTGGAGAAATTTTTGCAGTAAGGAGTTTGAAGAATTTTTTAAGAAGTGTGGTATAGCACGGCAGAAGACTACTTCATATACACCTCATAAAAATGGAGTTGTAGAAAGAATGAACAAGATGTTGATGGAAAGGGAAAGAAGCATGCTCAGTGGTGCTGGGTTAGGACAGGAATTCTGGGCAGAGGCAGTAGAGACAACATGTTACCTGGTCAACAGATCACCTTCATCAGCGTTGGAGGATCAAACTCCACAAGAAGTATGGACTGATAAGAAACCCTCTCTTTCACATCTGAGGGTATTTGGATGTGATGCATATGAACAAGTTCCAAAGGAGAAACGAACCAAGTTGGATAGTAAATATGAAAAGTGCATCTTTATTAGGTAAAAGGATGGTTTAAACGGTTATAAGATTTGGAACCTAGTAACAAGGAAGGTTGTGTACAGCTGAGATGTGGTGTTCAGAGAGGTGAAAGATATTATTAAACATGAAGTCCAACCAAAGGAACCTGAGAAGATAGAGTTTGAGCTAAAGGAGGAAGAATCAGACTGTATAGCAGAGGATGAATCAGAAGCTGAAGAGCCACAAAATTCGAGTGTGAGAAGATCAATTTGAGAAAGAAGGTAGCCATAAAGGTATAGTCCATCTGCTTTCTGTTCAAATTTTTCTTTATCTATTACTGATGGTGGTCCCAAAACTGTGAAGGAAGCAGTAGATTCAGAGGATGGAAAACTCTGGAAAGAGGCCATGGTTGATGAAATGGCATCTTTGCACAAAAATGAGGCTTGGGATCTGGTGGAGTTGCCGGCTAGAAGGAAACCCATTGGTAGCAAATGGGTGTTCAAGAAGAAGACAAATGTGGAAGGAAAGGTGGAGAAATATAAGCTCGATTGGTAGCAAAAGGTTATTCCCAGGTGCTGGGAATTTATTTTGGTGATATTTTTTCTCCTGTTGCCAAGGTAACTTCTATTAGATTACTTTTATTTGTTGCTGCTACTTTTTATTTTGAGGTAGAACAGATGGATGTGAAGATGACATTTCTTCATGGGGATCTAGAAGAGGAAATCCACATGAAGCAACCTGAAGGCTTTGCGGTGAAGGGTAAGAAAGAACTGGCATGCAAGTTAAATAAGTCTATGTATGGGTTAAAATAGTCACCAAGGATGTGGTATCAGAAATTTGATACATTTATATGGGGACTTGGCTTCACCAGAAGCAAAGCAGATCTCTGTGTGTATTTTAAATTAATTGGTGATCGTGTTATTTATTTGGTCTTGTATGTGGATGATATGTTGCTGGTTGGAAATGACAAAGAAATTTTCTAGGATTTGAAGACCCAATTGTCCTCCAAATTCGACATGAAATATCTTGGTGCTACAATCTACATTTTGGGCATGGAAATTAAAAGAGATCAAGCAAAGAGGAACCTCAGGTTAAACCAGAGTAAGTATGTCAAAACAATATTGCAGAGATTTAATACGCAGGAAAGTAAACCGGTGAAGGTTCCTATTCCTGTAGGTGTAAAGTTATCTGTTGAACAATGTCACAAGACACAAGAAGAGGAAGAGGACATGTCCCATGTTCCATATGCAAGTGTAGTCGGTAGCCTATTGTATGTAATGGTCTGTACTAGACCAGACATTGCACATGCAGTGGGAGTATTGAGCAGGTTTATGTCAAAACCAGGAAAAGAGAATTAGACAACAGTGAAGTGGGTTTTCAGGTATTTGCGTGGCACTAGTGATTATGGTTTGTGCTACCAAGGAAGACTAGGATTGGATGGAGTGTTGGATATTCATGGCTTTGTTGATGTAGATTGGGCTGGAGATCTGGATTAGTGAAGATCTACAAGTGGGTATGTGTTTAACCTATTTGGAGGTGCAGTCAGTTGGATGAGTAAGAAACAATCTGTAGTGGCACTATCAACTACAGAGGTAGAATACATGGAAACCACTCATGCAAGGAAGGAAGCAGTTTGGTTGTAGAGATTATGTTCAAGTATGGGGTTAGTACAGGGAGCTATAAGGATAGACTGTGATAGCCAAAGTGAAATTTTCTTGGCAAAGAACCCTACAAATCATTCAAAGACACAACACATTAATGTTCAGTATCACTTTGTGCAGGATATAATAGAAGACAAAAAGGTGTTGTTGGTAAAGGTCGACACTTTGAAGAATACTGTAGATGCATTGAAAAAATATGTGAGCTCTGAGAAGTTCTCTTGGTGTAGAGAAACAATGGGCATTGTAGGGCTGGATAAATGACTAGGCTCTCTTGTGGCCCCCCGTGAAAAGAAAACAACAAGTGGGAGAATGTTGGGTTGTGTTATATTCTTTCCATGACTAGCCCACGTAGTTAACTGGGGCGCTAGAGGGGGGGTGGAGCCCCCCTTTTGTTGCACCGATTGCGTAGTGGGGGGGTCACAGGGGGTTTGAGGGGTGTACGTAACCCCACTCTATGGGGTCTGGGGTAGTGCCCCAAAAAATTTTGGTTTTGGAACCTATGTTAGGTTGGGCGGACCCACCTATAGTTTTGTGCATTATTTTCACACATTTTTTTGGACGCGATGGTTTTCGGTCCATTGTTTTGGATGTGATGGTTTTCTATCCATGATATTGGATGCTTCGACATATATAAATATGTATTATAACATTGAAAGGAACATAATGAAAAATCAAGTTGGTAATCCCAGTTTTTGGATCTAGGGGAAAATCTTTGTATATATGTGTTTTATGTGTTATTCTCTCACATTGTTTATTATATGTGTTTCTAGAATTCATATGCAGGTAATTTCTGTACGGGGTTAAAACCTACATGATATTCAAAGCACCATGATGCAAATGGCCAAGTCTTCTATGATAAATTTCACCGACATCAAGGCTCTGCACTTTATTCTCTTTTGTGCTCAATGCAACACAATCCTACACATCTAGCTTGTACATGTTCTTCAAACGAACCCTGATCTGCTTCACCTATCCCATGGCTATGTGTCTCAAGAATTCCTTTCCTTTGTTGAAGATCACATCATAACCACATCCTTCCAATACCATTATAGAGACGATATCTTTATTTAGACCTGGAATGAACATGAAATCCTTAAGCCTCAGGGGGGAACTCAACTCCCTCTAAAAGGTGGTTGTACCAATCTAGGTCATGCTATACCTTCCACCATACCCCATCTCGATGTGCATATGCAAATATTTTTCTTCTAGGTCACTGAAAAATTCTTTATTCCTCGTCATGTGGAGCAATGCACCTGAGTCCAAGTACCACATGATCCCTATGATTATGCTAGCCATGAATGCAATGAGGGTAACTTCAAGCTCAAACTGTGAAGCCAAAGATTCACCTGCTTATGCTCCTAAGGTATTCTTTCTTTCCTTCTTATGCGGACACTTCGTGGCATAGTGGCTGAATTCATGACAATGGAAGTATTTAATTTTTGACAAATCATTCTTTTTACCCCCTTAACTAGATTCTGGTTTGGATTTGGATTTCTTCCCTTTTCCTTTCTCTGCCTTTCCATCCAATGAAAATTTTTCTTCATCATCGCCCTTGGATGAAGTCCCATCTGTAGTATTCTACCTTATTTCCTCTTGTACCAAGTCAGACCATAAGCACCCCCAACTCGGTAGTTTCTCCCTCACATTCACCAAATCTTGATAGTTGTGATAGCTCTTGGGAAGGCCCAGAAGGGATAAGGTTACCAAGTATTCTTTAGGGACATTAACACTGAGCCCAACAAGTTCATCATGAGACTGTGTAAACTTGCTCAGATACTACAAAATTTTTTCATTCTTCTAAATCTTAGTACTTTGAAGTTTATCCTTAAACATTAGCTTCTTATGGTTACTACTATTCTCGAACAATTATGTCAGTGCTTTCCCATCATGAATGGAGTTTATTTTCCTCGCCTTGGCTACATCTTTCTTCCACTAAGCAAGGTTCTGAGCATCAACTGCTTGAGGTTTTGCAACATCCATCTTGATGTATTCTAGAAATCCACTGTCATCCAATATTTCCTCCATGTGGTTCTTCCATGCAACAAAATTAGAGGTGCCTTCCAAGACATACTCTAGCCTTAGTCCATTGAAGGCCATCTTCTCAACTCTGAAGAAATCCTGCTACGCTAATCTTCAAATTCGAACCTCTGAGAAGCAACTTTAAATTTCCTTCTCTAATGTGAATCCAACTATGATACCATTTATAAATTAGGCTATATATTTGCAACTACTCATGGATTTTTAATCAAAATCTCAAGACACATGTCTACACTATTCCTCTGTGGACATTAATTCACAGTTTAAAACAAAAAATTTAGACATGCAAGAAGAAATAACACACATGCAACAAGTATTTTTATCTGGGGAAAGAAATATGCTAAAAACCGAGTGAATATTGCATTAATCAAATGAATAGAGATGTATTACAATTTCTTTTCTCAACTTAGCGCACCTTGCAAGTGAACAACCTATGTCTATGCTCACTGAAGGCCTTTGACCCAAACTTAGTCAAAATTTTCCTTAGCTTGAGCTCCTATTTCCTTGTGCTATTCCTTGAGGAATTAGCCCCTATTATTTAGGAAATTCCCTCAATTGAATTGCACAATTCCTTTAGGTTTGTCATCTGATTGCATGAACACTTGTACACTCAAGACTAGTCTACAATTGATGTTACACTGCCTTGGAATCTCCTCAACTAGGTAACTCAAATTATTTGCATGCACTAGCTACTTTGGGTTGATTGATTAGTTAACTAGATGATCACTAAGTTTGACTGAAGTCCCACTGCTTAACTGACCTTCCGCTAGTTCCTCCAAAAGTTGGAACTAGTTTAATTGAAAACAACTTTACATAAATAACCTTGATTGCTACAAATTAGCAATCACACATGCAGAATTGAACTTTAACTCCTCTAACTCAAATTTATTGATTAAACTAGGTTACACAAGCCACGCCACACAATTTCACATCATCCAAGTTGTCTGCTGATTTGGAAATTTGAATTTTCTAATCAATGCAAAATCAATTTGAGAATTTCTTGTTGCATTTTTCAACATAAATGAACCTATTTGGTGCATACCCCATCTCAGTATCCCTAATTTGAGAGAATCAAATCCTTCGTTCCCATAATACATGTTAAAAAAGTTCCCAAGGCAAGTCTTGTGAAGAGCATGACCAATCCTTCTTATCTTTCCATCTCCTCCAAAACATAGAATCTAATTCCAAAAATCACTAACCCGCATTGCTCCCATATATGTTGTAAAGCGTTTCAACATATGAATATTATCATCCTCATTTAGGCAAGGTAACTGTTGTCAGGCTTGTTATAGACATTTTTGTGCCTTACAGCATTGAGCATGAAATGTCCATAATATAAGGGATCCAAAGTCCCTAAACATGTTGTTCCTACCCCTAGAGGAACAAGGCTAACAAACTACAGCAATTCACAGAAGTTCTCCACCAAAAACTGCTCAAAAACAAGTCAAATCAAGATCATGTCAATGGCTCCACTGACCATCTGCGCTGAATGTCAACTGCAACACTGGCTACCTGTGCTGAGCGAGAGTGGACATGTGGCAGGCTCATTCCTCAAGGTGTCAAAACCCAGGAAGCTTCCAAAATGACACTTGCCTCAGGGAATTCGATTGGTGATGAGTAAGAGGTTCCAAATCTCCAGGTGGAAGCAAGAACCTCCAAGTGGAATCAAGAACTGACAGAGGGAGAGGACACTAGTCAGATATCAAGCTGACTCATCCTCTCTCCAAATATCTATATATGGATCTCTCCTCCATGAGATCTAGAGGGGGGAATGTTGTGATTGCAAAGAATTGCTGCTAGTTTGAGATTTGAATCATTGGGTGCTTAATGCTTTGAAGGGGGTGAAGATAGGAATTTCATTTGCTGGGAAGGAGATGCTGGATTGGAGCCCTCTGGGTTGTATCTCTTCCTGAACCTTGTTATTCATCAATAAAGCTATCTTGTTTTCTCCTATATGCTGATGTATTCTTGATGTATGATTGCATTAGTGTATTTGATTTATTTCTAATCCTGAATCATTTATGAATGTGAATATCTGTCTTTGTGTTGTGTTCTTCTCTTGTCGCAAGTAGCTGTTCTCTTGTCGCAAGTAGCTGTTCTCTTGTGATCTCGCGGGAATCTGTTGAAGTTGGGCGAGCGAGGAGGCAAGTAGCTGTGAACACCCAAAGATAAGAGGATCTGGATCGAGGGACAAACGGAAGATACCCGTGAGTCCATCCATCTCTCTTCACTCTTAATTCATAAAGGAAGAATACTAGAATAGTTGTCTCTGTTTGTTGCTAAGGCACTGTCACACCTTAGGTGGATAGGATCGTCCCGCATAGGCATTTTTCCCCACAACAAATTGGCGACTCCGCTAGGGAGATTTGTTTAGTCATTTTATTTGTGTTTCTATCATTGTTTGTTTCATAGACTCAACATCAACAATTGAACTGCTTATGCTATTCTCAGTTGCAAAGTAGACAGTTGCCGCCTTGATCCTTCACTGGATTTTGTCTATGATCTGAACAATAGACTCACAAATGATTTGATGATCCTTTTTGATAGATCTTAGTACCCCCTCAAAGCATCCCTTTGATTGTACCTTGCTTGTGTTTCTGATTGGCCTGAAACCGTTGATTATTGAGCAATCTGTGACCCAGAACCCAGTGAGAAACGAGAGTTTCTCCTTCAGCGCAGACCCAGTGAAGGGATTCTGCATTTCAACGCAGTTCCCGAAAGGGATACCTGCGCTGAATGTCAAAACCCCTGTGTTGAGGTTGCGCTGAACCAGTTTGGCCTTGTGCAGCTGGGGTTCTCTGCTCTCTGTTGCCCTGTTTTGATCTCTGTTTTTTGCAGCCTTTAACCAGCATAGGTACCAGTCTGATAACTCCTTTTCTCTGCTTACATTCCGCCTCCTTTTGTACAAAAATACTTTGAGTGTTTTTATGTGTTTTTGGCGTCATTCAAAGTTTTCCTTTGCAAGAGTGAAATAGTCATCCTGTAGCCCTTGATTCATATCTGTTGATTGTGATCTTAGGAGAGAGTTCATTGGCTGTTTGCAGATTGATTATACATTTACTTTTGCTTATGGTTTGAGTTTGTCTCTTTTAAGTGTCGAAACAAGTATTCATTTCGAGAATCGTTAAGTGTTGTAATCTCTTCTACCCTCTCTGATTTCGAAAAAGTGATCTTGTTTGTAGTTGTCATTTAAAAGCAAATTCAAAGTTGTACAAAAAGCTTTCTTTGTAGGCATCAATACTAAGAAAGCGGAAAACAAACACCTGCATTGTGCATTTGCATCTTGATAATTTGCATGTCTGATTTAGGAAAAGTGCATTAGAGTGTGCTGATTGCTCATTGAGAAAAGATAGTGTCTTTCTTTTCCCTTTGTAGCTAGGATTTTCATCTGTTGAAAATATATATAAAGCTTGCTTATCATCTTTAGACTACATTTAGGAAGTTGTACCATACATCTCGTGGTGATCCATAAAGGCAAACTTCTAAACAAGATCAACCTAAAATAAACTGAATGAACTTAACAACGCTTTGTAACATAACGCACAACATAGAGGTCTAGGCTAGAGACGTGTTCCGGCGTCGTAAAACCTGGTATCTTACCGTTGAGTGGTTGGGTGATTCCTCCACGGTGAAGTGATAAGTATCAGTACGGATTGTGCTCCCACATACCGTCGCGTATATATTGGGAGACCCCTATAGGAATAAAGCCTTTATCCATAGGAAGTCGTGTCGGCCGCCCTACTGATCGCAATGCACTGAACACAGCATTCGGGAAGATTGACCGCCCGTACCTTAAAAAGTATTCTGCGGTTTTGCGAAAAGTTTGGCACACCCTCTACCTAGAACTCCAGAGCAGTTTCTTTTGGCCTTTTTCAGACTCTATAACAGAAAAAGTCCATCCGAGCATTTGTCACTTCGGGCTCGTTAAAATATCGAAGGAAACTAGAGTCATCTTTAGCTTTTTCTCGACTCTTTAAAACTAAAAAAGCAAGTTGTGTCTAAAGCGTCGTTAAAATTTATTTTAAACGGAACAAAATCACCCCCTATTCCTGTGTTGATCTTTCAGTTGAGAAAATGGAGCACACCAACCAAGGAGTTCCCCTTGGTAGAAATCCTAGTCCCTTCTCCTCTTGGGGAGATGTTGGTGCGCCCCATATGGCCACATTGTTGCTTCCAGGACTGACAATTGGCATGCCGGTCTGGCTCTTCTCAACCAAGGTAGTTCAGAACACCACTATTCCTGAATAGTTGAATCGACAGCTAGATGAGTCTAAGGTTACCCACCAGCCTTCTACCTCTTCTAACTCTTCCTCTCCCCCTTCCTCTTCGCTTGAGGGAACTGGTAAAGCTAAAAACCAAGTTCCTAAGGAGAAGAAGGAGAAGAAGAAGAAAGAGAAGAAGAAGAAGGAGCCAAAAGCGACTGGGGGCAAACATGAGTCATCTAGAAAAAATCCACACACAGCACTGACCGGGCCTAAATCGCCATGTGTCATATGCAGAGGAGACCACTTCCATCGAGATTGTCCCTGTATTCCCCGGATACTAAGGGACTGGTCCCCTCGATTGCACAATCCGGTAGCATCAACCTCTGATAGCCATGTTGAATGCATACCGTCAACTAGCGAGAGTGAAGGATAGAGAGGGAGAGCTAGATCTCCCTGCAGACTGTGTGAAGGCGATCACGCCATCCACCATTGTCCCTTCTTAGACGAGGCGAAGAGAGTTTTGGAAGATCGTCCGGTTTCACCGTTACGACTTCCTCCTGGATACAAAAAACTCATGCCAAGTCCTTCGTTAGTTGAGAATCCAGCTGGCCCGCTCAAGTGGTCGGCTGAAGCGTCAGTCATTGAAAATGAACCTACTGAATCCATACTTGACGAAAGTCAAAAGGTTGAAACGACAGTTGACCCGGTATTGCCTTCAGAAGATTCATCTTCAAATGATTCCATCACTGAAGAGAAGAAGGATGACACCATCTAGATTCTTTTCATCAACACAGACTCCGACGAATAAGGGGGCAAACCTCCCATTCCTTTATCGCAGGAAGGAAGTTCGTCAGAGCGATATCCGGCCGTCTATTCGGTCCCACCACCAAGCAACCTAGTTGTGTCCTTTGACTGGAACCAACTAGGCAGACCCCGGTTTCCAGCAAGCATACCATTCAGAATTATCGTTCAAATATATAAAATGGTTATGGCTAGCACCATCATTGATGAGGGGGCATCTGTGAGTATCATTTCCTCTATTGCTTGGAAAGCACTTGGTTCGCCAGCGCTTTTGCCTGAGATGAGAAATCTATCAGGCTTCGATAAAGGAACCATTTGACCTTTAGGGATTCTCGCCAATGTGCCCATAACATTGAGGAAGAAGACAGTTCAAATGAACGTCATGGTCGTTCAAGGACCCTTGGATTATAACCTACTCCTTGGACAAGACTATATATATTGCATGGGAGCCATCGTCTCCTCACTCTTTAGAGTAATGTGTTTTCCACACGAAGGAAGAATGGTCAAGCTCGTAGACCAACTTTCATTTCCTGGATCACATATCGCAAATAGACAAATACCAACTTAAATGGTCTGTTCACGCAAGAAATGTCTCCACCCCCAGTCCTTCTTCCCGATGAGCATGAGTGATTCGGAAAGACGTAACTGGAACCCAGGGGGCATGCATCCTGGTCTGCTTTGGGCAGAGAAAACCTTGGGTATAAGGTAGGTTTCCGCGGGAGAATATGACTAGTCCGTACCCCGTCCGTCTAGGAAGAGGGGTTGTTCTAGAATAAGATTCTTTTGTCAAAGTTATGTGAGTTGGCGGTCGTCGTCACTCACCTTTGTTCTATTTGAAAGATTAGTAGACATCGCCGAAGAAGTGTTCAGTTTGAAAGATTAACAGAACAATCTTTGGGTAACCTGAAAGAGGTAAGCCTCTCTCGTTAGAACAAATGTTTTGACGGAAAAGAAGTAGGGGTAACCTTGAAATTGTACTTTATACCTGGGGGCATGCAAACCTTTTGGAGTGCAAGCAAAGAGCGGTTATTTATCTGTTTTTTTGGATTAGTCGTTTTCGAACTTGCATAAAGAAAGGATTCGGGGCATAGCTTTGTGAGGTGAAGCTCCATAAAAAATAGAATCTCAAGGAGACATTCTTATCTTATGACTGGTATAATCGAGCAGTTTTAGCACATAGTTCATGCTCGTTAAAAAATAAACGCAAAGATCCGAGCAGTTTTAGCGCATAGTTCATGCTCGTTAAAAAATAAACATAATATCAAGCAAGTGTTTCAACCCGTGTTTAAGCTCATTAAAAAATGAACTACCCGGTAAATAACCACTACGAATGTAAATTTATCAGCCATTAAAGCCTTGGTCATGTCTGCACCATCACCTCCACTTTTCTATTGGCCGATCATTCACCTCCATTTGATTGTTTACCCATTTTGAGGAACAGCTGCAAAAAGTGATTTCACTAAGCCATCCTTGTGACACTGTCGTGATTGGAATATTCCAAGCCGTACCTGGAATCTGTTGCTGCCCTGTTTATCACTCGTTCCTCAAAAGACGAGTCTTCTTTAAGCTCTTTTCAACTGACTCATAAAATATGAAAAGATTGCCGAGTTTTGGCCTCCCAGCTTGTTAAACGACCGGGAGAGCTATCCCTCCTCTAGATTTTAATCTTTTTGGACCTGAGGGATTATTGCACAAAAAGATCGAGCGCTTGTTTAGTTCGGCTCGTTAAAACTATCGAAAATTCATCCCTTCTGTATTGTTTTATACTTTTTCGAACTTAAGGGATTAGATGACGAAAAAGGAACTTTGGAGTTATCTTTATGTACCTTTTTAGACTCTCTAAAATTGAAAAGGACCGAGTTATCTTTGTCGTTAGACTCGTTAAAATCATTAAATAGCGACAAACTTGTCTTTAGACGAGAACGAGTTTCCCTATCGCTAGGCTCGTTAAAACATAGCGATGGGCTTGCCCGAAGGGCAGGTTATAGAACAAGCATATGTTATCCTCCTCAAGCTTGACAAAAATAAAGAGGTACTGGTCAGCAATGACTGGGGAATAATTGGGAGAAACAAGAAAACTTTGATGGTAGCAGGTCGCTCTTGAACATGACACTTTTCCTCCGTACCACAATCGGGTTGGGTTGTTTCATTCACCGGTCACATCACCATGGTCTCGCCATACCATCCATATTTGGGGTAATGCTACCGATCCATCGCATCAGTGTCGCCATATGTTCAAGAGAAGTCGTTCAGAAGAGTCAACCGTGTCCCATCCACTACCATACATTATCCTTCATCCTTTCATGACCGCCACCCTGAATCATATGTCACAGATCATTTTCACCTCATCAAAATCATTAGCTCCGTTCCGTGTCACTGATGTGGGATTCATTAAGGCCCTCCTTTGACGGATCGCTTCTTGTCGACATCAGCTCATTATCCAAGAAGTTGATCTAGGAACAACCCCTTCAGTACTTTGAAGCTTGCATGCCTCAATGGCAGGTTTCTCACTTCCGGCGACAGGTATACATCAATGACCTTCGACCGAAAGATTTTGCGTGGTGTTCGATGCCAAGTCCTTTATTCACACCACGTGAATTGTACTGTAGTACCTTGAGGGTCATCATCCTTATCGGTGATTCCTCTCGCGCTTGTTAACAGTTTACATCATTGACTGTTAATCAAGCGATGTCTTTCCATGTTCGACTTCAGAAAATTCTCACATGGATCGAATTGTACATCGAGTGAAGATCGGACGAGATTGAAGACCCTAGATCTAGTTTCATCTATCTGGGCTGTGATATATATTCAGGAAATAAAGACATTGACATGTACAACATTGCGGCAGATAATCATCCTACAAAAAGGGATGATGATTTCATCAAAATCATCAGTCTACCATCAGACGATTGTCTGTTCTATGTACAGAAAAATGAATTTATAAATCTGAGCATGGGAATGCCCGACTCAGCTAGATCATGAAAGCAGTATGAAAAATAATGTATTGTATTGTATTGTATTACAGGTCTCCTCCCAGCAATGAATGAACTTTGGATCCCCCTGATAAAGCATTTCGCCCGATAAATAGCCTCATACTTTAGCGGGCAACTGTTATAGACATTTTTGTGCCTTACAACATTGAGCATGAAATGTCCATAATATAAGGGATCCAAAGTCCCTAAACATGTTGTTCCTACCCCTAGACGAACAAGGCTAACAAACTACAGCAATTCACAGAAGTTCTCCACCAAAAACTGCTCAAAAACAAGTCAAATCAGGATCATGTCAATGGCTCCACTGACCATCTGCGCTGAATGTCAACTGCAATGCTGGCTACCTGCGCTGAGCGAGAGTGGACATGTGGCAGGCTCATTCCTCAAGGTGTCAAAACCCAGGAAGCTTCCAAAATGACACTTGCCTCAGGGAATTTGACTGGTGATGAGTAAGAGGTTCCAAATCTCCAAGTGGAAGCAAGAACCTCCAAGTGGAATCAAGAACTGACAGAGGGAGAGGACACTAGTCAGATCTCAAGCTGACTCATCCTCTCTCCAAATATATATATATGGATCTCTCCTCCATGAGATCTAGAGGGGGGAATGTTGTGATTGCAAAGAATTGCTGCTAGTTTGAGATTTGAATCATTGGGTGCTTAATGCTTTGAAGGGGGTGAAGATAGGAATTTCATTTGCTGGGAAGGAGATGCTGGATTGGAGCCCTCTGGGTTGTATCTCTTCCTGAACCTTGTTATTCATCAATAAATCTATCTTGTTTTCTCCTATATGCTGATGTATTCTTGATGTATGATTGCATTAGTGTATTTGATTTATTTCTAATCCTGAATCATTTATGAATGTGAATATCTGTCTTTGTGTTGTGTTCTTCTCTTGTCGCAAGTAGCTGTTCTCTTGTGATCTCGCAGGAATCTGTTGAAGCTGGGCGAGCGAGGAGGCAAGTAGCTGTGAACACCCAAAGAGAAGAGGATCTGGATCGAGGGACAAACAGAAGATACCGGTGAGTCCATCCATCTCTCTTCACTCTTAATTCATAAAGGAAGAATACTAGAATAACTGTCTCTGTTTGTTGCTAAGGCGCTGTCACACCTTAGGTGGATAGGATCGTCCTGCATAGGCATTTTCCCCCACAACAAGGCTTCATCCCATAGCAAGGCTGACATTTGTTGATTTCCCAAAAAACATGCTTCTGCACTACTACCCTATTTTCCTGTGGCCACATCCATAAGCTTGGACCAACAAAGGTCGAGTCATATGTAAGTATTTCTTCTTATGACACCAAATATGAATATTTCCTCAACCATATTCTCTTCCATAGTTCACTTCCTCCTATCACCCACCTCCACCATAAATTCACTCCAAAATCCACACTTAAAATTTTAGGATCACCTCAATCCAAGCTCCTCGAAAATTTAGGCTTCACAAATGTTTCCCAACCCACTAAAGACCAACTCTTTTCCTTATTGGAACATTGCCAAAGAAATTTTTGCCACAGTGACCAAAAATTACAAAAAACAACTTTGGGTATTTACATATCTAGCATTTGATATATTAGAATAACCTGTAGAACAAATTTAGTTAAAATCAACCATCCTGCTAAGTTCAAGGATCAAAATGTCTAGTTATTCATCTTATCAGATTTTTTTTTTGAATAAGTTCCTGCTAGCAAGATATTATTATGGGATTTAAAACTAATGGTACCCCCAAATACTTAGACAAAATATTGGCTCTTGGAAACTCCAATACACGTGCTAAATGAGATTGTATTGTCTCCTTACAATTGAGAAATAATATACTAGTCTTCTCATTATTGGTGAGGGTACCTAAAGCTGCCATAAAATTTAGTAGAATGGAGTGAACTACTTTGAATTCTCTGATGGTTGGAAGGAAAAAATACAAACATCCTCAACGTATTGGTGATGTGTCATAGGAATATCCTCTCCAAATAACCGTAAACCCTTAATCTTTCATTATGAATAGGAACTTGAAAATAAGTGACCCATAACTTCCACAACCAATATGAATAAAGAGGGAGACAATGGATCACCTTAGCATAATCCATGTGATGGATTAAAAATTCTAGAGGGATTAATCAAAATTGAGAAAAAAGGGGAAGAGATGAGAGAGTGTACCCAATAAATCCAATACCAAGAAAAACCAAAAGCATCCATAACTTGCACCAGATAACCCCAACTGATCCAATCATGGGCCTTAGACATATCTAGCTTTATCATGATACCTTGTTTCTTTGAACTCCTCAATGAATGAATAGTTTCTTGAACTGTAATGATACCATCTGAAATTTCTATTCCCTTAACAAAGCCTATTTGTTTTGTGGAAATAAGATTTATTAATAAAGGTTTCAAATGATTCATAATCACCATAGATATCACCTTATAGATGAAATTACATAATGCTATGGGTTGAAAACCACTAGGATCCTTGTATTTTCCATATTTAGGGACCAGGGAAATAAATGTTGCATTGAGACCACCCCACATTGGTTGAGGTTGTCTGGATTCCTCCTCTATCTCATGAATTTCATGTCCTAAAAAATTCCAACAAGCCTTGAAGAATTCAAAAGTGAATCCATTAGGTCCAGGCGGTTTATTTCGCAACATCTCCATAACCAGTGCCTCTACCTCTTAAAAGGATATCAGGCGCATCAAAGCCACATTCTGCTCTTTACTAGTATCATTTGGAATACACGCCAAAATATTATTAATATATGATTGTCTATTATAAGAGGGTTCTATTAGGATATTCTTATTATAAGCAATCAACTCCTCTTTTATTTTTCAATGTTGTAGTTTCCATAATCCATATCTCCCTACTATGGAGAATATTTGATTAAAGTGTCATCATTGCAACATGGATTTATGGAAAAAAAATAAATAAATTCTCTCACCCTCCTTCAACCATTTAACATGAGATTTGTGCCTCCATAAAATTTCTTCTTGTTGTCTCCTCAAGTCTAATTTGTTTAAAGTAATTCCTTCCTCCAAAACTAATTCTAGGGTTCACTCTTCATGCATTGTCGTACTTCTTGCATGTGACCTTCCAATTTTAATTTCTCTTCAAATATATTACCAAAATATTTTTTATTCCATACTTTAATTTTAGTTTTAATGCCTTAAGTTTGAACTGAAATGTGTGCATTCTATTCTTACCTTGCACAAAAATATCCCCCCACCAACCTTATGCCTTCTCCACTAAATTTGTTATCTGGATTCAAAAGAATTTCAAGGTGGAAATGCTTGTTTCAAGGAGCTTCTTTAGGTCAATTTCTAACTGAACCAACCAATGATCTGATGCAGTACAAGGAAGGATGGTAGATTCAATGAAAATGTCTTTGTCCAAATTACTTCTTCTGAAACTAAAAGTGGATCTAGATGACTTACGACATGGTGTCTAACCCCTCGTCACTTATTCCAAGTAAAGTACCATTAATGGTGGACACATCCATTAACTATAACCTCTCAATAAATCCAAAAATAAAGGTCGGTTCAGGATCCATCTTATAAATTCCTCTATTTTTCTCCTCCAGAGATATAACGAGATTATAATCCCCACCTAAAATCCAAAAAGAATTAGGGATAAGTTGTTTATGAATTTGAATGTTCTTCAAAAACTGCAATTTCTCTCCCATCATTGGAGGACCATATATCACAATCAAGGCTACCATTTCTTTACACCCTAGATACCAAAATATTCCCATCAAAATTCTAGTACTTGCCACAAAGTCTTGAAAAATAATTTCCATTGGATTCCACAAAATTGCTAGCCCTCTTGCACTACCTCAGGCATCAAGAGCCTTGATTTCAGACCCCCTCCACTAGCTAGCACTTATTTCACACAATTTATTCATTAAAACCTTTATTTCTTGTAAAATCACCACAACTGGATTTTTTGTCTTAATCCGATCTCGCAAATAGTGTTGTTTACCTTTACTATTTAAACCTCACACATTCCAAGTGAGAATTTCCATTGTGATGATTGTTGAGAGGGCCAAAAAAATTCAGAAATCATTGTTTCTTGTCCTAAATTAATAAATTCTTCCCCTATGCCTTGAAGCAAATCCCTAGCCATATTTAGACCCTTCCATTTTGGATCCTTGACAAGTAACTCTTTACCCTTTTCCTTTAGTTCATACATTGATCAAACCACATTTCCATCTAAGGTGGTCTATCATTTTTTCATCTTCCAGTCTATATATGATTTCACATACAACTCCTACATTTCTTCTTTTGGTAACTTCGCCAATTCATTCATTACTCAATCATTTAGGAGATTCACCAATTTCCGTTCCTCTTCTGTAAGGGTCTCAAATTTTACTTTTGAGACCCATTCTTTCATTAATTCTTTTAGAATTATCATTAACTTATTTAAATTGTAATTGTTAACTATATCATATTATATGATGTTGAGAATGCAACAAGATGATGGAGCTTAATGGAAAGGAGTCGCCTTCACTAAGTGGACCTGCAGGGAAATTATGGCGCAAAGTCTATTTTTAGACTATGTCTATTTTTAGACATATGGATCATGGTCTATAAGTTGTAGGATGTTGTTTATGGATGATTGGTCATGTTGGGAAAAATATATGGACTTCTATTTCTGGTTCACAGCAGGAGTGATAAAAGTCTATTTTTAGACTGCGAGGTTAAAAATAGAAAAGTCAAATATTATTGTCTCATAATAATATTTAGACTATAAACTTTATCTTATCCTCTTGGAGCAGTTCAGTTTGAGCTACAGATGTGGCACATGTAGCTGTTAGAATGAAATATTCTTTTCTTATGAGTCAGTTGAGCTATTGCATGCAGGACATCAGTTAGAACTCATGCATGTGAGTTATGTGGAGTTGGATGTGGAGTTGATGGAGTTGTGTTCAGTTTGACTTTGTTAAACTAGTTGAAATTAGTCTAACTGCAAATAGACTAGTGATGAGTGAAGTGAATTAATTGATTAAATTAATTCACTAATTATTAACTCATAATGCAACTGAAGAATACATCAGTTAACTCAGTGCATGTACAGTTCAGTGGAGACAGGTGTTAGAGGTTGAGATTGCTATCAGTTGTGACTATAGTTGTGCATGAGATCTTGCACAAGCAATGTATTGAGTATGCCTATGAGAATTTCCTAATGCCCAGTGAAATAGCCTGTGCTCACGTGATTTCCAGTGTGAGTGATTTTCACAAGGTATTGTGTGCAATAGAGGCAGGGAAAGCAGTGGAGAAGATTTGAACTTGTGACTTGTTCAGATCTGAGCTAGTTTTGTGTGTAACAGGTGGAGATAGTGCTGGATACTTGTGAGGAGTATTGTACTATGTAATGTTACATGTTCTCAATCATTAATATATGATAGTGTGGGGTTTTCAGCTGTAAGCTTTCCCCGGGATACACACTGTGTTAATGTGTGCATGTTATTGATGTTTCATTGTTTTTGATGCTGCTAAATTATTGATCAACGTAGAGGAGGTTATGTATTATGCATGTATTCTGAAATAGTGTATAATCGAGAAAATCTCTATTGAATAAGTGTTTATTATTCAAAATTTCTACATGGTATCAGAGCTGTTGATCATCAGATCTACGATTCAGGAGGTGTTTACATTCTATTTATTCAGGTAGAGTCTATAATCGGGCCAGGTAGCCTCTCGATTCATCCTTCCTTTGGAAGGTTAGATATCCGGTAGAAGCCCATACAGTCAATCTCTGTATGAGAAATACCTTGTTCTCACAAATCTTAGATCGGAGGTGGTTGAGTTTGGAGCTGGTGGAATTCGAATTTGCAGCAGTGTTTTCTTGGTATCAACGAGGTAATGTCTTTCAACAGATTGCGATTGGAGTATGCTTTAGAGGGCAGCTCGAACTATATTGCATGGAAGGACAGGATGGAGGCAGTGTTGGATGATAATGGGTTGAAGGATTTCATAGAGGCTGATGTCCCAAAGCCTATTGATGCTGCGCAGGCTGATGCTTGGCAAAAGAAGACAACAACGTGTCGAAGGATTCTGTTGGAGGGCGTGAAGGATCACATTGTGTCCAGCCTGCATGGAAAGGATTCTCCATACTTGATATGGAAAGCGTTAACAAATCTATTCCAAAGAAAGAGCGATGAGAGGAAGCTGGCGCTCAAGGATAAACTTAGAAACATCAAATGTGAGAAGGGAGATAGTATGCCCAAGTATCTCACGAAGTTCACTCAGTGCAAAGATGAGCTGGGAAGTGTGGGGGTGACTGTCGATGATGAGGACTTGGTGAGCTTGGCTCTCCTTGGTCTTCCGAAGAGTTGGCATTCCTATAAGGACTCTGTCAATGGTCAGGAGAAATTGCCAGGATGGGAGAGGCTTTGCTCAGATCTTGTGCAGGAGGAGATCATGCAGAATGCCAGGGACAGATCTTCATCAAAGGGAGATGAAGAAAATTGCGCTTTGGCTACCAAAGCAAAGAAGGGGAAGAACAAGAAAGATTCTTAGTTTGGTGCGAAAGGCAAGAAGTAGGACATGTCCAAGGTGAAGTGTTTTCACTGTCACTAGCACGGACACTATGCCACTAATTGTTCATAGAAGAAGAAGAACAAGCAAGCTGCTAGATCTGTAGTAGGAGAGGCTCTAGCCTCACAGTTTGAGCTTGATTTTTCATTGATCGCATGCTTGGTTTCAAGTGTGATGGGATCGGTGTGGTTCTTGGATAGTGGTGCATCTTTTCACATGATAGGAGATTGAGATTTGTTTTCTGATCTGAAGGACAAAGATCTTGGAGTGCACATCGAGATGGGCGATGATGGTAGATACAGTGCGACCAGTATCGATACCATTTCCTTTGAGAGGGAGTCTGGTAAACCCTACGTATTGAAGGAAGTGATGCATGTTCCAGGATTGAAGAAGAATCTTATCTCTGTGCCGATGTTAGAGGACAAGAGATATGATGTTGTTTTCAGCAAGGGAAAGGCTTCCCTGCGCAGCAAGACAACTGGAGAAACCTGGAAGATAGGGGTTCGAGTGAGGAACCTTTATCAGTTGCACGTAGATGGATGCGCAGCAATGGCATGCAAGGTAGAAGGATTGGTGAGCGGGGATGATGGCGAGCTGTGGCACAGGAGATTGGGTCACCTTCACCATGGAGCCTTGAAGATACTGCAGCAGATCACTACAGGGCTTCCTAAAGTCACTCCTACACAGTCAGAGCGGTGCAAGGGGTTTACTTTGGGAAAGTTTGTGAATGCCACCTTTCATGAGAAGGATAGTCGCACCACGACGATCCTTGAGAGAATTCACACAGACATGTGTGGACCTTTCTCAGTAGCTTCAACAACAAAACACAAGTATTATGTGATTTTTGTTGATGATTTCTCTCATAAGTGCTGGATCTTTTTCATGCAGAAGAAGAGCGAGACATACTCAAAGTTCTGTGAGTTCAAAGCACTGGTCGAGAAGGAGGCGGGGAAGAAGGTGAAGGCTCTTAGGAGTGATCATGGTGGTGAATACATCTCTGGCGAGTTCAAGGATTTCTGTAGTGCAGAAGGGATTCGAAGAGAGCTCATAGCTCCCCATAACCCACAACAGAACGGGGTTGCTAAGCGGAAGAATAGAACGATCGCGGGTGCTGCACGGGTGATGTTGCATGATCAGGGCCTACCCCTTTAATTGTGTGTGGAAGCATGTAATACAATAGTTTATGTGCAGAACCGTTGTCCTCACAGGATACTTGGCATGAGTACACCCAAGGAGGCTTATTCTGGTAAGAAGCCTGATATTTCTCATTTGAGGATTTTTGGTGCTAACGTTTACATGCATGTGACAAAGGATGCCAAGAAGAAGTTGGAGTCGACCACAAAGGTTGGGATATTTTTGGGATACACTGATACACCCCACAACTATCGTGTGTATTTTCCAGATAGTGGTAAGACTGTTGTGTGACGGGATATAAAATTTCAGGAGGAGAAAGCCATGAAGTGTTCACTTGAGAGGGAGCCAAACTTGCATGCAGATGAGGAGCTATTAGTTCCTAAAGATGAGCTTCAGGATGTGGATCAGCCACAGGACGAGGTTCATGGAGTGGAAGATACCACTCATGCAGCGCCAACCATCAAAGGGTGAAAGCGCTTGACAGAAGCTGAGCGACTGGCTCAAGATGCAGAGAAAGTTGTAGGACCACCTATAGCCCAACGCAGGCAGAGACAGTCACCTGATCGGTACACTGGATACATGGCTCTTGTGAGAAAATGTGTTGTGACTGAGCCATCCTATTTCGAGGAAGCTGTGGAGGATCCCGCATGGGTAGACGCCATGGTGGAAGAGTATGATTTGATTGTCAGAAACAGTGCATGGGAGATTGTTCCTAGACCGGAAGGAAAATTAGTGGTGGGTTCGTGATGGATCTACAAAGTTAAGCAGACAGTTGACGGGAGTGTGGAGAAGTACAAGGCAAGATTTTTTTCCCGAGACTTTTCACAGATAGAGGGGATCGATTATGAGGAGACCTTTGCACCTGTCGCAAGGTATTCTTCCATATAGACGATTCTTGCTCTCTCAGTGCAGATGGGATGGCACATTCAACAGATTGGTGTGAAGACTGTGTTCCTCAACTGAGTCATTGAGGAGGAGGTGTACATTGAGTAGCCCGAAGGTTTTGAGATCTTTAACAACGAGTCGCATGTGTGCAGGCTCAAGAGAGCGCTGTATGGGTTGAAACAAGCACCACGTGCTTCGTACACATGGATAGACAGTTATTTCACCAGACTTGGATTCTCCAAGAGTGAGGCGGATCCTAACCTATACCAGATTGTGGTGGAGGGTAAGTTGCTTATCATTGTACTTTATGTAGATGATTTGATTCTAACGGGTGATGAGTTGTTGATACTTTCATGCAAGGATGATCTTGCTAAGGAGTTTGAGATGAAGGACTTGGGCCTCCTTCATTATTTCCTAGGATTGGAAATTTGGCAATGTAGTGATGGACTATTTGTTTCTCAGGGTAAGTATGCTCGGGAGATACTGGAGAAGTTCAACATGCATGGCTGCAAGCCTGCTGATACTCCTCTTCCTGGAGGTTGGAGGAAGGAGGATGCCACTTCAGCAGAAGAAGTGGATGCCATTGTTTATCGATAGTTGGTGGGGTCGCTTATGTATCTGGTCAATACACGACCCAATATATGCTATGCTGTTAACCAACTTTCACAAGCTATGATTAAGCCAACCAAGCTCTTCTGGAAGGCAGGAAAGCATGTATTGCGTTATTTGAGAGGCACATCGGGATATGGTTTGTGGTACAAATAGGAGGATGAGGTGAAGCTATGTGGCTTCACAGAATGGACAGAAAGAACACATTAGGAGGGGTCTTCAGTATCGGTTCGATAATAGTTTCTTGGTACAGCAGGAAGTAGAGATCCGTGGTACTCAGTTCAGCAGAGGCCGAGCATATGGCAGCAAGTTTGGCTGCATGCGAGGCTATATGGATGAGGAAGATTCTGGTCAGTTTGTTCGGTTCTCACTTGGATCCTACTGTGATTTACTGTGATAACCAGAGTTGCATTAAACTCTTAGCTAATCCTGTATTTCATGATAGATCTAAGCACATTGACATCAGGTACCATCATATCAGAGATTGTGTGCAACTAAGAATCATGTTACTTTCATACATTCCAACAGAATTAGGATGCTGATATCTTGACAAAGGCGCTCACCAGGAGAAAATTCGAATACCACCGAGGCAGGATAGGGGTTGCTGATAATCCATATGTTGTTGAGAGGGAGTGTTGAGAATGCAACAAGATGATGGAGCTTAGTGGAAAGGAGTCGCCTTCACTAAGTGGGCCTACATGCAAATTATGGTGCAAAGTCTATTTTTAGACTATGTCTATTTTTAGACATATTGATCATGGTCTATGAGTTGCAGGATGCTGTTTATGGATGATTGGTCATGTTGGGAAAAATAGATGGACTTCTATTTCTAGTTCACAGCAGGAGTGATCAAAGTCTATTTTTAGACTGTCAGGTTAAAAATAGAAAAGTCAAATATTATTGTCTCATAATAATATTTAGACTATAAACTTTATCTTATCCTCTTGGAGCACTTCAGTTTGAGCTACAGATGTGGCACATGCAGCTGTCAAAAGGAAATATGCTTTTATTATGAGCCAGTTGAGCTATTGCATGGAGGACATCAGTTAGAACTCATGCATGTGAGTTCTGTGGAGTTGGATGTGGAGTTGATGGAGTTGTGTTCAGTTTGACTTTGTTAAACTAGTTGAAATTGGTCTAACTGCAAATAGACTAGTGATGAGTGATGTGAATTAATTGATTAAATTAATTCACTAATTATTAACTCATAATGCAACTGAAGAATACATCAGTTAACTTAGTGCATGTACAGTTTAGTGGATACAGGTGTTAGAGGTTGAGATTGATATCAGTTGTGACTATAGTTGTGCATGATATCTTGCACAAGCAATGTATTGAGTATGCCCATGAGAATTCCCTAGTATATGCCCAATGAAATAGCTTATGCTCACGTGATTTCCAGTGTGAGTGATTTTCACAAGGTATTGTGTGCAATAGATACAGGCAAAGCAGTGGAGAAGATTTGAACTTGTGACTTGTTCAGATCTGAGCTAGTTTTGTGTGTAACAGGTGGAGATAGTGTTGGATACTTGTGAGGAGTATTGTACTATGTAATGTTACATGTTCTAAATCATTAATGTACAGATAGTGTGGGGTTTTCAGCTATAAGCTTTCCTCGAGATACATATTGTGTTAGTGTGTGCATGCTATTTATGTTTCATTGTTTTTTATGCTGCTAAATTGTTGATCAACGTAGAGGAGGTTATGTATTATGCATGTATTCTGCAATAGTGTATAATCGGGATAATCTCTATTGAATAAGTGTTTATTATTCAAAATTTCTACATATGATACTATATTTTTAACTTATTTTTTTATTTCTTACAATAATAAAATGTTAATTATATTGGTTATGTTAATTTTTTTTGTTTTTTTGTTTGTTTTAAATAAAAATTAAAAAATGAATAAAAACTAAATATAATATTTTTTTCATTAATTTATTAATTTAATAACTTTGTGTACATTACTTTTGATAAAAGAAAACATAATCAAACCAAAATTAATTTTAACGTGTTTGTATTAATTTATTATTGAACTATTGTACAACTTAATTAATTATTTATATTTTAAATGTTTATTACTCAATCTCACTTACAAAACATTAGTATTAACCTGATTAATAAGTTTATTATACAAATTATTTATAATTTATAAAAAATACTTTTTCGATATGAAAAGCCATCATTATGTTGAACATAATTTTGGAATGCGTGTGTAATGGATTTTTAATCTGTCCAATGTTTTGGGTAGACTTTCCACTAATTATTAAGGACTAGAAAGAAAAGTAATATCAAATGAATGTTACCCAGATGCAGGTGTTAATGACACAGTTAAGGATGATTAAATAGAAGGACGACAGGCGGCTTGGCCACATGGCCACCCACGTCCCCTTCCATGCCAATTTATGGCATGTTCCTGTCAACTTGCAAGCACACTTACTCTGGTGCTCTAGTTGAGAAAATTGCAGCAAGAATAAGGCCATGGACATGGTTAATCACAATTCATTCATCCCCCCTGCTAAATTTCTCTTGCCCCCCCAAGCTGTGGAGCCGAGTTCGCGCACCCTCACTGGAAGGTGTTGCTGGATCCTAAGCTATATGGATCTGGGCAATGGCTTCCACTTCTCTCGAATTCCCCATTGTGTGCCAAATCAAGCTCATGATTCCTTTCTCTATTTCTGAATAGCCAATTCAATCCTTGAGATATCTTTATCTCCCCAACTGAAAACTTGGAAATCCATTCCATCATGGTGCACACTCGACATCGCATGCGTAGTCGAAGAGGTGGTAGTCGAGGCAGCAACATTCGCCCCCCCGAAGTGCCCAACCCTGATTCTTCTTCCCCCTCCACCATTCATTCCCATAGTCCTCTCTCAGGCAGATACCTTGATACCCGCAGTGGTAGAGGCAGGTCACCGGTTCATGGAGTCCAGAGAGTGAATGCTGCTACCCAAACTGAAAATCTCCCCATTCCCCCTCACCCCTCTTACCATTCAACTCAATTTCACTTCTAGAGTACTCTGACTCATCCAATTATCATAGCCACAGTCTCTACTACCTTCACTGAGGAAATGAGTCCACAAACTGAGTAGGGAGCTCAAACCCATTTCAGTGAACCAGAGAAAAGGACCAGCGACGATCAGCAGAAGGCTCTTAAGAGCAACAAGGATGAGCATGAACCAGGCAAGCAGCAGATGGCAGGGAAAACAGGTGTTCGGCAGGAAGCAGAGACGGCTGGAAGCAAGCATGATACTGTAGGTTGAGAAGGTGGCATGAAGGCAGTTGAAAGAATTTGGGACGACACGTCAGGTAAACATGCAGCCACAGGCAGCTCAGTAGGCATGCAAGCAACCAGTAGCATGCTGCGTGGCATGTCTGTAGAAGATGACGACTAGTATGAATACACATGTCACATTACTAAAGAGCCCGCCCCTGAGGACTTCTAGGGGGTCCGGCCAGACCTATGATCCAATTTCCAGTTGTCGCCTTGCCGTTCGTTGGTGGTTTCATGACCATGTTGTCTAAGGTTTTTCTTCTTTTCATTGTCAAATTGTCTAGCATGTTTTCTAGTTATTCTGAATCAGGACCCCTGTGTGGGTATTTTAAGTTATGTTTTTAGACTTACTCAGGCTGGTTTCCCCTCGTTGGGCAAACGAGGTCAGTTTTTTTGAGAATTTTGATATAACTCTGTTCTGCACCGCAGAGGCCGGAGCCTCGATGTATTTTTACTTCGCTTCCTTTTAATGGAATAGTATTACTTAGAAAAAAATATCAAATGAGTGTTAAGTAGTCTTAAATAGAAAACAATTTAAAGTAGCCATTTAGGATTAAATATTAAATTATTTAAAAGTTGAGGCATTAGGGAAAATAATTAAAAATAATTCAAAGTATCCATTAAAGTTATATTAATAAATTAGTTTAATCAAATAAGAAGTTAATGGAGAATAGTGGAAAACAATTGAAAGATTAACATAATAAATATTGATAGAAGAATTAGGGAAATAAAAATTTATAAATAAATTAAATAAAATGAATAAAGAGGAAAGTGGTGTTAAATAATGAGAGAGTTAAAAAGGGAGGGAGAGAAGACCCTAATGGGCCAACAAATTAGACATAAATTAAGGCTTATCTCACGATATTTCAACACATTAAATCTCTCTTTTTGCATTAGATGACATATTTTTAACTTTAATATGTTCATTAGGAAGGTCTAGAGATAATTGCATATTTGTGCCTAATGTTATTTACTTTGTAGAATATTGTGAGAATATTGGGTAGATTATGAAGATTTGGAGGAGGAGATAATCTAGGGACTTGATCCTTACTATAGGAGGATACAGATTGGATAATAAATGAAAAATATATGATGAAATTATTGTACAAATTATAGAGCTCCAGTGATTGAGAAAATCTAGGAATGTCTTCCCTATCATTTAATGTAGATTCTAGTTGTTATAGACATATTTGGGCGCTGCAACCCCAATCACATATGTCCATAAACCAAGGGATTCTAAGTCCCTAAAAGTGTTGTTTCATACCCTAAAGGAGCAAGGTCAGCTGATCACATCATCTCCCAAAAGTTCTCCATGGAAAACTGCTCAGAACTGGTCAAAGCTGGACCATACAGACTGCTCAGTGCTAAGGGTGTGATGCATCTCACCTGCCACATGCAAAAAGTGCGATGCATACAGAGAGGCCCTTCTGTGGGGTGCAATGAGCAAGAGCAGACAAATGGAAGAAGCAGTTGGCTAGGTGGAAACCCAAAGAATCTTCTAGAAACTGCCCATTTGACACTTGCTTCTCTGAATTCGCCCAGGGATGAGTAAGAGATCATGAATCTCCAAGTGGAACCAAGAACTATCATAGAGAAGACACTAATCAAAATCCCAGAAGCTGACTCACCCACCTGCAAACATCTATATATGGACCCCTCATCCCAGAGATCCAGAGGCTGAAATCTTGTATTTTGTAAGGAAGTGTTGTTGGTTTTTGTGTGGAAAATCATAGTGTTGGGTGACCTAAGCTTTTCATGAGGTGAAGAAGGGATTTCATGCTGGGAGGATGATGCTAGGTCAGATCAATGGGTTGTAATCCTCTCTTCTACTCTTTCTATCAATAAAGCTATTTGAGTTTTCCTCCACATTCTTGTATGTCTGAGTTGATATATGCATTTTTGTGGTCAATATATATCTGATCCTATATTTCTTATGATTGTAGATCTCTATGCTTTGATGGTATTATGCTGCTTTGAATCTACAGGTGTTCTTTGAAGCGAGACAAGCGAGGAGGAGCGGCAAAGATCTATCAAAGGGGAGAGGAAACAAGCAAGGAACCAAGTGAAAGACCAAAGTTGGTACTCTCTACTTCTCTCTTATCTACATCTCGTAAAGGAAAACATAAGTAACTTTAGTTTGTTGTTTCTAAGATAGCTACCCATCTTAGTGGGACTAGCAGCTCTAAATGGACACTAGATTTCCCGATAACCAAATGGTTACTCCGCTAGGGAGAGAATAGCTTGTTTGCTTATTTATATTTGTTTGCTTTATAAACTACAGACATAGCCTGAAGTTAAGCCAGCTAGCCTTCGAATTGAATTTGCTATGTAAGTGCAAAGTAGATCAATGCTGCTTCAGTCCATCTCTGGGTTTTGTTTATAAACTGAACAATTGATTTGCAAACATCCTAATTACCCTAGTGGTGGCTCAAGTAACCTCATTAGATCAACCCCTATTCTTTGTATTTACTAACTATCATTAGCTCAGCCTAAATCCCTGAACTAAGCTGCAAACTGTGACCAAAAACCAAGTTAAATTCTCGTCTCTAGACCATTGCACTGTCTCCTTTTGGTAGTCTGGATGCATCGCACCTCCCATGTGTAGTAGGTGAGATGCATCCCTGTTTCCCTGTGTCACAGGTGTGATGATCAGATAAGACTGTTTCTGCCTCTAGATTTTGGTTTTTCTTCACTCTCTTCAGCTTTATTCAGGAGTTTTTCTGTCTGTGATCAGTATACCACTGTTGAAACTCCCTTCCTTTGCATTACTCAACCTCCATTGTACAAAGAATTGTGAATGTTTTTATGTATTTTTCGCCATTTACAGTTCTCCTTTACAAAGAAGTAGCTTAATCAAACTGTTGTATTTTGATTTGGAAGTGTCTTAAGTGTTGTTTTCAGTCAAAGAAAAGAATCCTACTCTTCTTGATGGTCGATTACATTGTTACTCTTGTATTTGATTTGAATTAATAGTATTTCAAGTGTCAAAAGAAGTTTTCAATTCAAAATCGCAAAGTGTCGTCCTTGTCTTCCTTTCGTATTTTGAAGAGAAAATTGTTAGTATTGTCGCTTTGAAAGAAAAGATAATTCAAATTTGTACTTAGCATTCTTTTTTTCATTCACACATTAAGAAAGCAGAAAAAAAATACATGCATGTGCATTTACATTTAGACTGCTTGTTGGTTTTGATTTAAGACAGTTCATCTAGTGTGTGCTCTCTACTCTATGTTGAAAGAATCTCTCTTCTCTTTCCTTAGTAGCTAGGATTTTCATTACAAAAAGAAGAGTAAACGATTGTTTATCATATTAGATTGCATATTTAGGAATTGTATATCTACATCACGTGGTGAACCTTAAAGGAAAACTTCTTAAGAAATATCAACTGTAAAATAAATTCAATGAACATAAAAACGTTTTGGAACCTAATGCACAACATTTAGAAGTCTAGGCTAGAGATGTATTCCGGTGTCGTGAAACCTGGTAACTATCGCTTTCATCGTAGTTTGGGTGATTCCTCCTCTTTGAGACGACAAGTGCCAGTACGGACTTGTGCTCCCACATACCATCGAGTATATATTGGGAGACCACAATAGGCTATATCCTTTATCATTAGGAAGCCGTGTCTGCCATGTTAGCACCTAAATCTGCCTTAGGTTGAAGGAAGGCAAAATCAGGGTAACCACAAACCACGCTCAGTCTGGTAGCTAGCCCTACTAGAACAGGAGACAGCTCTCTCCGAGTCACACTCAGTAAATAGGTAAGCAAAAAACAGTCTGAGATGACTTACAATGAAATATTTATCTTAGGCTAGTAAGTGAATATGGATGCAAGAAACAATTTGTATGAATGACCGAGCTTCTGGGATGGTATGGGACCAACGCTCAACAAAGAACAGAGAATTTAATACAAAGGCATAGATTATTCCGTGAGGCAAGGCAGGTGGAAAATGTAGCAATTTGGTTTGAGGTAACGCGGAATGAATAGATTGATGAAGAAAGTGAAAAGGGCATAGTTACATGAATCCTTTTCAACAGAAGAAAAACACTAAACATGAAATTTTCCCACAGGCAGAGCAATAAAATTGAATTCTACCTAATCTCACTCAGAAAATTTCACTGGAAATGAACATGAATTGAATTATGAAACATAACGAAATACATATGAAAACATAAGAGACACATTTGCTACACTCACAACCACAAGAATCTCATGAAACAGAGCCGCTGCCTTTCATGTCAAAATTACACAGTGAAGAAACAGAGTTTCTTTCCCACAAGTCTCCCAGAAGTTACAAGCCAACCAACCCTTTGCAAATAGCTTGCATACAATATATAGAATGTGTAAGGAAGAGATAGAATGCCGAAGGGTTGGGGAGTTACTCGAATCATTGCAAAATGGAGATGGAGAGCCAACCATCAGCTACAGGTGCAGTGCTACAAACATGACATTTGGATTGGTTGACCGTTTGCCTTCATTTGCCACTTGGATAGAAGCCAATTTGGAGAAAAAAAACTTTAAACTCTGCCTTTGGTGCCAAAAAACCAAAGTGTAGATGAGCGGGCCCACTTGGAGAAGTCGCGAACCGAAATTTCGTGAAACGGAACAAATTGGGCAATTTTTCCTCTGTGTGCCGCGCTACTTTGGGGCTTGTTTTGGGGCACTTGTAGGTGTCCAAAATGTGCCCAAGTGGGCTTTTTGGAAAGCATGTCCTGTCTAGTTTCTAACCCCACTAGAAGTTTTGAATTTGGTGCTCATTTTCCCCTCCAAATATTCATTCTCCCACGACTGCTTCCTATGTGTGAAAAAAGTGGCAGAGAGGCCATTTTTGGGTGTTTTTTGACCTTTTGGAGACTCATACCTTGCCAAAATTTCTTGTCTAGACACGAGTAGTCATGATTTTCCATGCTGAATCCAAAAATGCAAACCATTCCTCATTTGGAGCTCTAGAATTTTAGTGCCGCGCCACTGGGAGAAAAACCTTGTTTTTTGCCCAAAAATTTGTGAAGTGACCAAAAACTCCCCAAATTTCTTGAAATTTGGGCTGGAGGTTCCCTATGGGGTGTTATGATGGGGCAAGGAAGCCTCAGCGAAGATTCAAAGCTGATCTTGCTCTTTTTCCTCTTTTTCCTTTCTTGTTGCATTCCTCAATTTCACCTTCAAACTCCTTATCCAGGCCCTTGCACTCGTGTTTTGTGTCCTGCAACGATAAGCCATGTGTCTCAGTAAGGCAAGGTCCTGATCGGCCTTGTCCAGCAGCCTCTCCAAGTGCATGTTCATGCTCTCGAGATGGGCCTCCCGATCCTCATTGATCTCTTGCTCCAATGATGTGAGCTCAACTCTTCTCCTTTGAGCAGCTTGGCGATGCTCACGAATGTTTACAGCTCCATAATTGCATGCTGATCCTCAAGCTGCTTGTTTCTCTGCTCCAGGTACTTCATGTTCCACTTGACCCTCTCCAAGTCAAGGGATAAGAACTCAATCACTGATTGCTGCTCCTAGATGATCTCTGTAAGCTCTGCATTTGTTGGTTCTGCATCTATCTCATCATCATGGAGGAGAACGAATTCGGTCTCTCGTTCACCTGATGGCCCTTCCTCCTGCACTAGCTCCTTACCCCTGCCCTGCTCATGTGATGTCGATGTTGGAAGCGAGTCCCCTTCTACCCCGGGTGGAGATAACACTTGCTTTGCCGCTGCAAATAAGGGTCTACTACCTCTCTGATAGGTGATTTATACTGGCATAGTAGCAGTCTCATGTCACTCATACTGATGAGGTGGGCCACGTAACTTGTGCTCTACCTCTGATACTACTGTGGAGAGCTGAAGAAGTCACGGGAGATGAAGTCCTCCCAAGCAATACCTTGCAATCCCAACTGATGGTCCACCAAAATCCGGATAAGAGCAAAGTGATAAACACTGTTGAGCTGCTATCGAGGGGTCTTGTGCTGCATGAAATTTTTCATCCTCTCTATGTTCCCACAAATGAAAAATGGGAGGTTTATCATTCGCACCCTGGTAAAGTGCATGAGCAACTTGATGTGATAGGCATAAAGGCGAGAAAACCTCCCCTCACAACTGAAGTATTTCAGGAGTGGAGCATACTCATCTCTCAAAAATCTGAACGGGAAAACTCTCGTGAGCTGACTCAAACAACTGGCCTTAATGTAAGGCTCATAATGATGCCTCTCCACCTTCTTCTTCTTATGCCACTGTTCTCCAATGTTTGGTATGCCTATTTCCACTGATATGGTTTCGTGTGTCAATGTGAAAGTGACCCTAGCCAAGATAGACTTTCCTCCATGTAGGTGAAGTGCAAAAAGACAGGCCAACTCATGATGAACTCTGACATTTGCCACCCTCTGACAAAATTCAAAACATGCTAAGTGCTGGAAACATGACATAGCAAGAGGGCATGCCTGCAACTCGGTGAGGGTGTTTGGCTCATCTCTAACATGCTTGCCACTCTGGTGATGTCCTCAGGGCCTGTTCCCCTGATGTTGTATCACTGTGGGTCTCCTCCTCATATTCTGATGAAACCTCGGATGCCATGACTACTGTTTGTAAACTGAATTTAGGCTACCCTTTGATTATAGTGAAGCTAGAGTTTGCTTTGACAATCTACCACCAAGGGGACAATTAAAAAGGGAGTATTAGGAGGGGGATAATATAATGGGAATAGGGGTTTATAGGAGAATTTTGTTTAGGGATATACAGGGGGTTTTGGGGTATTTTGATAGGGTAGGTTTTGTGTTTTGGGCAAGGTAAGGTTTTAGGGTTTGTAAGGTAGGGTTTGGGATTTATTTAGCAATAGGAAGAGGGGAAAGGGAGTATGATTTTGGTAGGGTTAAGGTAGTGATTATGGGGACAATGGCATAGGGGAATAAGGAACAGGGGTAGGGTAGGAAGAATAACCTTGGCAACAATATCACTATAGCACAAACCCTAGCATAATGGTTTTCTTTGGTGTCTTCTTTGTGCTTGCTTTATGAAAATTTTTTGCAATTTATTACAGGCATAAAATCATCATATCACCCATAAAAATTGGTGCACAATTGAATTTAGGTGGCCTACCTTGCAAATAGAAGAGCTCCACAAAAATTTGAGGCGATTTGGCAATGTTCTGGGCGTTTTGCCCTGTGCACCACATGCAAAACCCAGTGCGCTGCGCACTCTGTGTGCACCGCGCTAGTGTTAATTTTGAACTGTGGGTGGGCTATGTGTGCACCATGCTTGGTGAGTGCGCCGCGCTCCTACCTGTGTGCGCCGCGCGCCTTCAAACTGCCTCCAACTCCCTCAAACGCTCACGATGCACACTCACACCCTTTGCAACGTTTCTCCAAGGCTTGGATTAGCACAATGACCTTTGATTTTGATGAACACTTGTATATATAGCCTTGGTAGTGATGTTTTAAATTTACATTTTAAAAAAACCCACTTTTCTAATGTCCTGTTCAACACTTTTTCACTGATTTTAATATAACCCTGATTTTCACTTTTCCTCTGAAATTTTGGCTCAAACGATGAAATTTTCGACACTTTTTGCAGGGATTGCATGACAGAGCATCTGGTCACAGGAATCATGACTGCACCTGAAGGAATCAACTGTTGACTCTTTTTGAACATTTTGTCACAAATGACACTATTTGACTTTTCTTCAAAACAGAGTTTTGAAGAATAGTCGAAGTCTATCATCATGATGATGAAACTCTACGGATCATTACTTTGCAAGAACATCCCTCTGGCCTGCATGGCTTTACTGGACATATTAAAGACCAAATTGATCAATCCCTAGACCTAATGACCAAAAATGACCTTTGTCCGTTGAAGGGCCAGACCTTGACTGTTATGGAATTTTTGATTATTTGACACAAAGACATAAGCCAGCAGGAGCCAGACATGAGGGGAAATGACTAGCATGACCTTCTCCGTCAGATTATGGCATGTCCCTAGCGGAATGCAACTGAGTGAATGGAGCGAGACACCTAAAAATGAAATGCATAAAGAGTTTTGATCTCTGATGGAGGACTAACTAGACTGACTCTAAAATTGGCTCCAATGGGGGATGGTAGCTCCTTGGAGGTGCCAAGAACAACAGATATTTGGAGGAGCTAGACAATTCCTTTTGTCCATTGGGCTATGGAGTCATCATTTTGACTACAACACAGGGTTCTGACTTATTTATGAAACTGAAATGACCGAGAAAATAACTCAAACTTGACATTGAAATGACTTAGAAACTGACTTGACAGACTGAAACCAAACTAAAAAGAAAATGGTATTTACAATGATAGTGAAAGCAGCTTTAATAAATCAGTAGTGGTACTGCTTGAGCAGCTGACCATTCATCGGCCCTCCAGGACAATCTTCCCCATTCATTTCCTTCAGAAGAAAGGCATTCTGACCCCTATATGTTGCAATTTTGAAAGGACCTTTCCAAAGATTCTCGAACTTTCCGTGCTTACCTTTCTCTTCATTCCTTGCATCCCACTTTAGCACCACATTGTCCAACTGAAATTTATCTGCCTTTGCTTTTCTGTCATAGATTTTCTTTATTTTCTCCTACAATTTGGATGTGTTCTTGAAAACTTCTTCTCTTGTCTACTGCAAGTGGACCATTTGATTCAACCTTCTCTACATGGGATCTTCTTCACTTCCTACCTCCTGAAGAAGTCTGACTACTGGGGCAGTAAGAGAGGTGGGAAATACTGTGTCAACTCCATAAATAAGCTCAAACGGTGACATACCAATGGATTTTTTCTGACTGATCCGATCTGCCCAAAGTGCATGGACCAACCTTTTATTCCAGCTCTTTTTATTTATTTCCAGCAGCTTCTTGATAATGTTGACCAATGATTTATTTGAATATTCTGCCAATCCATTGCCTTGCGGATGATAGGTAGTTGAGTGACCCAAAATGATGTGATATTTATGACAAATTTCTACCATCCTCTTTGACTTGAAAGTTGCTGCATTATCGGTGATTAACTTATTCGGACAACCAAAGCGAGACAAGATGTTATTTTCAAGAAATGAAATGATTACCGTATTTGTAGCTTGTCTGGTGGGAGCTGCCTCAATCCATTTTGTGAAATAGTCTATCATCGTAAGGATCCATCTATGCTGTCCGGAAGAAGCTAGATGAATTTCCCCAATGAAATCAAACCCCCACTGCTGGAAAGGAGCGCTCACCTCAATAGGCTTAAGTGACAAAGGCTGTAATTTCTATTTTCCTTTGAAAATCTGACATTTATGACAGCGCTTGACCATCTTGTACACATCGGCAAACAATGCAGGCCAATAATACCCTGCTCTCAAAATTTTGTTCGCGCTTGACTTCCAAAAAAGGTGACCACCACACTCTCCTCTGTGGAAATCTTCCATGACTTTCTTTGCCTCTTCTTCCACCAAACAATTTAACAAAATGCCATCGGGATCTTTCCAATACAACACAGAATTTAGAATGCAAACCTTGGCAGCGTTCAACTTGAGTGTTCTCGCTTTATTTCTAGTCATGTCGGGCAGTTGTGATAGATTTTTTAGCACATATATTATATCTGAATACCATGGGGATAGAGAAAACATTTCAAATACCTGAATGGATGATATTTCCTCATTCTCATCGGACATGGCAGCGATCAGATTTATGTCCAAGGCATGCAAGTTTGATTTGGCCATTAACTTTGCCAACCCCTGTCCTTTGACCAGCTTTGTGGGCTTTATTTCCACATCATATTCCAGCAAGGCTGCAATCCATTTGCCTCTTCTTCCTGCCGGATCGATCTGCACTAAAAATATTTTACAGCAGCGTTAGGAACATAGGCCAAAATGTGAGAATGTAGAATATATACCCATAAATCCTTCAATGGCTTCAACAGTGCTAAGGCTTGCTTCTCAATGATGTTGTACTTTAATGCTGCATCTCTTATAGCTCTACTGAAGAATGCAATGGATTTTTCATGATCATCTCTTTTCTGCAATAATACCACTGCCATAGTGTGCTCAGAAGCAAATGAAAACAATATGAAATCCTGAGTGTAGTCCGGGCTGACTAGAACTGGAGCTGAAGAAAGGGCAATTTGACCAAGTTGAAAGATTTTACAGCCTCTTCTGTCCATTTCACTTGGCTGTCCTTCTTGAGCATGTTGGTCATCTCTCTTATGTGCTCAGCAAGATTAGGCACAAAGTGACGCAGAAAATTCATCTTACCATTGAACAATTGTATCTCTTTTTTATTCCGGGGCAGATCAATTTGCTGAATTGCTTGCACATGTGCTGGGTCAATACGAATGCCATCCTTTGAAATGATGTGCCCAAGTAATTTTCCTTCCTCCATGGCGAATAAGCTCTTCTTAGGATTCAACGATAAACCATATTTTCTGCACTTTTGAAAGACAGTTTTTAGGTGATGCATGTGCTCTTCATCAGATTTGGAAAACACCATCAAATCATCCAGGTACACCACCAAAAACACATCCTTCTCATTCGCAAAAGCCAAGTCCATTGCACGCTGAAAGGTGGCACCTGCATTCTTTAAACCGAAAGGAATTTTGGCATAATGAAAGGTTCCCCATGGAGTGGTGAATGTTGTCTTGTCTCGGTCATCCTCATGGACAGAAATTTGGTTATATCTGGAATAACCATCAAGCAGTGACATACGAGATGCCCCCACTACTCGCTGAAGGATATGGTCCATTTTGGGCAGTGGATAGTTGTCCTTCAATGAGACCTTATTTATATTTCTGAAATCAATGCACAAGCGGATCTGACCCGTCTTCTTTCGTATGGTCACCAAGTTAGAGATCCAATCTGAAAATCTAATGGGCACAATGATACCTTACTTGTACAACTTGTTTACCTCTTTTTCAATAGATGGCAGCAACTTTGGATTTATCCTTCTCAGCTTCTATGTAAATGGTTTTTGATTGGGCTTGATGGGTATCGTGTGCTGAATAATATTGGTATCATAGGTCTTTAAATCAGAATAGTCCCAAGAAAACACATCTACAAATGAAGCCATCAAACTGATATATTTGTCCTTGATCTTTGGCGGCAATTCTTTAGACAATTTTACCAACTTAGGATTGGCAGCTGTTCCGATGTTGACCTCTTCTACACCCTTCTCTTCTACACCCTTCTCTGTTGGCTGTAATGTTGGCTTGCGGGCTACATCATCCTGATCAAAAAGTTCTTCTAGAGGTATCAAGCCTTTAGGAATAATGTTATTCTTCAGCTGCAACACGTCCATTTCATTGATCTGCACTTCATCTGTACCATTCCCTTTTCCATCGTCTTTTTCTACATCAATTGAGGTTTCTTTGAACTTGCCTTTGTTTAGCAGAAAATCCTTAATCTCCTCATCATCTTGAAACACTTTCCAATATCACTGATAAACTGGAATGGTTGGACGATGCTTGACATGGATTTCAAATTTATTGTTGGAGTTCATGGGGATCTTCAAACTACTTGCTGGCTTGGCAAGAGCATCAGCAATACTATTTTGTATACGAGGCACACATGTCAAGGTGTATTCTGAAAATAACTTCAAGATGTCTAAAACTGCATTATGATAGGCCCACATCCTAGGATGTTTTTCTTGATACTCACCTCTGACCTGCTTTATTACCAATTCGAAGTCGCCATATACTGAAATCCTTTTAGCATTCAGCTTTCTAAGAATCTTCAGGCCAGCAATTAGAGCTTCATACTCAGCTTCATTGTTTGAACACTCAAAGTCCAGCTTGTAAGAGCAAACCCTCACGATGCTAGGCACTTTGTTTGGGGCGGAGAAAGGACTGCGTACCCAAATTCCAATTCCAACGCCATCATTTCCTACTTCTCCATCAAAATCCATGGTCCACAAGCCTTCTTCCTCCTCTTGTAAGTGCTAGAAATCTGTTTGTTGTGCCTTGTCTGCTTGTTGTCCATTACTTTTAGCTGATTTCCCAACGTTTTTATACTTCTCTTGTCCTTCTTTCTTCAAAATTTCTCTGAAATTTTCTGTTATTTCCGTAATGTCATCTGCTTCTACTATATGACTATCTATATCATTTAAACTATCTGAAAACAAAACAAAAGACTCTAAATTTGTATGTACATAGTTAATAGGATGATTTATAGGTTTCTCCTTGCTTGTGATCATATATTTCATTTTTTGTTCTTGATATAATTTCCTCATTTGTCCAAACACCAGGATTGTTGCATAGGAGAAACCCAGTTGTAGTGTCCCTTTCAATTTCGCTACCCAAGACCTGGAAAGATGCATGCCAAACCTTGGAGGAATATCTGCTACCACCACATCCATCAAAACATTTTTCATGGGAAGCTGATCCAAACTCACAACCAAGTCTTTGATGAGTCCTATACACCTCACTCTGTTGGAATAAAATGAATAGAGATCGTGGTACTGTTGGGTGATGTCCAGACAGAGCTTATCCATGATAGCCTTGGGCATGAGATTGTGAGAAGCTTCAGAATCGAACATGGCATTATGTAACACAAAATCATGCAATCTTAAACTGATATAGAAGGGTGGCACATCGCTGTCAGGAGACTCACCATTCGATGATGGCCCAAAAATCATTTCCAGCTGATCATCTTCTACATTTACCATGTCGGACATTGGGTCCAAATTCAACATTTTAGAAATCTGTCCTCTATAATTTCTGTTCTCCATTATTTCATTCAAGGGGATGGATACCTTTAACTTAGAAATCTCATTCTCTAAGCTAAAAGCGGGAGTATTTTCTACCTCTTTGACTGGGATCTCTTTCTTTTCTTTTTCCTTTGATGCAACTTGCTGTTGTGATTGTTCTGCTGATTTTGATTTGCTGCTCTCCGGACCAACCGCCTCCTTTCCTTTTCTTTGTATAGCTGATGAATCATTCTTTGCTGTTTCAACCTCCTTCTTTTTCTGAATTGGTTTGGCCGACACATCTCTGTTTCTAAGTGAATATCACTGCTGCTGTGCGGACAGAGCATTCATATACCCCCTTTGATACTCCTCTGATTCTTCTTCTAGAACAGTGTCACTAGCTAGAATGAAATCCGTGTCTTTGTGTGCAGTTGAACTCACCACACACTCTTCTTCTTTGGTAATGTAAGTAGGCAGCTCATCTGGAGTAAAGAGGTGGTTTTCTTCACCTATTACATTCCCGTCCTCATTTGACTCTGGTCCATGCACAAAATTCTACTGCAAAGGTGTTTGTACCGGCTGTTGTGCTGTCTGCTCTTGCATTTGCTGATCTCTCTATCTTATTCTAAATTGTGGCTGCTGTTGGCCACGGAAGTTAGGATTTCTAACTTGTGGCTCAGGCTTGTCGAGCTTCACCCTTTCAAGCATCTGCTCTACCCTTTTGAGTAGTTGACCCATTGAAGAAGACTCTTCTTTCACAGTGATTTTCTTTTCTGTTTTCACTCTAGCTCTTTTGGACAGCAAGTTTGCTTCAACGCTGACCGCAATTTTCTGAATGTCTTCCATTATGGCCAGTTCTATATCTCTTAATTGGTAGGCCATGTCAGCATCAAAACCATCCAGAAATTTCATCATAGCTAGTCCCACAGGTGGCTTTAGATGATCTGGAATCTCGTTGTAAACTGAATTGAATCTGACACAATAATCTTGGACCGACTCACCAGCGTTTCATTTGATTTGTTCATATTCAGGCAGAATTTGAAGGGGATTCTTTTTCACTTCCCATCGATTTAAAAATTTTCTTGGTATTTTGGCCAAGGTAGTAATACTTACTGCCGGCAAACCTCTGAACCCTTTCCTCACATCACCTACAAATGTCTGTACAAAGAGTCTCATCGCCACATTCTCCGCATCAATCTCATGGAGTTCAAAGAAGTTTGCCATTTGTCTACATGTTGCTGAGTAGTAATGCTATTAGGAGTGCCATCAAAAAACGAGATTTTACTTTGATAATCCATTGGCATATCATCTAGAACTTGGGGCAGAACAAGTGGTGCGAAATGGGCAGCCATCATTCTCGGTGGATTTTGCCTTGGAGGTGTTGGAGGAGCGTGAACAATTTGTAACGGGATAACAATTGGAGTTTGGGGCTGCGTTGCAATATAATTATCAATTAACCTATTAGCTCTTTCTGTTTTGAGGTCTACAAGAAATTGCAGATTGGGGACAGTATAATCAACAGCCCTTTCAGATTTAGACTCAAACAATGATATCTCAAACTGTTCGTCAAACTCAAGCTCTTCAAGATACTCAAAAATGTCAGGACATGAATGGGATTTGAACACGGGAGTTATGGTGCTTTCTTGACGAAGGAGTCTCAGGATCAAATTGGGGTTTTCGTAGATATGAGGAGGACCTGGGTCTAGATTGGCTCTGTATATCATCTCGAAGCCAACGTGTTATTGTGAAAAATCACAAGACACCACCAACTTACTCAGCCTTTCCAATCCTAAGCTCATCATCCGGAAGCATAGAATTATTATGAAACAAGGGGATTTGATTTCAGTTTCTCCCTAGTGGATTCACCACTACGTTAGCACCTAAATCTGCCTTAGGTTGAAGGAAGGCAAAATCAGGGTAACCACAAACCACGGTCAGTCTGGTATCTAGCCCTACCAGAACAGGAGAGGGCTTTCTCCGAGTCACACTCAGTAAATAGGTAAGAAAAAAACGGTCTGAGATGACTTACAATGAAATATTTATCTTACGCTAGTAAGTGAATATGAATGCAAGAAACAATTTGTATGAATGACCGAGCTTCTGGGATGGTATGGGACCAACGCTCAGCAAAGAACAGGGAATTTAATACAAAGGCATAGATTATTCCATGAGGCAAGGCAAGCAGAAAATGTAGCAATTTAGTTTGAGGTAACACGGAATGAATAGTTTTCTAAAGAAAGTGAAAAGGGCATAGTTACATGAATCCTTTTCAACAGAAGAAAAACACTAAACATGAAATTTTCCCACAGGCAGAGCAATAAAATTGAATTCTAACTAATCTCACTCAGAAAATTTCACTGGAAATGAACATGAATTGAATTATGAAACATAACAAAATACATATGAAAACATAATAGACACATTTGCTACACTCACAACCACAAGAATCTCATGAAACAGAGCCGTTGCCTTTCATTAATTCTTTGTCAAAATTACACAATGAAGAAACCGAGTTTCTTTCCCACAAGTCTCCCAGAAGTTACAAGCCAACCAACACTTTGAAAATAACTTGCATACAATATATAGAATGTGTAAGGAAGAGATAGAACGCTGAAGGGTTGGGGAGTTACTTGAATCATTGCAAAATGGAGATGGAGAGCCAACCATCAGCTACAGGTGCAGCGCTACAAACATGACATTTGGCTTGGGTGACCGTTTGCCTTCCTTCGCCACTTGGATAGAAGCCAATCTGGAGAAAAAACACTTTAAATGTTGCCTTTGGTGCCAAAAAACTGAAGTGTAGATGAGCAGGCCCACTTGGAGAAGTCACGAACCGAAATTTCGCGAAACGGAAGCAAATTGGGCAATTTTTCCTCTGTGCGCCGCGCCATTTTCTCTATGCGCCGTGCTACTTTGGGGCCTATTTTGGGGCACTTGAAGGTGTCCAAAATGTGCCCAAGTGGGCTTGTTGGAAATCCTGTCCTGTCTACTTTCTAACCCCACTGGAATTTTTGAATTTGGTGCTCATTTGCCCCTCCAAATCTTCATTCTCCCAAGACTACTTCTTGTGTGTCAAAAAAGTGGCAGAGAGGCCATTTTTGGGTGTTTTTTGACCTTTTGGAGACTCATACCTTGCCAAAATTTCTTGTTCAGACACCAATAGTCATGATTTTCCATGCTGAATCCAAAAATGCAAACCATTCCTCATTTGGAGCTCTAGAATTTTAGCGCCGCGCCACTGGGAGGAAAACCCTTTTTTTTGCCCAAAAATTTGTGAAGTGACCAAAAATTCCCCAAATTTCTTGAAATTTGGGCTGGAGGTTCCCTATGGGGTGCTATGATGGGCCAAGGAAGCCTCAACCAAGATTCGAAGCTGATCTTTCTCATTTTCCTCTTTTTACTTTCTTGTTGCTTTCCTCAATTTCGCCTTCAAACTCCTTATCCGGGCCCTTGCACTCATGGTATGTGTCCTGTAACGATAAGCCATGTGTCTCAGTAAGGCAAGGTCTTGATCGGCCTTGTCCAGCAGCCTCTCCAAGTGCATGTTCACGCTCTCGAGATGGGCCTCCCGATCCTCATTGATCTCTTGCTCCAATGATGTGAGCTCAACTCTTCTCCTTTGAGCAGCTTGACGATGCTCACGAATGTTTTGCAGCTCCATAATCGCCTGCTAATCCTCAAGATACTTGTTTCTCTACTCTAGGTAATTCATGTTCCACTTGGCCCTCTCCAAGTCAAGGGATAAGGACTCAATCACTGATTGCTGCTCCTGGATGATCTCTGTAAGCTCTGCGTTTGTTGGTTCTGCATATGTCTCATCATCATGGAGGAGAACGAATTCGGTCTCTCGTTCACCTGATGGCCCTTCCTCCTGCACTAGCTCCTTACCCCTGCCCTGCTCATGTGATGCCGATGTTGGAAGTGAGGCCCCTTCCACCCCGGGTGGAGATAACAATCGCTTTCCCGCGCAAATAGGGGTCTACTGCCTCTCTGATAGGTGATGTATACTAGCATAGTAGCAGTCTCATGTCACTCATACTGATGAGATGATCCAACTATCTCATGCTCTGCCTCTAATACTACCTGTGGAGTGCTAAAGAAGTCACGAGAGATGAAGTCCTCCCAAGAAATACCCTACAATCCGAACTGATGGTCCACCAAAATCTGGATAAGAGCAAAGTGATAAACACTATTGAGCTGTTGTCGAGGGGTCTTGTGCTGCACGAAATTTTTCATCCTCTGTATGTTCCTGCAAATGAAAAATGGGAGGTTCATCATTCGCACCCTGGTAAAGTGCATGAGCAACTTGATGTGATAGGCATAAAGGCGAGAAAACCTCCCCTCACAACTGAAGTATTTCATGATCAGTTTCATGAGCGGAGCATACTCATCTCTCAAAAATCTGAATGGGAAAACTCTCGTGAGCTGACTCAAACAACTGGCCTTAATGTAAGGCTCATAATGATGCCTCTCCACCTTCTTCTTCTTATGCCACTGTTCTCCAATGTTTGGTATGCCTGTTGCCACTGATATGGTTTCGGGTGTCAATGTGAAAGTGACCCCAGCCAAGATAGACTGTCCTCCATGTAGGTGAAGTGCAAAAATACAGGCCAACTCATGATGAACTATGACATTTGCCACCCTCTAACAAAATTCAAAACATGCTAAGTGCTGGAAACATGACATAGCAATAGGGCATGCCTGCAACTCGGTGAGGGTGTTTGGCTCATCTCTAACATGCTTGCCACTCCAGTGATGTCTCTTGGGGGCCTGTTCTCGTAAAGTTGTATCACTGTGGGTCTCTGTTAGGACTCCACTATGTATCATTTTTGCCATATATTTTGACACCATTTTACTCTTATAATCATGAACTCCATTATCATTTTCATCTACTTTATCCCAAGGTACATAGAAACCTCTTCTTTATTATATGTTTAATCTGTTTTACATTTAATTCCATAATACTCTTATATTTTATCATTTATTGAAGTGGATTGTTGCTAACACAAATCCAAAGATCGCAGATAAGTTATATGCGTTGTTAAGAGCAAGCGGTCGTTGCTGAAACAGCTGGCTCCGTTGCTGAAACAACCGGCTCCATTGCTGAAACAGCTGACTTAGTTGCTGAAACAGTTGACTCAGTTGCTGAAACAGCCGTCAAGCACGCAAATCCCGTCATGCGTAATTTGCGATTCTGAAAGAACTTTTTGAGGAATAGTAGCAGCAGCATGAAGATACGGTTACCTGGATTATCCTGAAGATAGCATTCTTGTTGTCTCTGTTATAACAGTATTTTTTTTGGAAGAACAGAATAGCCCTGTTTTGGGAAAGAGAACAGAATTGAGATACTGTAGATTCGCTCTCATGTAAATTGTAAAAGATGTCTCCTCTTTAGAAAGAGGAGACATCATCATTAGAAGGGGTCAGTTGTTGTAAGCTACAGGAGAGTATTGTGTGAGAACTGGAGCTAGTCTCTATCTGTAATGTATCAGTTACTTTGACAGATGAATAAATTCTTCCTTTGAGCGTTCCAATTTAATTCTTTTCCCTGGGGAATCTTGTGAGAGGGAAAGGGCCCGCCTTCCTCACAAGATTCACCCCTTTGATTCCTGTAATTTGTTTAATTCTTTGTGTGTTTGCACTTCACTTTAATTCTGTTGTTGGACACTAGTTACACAGATTAGTGATACTCTGTTTCTTTAGCACTACATGTATTGAATGCATTCACTCTTGATGGTATGATGTTGGGAAGCAGGTGCTGAAGATTCCTGTATAAAGGAATAGGGTCTTGCTCCCATTGATTGTTTTCCTTTACCTGCAGTGTGATTAGAAACAAGAGAACAAGTGCTGAAGGTTCCTGTTCCTAGGAATAGGGTCTTGATCTCTTGAAGTTACCTTTCCTACAGTGTGATTAAGTGTCAGGCATCAGGTGCTGAAGTTCCTCACTAAGGAATAGGGTCCTGTTCCTGCTGTGGTTGATTGATTTCTTTCCTTGTAGATTTATCTTCCTTGGTTTGGATTGTAACTGCAACAGAGAAATTATTTCTGCTATAACTTAATTGACTTCAGCTTGATTAAGTAGAGTGTGAACCAGTAGATTGGTGAGATTAATAATTGTGTATTCTTATTTTACTACAACATTGTTTCTGCTTTTGAAATTGAGCATATCCAGTGCGTGATTATCTTTGAAATAAAAGACCTCCTTGGGTTGACAGTTTATGTGGAGCTTGAATTGTGAAAGCAATTAAAGCGACCAATAGTCTCCTCCTCATATTCTGATGAAACCTCAGATGCCATTACTACTGTTTGTAAACTAAATTTAGGCTGCCCTTTGATTATAGTGAATCTGGAGTTTGCTTTGAAAATCTGCCACCAAGGGGACAATTAAAAAGGGAGTATTAGGAGGGGGATAATATAATGGGAATAGGGGTTTATAGGAGAATTTTTTTTAGGGATATACAGGGGGTTTTGGGGTATTTTGATAGGGTAGGTTTTGTGTTTTGGGCAAGGTAAGGTTTTAGGGTTTGTAAGGTAGGGTTTGGGATTTATTTAGCAATAGGAAGAGGGGAAAGGGAGTATGATTTTGGTAGGGTTAGGGTAGTGATTATGGGGAAAATGGCATAGGGGAATAAGGAACAGGGGTAGGGTAGGAAGAATAACCTTGGCAGAAATATCACTGTAGCGCAAAACCTAGCATAATGGTTTTCTTTAGTGTCTTATTTGTGCTTGCTTTACGAAATTTTTTTGCAATTTATTACAGGCATAAAATCATCATATCACCCATAAAAATTGGTGCACAATTGAATTTAGGTGGCCTACCTTGCAACTAGAAGAGCTCCACAAAAAATTTGAGGCAATTTGGCAAAGTTCTAGGCATTTTTCCCTGTGCACCGCGCGCAAAACCCAGTGCACCGCGTGCTCTGAGTTCACCGCACTAGTGGTAATTTTGAACTGTGGGTGGGTTCTGTGTGTGCCGCGCCCAGTGAGTGCGCCACGCTCCTGCCTGTGTGTGCCGCGTGGCTTCAAACTGCCTCCAACTCCCTCAAACGCTCACGATGCACACTCACACCCTTTGGAACGTTTCTCCAAGGCTTGGATTAGCACAATGACCTTTGATTTTGATGAAAACTTGTATATATAGCCTTGGTAGTGATTTTTTAAATTTACTTTTTAAAAAAACCCACTTTTCTAATGTCCTGTTCAACACTTTTTCACTGATTTTAATATAACCCTGATTTTCACTTTTCCTCTGAAATTTTGGCTCAAACGATGAAATTTTCGACACTTTTTGCAGGGATCGCATGACAGAGCATCTGGTCATGGGAATCATGACTGCACCTGAAGGAATCAACTGTTGACTCTTTTTGAACATTTTGTCACAAATGACACTATTTGACTTTTCTTCAAAACAAAGTTTTGAAGAATAGTCGAAGTCTATCATCATGATGATGAAACTTTGTGGATCATTGCTTTGCAAGAACATCCCTCTGGCCTGCATGGCTTTACTGGACATATTAAAGACCAAATTGATCAATCCCTAGACCTAATGACCAAAAATGACCTTTGTCCATTGAAGGACCAGAACTTGACTGTTATGGAATTTTTTATTATTTGACACAAAGACACAAGCCAGCAGGAGCCAGATATGAGGGGAAATGACTAGCATGACCTTCTCCGTCAGATTATGGCATGCCCCTAGCGGAATGCAGCTGAGTGAATGGAGCGGAACACCTAAAAATGAAATGCATAAAGAGTTTTGATCTCTGATGGAGGACTGACCAGACTGACTCTAACATGCTGCCCTATCGATCACAATGCACTGAGCACAACATTCAGGAAGATTGACTATCGTACCGTAAAAAGTATTCTGCAGTTTTGCAATTAGTTTGGTAATCCCTCTGTCTAGACTTCCAGAGTAGTCTCTTTCGTTCCTTTTTAGACTCCTTAAAATAAAAAGTCCATCTAAGCACTTGTCACTTCAGGCTCATTAAAAATCGAAGGCGACTAGAGTCATCTTTATATTTTTCTCGACTCTTAAAAATTGAAAAAGCAAGCTGTGTCAAAGCATCATAAAATTTATTTTAATCGGAATAACGTCATTGTTCCCTCATTGGTCTTAGGTTGAGAAAATGGGGTCCACTAATCAAGGGCTTCCCCTTGGGGGAAATCCTAGTCCTTTCTCCTCTTGGGGGGATGTTGGTGCACCTCATATGGCCACATTGTCCCTTCCAGCACCGACAATTGGCCTGCTGGTATGGCTTTTCTCGACCTCTGTCGTTCAAAACACCGTGATTCCCGAGCAATAAAATCAGCAACCGGATGATACTGAAGTTACCCCCAACCTTCTGCCTCATTTATTTCTCCCTCTCCTTATTCCTCTCCACTTGGTAAAGTTGGTAAAACTAAAAACCAAGTAACTGAGAAGAAGAAGAAAGATAAGGAGAAGAAGAAGTAGAAGCCAACAGCAAAGGGGGGCAACCAGGCATCGTCTAGCAAAAATACACACACTGCACCATCGGAACCTAAATCTCGATGTGTCATTTGCAAGGGGGACCACTATCATCAAGATTGTCCTTGCATCCCATAGATCTTAAGGGAATGGTCTCCTCGTTTGCACAATCCGGTGTCGTCAACCTCTGACAATCATGTTGAGAGTACATCATCAACTAGTGAAAACGAAGTCAATGGACAGAAAGGAAGATATAAATTTCCTTGTAGACTGTGTGAAGGTGATCATGCCATCCACTATTGTCCCTTCCTAGACGAAGCTAAAAGAGTCTTGGATAACTGTCCTGCTTCACCACTACGACTTCCTCCTGGATACAAGAAACTCTTGCCGAGTCCATCACTAGTTGAAAATCCGACTGACACACCTTTGTGGTCGGTCGAAGCATCTATCATTGAAGATAAACCCTCTGAGTCCACACCAGACCAAAGTCAACAGGTTGAGACGGCAGTCGACCCAGTCTTGTCTTCAGAAGGTCTACCTTCAGATGATACAGTCACTAAAGAGAATGAGAATGATACCGTTCAAATTCTCTTCATAAACACAGACTCCGATGAACATGGGGGCAATCTACCCGTTCCTTTACCACAGGATGGAAGTTCGTCGGAGACATATCTGGCCGTTTATTTGGTCCCACCTCCAAGCAACCTAGTCGTTTCCTTCGATTGGAATCTACTAGGCAGACCCCGTCTACCATCTAATGTACCATTCCGGATCATAGTACAAGCTTACAGAATGGTCATGGTCAGTACTATCATAGATGAAGGGGCTTCTGTGAGTATCCTTTCCTCAACTACTTGGAAAGCGCTTGGTTCGCCATCGCTTCTTGCTGAGATGCAAAATATGACAGGCTTCGACAAAGGAACCAGTCGACCATTAGGGATCCTTCCAAATTTTCCTATAACTTTGAGAAGGAAAACCATTTATTTGAACGTAATGGTAATCCAATGACCTTTATATTACAATCTACTCCTTGGGCATGACTACATTTATAGCATGGGAGCTATTGTTTCCTCACTCTTTCGAGTAATGTGTTTTCCACATGAAGGCAGAATGGTCCAGCTTGTAGACCAACTTTCATTCCCCGGGTCACACATAGGTAATAGTAAAGTGCCATCCTTTACTGGTATTTTTACGCAAGGAATGTCTCATCAATCTCTAGTTTGACCACCTGATGAGCGCGAGTGATTCGGTGATTATGACTGAAACCCAAGGGGCATGCACCCTAGCCTACTTCAGCAGAAAAACTTTGGGTATAGGGTAGGTTTCCACGAAGGATATATGACCAGTCTGACACACCCTTTCGTTTAGGAAAATGGGATTAGACCGTAATAAGATTCCCTCGTCAAGGATAGGTGATTGGAGCTATAATCACATTCATCTAATGGACTAAGCCAAGGAATTGTTTCTATTTGCTATGTAGATGGAACCATCTTGCAGATGAAAGAACTTCTATATGATAACCTAGAAACTCTTTTTCACTATACCTGGGGGCATGAAAACCTTTTTGCATGCAAGTGAAAAGCAACCATTTATTTTCTTAGTTTGTAGTTTCCTAACCCTTTAAACTCGTAGGATTGGTCGTTCCTAGCTTGCATAATGAAAGGATCCGGAGCAAAGTTTCGAATGGGGCAAGCTCCCTAAAAAATGAACCTATCGATGAGACATCCTTATCATATGACTAGCATGAGCAGTTTTACGCAAAGTTCAAGCTCGTTAAAAAATAAACCTAGCGATGAGCATATGTTCCACCAGAGTTTAAGATAATTAAAAAATGAACCCACCTTTGGTAAATAACCATTGCGATCGCATTATCATCAGCTTTTTGAGCCTTGGTTTTGTTCTTTCCATCACCTCCACTCTGTTTTTAGTTGATCATACACCTTCATTTGATTGTTTACCCCCTTTTGAGGAACAAATATGACGAGTGATTCTGTTAGCCATCTTATTTACATTGCTGTGATTGGAAAGTTCCAAACCTTACCCAAAACTAGTTGCTACCCGAAAACATCACTCATTCCTCAGAAAACGAGTCTTCTTTAAGCTCTTTTCATCTGACTCTTAAAATATGAAAAGATTATCGAGCAATTGGCCTCTGCAGCTCATTACAGTGATCGGAAGTGCTATCACTCCTCTAGATTTTAATCTTTTTGGACCTGAGGGATCATTACACAAAAAGATCAAGCGCTTGTCTTGTTCAGATCATTAAAACTATCGAAAATTCATCCCTTTCGTATTATTTTATACTTTTTCGGACTTAAGGGATTATATGATGAAAAAGGATTACTGGAGTTTCCTTTCCGTCTCTTTTCAGACTCTCTAAAATTGAAAAGGACTGAGTTATCTTTATTGTTAAACTCGTTAAAACAATAGCGACAAACTTTTCCATGCAAACAGGAGCAAGTTTCACTATCTCTAGGCTCGTTAAAACATAGCGACGGGTTTGCCCGAAGGGAAAATTATAGAACAAGCATATGTTATCCTCCTCAAGCTTGACAAAAATAAAGAGGTACTAGTCAGCAATGACTGGGGAAAAATTGGGAAGAAAACTTGAAGAAACTTTATTGGTAGCAAGTCGCTCTTGAACATGACACTTTCACTCCATCACCTTGATTGAGTCGGGTTGGGTTATTCCGTTCACCAATCATATTGCCATTGGTCAATTGTACCATCCATTTTTGGGGCTACCAATCCATTTTAGTGTCACCAATATGTTTAAGAGAAGTCGCTCAGAGAATTCACCAACCCAGCTTGTATCTCATCCACTGCAATACCTCCACGCTTCATTCTTTCATGACTGCCACCCTGAACCCTGTATCATCAGATCATTTTCACCTCCACAAAATCATTTGTTCTGTTCCATGTCATAGATGTGGGATTCATTAATGCCCTCCTACGATGGGTCACTTCTTTTCAACATCAGCTAATTATCCAGGAAGTCGACCTAGGAACAACCCTTTCAGTACTTTGAAGCTTGCATGCCTCAATGGCAAGTTTATCACTTCAGACGACAGGTTTACATTAATGGTCTTCGACCGAAAGATTTTGCGTGGTGTTCGATGCCAAGTCCCATTTTCACACCACATGAATTGTACTATCATACCTTGAGGGTCATCATCATTTTTGGTGATTCCTCTCATGCCTGTTAACAACTTACATCATTGGCTGGTAATCAGGCGATGTCTTTCCATGCTCGACTCCAGAACATCTTATCACATGGATCGACTTGTACTTCGGGCGAATATTGAATGAGTTTTGAAGACCTCGGATCTAGTTCCATCCATCTAGGCTACGATAGATTCAGGAAAATAAAGACATCAAATGTACATCATTGCTGCAAAGATAATAATCCAAGCCAAAGGATGATGGATCTACTAGAATCATTAGTCTGCCACATAGACGGTTGTCTGTCCTATGTACATGAGAATGAATTTATAAAGTTGAGCATGGGAATGCCTGCCTCAGCTAGATCATGAAAATATTATGAAGATAATGTATTGTATTGTATCTTATTACAAGTTGCCTTCCAGTTCGAAAAACCTCGGATCCTCATGATAAAGCATTTCACCTGACATAAAAAAGATGTACGACCTCATGCTTTAGGGGGCAATTGTTATAGACATATTTGGGAACTGCAACCCCAATCACATATGTCCATAAACCAATGGCTTCTAAGTCCCTAAAAGTGTTGTTTCATACCCTAAAGGAGCAAGGTCAGCTGATTACATCATCTCCTAGAATTTTTCAATGAAAAACTGCTCAGAACTGGTCAAAACTGGACCATATAGATTGCTCAGTGCTAAAGGTGCGATGCATCTCACCTGCCACATGCAAAAAGTGTGATGCATATTGAAAGGCCCTTCTGTGGGGTGCGATGAGTGAGAGCAGAGAAATGGCAGAAGCAGTTGGCTAGGTGGAAACCTAGAGAATCTTCTAAAAACTTCCCATTTGACACTTGCCTCTCTGAATTCACCGAGGGATGAGTAATAGATCATGAATCTCCAAGTGGAACCAAGAACTATCAGAGAGAAGACACTAATCAAAATCCCAGAAGTTGACTCACCCACCTACAAAGATCTATATATGGATCCCTCATCCCAGAGATCTAGAGGCTGGAATCTTGTATTTTGTAAGGAAGTGTTGTTGGTTTTCGTGTGGAACATCATAGTGTTGGGTGATCTAAGCTTTTCATGTGGTGAAGAAGGGCTTTCATGTTGGGATGATGACATTGGGTCAGATCAATGGGTTGTAATCCTCTCTTCTACTCTTTCTATCAATAAAGCTATTTGAGTTTTCCTCCACATTCTTGTATGTCTGAGTTGATATATGCATTTGTGTGGTCAATATATATCTGATCCTATATTTCTTATGATTGTAGATCTCTATACTTTGATGGTATTATGCTGCTTTGACTCTACAGGTGTTCTTTGAAGCGGGATAAGCGAGGAAGGAGTGGCAAAGATCTATCAAAGGGGAGAGGAAACAAGCAAGGAGCCAAGTGAAAGACCAAGGTTGGTACTCTCTGCTTCTCTCTCATCTACATCTCATAAAGGAAAACATAAGTAACTTTAGTTTGTTTGTTTCTAAGATAGCTACCCATCTTAGTGGGACTAGCAGCTTTGAATGGACACTAGATTTCCCGATAACACTAGTGTTGGGAACCAAATCCACTATTTGAGGGATTTCGGTGGGGAAAGATTCATCCTTTCCAGGAGAATGCTTCTTCATCATTTTGTATAAGTACCAATTCGAATTTTCCTCTAGGGGCATGTATTTCGAATATTCTTGTGGAGAAATTTTTTATTTTTGTAGCTCCACTTTCATTTCTACCGGGGATGTACTTGGCTTGATTCAAATAATGAAGTTTGGTGCCATTTTTAGCTTCTAAAGCTTGGTCTACTTCATAGGACTTTGAGTATCCTTGGGCTTGGCCATCCCATGATCCTTAGAACCCTTTTGTATAATTTTATTTTCTTCTTTTCACTTCTTATTCACATGCATCTCTTATTTTTGTTTTTCCTATTTTTACATTTAGTATTGATACTTCTTTTGTTGTAGGGTTGGGTTAAATAATTGAAGTAAGTTATTTTAAGGTTATTTATAGAGTAAAAATCATGGTGCATCCTTATAACAAATTTGAAAATCATCTTCATCATTAAGCGACTTGGATTGGTTTACTAGTTCACAAATCTAGAATTTCTAGAAGTCCCTTGTAGCAAAAAAGTAGTAATTTTATGCTATGTTTTAGAACATGTTAATGAGATTCAATTGAGTTTATTATACTTGTATTAGTTCATAAAAACATTCAAGTTAATAACAAAATTTACCCCAATTCATTTTCACTTGATTAGGTTAGGAATTCAATATGTTAACTAGCTCACAAGTTGTTGAATTTTTAGCTTTTAGTGCAGTAATTTTTTGCTATTTTTTGAGTGATTCCACTTGGAGTGTAGTTATAATACATCATAATTAATAATAAAAAAAATTCCCATCCCATTTTCATTTGATTTACTTGGCCATTCAATGAATTATCTCATGCCTGTAGCAATTTTGTTTGACATGTGGAAACCTCCTGTAGCACTTGTAAACTTGACGATATATGCTCCAAAAGCTTGGTTTTTGTCTCTTAGGACTGAATCATGACCCCTAGGCTCTAAATCCATGACAGAGGAAGAATAAACACCGATTATGACATGCCTTTTTGCAAAGTATATTAGGCCTATTTATTTGAATTCATTATCTTATGATCTCAATTACAAATTGTTGTTCTTACCCACGATTAATTTCTTTTCAAAGTAACATTTCCAATTCTGCAATTGGTTTAGGATTTGATTCCATGACATTCACTCCATTACATCATATCAATGAAATAAGGACACATTGTATGTTGCAGATATAGCGCTAGCACCTCTTAAGTTTGTACGAACCCCAGTTTGATAATTTAAGTTGGTAGCCTTGGGAGTTGCAACATTCTTATTGCAATACTATGGCTCATCACTTTTTGGCTCCATTTCTGTAGAGGTGTCAAAGCATGTATTTTTTTATTCCCTAATTGTTCCATTTCTGCAAAAACAAAAAATTGCAATAGGCATACTTCATCTCACAAAATTACATTGTATTAACATTCTTATTCAAGAAAAATTATAAAAACATAAAAAATTACTTCTCCAACACCAACCCCCAATTTGATCACATGGTGCAGTAATAACCACATCGCCATCCACTTTTGTAGGTAGAAGAAGAAGAGGTGGCAAAGAAGATAAAATAAATGGATGGAAATGATAACAATGAAGAAGATCCACTTGCATTTCCCATTCAAGATACTGATGTCAGTGTTCATATGAAGAACATCCCTCCATCTCCCCTTCCCAACTTCCATGATATGAGGTCAGAGGATCCAAAAACCTTTCTCTTTGAATTTGAAATCCTTTGTATATATTATGGTTAGTTACTAAACACTCAAAAGTTGAGATTTTTTTCCCAAAATTGAAGGATATAGATCTTAAATGATTCATGGAATGATATGCAAAATATATTTCTAGAAAAATATGAAGATAATGATCTTAAAGAAGAAATAGTTAGAATGAATAAAAATAAGATGATATCCTTTTGGATCTAATAGAGAGGTACATGTATAATGTTAAGAGGGAAAAAATACATCATTTAGGATCTGACACACTAAAAAACCTCTTACTTAGAACAATTAGGGATGAATGGATTAATCTCCTTGATCTCATGAGTAGAGGTGATGTATACCAATTATCATTTGAAGAAATTTGTGAAACAAGCATACACATATCAACGGGAAGGGAAAGAGTAAGTAAACCCGCATCAAGATCGGTAAGTCAAGCTAAACTTGGAAAATTTGTTTCATGACTTTAAAACAAAAATTCTTTGCAATCTAGGTGAACAAGTTGAAATGTTAAGAATGCAAGATGAAGAAAAAGAATATGTTGATATTTGTGGTGTCCATGCAGAATCACATTCTATTAAATATTTCCCATCATTACCAAGGTTGAAGGAAGTTTACCAAAAGGACAATGGAGTAATTCAATCACCAAAGAAGCTATGTTATGTAGCTCCAAGAGGACCATGGAATCCTAGTCAACCTAGCATGATGCAAGAATCTAATTCAACATTTCAAGGTTATGCACATCCATCTCAAAGATCCACTCCCACTCAACTACCTGTACCACCATTTCCAAACACACACAAGGAAGTAGTTCAACCTACTTACAATGCTGAGGTACAACACTTCCTAACATATCCTCTTGATCTAAATGGTATTCATCTTAGCTTAGGAAGAGTATTGTAAAAAATATATTCTCTTGATGTCATTAAAGGACAACATTCAAAAAAATAAGATTCAAATGAGAAGACCAAAGAATAATGGGCCACACTTGGTGCAAACCAGACATCAGAATAAGAGATTGAGAAAGTTCCCTCATGTTTACCATCAAATCCTCCATGCGTTCAAGAGAATAATTTGAAAAAAGAGGAATATTTGACTGTGATGGTAGAAGAAGACATGAAGAATGATCCAGATAAGCAAGCAAACCAAGGGCATCAAATTTATATTGAGGTTTGGTTCCAAAAAATCAACAAGATGGAGCATCACTCTCCTCTCCAACAATACTTGATATCATCAAAGTCAAAGCATTTGGTATTTACAATTCAGGTACATGTCAAAGCATACATTTTGATCCTAGATGAGTTTATCTATCATTTTTATGTTCACATGGATGCATTGGAAGTATTCCTATACTTGAAAGAGTTTTTGTTTTTCAAGTAGAGTAAGATAGAAACATAAATAAAAAATGAATAATAAGAGGAAAAGATAAAATCTTAGGTGAATACCTCCTTTGAGGCGCCTGAGATTAGGTCATTTGTTCAAAACCTCCATGAGTCATTCAATGGGATGGAAAAAAAGATAAAAGAAATAATATCCTAGGTGAAAACCTGTTCTTGGGCACTTAGGCAGACCTACTAGTTGAAAATCTCATTGAGGCAACTAGTAGGCCTAAAGAGAAAAAATGGGAAAAAAGAGAAAAAAAAAGGAAAAAGGATGAAGTAAAGTTTTTTTTTTGAGGTACATATAAGTACTTGCATGCAGGTACTCCTCCACCTGCATAAGCAAAAGAAATATGTTAGTGCCACAAAAAGAGAAAAAGAAAGAAATGAGCAATGAGTGAAGCAAAATGTTAAAAACAATCAACCTTGGGCTTCGTACCTTCTGTGAAAAATGCTCAAGAAGGACCAAGGACATGTCAATCCATCACCCTCAACCATTTCCATGACATTTACCATCATTGCCAAGCCTTTCTCATGCATTTTCCTCATTGTCCTAAAACGCTACAAGTGGGATCTATTTTGCTATAGGAGGTCAAAATACACAGAGAAGATTTTTTTTTATCATATCTTGAAAACCGTGCATCCACTGGCTGATTTGTTTCATGGGGAGATGCATATGGCTTATGGTAACATGCTAAATAAATTTAAGTGAATGCCAGTGCACAATTTTCGAGAAATTGACCTCCATCACCTATAACCATTCTTACTTTTCTTCCATATTCATGCATCCATTGACCAAGATGTTTTGTGGTGAGGTGCATAAAGATGATGGAAACATGCTAAAAAAATTTCAAGTCAATCTAGGTTACCTTTTGAGAGATATAAAGAAAATATTTCTGCTACAGGAGATTGTCCTAAAATGCTATAGGCGCAACCTCAAATGCTACAAGAGGAGCCCGAAATGTTATAGGAGGAAAATCATATTGGAGGAAATGTTCAAAAGGCCACTCCATCTAGCCAAGATTCATCTTCAAATTCCACTCTACCTTACATGAAAAAAAACCAGAAAAAGATTTGTCATCAACTTTTCCACCACCTACACCACATCTTAATGATTTTAACCCTATCCTTATACCTCCTATGACTTTGCATCAATCCCACATGTAGTAATGAGGTCTCAAAGAGGAATTAAATGACTACTACATGAAGAGGATTCCTCCTATAGCAACCTGTACAATTACAACAGAACTCGACATCAACTTTTTCCACCCACAGAGTAGAAGATCCAACCACCTTGAGCATCATGAAGCCATTTCTAAATTTGAGAAGGGACACATGCTCGGGAAGAAGTCCATCCACTCCACCAGTAGTAGATGGGACACTGGGAAGAAACCTGCACACACAACAATTTTATCAGTCAAAGGATCATCAAGCTAATAAAACTTGTGTAGAAGAAAAAAAAGGAAACCAACACCTTCAAGATCATCATATTATGAAGTACAACTCCATCATGTAATCATATACAACAAATTGACATCACAAGTAGGTATAGGTATGCAATATTCTTCACCTCTTCTCTTGAGCTTGTTATGGTTGATTTTTTTTTTCAATGCATAAGATATGAGGTTTTATTAACTAAGAATGGGTCAACAGTCTTGGTCACCCTCAACCAGTTAAGTAGCATCCTCCATCCTAACTTTCCAGAAAATTTCATAGTACATGGATCATGTAGCAAAAACCTGAAGAGGTAAATTCCTTTTTGAAAATCGTTTCCTTATATACGAGGGGCAAGGAAAGAGAAAAGGAAGTATTTCACTTAGATAGGGGGTATTTGTCATGCGGAAAGAGTCAATTTTGCGGACAAAACCGACCTCCCTAGAAGCTAAGGCTTTCTAGTGACAAACAAGACAATTTAATCCTATCTCTCTCTAAACATGCATTAAAAGACAAGCAATCAGGTGTCTCGAAACATACCTTAAGTCCAATGCTTGATTGTTGTAGTCCAACCTCGTCGATCCAGATGAGCTCCTCCTTCTCTTCGAAACCTGTGTTCACCAACAAGAAAACAATTAAATAATACCTGAATAACTCATAAAACAATACATGCTCATCATACAGACCAAGGAACATATGAAACAAACCATATAGAATAATTCATTGAGAAAAATGGACTGAATTGTATTAAAGTGGAAACAAAGAAACCATTACAACCATGCCTTGGTGTTGTGCAGGTCCCTCCTAGGGTCCAGCAAGAGTTCTCCTTTACTTTGATAAGCTCACCCACTTCCAAATGAAGTCAAGAAAGGATGGATATCTCTCCTCTCAAGCTCTAAATGGGAGTCCTAATTCCAGCAACATCTACTCTTAGAAATGTTTAGCTTTCAACCTCTCTCCCTTCTGGCCCAATGCCTGTATTTATAGTGCTCTAGAGGAAGTTAATCAGGTCCACCATCAATGGGATAAGCCCCTCTTTGGATGGGATAGCTCCCCTCTTGATGGGATAAGTTCCTCTTTCATAGGGATACATGAACCATCTGGAGGCGCTCAATACACGTCAAACAAGCTTCTAGAATGCTCTAGAAATGACCACAAGTAACTTTTTTAAGATGAAACTCGCGCCTTTTGACCTTTACAGGGGTACGCACCCACCCCTTTACATACAGAGCGTACAAGTACGTAGGTATTGTGAACTTGGGTTGCGTACACGCAGGTAAGGCTGAGAGAAACTGCGTACCCAGAGATAAATAGATTTTTAAAGACTTTCTCTCTTTCTTGGAATTTGACATGGAGAGCAAAGGTTTTGGACTTGCCAAGGAGGATAGTATGACAGTTGATGGAGCCATACTAACTGCAAATAGTCATGGTGACAAATTTTAGTGTAACAGATTGCCCCCTAAAGTGCGAAGCCTGTAGTAGATTGGGGTTTTATATCATCTAGGAAGGGTGAAGCGCTTTATCATTTCAAGGATTGTCTCGTGGAGAGCCCAGTCAGAACCTGAAATTTTCAACACAAAATACATGTATAAGATTATATCATCGCTGAGGTAGGCATTCCCATACTCAGATAAAAAACTTTAACTAACAGACTAACTACTGCTCTGATACAGGAATGATTTTGCAGTACATCATAATCATAGACTCATGTAGACACAGTATGGACGCAGCCATCTGTTTATAATTGGTCTACTGTATAATGAATACAAAACTCCTCGCAGCCTGGATGGTGGAAACTAGATCTAGGGTCTTCATTTCTACTTCCCGAAATGGTACGATTCTAGCCATGCGAATAAATGAGTTGATGTCGAACATGGTAGAAACCACTTGATTACCAATCGATGATGTAAACTGTTAACAAGTGTGAGAGAAACCACCAGTAATGTCAATGGTTCTCAAAGTACCCAGTACAATCCATGAGATGTGAATTAATGAGTTGATGTCGAACATTTCACGGAGTCCTTCGATCGAAAGTCAATGATGTAAACTGACGTCAAAGGTGAGAATCCTGCCATTGATGCATGCAGACTTCAAGGTACTGACGATTTCTAAGTCATCTCTCTAGATAATGTGTTGATGTCGATAGAAAGCGACCCGTTGCAGGCAAGCCCACAACACGAAATCATAATTCAAGTTGAAGAAATATTGTTGTAAGGACTGACTCAGGGATGGTCAAAATGGATGACAAGTATTTTGCAGATGAAAGTTTTGTTTGCAGACCTCTTGAACACATAACGACACAACAAATGGCTTGGTGACGAATGACTCAAAGTTAATACCCGGAACCCGGCTGAAGACTTTCAATGTGGTTTGATTAACTGTGAGGCAAAAGATTTCCCAACCCAGGTGAATGAAAAGTGTTGTGTTCAAGAGTGGTAATAAGGTTTCTCTGAGACAAAGGATAACAATTCGGCTCATTTTTCTCTCTTTTCCCCCACCATTTCTGGCAAGTACCTCTTTATTTTTGACAAGCTTGAGGAGGATAACATTTGCTTGATTATAAGCTCATCCTTCGGATGATTCCAACTTAGTTTAGATTCGAACCCTAAGAAGGAGTGGTTCGTTCCTGTTTGTAATCGAACAGGTCCTTTACTGTGAAATTTTAACGAGTCTAGTATAGGAGAAACTCGGCGTTTTTCAATTTTAGAGAGTCTGAAAAACTTAAGAAGACTCCAGGTTGAACTTTTTCGTAAATTTGTGTCCCCCAAGCCCGAAAAAGTATAAAATAATACCTGGGAGAACCGCTTGATCTTGCGACCAAGGAGTACTTTCATGTTTAGTGTCTTTGACCTGAAAAGTAAAAAGCGACCAAGGACACGTCGTTTTATTTCCAGTATCGAGTTTGAAACGACAAAAACCCGACAATCTTTTCTTGTTTTTACGGTCAGAAAAGGGCTATAAGAGGACCGTCTTTTAATTCCATTTTAACGAGTGTAAAAGAAACGCTCGGCAATCTTTTCATGTTTAAGGAGTCAGAAAAGGGCTTAAAAGATGACTCTGATGTTTTTATTTGTGAAAAATGACAATTTTCCCTGTAAATCCTTTTATCCTGCACAAAAACCGATATATTACTCATACCTGTTTAAAGATGGATAAAAACACATTGAAAATACCTCTTCATGGTGGAAAATAAACAAATTTACCATTCATTTACTCAAAAAACCTATAAAAAAGTGTTTTACCAATTCATTTTTACCGTTTTACTGTTGAGGTGAGAAAAAGGGCTTTTGGCAAGAAATTTCCCGTGGACATTGCGGAGAATCCGACCGTCGAAACCGAATGTTGTCTCATCAGGTATTCTACAACATCGTTCTCTTAATTTCCATCCATTTAGAATTCGTTTTTAGGTCTTTATTTGATTTTTTGGAGGTCTTGGGGTTTCAAGGTGCGCCCTTTGGGGTACGCAGGTCCTGCATTGCTGACCTGCGTACCCCGATATTTTCTCAATGGGGAAAATACCGATGGTATGCACCTGGCCTTAAGGGCAGCTGTGTACATACGCTTTGTTCCTAAAAGGCGGGGTGCGTACCCTGCAAAATGCGTTTTGAAACCCCCATTTCTCCAAAATGGACCAAAATTTTAAAATTTTATGGACTCTAACAGATGTTTTATGATGTGTAGAGTGCACACCATGCTTTATTGGTGTGAAAGAGAGCACGAGGACGTCGATTTAGCCGCCATAAATCATCAACCTTCCATTGATGCATTAAAGGCATGCAGACTATACAAATACTGGGCCATACCTGGCATGAGGGCCCAGGTGAGATTCTTGGAGTGGCTGGTTGAAAGGTGGAATGTTTAGGATCAATGCTTTTATATTGGAGGACACCAGCTCGAGATAGAGCCCTCAGACATTTATTTTCTCACTGGTTTGCCCAAAAGGGGCGAACAATTGAATCTATTCGGGACTAGGCCGGGTGGCCAATCCATTGCTAGTCTCCGGCTAGAGTGGTGCAGAACACAAAACCAGGATAAGGGGATAGATATCAAAACCGTATCCTGACCTGAACTCATGGTAATTGCCTTTACAGTTACCAGGCTTTGCGGCGATGCCGCTTTGCATATTGCCACTGGGTCCCAAATGCGGATGGTGATAGATTGCTATCAGGGCACCATTTTCAACTGGTGCGATGTTGTGTTGGCCAATCTGAAGGGCCAACTAACCAGGGTTAAAAATGGACAGCTGAAGACTTTTGGATATGGTCCTTTAGTTGTGAGTTTTGTCCTAGAGAGGGTTCCAATGTTGCGCCCGCAGCATCTTACTGTTGAGATTGGGGGTCCCCGAGAGCCTAAGTTGACACGATGGGTTGCGGTGATGGCCCGTCATCCTGACGAGGGTGCAGCAGTTGCTCGATTCACAGCAGAGTATTTTCACTGGTTGGAGGACCAGGTCTTATCTATCCAGGACTTTCCATATGCCGGAGTGGATTTTCGCAGGGATCCGGACATGATTCTTCCACAGGGAGAACAGTGGGACGACACAGGTACTTCATTTTTCACAAGTTTTTTAATTTATTTACTTTTTTGTTGTTTTTATATCGTCTCAAAACTGACAGTGACAATTTTCAAAATGCAGATGTAGGTCCACACCGACCGGCCAATCTCCGGCCTTTCGAGAGGAGACTTCCAGTTGCACCGTTACCAGCCCCACAGGACGCGGCCGCAGAGACCTTAGCTGAGTTGGAGCATGACCTAGAGCGCCTTACAGCAGACATGCCAGAGACGACTATAGACGATATTCCTATCAGACTTCAGCGCTTTGTAGTCGGCGTCCCAGGACCTTTTAGGAGGTTCCTGTGTAGGGTGGCACGTGCAGTGGTGTCGTATAGAGATCATCACCAGTGATTGGATGGTCATTTTTGTAGACACATATGACATTTTGGTTTTTTTTACTTATCATTTTTGCTGATCATAAGGTGTTTTTCAACCTATGATCAAAGACGATGTATATTTTTTGACACACTCCTATCTATATATATATCATTATTACCGGCTTATCTTGTTAAACATGTGTGATGAAATGTTTTTAAATTTACATGTATGATTATCGCAAATGTCTATTTAACATTCGAGATGCAATTGCATCTGCTAATGTATTTAAAGACCTTGGAATATGTTGATATTCAATGTAATCAAACTCACGTTCCAAGAGACGCACTCTCAAAAATAACCGTAATAACATTGGATTTCTAATGGCATAAACTCTATTAAGCTGTAATACAATGAGTTTAGAATCTAACCTCACTATCAAACGTCGAATCCCAAATGAAATAGATTCGGACAATAATTCAATCACTGCACTGTATTCTGCAATGTTGTTTGCTGTTTGACCGAGGCTCACCCCATGCATAGAAACTAACTCGTCAGAGGGCGAATAGATAACCCAAGCTGCGGATCACCATCAGCAAATCCAATGTATGTTTGGAGAGGCATCGACATCTGCAATATCAAGAGTAAAACCAAGATAAGCCAGAATAATGACAAAAAAACACACTTTCTAAGCTAAGCACACTGTCTAAACTAATAAACACACCAGCTAGAAAGAAAACCTAACCTAAGTAAAATCTCCATACCCATCATTTAAGCATAATACCTCTTTAGGTAAAGTCCATTTCTGGGTTTACCCAAAGAGTCCCCGTCAAAATCAACCAGCTCATAGGCCCCTTTTGCTAGCTTTCGCTTGACAATGTAGGGCCCATGCCACATAGGAATGAATTTTCCAGCACCTAGTTTATCGTTGGCTTGATCATATAATAGCACTAGGTCTCCTTCCGAAAAAATACGAGGGGTCACATTTCGATCATACTGAGCTTTCATTCGTTTCGCATGAGTCTCGATCGCTAATGCAGCATCACGTCGAGTAGCATCTAATTGAGCTAAGTACAATAAATGATTCTCCTTTTCGGAAGTAGCCGGAAGTAATTCGACAGCCATTTGAAGTGATGGGATTTCGCATTCAATGGGCAGCACAGCTTCCAAACCATAAACTAGTTGGAAAGGAGTGAACACTATTGATGTTTTTACTGAGGTTCGGTATGCCCATAGCGCTGAAAATAACATGTTGTGCCAATTCGACCGATGAATACTAATGAGTCGTCTGATCATGATAACCAGAACTTTGTTGATAGACTCAACCAAACCATTGGCTTGCGGATAATAAGGAGTAGAGCTATCGTGGCGCAAACCAAGCTGGCTTGTAAGTTCGGTCATCATAATGTTTCGAAAATGGTGCCCATGTTCAGTGATGATCGCTTGTGGGACACCAAACCTGGCAATAATGTGACTGAATATGAAAATTGTTGCTGTCTTGCCGTCTGCCTCGAATGTAGGCATTGCCTCAGCCCATTTAGTAAAATAATCAACCGCGAGGATGATATACGCATGCCCCCCGGCCGAGTGAGGGTTACAAGTAATAAAATCGATACCCCATTTGGCGAAAGGACCAACGACAATTATAGGGTGGAGAGGAGCAGGTGGTGCGCGCATCTTTCGATCAAACACCTAACAGTTGTGGCATTTTCGGACCGCAATAATACAATCTTTGAATAAAGACGGCCAGAAGTAGCCAGCGCGCAAAATATTTTGGGCTGTGGCATACCCAGACATATGACCGCCACACGCTCCAGAGTGACAGTCATTCAAAACCCTCTCAGCCTCTTCGTGAGTTAGGCAACGTCGAAAAACCAAGTCCGCCCCACGGCGATAAAGAGTATCTCCAATAATTTTGAACTGTTGGGACTAGAATCGAATTCTTCGACGCTCCGTCTTTGAAATTTCAGGCTGAAAAGATTGGGTCTGGAGATAGACGATTATATCCCCATACCACGGATCTAAAGTGCTGATGAGAAACAAAGATCCGTCTGCAATGGACTCCTCTGCCACAGTCTCTGTGTCAGCACGCGGGAAATCAAACATCAACTCCGCGAAAACTAAGGATTTCTTAGACTTGGATTTCTCGAATTCCAAATTGAACTCTTGCAGGATAACTATCCATTTAGAGTACTTGCCCCCTAGAAGTTGTTTAGTCAAAATATAGATCATAGGGTTGCAATCCGAAATAACTATAGTTTTGCGAAGTAAAATGTAATGACGGAAACGCTGGACAGCTTGAACGGCTGCCAGGGCCAATTTCTCCACATGTGAATATTTTAGCTTAGTGGGATTCAAGGTCTGACTAAGATAATATATCACATGTTCCGTTCCGAATTCATCTTCCTAGACTAACACCATTCCAATGGTGGAATGCGAAGCTGCGAGGTATAAGAAGTAATCCTGGTTGTAGTTGGGAGGATGCAGCAACGGTGCATGGGTCAACGCGTGCTTGAGTGCATCAAAATATTGTTGAGCAATCTCATCCCAAGAGAATTGAGCGTTCTGTTTTAACAATCGGGTAAAACCCTTAGTGACCTCGGCGTAGTTCGGAATGAATTGACATAGAAAGTTTGCTTTCCCCTACAAACTTTGGAGTTGGCGCAGACTCGAAGGAGGAGGCAATTTGATGATAGCTTCGACCTTCGAGGGATCAACGCGAATGCCGGCTTTTGAAACAACAAATCCCAGCAATCGACCCGCTTCTATGCAAAATACACACTTGTGCGGATTCAACCGAATACGATAATGCCTACACCTCATAAAGATTGCTTGTAGGTGGACAAGGTGATCAGCTCGATGTAAAGAATGAGCAGGCAAATCATCGAGGTACGGTTGCACAATTTGCTTGATGTCATGAAATGCATAAGACATCGCCCGCTGAAAAGTGGCTCCGGCATTCTTAAGCCCAAAAGGTAATTTGCAATAAGCAAATGTCCCCCATGGACAAATGAATGCCGTTTTTGGTTGATCTGTAGGTAGAATATTGATTTGATTATAGCCAGAAAAACCGTCCATAAAGGAAAACCTTTCACTTCCGGCACAATCATCAATTATTTGATCGATATAGGGTGTTGGGTAGTTGTCTTTTGGACAAGCTCGATTTATATCCCTATAGTCGATACAGATTCTTATTGTTCCTTGTTTCTTGTTAACCGGAACAATATTTGATACCCAATCCGTTAACGGGATCGGATAAATGAAACCTGCTTTCAACAGCTTCTCGACTTCTGCTTTAATCGCAGCCGCTTTTCGAGGGTGAATCTGACGCAACCGTTGCCGGACGGGTTTAGCGTCCGGGTAGGTTTTGATTCCATGGACAACAATGGCAGGATCAATTCTTGGCATTTCCTCGTAGGACCAGGCAAACACGTCGCGGAATTATTGGAATAGGGCCTTGTAAACTTGAATTTTATCATCTGTACATGAGGCACCTATATGAATGTTCTCAACAATTCCGGGCTTCACTGAAATGTCAACGGGAATAGTGCGAGAAATATTCCCTAAATTTAGCTCTGAATTAGGATGTTTCGTTGGACTCTGTGCTTCTTTGACATATTCAGTGGTAAAGATAGATGAGAAATCATTTTCGAAACGATCATCCTCAGGTAAAAACGAAGATCTGTGATGAAGATCTTCCCATGGTAAATCGTCTACACATAGGACTTCACGAAGGTGTTCGTCAGATGACACAACTTCGAGAAACGCTATTAACTCTGAGGTTGACGCGAAAAGTGATTCCTCATGGACCACATTCATTTGGTCAATTTCGGTTGAACGCGGGTCGGTAAAAGACACTACGGCTTCATAAGCAATTTCATATGGACTCAAAGGCATAGCATCACCGAATGAGTCTATCTCAGATTCAGAAGGGACAATCCAAGGATCGTCGTAAATAATGGTGTCTGATGTAATCATATGAATAGATGCAAATGAAGACGATGCGTTGATTGGAGGAAAAGGAAAAGTTCCCAGTAAACCGGAATCTTTAACTAAACCTACGCCAACGTCCTTGTAAGGGATAGTCATCTTACCGACATGCTGGATACTCTCTGAAGAGGCTGGGTCGGATGAAAAGTAAGCCAGCTGGTCTATTGTCACGATCTTGCCATTATATGGAAACTTTATTACTCTGAAGACCGATGAAACGACCGCTGTCATAGCATATGACCAACTTCGACCCAAGAGAAGGTTGTAGTCCAGAGGGGCATCAACCACCTCCACATCTAGACTAACGGTTTTTCCTTCAACCTCTATAGGCAAATCCTGTAGAATGCCAAACGGACGGAACCCACGGCCATCAAAGGCCTTAAGGATGGTCGGGGATTGGTTCAGCGAAGGAGAACCAAGTGATCTCCAACACTGAATCGACATAATACACGTGGAAGCTCCCTCATCAATTACAGTCCGATGAATAGGCCTGTTTTTTACTATCACTAGAATCTGGAAAGGCATTTGATGAGGTAAACGCGGTGTACTATTTTCTAGATCAAAGATTATCAGGTTCGGGTCCTGAACATCAACAGCTCCGATAGCCGACAAAAGTAATTTTCGTTGTGCTGGACATGATTGCAGCACTTCCAAAGCCGACATCTCTGAGGGAGAAACAACTAAGTCCTCAACGATGTAATAATTCTGAGCCGCTCTCGCATGTGGATTGAAAGCAGACTTTCGAAGTATACCCTTGGCGGGTGGTTTGATTACCAAGTCCGGGTTAGGTTTCTCGATCTGTAGTGGATCGGAACCGGGAGCTGAGGTTGATGGATTAGAATGAGAAGATTCTGCTTCCTTGCCATCAACAGGATTCTTACTACCATAATCTTGCGATCGAGTTGCAATCCTTACATGAGACATCATTAATATGGGTTCTTCACTGGCACTCGAGGAAGAACCTATCATCTTACTCTCCTGCTTTGGAAATGGATCTTTCAAAACAGCAAGAGTTGGGGAACCTTTGACTATTTTCATAACCTCGGCCCGATGAGGGAAATCTCTTGTAAAATGATCCTCTTCACAAATAAGACAAGGATATCGAGGTTTGCGCTTTTCGTCATTGGTTTTCGACTTTTCTATTTTCTCCTTTGGAGCCTTGTCTGCTTTATTCTTCTTCTTACCCTGCTTTTTTCCACCATTTTTTTATTTGGCCGTAGATGTCTCTACAGCGTGAATATCGGCGGAAATTTCAGGAGAAGACTCTCCTGTCGGGGAATCAGGCAGGGTGATTATAGGAGAAGAATTCTTAGAAGATGTCTTCTTGCTCTTTGTGTTCACCGTACCAATCATACCATCAGTGGCATGAGATCCCGAAGGAGCAGCAACGATTTGATTCGACTTTGGAAGATCTGGGATCTTCTCGTGTAACGTACCCGATTGAGTATAAACTAAATCAAGGTACTGCGCTTGAGCAATGACTTGCTCCTGAGTAACTACTCCGGCCTTAGCTACGTCTTCAGTAATCTTCGGTAACAATGATTTAACAAACCATTCAGCTAAGATTTGGTCTGGGATAAAAACTTTCACTAACCTTCTTCGACGTCTCCATTCATGGACATGATCTGAAATATATGTGGACGTCGATTGTTTCAGTGAAGTTAATAACTTCGTTCCGTTATCGTATCTGACCGGCAACTGAGAGTGAGTTAAGAACGAGGTAGGTAACTGGCTAAAATTGTAAAAAGAAGCCCGTGGTAACTCAATGTACCACTTGGCCGCGAGACCAATGAGTGTACGCTGGAAAAGACGTAAGCGGATCGAATCATCCGAGATGGAATTAGAGGCACACCAGAGGTGGTAAGTCATCACATGATTCGACGGGTCCTCTCCAGACTTACCTTCGAACTTGGGTATGTCACTGGGCAACTTATTCGGCATTGGCGGCCAAAACAGAAGATAATTGATTGGATCGTTCGTTAGGCGCGACAAGTCTGGTAAATCCAAAGTTGCGATAAACGGAAATTGCCGGTTAGGATCCCTAAAACTCTGGGTCACTATACCAGCCCCAGGAGGAGGATATCCAGGATAACTTGGAATAGGAATCGCATTCGGGATATTGTATCCTCCCGGAAAACCAGGATTAACCGGACCGTACTGGGGTTGTTGAGGTTGTTGATAAGTGTACCCAGGATACGGTTGATACTGGTAAACTGGCTGCTGGACAGCTGGCCCGTATTGGTACTGTCCCTGGTACGGTTGATAAGTGAATTGTGGTTGACTAGTGACAACCGTACTTAAACCAGGCTGGCCTACAGGCATCTGAACCGTAGTTTGAATCGTAGATCCAGACAAAGGTAAAGATGTCTGAGGAGTGGTTGCAGAGACAGTAGAAACCGGAGCTGTCGATACTCCAGAAGTAAGTGTGGTAGACGAAACAGATGTTGCGGTAGTTGCAGCAGTTGTTTGAGATGGAGTACTAGGCGGAATAGGCCCAGACTGAGAAACTACCAAAGGTACAGAAGTTTGAACATTTGACTGGACTGGTTGCTGGGTTGCACCAGAAACTAAGGGTTGTCCAGCTTGAGATGACAACTGTACGCTTGGTTGCAACACTTGTTGACCTTGCGAAGGATCCCACACTACAGTCATTCCGGGGTATTGACCCATAACAGGTTGAGGATATTGAGATCCATAACCGGATTGAGGATAGGATTGATAATTGAAAGGCACATTTCCCGTACCTTGAACGTAAGATTGACCTTGGGGTGGTTGATAACCTTGACTCGAGTACTGACCTTGAGGGAGATACCCTTGAGGTAAATACTGATACTGGGGTTGACCTTGGGGCATAAATTGATACTGAGGTTGACCTTGAGGTACATATTGAGGTTGGGGTTGACCTTGAGGAATGTACTGCACCATAGGTACATACTGTCCTTGAGGCTGCCCCCCAGCCACAACTTGTGTACCTTGAGGTTGCCCCCCAGGCGTTACTTGAGGCTGCCCCCCAGGCGGTAACTGACCACCTTGAGGTTGAGAACCGGGATTTGAACCTGACATCATATAAATGTCTCCTACACCCAACGGTTTATTACCATTGTTTCCAGCTAATAACCCATGTTCAATGGGTTGAGGAGATGCTCCCGCAAAAGTATCAGACAAAGACTGATACCCAGAGGGAACAGAAGGACCGTCGTACAAAAATGATTTAGGTGATTGAGTAAACATTGACGACTGACCAAACATATTTACAGAAGTAGTGAAACCTCCGGGTGGAAAAGGAGTACGAGGTGTTGTAGGGAAAAGTATCCGATTCGGATGACCCTATCCCACTCTAAGGGTGATAGTACCTCAGCAACAACTGTAAACAAAACTACTTAAGGTTTACTTCCTTATGAAAGCAAGAGAGAATGAAGAAATGCACTAACCGTTGCCTTGCGCTTAATATTTACTCCAATCTCTTCTCTTTGCTGCTTGCTCCTAGTTCTTTGCTCTTTTGCTGGCCCAGCTACAATGAGATCCTGCAAAATAACAAAGAAGGAAACTACAAGAAGCATGCATTCATAACTGATTCAAGGATTAGCATAAATCAAATATACAATCATCACAATACATCATTGAGACAAATGCATATAGAAGAACCTCAATAGCTTTTATTAATGGAAGAAGTAAAGTTCTGAGAAGGTTACAACCATTGAAGGCCCCAATCCAGCAACACCTCCCAGCAGAAAGAATTTCTCCTCTTCACCTCCTTCAAGTAATCACCCAATAGTTCTATAGTGAAACCAACAGCATATCATTACTTTGCACAAAATTCCAGCCTCCAGAGCTCATAGGAGAGGGCTCAATATATAGATGAATTGAGAAAGGATGAGTCAGCTTGCAACTGATGTGTAGCTGCCTTGTGTCCTCTCTCTCTTCAGTTGATCTTCAGTTCTTGAGTCCACTTGGAGAAACAGAGCCTCTGACTCATCACAAGGCGAAATCCCTGATCCAAGTGTCATTTTTGGAAGATTCCAGAGCAATGACTCAGTGTGCCACTTGTCCCATCTCGCTCAGCGCAGGTGGCCTTTGTTCTACCTGCTTTGCAACGCAGGTACACCATGGAGGAGTTGAGTTTCAGCGCAGAAGCCTAGTGGAGCACCTGCTTTGATTTCAGGATTGCTTGTTTTTTAGTGTTTTCAGGTGGAGAACTGATCTGAGAGCTGTTGGTTTGCTGACCTTGTTCCTCTAGGGGTAGGAACATCATGTTTAGGGACTTTGGATCCCTTGGATTATTGACAATTCATGCCTGATGCTGCAAGGCACAAAATTGTCTATAACAGATGCCCCCTAAAGTATGAGGTCGTTTATCGGGTGAAATGCTTTATTAGGAGGATCCGAAGTTCATTCAATCTGCTGAGAAGTGTCCTGTAATAAGATACAATACAATACATTATTTTTCATACTTTTTCATGATCTAGCTGAGGCGGGCATTCCCATGCTCAGCTTTATAAATTCATTTTGGTACATAGAACAGACGATCGTCTGATGGTAGACTGATAATTCTCTGCTGAAATTATCATCCTTTGAGAAGGATGATCATCTGCTGCAATGATGTACACATCAAATGTCTTTATATCCTGAATATATATCGCAGCCCGGATGGATGAAACTAGATCCGGGGTCTTCAATCTCTTCCGATCTTCACTCGATGTACAAGTCGATCCACGTGAGAATTTCTTGAAGTCGAACATGGAAAGACATCGCTTGATTACCGGTCAATGATGTAAACCGTTAACAAGCGCGAGAGGAATCACCGATAAGGATGATGACCCTCAAGGTACAGAAGTACAATTCACATGGTGGGAATAAAGGACTTGGCGTCGACCACCATGCAAAATCCTCTGGTCGAAGGTCATTGATGTATACCTGTCGCCGGAAGTGAGAAACTTGCCATTGAGGCATGCAAGCTTCAAAGTACTGAAGGGGTTGTTCCTAGATCAACTCCTTGGATAATGAGCTGATGTCGACAAGGAGCGATCTGTCAAAGGAGGGCCTTAATGAATCCCACATCAGTGACACGGAACGGAGCTAATGATTGTGATGAGGTGAAAACAAACTGTGATGTATGATTCAGGGTGGCGGTCATGAAATGGATGAAGGACAATGTATGGCAGTGGATGGGACACGGTTGACTCTTTGAAGAACAACATCTCTTGAACATATAACGACACTGATGTGATGGATCGATAGCATTACCCCAAATGTGGATGGTGTGGCGAGGACCATGGTGATGAGACCGGTGAATGAAACAACCCAACCCGATGTGATACGGAGGACAAAGTGTCATGTTCAAGAGCGACTTGCTACCATTAAAGCTGTGAGGTTCTCCCAATTTTTCCCCAGTCATTGCTGACCAGTACCTCTTTATTTTTGTCAAGCTTGAGGAGGATAACATATGCTTGTTCTATAACCTGCCCTTCGGGCAAGCCCATCGCTATGTTTTAACGAGCCTAGCGATAGGGAAACTTGTTCTCGTCTAAAGACAAGTTTGTCGCTATTTAATGAATTTAACGAGTCTAACGACAAGGATAACTCGGTCCTTTTCATTTTTAGAGAGTCTGAAAAGGTACATAAAGTCAACTCCAAAATTCATTTTTCGTCATCTAATCCCTTAAGTCCGAAAAAGTATAAAACAATACAGAAGGGATGAGTTTTCGGTACTTTTAACGAGCCGAACAAAACAAGCGCTCGATCTTTTTGCGCAATAATCCCTCAGGTCCAAAAAGATTAAAATCTAAAGGAGGGATAGCTCTTCCGGTCGTTTAACGATCTGGAAGGCCAAAACTCGGCAAACTTTTCATATTTTACGAGTCAGGAGAAAAGAGCTCAAAGGAGACTCGTCTTTTGAGGAACGAGTGATAAACAGGGATAGCAGCAGATTCCAGGTACAGGTTGGAATTTTCCAATCACGGCAGTGTCACAAGGATGGCTAAGTGAAATCACTCTTCGCAGCTGTTCCTCAAAATGGGTAAACAATCATATGGAGATGAACGATTGGCCAAATGAACGGATGGAGGTGAGACTGCAAGAACACGACCAAGGGCTTTAATATGGCTGTCAAAGGTTACATTTTCCAAGGTTATTTACCGGTTCATTTTTTCTGGGTGAGCTTGAACTCTAGGGGAAGATTGCTCACAACTTATGTTTATTTTTTAACGAGCATGAACTATGTGCTAAAACTGCTCGGGTCTTGCGTTTATTTTTTAACGAGCATGAACTGTGTGCTAAAACTGCTCGATTATATGGTTTACTTTTGATTTTTTACCATAACTAGCTTCTCTTTTTAACTGATAGCACTGCATTTTCAAATTGCTGCAACAAACTAGTTAGAAATGAGTAATATTTACTTGAAAATGAGATTAACACATTAATATTTACCTTGAACTACGTAAAATGCAAATAAAAAGGGTTTTTACCTCTCATTTTACCATTTCATTTGTATTTTGCTTGTTGGAGCTTTGGAGGAGCCTCTTTCCCCTTGATTTTCACCAGCTGATTCCGGGAGATTCTGCGGACGATTTTCGGCGCCGTTTGGACCAGGTAGGAGCTAAACCTTAGCTCTTCATTTTCATGGTTTCATTTTCCTGTTTTATGCCTGTTTTGCTGTTCTATTGAGCCTCTGGGGTTTTGCCAGGGCGCCCTCTGATCAGCGCAGGTTCCCCTTTCGAAAACTGCGTTGGGAGCCAAGCTGTATGAAGGCAGCTTGTCCTTCAGCGCAAGTAGTACACTGGGTACCTGCGTTGGGGCATAAAAACAACAATTTTTCACAGATTTTGATGAAATTTTCGCCAGTTTTTCATCAATTCCAGGAGCTTACTCATTCTCTTGTTTGTTTTGCAGGGATTCTTGATCAAGATGGCCCTAACATGGCGAGAACGAGAACATGAGGAAGAAGATATGATTGCCCTTCATGATCCTGTTACGGTGGGCGCGTTACGAGACTGTGGTTTACTGAAGTTTTTCCGTATCTCTAGCATGAGAGCACAGATTTCTCTTCTGCAGTATATGCTTGATGCTTGGGATCCTGTTAACCAAGTATTCTAGATCAGGAACAAACCTATTCCATTGACTGTGACAGATATTTACTTCTTGACTGGCTTGTCAAGGCGGGGTGCCCCCATTTCTTTATCAGGTACAGTTCGGGGGAATGATTCTGTGAGAGACTATGTCCGCCAGTACTACAGGGAGGGGTCCCAGCCGAGCAGAGACGGCAAGGTGGTTATCCGTGATGTTACTAGCAGGCCTCTCAGGTCTATTCTGTATACTCTTGGTAGGATGGCCGGTAGCGCATCTTTACATGTTGCCAACAGGTCTCATATGCAGCACGCCTTGGAATGTCTCCAACCGAAGATCTTCAACTGGAGTGATGCGGTGCTTACTCAGATGAAAAGTCAATTGAACAAGGTGAAGGACGGGAAGCTGAAGAACTTTGGTTTTGGTTCGATTCTGACTGCCTTCGCCTTGGAGAAGATCCCTCTGATGCAACCTCAGTACATTGATCTCGGAGTGCCTTCTCCTACCGAGCCACGTATGCAGCGATGGGTCGATCACATGTCTAGACATGCTGGTCAATCCCAGATTTCTTTCAATGCTGCTTTCTTCAGGTGGTTCGATCGCCAGGAGATGGCTTTTTCCGAGTACCCATATGTTGGTATGGATTTCCGGGGTGATCCGGATATGGTACTGCCAGACGGTGCTCAGTGGGATGCTACTGGTAAGAACTTCAACCATATTACTGTTCATTGTTTTCATTTATAATTTTCTTGTGCTTTATTCTATCAAGAATTTAATTGAACTCATGTGTGCTTGCAGATGTCGGTCCTGTTCGTCCAGCAGTTCGTCTGAGACCACCTGTTGCTGCTCCGGCAGAGGAGCCTGCTAGGAGAGCTATTATTCGTGATCTTGGCGATACTGAGACCCTTACAGCTGTGCAGGGGCAGGTCGAGAACCTTACCCGTGGTCTTCCTGATGTACAGATTGACGAGTTACCTCTACCGATGCAGCAGCATACTATCGGTGTACCTAGACGATGGACCCGTCTTCTGCGCATGATAGCACAGACTGTGGCCTACTATCAGGAGCATCACTAGGCTAGGGTGCCCCCTAGCATTTTTGAGTTTTTTAGGTCACATGACCAATTTTGTCTTGGTTACAGAACATTATGTATGAACTTTATAAACAGCTTATATATATATATTTTGATTTTCGAGTTTCATTCTGGTTGATTTGGATGATTCATATGTACACTCTTTTATGATGTGTCCTTTTTATAACTGTCGCAAATGTCTATCTAATACATAGTTTGCCAATGAGTCAGTTAATGTGTTTAGATTTCTTGAAATATGTTGATATTGAATTGAATCAAATCGTCTTTCCAAGATTTTTACTCTTAGGAACATGCGATAAATAGCTGGATTACGAACAGAATATATGCCATTGAGTTGTAGTATCACGAGCTGTGAGTCTAGCCTGACAATTAGTCGGCGTATGCCTCGTGTGATGGCATCAGAGAGTATTTCTATCAACGCGCTATACTCGGCGATGTTATTCGTTGATTGCCCAATACATACACCTCTGAAACTTACTAACTCGCCGCTTGGATCAAAAATGGCCCAGGCTGCGGAGGATAGGTTCCGCGAACTACGACTCGCTCCGTCGGCATATGCAACACATGTCTCCATAAGGTTTGACATCTGCAACGAATGAAAAAAAAGGGGAATCACTCAACCAGAACAAGAAATTTGGCGAAAACAAAATACAACAAAAGCATGTAGGTTACTATTTAAGCATAGTAACGCTTGAGGTACAGCCCGTTCCGGGGCTGCGCCAGTGGAATTCCGTCGTAATCTATTAACTCGTAGGCTCCTTTTGCTAACACTCTTTTAACAATATAGGGGCCCATCCATAAGGAATTGAATTTACCTGCTCCTAATTTATCGGATTCTTGGTCATAAAGCAAGACCAAATCACCTTCTGAGAAGACACGGGGTTTGACATTTTTGTCGAACTGAGCCTTGACTCATTTCTTATGGGCTTCGTTAGCCAAAGTGGCATCACGACGGGTTTCATCCAAGTGGATTAATTCCAAGAAACGAGCCTCTTCTTCCGAAGTTCCGGGGAGGAGATCAATTGCGAGTTTAAGCGACGAAATTTCACACTGGATCGGTAAGACTGCTTCTAGACCGTACACCAATTGGAAAGGTGTGAATCCGGTTGCGTTTCTTACCGAAGTTCGGTAGGCCCACAAGGCTGCATATAGGATTAGGTGCCATCTTCTTTTATGAACTCCGATCATCCTCTGCAACATACGCTTCAGGACCTTGTTGATTGCTTCAACTTGTCCGTTGGCTTGTGGATAATATGGAGTAGAGCTATCGTGAGATAGCCCTAGTTTGGCAGCTAATTCGACCATCATGTGATTGAGGAAATGCGATCCATGATCTGTAACTATAGCCTGGGGTACGCCGAACCTGGCGACTACATGATTGAAAAAGAATAGGGCAGCTGTTTCACCAGTATTGTCCAATGTAGGCATCGCCTCGGCCCATTTGGTAAAATAGTCAACTGCGACTATAATATACCCATGCCCCCCGGACAAGGTTGGGTTACATTGCATGAAATCGATGCCCCATTTGGCGAAAGGCCCAACTGCAACTATTGGTTGCAGCGGTGCGGGTGGTCTTCTGGTTTTGCTATCAAAGATTTGGCAGGAATGACAACTTCGGACTGCGATTATGCAATCTTTAAACATGGTTGGCCAGAAATATCCTGCTCTTAATATCTTTTGGGCTGTAGCGAAACCGGATTGATGCCCTCCACACGCGCCTGAATGACACTCATTCAGGGCTTTTTCGGCCTCTTCATGGGTGAGACACCTCCTCAGAACTGTATCGATACCACGACGGTAAAGGGTATCACCGATGATCACGTAGTCTTTTGCTTGGTATCGTATACGTTTCTGTTTGGAGTGTGAGGTGTCTGGCCGACACTTTTGGGTTTGGAGATAGATAATTATATCTCCATACCATTCATCGCTTGCAGATATCAAAAATAAAGTCTCGTCCACGATTGATTCCTTGGAAGTTTCATCGTTGAACGACGATGGGAGATTGCATAATAATTCTGCGAATACCAGAGCTTTCTTTGACTTGGATTTCACAAATTCCAGATCAAACTCTTGAAGGATCGCTATCCATTTGGAATACTTGCCCCCCAGCAACTGTCGCGACAGTATATAAGTCATGGGGTTGCAATCTGACAGAATGGTAGTTTTCCTAAAGAGGATATAATGTCGAAATCTCTGTACCGCTTGAACAGCAGCAAGCGCTAGATTTTCAACGTAAGAATATTTACTTTCTGTATCATTTAGGTTTTTACTTAAATAATAGATAGGATGTTCAATTCCATCAACTTCTTGAACTAAAACCATCGCAATGGTCGTATCTGCTGCAGCTAGATACAGGTTAAAATCTCTTTGATAGTCTGGGGCGTACATTAATGATGCTCTTACTAGACAATCTTTCAGAGCATCAAAGGAAGCTTGCGCCACCTGGTCCCAGACGAAAGGTACATCCTTTTTCAAAAGATGAGTATAACCCTTAGCAAGTTCTGCGTAATTTGGAATGAACCTCCTCAGAAAGTTTGATTTCCCTTGGAGTTTCTGAATCTGAAGCAAATTTGAAGGTGGAGGCAAATTAATGATTGCCTGAACCTTGCATGGGTCGAGACGAATCCCATCCTTAGAGACTACAAAGCCAGGTAAACGACCAGAACCGACACAAAACACACATTTGTGTGGATTGAGTCTTATCTTGTAGTGTCGGCAACGTAGAAATATTGCTCTCAAATGCTGCGGATGATCAGTCCACTTTCGCGAATGAGCTGGAAGGTCGTCGAGATATGGTTGAATGATGTTCTTGATGTCATGGAAGGCATAATTCATTGCCCTCTGAAACGTCGCCCCTGCGTTCTTTAAACCAAAGGGTAATTTCCGATAAGCGAATGTGCCCCACGGACAAATAAATGCAGTCTTTGACTGGTCCTGTGGGCGGATATTTATTTGATTATACCCGGAAAATCCATCCATAAAGGAAAAGATTTCACATCCGGCGCATTCATCAATTATCTGGTCGATGAAGGGTGTAGGGTAGTTGTCCTTCGGACAAGCTTGGTTTACATCCCTATAATCGACGCACACTCTTATCGTCCCTTGTTTTTTCATAACAGGGACAATATTCGATACCCAATCGGTTAGAGGAACCGGGTAGATGAATCCAGCATGGAGAAGTTTCTCAACCTCTGCCTTAATGGCAGTGGCTTTCTTAGGACGAACCTGTCGAAGCCGTTGTCTTACTGGTTTGACATCAGGATACATTTTAATTTCATGTTCAACGATACTCGAGTCGATGCCTGGCATTTCATCATACAACCAAGCAAAGACATCTCTAAATTCGTGAAAGAGAGCGTCATATATTTCCAGTTCTGAAGGGGAACAACTTTTGCCGACATGAATATTCTCTACAACATCAGGTTTTGTCGAAATATTTATGGCTATAGTCTCTTCAATATTGGATAGGTTTCGCTCGGAATCCACCGTATTTACAGTATTTGTTAGGAATTCAAATACTGAAGGGTGGTATAGGTCGTGTCGAGTATCTTCTTCATATTTCGGAAGAAGGGAACGATGGTGGTGATCATTCCATGGTGCTCCCTCAATCAACATTGATTGTAAGATTCCTTCGTCAGTCCCATGCACTTTTGACCAAGGATCTAATGAGGTACCATATTCTCTAGACCTATCTACCCAAACGCTCGACGAGCGTTGATTTGGGTTCACCTCCCAAGCTTGAAACATTGATTGCTACAATATTTCAATAGGGCTTGGTGGCAAAACCATTGCATGATCCATAGCGACTCTGCCTTCTGTGACTTTCAAAGTGGATACCATATTGCATGTTGCTACAAACGGTACATTTCCTATGCAAATAGGAGGTGGTAGCGTGAAAGTTCCCATCATGGTGGGATCTTTCAACAGACCTACTCCAATATCCTGAATCGACCGGTCACTGCCATGGATCATAGGAACGCTTCCTGTAACTTGTGAACCATTAGGGAGGAAGTTTTGTTGATCGACGACCGTAATCCCTCCTTCAAAGGGGAATGCGATCTTCCTAAAATAAGTCGACACAACAGCTTGCATGGCATAAATCCATGGCCTTCCCAGTAGGATGTTATAGTCAAGATTGCCATCGATGACTTCAACATCTATTTCTACTGTTTTGCCCCCTAGTTCAACTTTCAGGTTACTAAGGATACCGTAAGGGGTATATATCCTTCCGTCGAATGCTTTTAATGTTGTCGATGATCGCGACAAGGTTGGAGATCCTAAAGTTTTCCAGCAACTCATCGACATAATACATGTCGATGCTCCCTCATCAATAATCGTTCGATGAACTGTTTTGTTGAGGGCTTTCACTTGGACGAGGAAAGCTAGTTGAGCTGGTAACTGAGGATCATACCCTTTGTGATCAAAGGATACCAGATTGGAATCTTTAGGATCCACCCCACCAATTGCTGATAACAATGCCTGCCTTTGGGATGGGCAATGTTGTAGTACCTCAAGAGTCGACATAGCAGATGGCGATTGCGCCAAATCTTCCACTATGTTATAATGCTGTGCCGCTCTGGCACGAGGATTAAATGTCGACTTGTGTACTACTCCCTTTGGCGGTTTTATCGTTAATTCATGCATGATGGGGGGTACAACTTCTGCCGAAGTTGTTGTCGAACTGCTAGGTTGATCTTTACCTTTATCGTTCGACACCTGTGGATTCCCGTAATCTTTGTTCCTTGTCGAAATCAAAGCATCATTTTGCTGTTTTGAAACCGACAACATAAGCACTTGAGATGGGGAAGCGTTTCCGCTATCAACCAGATTTTGACCTGGGTTAGGAAATGGATCATTTGACACAGTTGAGGTATGAGGACTCTTAAAGAACCTCTTCAGCTCAGCTTTGAATGGGCAATTCTTAGTGGTATGATCCTTCTCATCGCATATTTGACATGGATTAGGTTTCCTATTCCCAGGAGGGTTCGAAGAATTTTTCTTAGGGGATGACTCACCTTGTTTATTCTTCTTCCCTTTGTTTTGCTTCTTCTTGCTTCCTGGTTGATTGGTTTCTTTGCCCTTATCTGTCGATACGGCATTTACTTCCGAAGCAAGAATTTCTTCATGCGCATTTTGATTCGAATCCTTACGGGCCTTCTTTTGATTGGCCTTTTTCGGATTCGAGTTTGCCGTGCCAATCACGCCATCGCCGGCATGAGAGTCACTATTCGATTTAGGAGGAGGAGGGATTGAAAACTCTGGTCTAGGGGCGTCTGGTATTTTGTCATAGAGCGTGCCGGACTGAGTATATACTAAGTCCAAATATTGCGCACGAGCAATAACCTGCTCTTCTGTTACGACTCCCCCCTTCGCCACATCTTCCGTTATGGCCGGAAGTAACGACTTTATAAACCACTCAGCTAAAAGCTGATCAGGAACATATGTTTTAACCATTCTTCGTCGACGTCGCCACTCATGTATATGATCTAATATATGAGTTGCGGTTGTCTGTTTGAAGTTGGTCAATATCTCTGTTCTCGTTTCATACCTTATTGGTAATTGAAAGTGAGTTAAGAACGTCGTGGCAAGGGAGCTAAAATTGTCGAACGAAGCTCTTGGCAATTCTATATACCATTTTGCCGCTGGACCTGTCAATGTCCTCTGAAAGAGGCGAAGCCTTATCGAATCATCATTTAAAGTGTTCGACGAACACCATAGATGAAATGTCATCACATGATTCGACGGGTCTTCACCTGGATTTCCATTGAATTTAGGAATGTCGGATGGAAGTTTGTGCGGGATCATTGGCCACCATGGGGCGTAAGCAATTGGATCATTGGTTAACCGATGTAAATCAGGCAACTCTAAAGTTGCCACGAATGGTAACTGTTGATTCAAGTTAGGGGAAGCGTAACCAGGGTACGATGGAATTACCTGAATAGTTGGTCTTTGCATACCAGCATAATGGAGTTGATGTTGGTATGATTGATACGGTTGATGGACTTGACCACTATAAAGTGGTTGATTTTGATCATTTTGGATATATGGTTGTCCAGTATTCGCAAAGATTTGTTGTTCAGAACCTTGGTACACTTGTTGGAATTGTGGCTGTTGGTATTGCACTATCCATGGTTGCGATACCATGGGTTGTTGTGCTACACTAACCATTGGACCAAGATGTGGGGTAATTGTACCCGATTGTACTTGTGTCGCCCCACCAGTAGGCGATTGTGGTTGGGTCGCAGGGTCAAGGGGCTGTTGCATGAGAACCTGAGAAATCTAAGGTTGACATACAATAGGCATCGTTTGAACTTGCGACACGGTTACAATAGCCGGTGTAGTTGGGATGTTCGTCACAGGTACACACTGTTGCATAGAATATACAACTCTTGGTGGTTGGGATAGCATAGGTACCCAACTACTCGTTGCAATTCCACCATAACTTGAATAAGGTTGAGAACTCCCGTATGGGTACCCTCCCGGAGGGGGTATTGAAAGGGCATACTGCCCCCCATACGGTGGTAATCCAGAACTCAAGGCAATTGATTGTCCTGGAGGACTGGATGGCCTAAATTGATTCCCAAAAGGGTCAATTTGATGAGTCTCACCATAAGAGTTACCAGACATTACTCCGGAACAAACAGGAACAGACCATCCTGCCGAGATAGTCCCTTGGTGGACTCCTTCTAGCGATTGGGAGCTAGTTGGGACAGATGGTATGCCGGCGAACATTGTTGGATTTGCAGTAGGTAATTCTGCCTTCGCCGTGTCATTCGACACAGTCCTAGATGTCGACGGTTGTTCAGACATTTTGAGTCTATCCAATTGATTGCCTAGTGATTCTACAGGAACTTCCACTGGTGATGGACAAACTTCTGTTGTAGCAGGAAATAGAGTGACCCCTACTCCAAAATGAGTTGGAGTGGATACTTGCGGTTCCTCTATAATTTCCTCTATCGCAATCAGACCAGGTGGAAGAGGAAGACCGTCAGGTCCGTAAAAGATTTCCGGTGCCGAAGAAGGGGTTGTATCGACAGCGATAGATGTTTGAGGAACAAAACTCTCTAGACCGGTTACAGATGGAACTGGTTCAGTTATACAAGTATTTGCCCCTAGACTAGGATCAGTATTACTGTCCTTCTGTGGCGGTTGAACTTCTTCTATAGAGGCAGGGTTTCCGGAAATGTTTGGAGTAACCAGAATCTCAGATGTTGTTGGAACACTTGTTCTAACTTTTAAAGGAGATTTTGAACTGGTTCGACGAGCTCGTTTTGCCCGGACCGTTTTCGACTCCGGAGACAAAGACGGTTGACTCGCAAGCCTCCGCGAACGACGGATATTCAATTGACTTTCTTCCACGATTGCGGATTACTTGATCAACTAAAATATAAAAGGGGAAAATTTGTGTTTCCGATTTGAATGAATTTTATTAGACGCTTTTAGACATAACTTTGCTTTTTCATGTTTTAAGAGTCAAGAAAAAGCTAAAGATGACTCTAGTCTCCTTCGATGTATTAACGAGCCCAAAGTGACAAATGCTCGGTTGGACTTTTTCAGTTATAGAGTTTGAAAAAGGCCAAAAGAAACTGCTCTGGAGATCTAGGCAGAGGGTGTGCCAAACCTTTCGCAAAACCACGGAATACGTTTTACGGTACGTGTGGTCAATCTTCGTGAATGCTGTGTTCACTGCATTGCGATCAGTAGGGCGGCCGACACGGCTTCCTAAGGATAAAGGCTTTGTTCCTATAGGGGTCTCCCAATATATACGCGACGGTACGTGGGAGCACAAGTCCGTATTAGTGCCACCGACTCTCAGGAGGAATCACCCACCTTCGTAGAGATCGACAGTCACTACGTTTAACGACGCCGGAACACGTCTCTAGCTTAGACCTCTATGTGTTTGCGTTATGTTTCAATGCATTGTTAGGTTCATTCAGTATATTTTAAGTTGATCTTTTTAAAGTTTGCCTTTCAAGGTTCACCACGAGATGTATATGACAAATTCCTAAATGCAACCTAAGATGAGAAGCAAGCTTTTTCAAATCTTTTTGACTGATGAAAATCTTAACTACTGAGGGAGAAGAAAGGCATATCTTTTCACACAGTTCATACAGCACAAACTAATGCACTTTCTCCTAAATCATCATGCAAACTTTTTCAAATGCAAAATGCACAATGCATGTATTTTCTTTTCCCTTTCTTAATGTTGATGTATTATAAAAAGAAAGTTGTTATTTAACTTTGATTTCAATTTAAAGCGAAAACAAACAAGCTTGTCCAAAATCAAAAGACACCTTAAGATTTACTTGTTTAATCACTGGAAATACATGAAATCAAACCATAATGACGAAAGTAAAAAGACTAATCAGCTATGGACAACAAACAAGCTAACTCTTTAGACCAGCAAAATGCCTAACACAGGTTCAGATCTAAGAGGCCAAAGCAAGACTAGTTCACTTTCGTTATGGGAAATTGTAAATGATGTGAGAAATACAAAAGAACAAGTACAATTTCGTTATATAACAGAGGCGGAATGATGGCAAGTAAGGTTGGTTTCAGAACAGGTACAATACTGGTAACTGGCTGCAAAATCAATAGTGAAAACAGGCAAGAAAAAGGGAGGAAACCCCAAATGCACAAGGCAAAATTGGGCCAACGCAGGTGCTGCACAGCCAGTCTGGCTCTCAGCGCAGGTAGCCCCTTTGGGACCTGCGTTGCAAAGCAGGTAGCCTGTGTACTACCTGCTTTGGAAAACGAAAGTTGCGTTTTCTCAGTTTCCGGGTCACAATTTTCTCAAAAATTCACAGTTTTTGCTCAAATCAGAAGCTATCAGTCAAGCACACACTAAGGGATGACAAGGAAGATGAAAAGCTATCACTAAGAGCTTACAAGGATCCTTGTAGATCAGCTCTTCAAATCATGAACAAGCTCAGAAATGAGCTAGAGTAGCTGCCCTCTACTTCGCTTTTGATATAGTCAAAAGCTTTTCGATTTGGTACTCTTTTGTTCAGGAAATGAATAGCAAAATACTACAAACAATCAAACAGATGCGATCCCCTAGTGGAGTCACCAGTTTGTTGTAGGGAAAAGTATCCGATTCGGATGACCCTATCCCACTCTAAGGGTGATAGTACCTCAGCAACAACTGTAAACAAAACTACTTAAGGTTTACTTCCTTATGAAAGCAAGAGAGAATGAAGAAATGCACTAACCGTTGCCTTGCGCTTAATATTTACTCCAATCTCTTCTCTTTGATGCTTGCTCCTAGCTCTTTGCTCTTTTGCTGGCCCAGCTACAATGAGATCCTGCAAAATAACAAAGAAGGAAACTACAAGAAGCATGCATTCATAACTGATTCAAGGATTAGCATAAATCAAATATACAATCATCACAATACATCATTGAGACAAATGCATATAGAAGAACCTCAATAGCTTTTATTAATGGAAGAAGTAAAGTTCTGAGAAGGTTACAACCATTGAAGGCCCCAATCCAGCAACACCTCCCAGCAGAAAGAATTTCTCCTCTTCACCTCCTTCAAGCAATCACCCAATAGTTCTATAGTGAAACCAACAGCATATCATTACTTTGCACAAAATTCCAGCCTCCAGAGCTCATAAGAGAGGGCTCAATATATAGATGAATTAAGAAAGGATGAGTCAGCTTGCAACTGATGTGTAGCTGCCTTGTGTCCTCTCTCTCTTCAGTTGATCTTCAGTTCTTGAGTCCACTTGGAGAACCTTGCTTCCACTTGGAGAAACAGAGCCTCTGACTCATCACAAGGCGAAATCCCTGATCCAAGTGTCATTTTTGGAAGATTCCAGAGCAATGACTCAGTGTGCCACTTGTCCCATCTCGCTCAGCGCAGGTGGCCTTTGTTCTACCTGCTTTGCAACGCAGGTACACCATGGAGGAGTTGAGTTTCAGCGCAGAAGCCTAGTGGAGCACCTGCTTTGATTTCAGGATTGCTTGTTTTTGAGTGTTTTCAGGTGGAGAACTGATTTGAGAGTTGTTGGTTTGCTGACCTTGTTCCTCTAGGGGTAGGAACATCATGTTTAGGGACTTTGGATCCCTTGGATTATTGACAATTCATGCCTGATGCTGCAAGGCACAAAATTGTCTATAACACGAGGTGGAGAAAAACTTGACCCTGAGTTGTCTAAATAATTAGTTAACGAAAGATACCAAGTAGTACTTCTAGGAGGACTGTAAAATATGGATTCACGCTCTCTTAGATCAATAGTAGGTTGATCTTCAAGGTAAGAAACACCTATTTCTTCTTCTGGAGAAAGTTCTTCAATAGCAATCAAACCAGAAGGAAGATTTTCGGTGATGACTCGTTCTACCCTAGGTGAATCAGGAACACTAAAAGTTGGAGTAACAGGTTCAGATATTTCAGTTTCTTCGCCTATATCACTAGTAGATGAAAAACTACCAGCAAGCTCGGAAACCGCAACAGCTTCAGGATTATAACTGTAGAAATTTTGAATAATATGACACATATTCACAGAGATTATCTTGATTATACACTTATAAGCATAACATGCATAATACATAACCTCCTCTACGTTGATCATCAATTTATAGAAGCAGAAACATTCACAGGTGCACATAGAAGCATCAATCACACATATCAACACAGTATTTTCCCGGGGAAAGCATCTTGCTAAAAACCCCAACTATCTGTATATTATATTGATTGAATCATGTAACAATACAAAGTACAATGCTTATCACAAGCAATCCAGTACCAGCTCCACCTGTTACACACAATACAGCTCAGATTTGATCTCCAAATCTCCCCCGCTGCTTGCCTGCCTCCACTGCTCAATACCTGCTCAAGAACTGATGAGAATGGTTTCCCAAACTCGTATTTCACCTCAAAATAATCACTCACACTTTGTTGGTCATGAGCAAAGGCTACACTACTGGGAAAATACGTGAGAAAACTCATTGGCATCCTCAATCCCTTGATTGTGCAAGATCTGGTGCACAACTATAGTCACAACTGATAGCAATCTGATTCTCTACCACCTGTCCCTGTTGAACTAAACATGCACTGACATGCAACTGAGTTAACCGATGTATTCTATAGTTGCATTATGAGTTAATAACTTGTGAATTAATTAATAACTAATTCACCCAACTCATCTCTAGTCTATTGATCAGTTAGACTAAATACAACTAGTTTAACAAAGCTAAACTGAACACAACTCCATCAACTATACCTCCAGTCCACTAAACTCAATTCACTTGAGTTCTAACTAAAGTCATGCATGCAACAACTCAACTGACTCATAAGAAAAGCGTATTTCCTTCTGACAACTGCATGTTCCACCTCTGTAGCTCAAACTGAAGTGCTCCAAGAGAATAAGATGAAGTTTATAGTCCAAATAGTATTATGTGACAATAATATTTGACTTTTCTATTTTTGACAGCGAGTCTAAAAATAGACTTTGATCACTCACACTGTGATCACTCACACTTTGATAAAAAATAGAAGTCCATCTATTTTTCCCAACTTGACCAATCATCCATAAACAGCAACCTGCAATCCATAGACATGATCCATGTGTCTAAAAATAGACATAGTCTAAAAATAGACTTGTGCCAAAAATAGCCTGCGGGCCCACTTAGTGAAGGCGACTCTTTTCACTAAGCTCCATCATCTTGTTGAGCTCTCAACAAGCATTTCTTGTTGCACACATTTTAACACTCCCTCTCAACAAGAAAGGCTTCCTCTCAAACCCGATCCTGTAACTCTGGAATGTTCTCCATGCAACACATCTGGCCGGTCCACTTGCTCTGTCATCAAAGTCTCTGACTGCTATTGCCTCTGTCGACTGAAACTTTGACTGCATCCGTGCTGCTGTTGGTTCTATCTCCCAGCATTGCATCCGCACTGCACCTCCCAACTGACCTCCCTGTTGGGATAGAAACACCCTCTGATGCTGAAGCTCTACCTGCTGCTGACAAGTGCTCCCTCTCTGACATCTGCGCTACTACAACATATCCATGCATCTCGCACCATTGCACACCTCCCTGTGACACCTAGCACAGTGCAAAACACTTGTGCCTCTCGCATTGCTGCAGCCTGCTAGCTATGCGCTGTCCTGGGATTCCCTGCACTGTCGCTCTCTCTGCCGCTCCATCTGCATCTGTCTCTACCCAATCAATCAGCTCCTGCTACTACACATTGGGGCTCCCGTAGCAAGGTCTCATCCAAGAGGTTGGGTACCTCAAGGATCCTGCCCCTCCTCCTTGGGACAATCAATCCACATCACCCTACCTCCTACCTAGAGGTATGCTTGCATGCGATCCTTCAGCCCATCTGGCTCGAAGTTTTCCCCTACTGGAGGTCTCTGGATGAGTAGATGTCTCTACTCTATCTCCTCTAAGCTTCCCCTGTTGTGGCTCCTCCACAACCTCCTGAAGCTGCTGCACCAATCGTGGCTCCTCCACAATCGTCTGAGACTTCTTCTGGCTCTGCATGTTGAGAGGTAATATACACTCCCTCTCAACCACCAAGTCTCCATCAGTTTCCTCGCTGCTCAAGGCTTTGCATGCATCTTGAACCTCAAGAGCATACAGGTTCCTGACCTGTAAACCAATCTCATGATAACGAAAGCATCTCACCTTCGACTTGTCAACCTTCTTCCCATCACTGGAAGAACTGGATTTGGAAAGAGAAACCTTCCCCTTCCCCTTCTTCGCCTTACTCGCTAAGGCACAATTCTCCTCATCCTGCATGGATGAAGAACTGTCTCTGGTGCTCTGTCTAATCTCCTCCTGCACAAGATCCAACCAAAGTCTCTCCCATCCTGGCAGTTTCTCCCTTCCATTCACCGAGTCCTGGTAGCTATGCCAACTCTTAGGAAGGTCAAGGAGTCCTAGACTCACCATCCTCATCCGAAAGTCACCCCCACACTTCCCAGCTCATCCCGGCATTGGGTGAACTTCGTGAGATACTGGGGCATACTGTCTCCATTCTCACACTGAATGTTTCTAAATTTCGCTCTTGCTTTGGAATTAAATTCGAATTCCACCAGCTCAAAAAACTCAACCACTTCCGATCTAGAATTCGTGAGAACAAAGTATTTCTTGTACAGAGATTGACTGTCTGGGCATTCACCAGATATCTCACCTTCCAAAAGAAGGATGAATCTAGAGGCTACCTGGCCCGATTACAGACTCTGCCTAAAGAAATAAAATGTAAACACTTTCTGAATAATAGATTCGATGATCAATCCTCGCTTGATATCTTGTAAAAATCTCTTCTACAAATCAAGTAGCTCTGATACCATGTAGAAATTTTTTCTACAAATCATCTAGCTCCGATACCATGTAGAAATTTTGAATAATATGACACATATTCACAGAGATTATCCTGATTATACACTTATAAGCGGAACATGCATAATACATAACCTCCTCTACGTTGATCATCAATTTACAGAAGCAGAAACATTCACAGGCGCACATAGAAGCATCAATCACACATATCAACACAGTATTTTCCCGGGGAAAGCATCTCGCTAAAAACCCCAACTATCTGTATATTATATTGATTGAATCATGTAACAATACAAAGTACAATGCTTATCACAAGCAATCCAGTACCAGCTCCACCTGTTACACACAATACAGCTCAGATTTGATCTCCAAATCTCCCCCGCTGCTTGCCTGCCTCCACTGCTCAATACCTGCTCAAGAACTGATGAGAATGGCTTCCCAAACTCGTATTTCACCTCAAAATAATCACTCACACTTTTTTGGACGTGAGCAAAGGCTACAATACTGGGAAAATACATGAGCAAACTCATTGGCATCCTCAATCCCTTGATTGTGCAAGATCTGGTGCACAACTATAGTCACAACTGATAGCAATCTGATTCTCTACCACCTGTCCCTATTGAACTGAACATGCACTGACATGCAGCTGAGTTAACCGATGTATTCTATAGTTGCATTATGAGTTAATAACTTGTGAATTAATTAATAACTAATTCACCCAACTCATCTCTAATCTATTAATCAGTTAGACTAAATACAACTAGTTTAACAAAGCTAAACTGAACACAACTCCATCAACTGTACCTCCAGTCCACTAAACTCAACTCACTTGAGTTCTAACTAAAGTCATGCATGCAAAAACTCAACTGACTCATAAGAAAAGCGTATTTCCTTCTGAAAGCTGCATGTTCCACCTCTGTAGCTCAAACTGAAGTGCTCCAAGAGAATAAGATCAAGTTTATAGTCCAAATATTATAATGAGACAATAATATTTGACTTTTCTATTTTTGACAACCAGTCTAAAAATAGACTTTGATCACTCACATTGTGATCACTCACACTTTGATAAAAAATAGAAGTCCATCTATTTTTCCCAACTTGACCAATCATCCATAAACAACAACCTGCAATCCATAGACATGATCCATGTGTCTAAAAATAGACATAGTCTAAAAATAGACTTGCGCCAAAAATAGCCTGCGGGCCCACTTAGTGAAGGCGACTCTTTTCACTAAGCTCCATCATCTTGTTGCACTCTCAACAAGCATTTCTTGTTGCACACTTTTCAACAATAACCTGTTTCTAAACTTTGGTAATCTGGATGGACTACCAACGAAGATTCTCCTTCTTCAGGTGAACCTACTCTACTGCCACTAGGAGGAGTTACAAGGAATTTCAAACCTTCGTAATGACCCGGGACATCTTCAGGAGGTTCACCCCGCAATCTACGGAATTTCCTCAACAAATCGGTCCCGGTAACAATCTCAGGTGACTTGCCCCGAAGTCTACGGGACTGTCTCGGTAATTCAGCCACAGCTAAAAACTTTTAACTACTGCACACGAAAACAAAGTAAAATCTCAAAGAAAACCACCTAAAGTCGCTAAAGAACCAATCAAATTTTGAAACACACGCCTAAAGAATCTAGGGCGTCAAACCACACACAAACAGTAAGCTTTCCGGACTGAAAACACTAGTTTGTGATTAAGCCCAACCTCGCAGAATTCAGTACAGAAATGGTGGGTGGAACAGTTACCCCGACAACCTACTTAATGAATAGACTGGACCAAGTTCCTCCACTTTAACTGTCTCGAGTGAAGTGAACCCCCCAGAAAATCCAAGTGAGTCTAGCCGACGTCTGCTCCAGGTACAGTGGGATCTTCCCTCCACCGTCACCTTGGGTAGAATCCTAAGATAATGGTCACTAAGGTTACCAACAGCAACAGATACACCTGGGGGAATAGTCTACGCTCCGACAGCACGCAAGGGCAGAGTATCAAGCTCAATCCCCTTACCGGTTCCTTGACAATAATCCAAGGTTTACCGATAAGTGACCCCAGGCTCCTCAACAATGGTTAATCCGAGGTTTACCATTTGTAATACGTGCGTGTCTGGCGTCGTTCCCAACGAGGGAGGATTGATCCCCTCACTGGTTCGGACACGAGCTCGTGCTTCTCCTTTAAGAGGAGCTTTCCCAGAGTATAAATGCAACAGTTGGATTTATCCTACCACAAGATAAGCTACTTGTTTGGTTTTGCTGTCTTGGAGAGTTAATTACTCTCCTACTCCAAGACACTAGCCTGATCTATATTGGTGCTTCAGAGCCCTAGTAAAAGAAAAAGTTACTAAGTTGATTTTACTTTAAGCGTTAATTTTTATGGTTTTTCTTTAAGACAAAAGGTAGCGGAGATGAAACTGATGGTGTGTAGACTCGACTCAAATCCACTAAAAAGATGCACTTAGGATGATTTACACTACTTTTCTTTTTCAATGAATTTCCTAGCTAAGAGAGTTGGAAAATGCAAAATTTATATAAAAACAACTTTCTTGGCAACGAAAATCAAAGAAATAAACTCTTTATCTTTTCCAAGCATGCAACACATGACCACTCATTACGTGCATGAAAATTCCTTTCTCTTTCAAAATACTTCAAATGCTACTTAAAACAAACTTTTTCAAAGGAGATGTTTTTGTATTTTTTCTATTTAACAAAGCATATAAAACTATTTTAACAAAAATCAATCTCAAAATTTATAAAAATCTATGAAAAACTCACTCAAAAGCAAATCAAAAGGAAATTTACCCTAAAGCAAATCTAACGAGGCAAAAGCCTACAAAGATGATTCTAGGTTGTTTTACTCGGTAACAATCAAACCAAGGATCAGCTCATGCAGAATCATAAACCAATCAAAAACAAAAATCAAACTCTTTTGTTCTTTTTCTCAAGAATGAAATTCACAACTCAATCAACAAGCTTTGTCGAAATTCCGCAAAGAGACAACACAAAGGTAGGTTGCTCACACAGGTAGACTTTATGACAGGTCCGACTCCTAAGAAGACTGATAAAACCAGAGAGATCCAAGGTTTCACAACTTCTAAAGCCAAAGTCACTACAGGACCTATGCAAAAATCAAACCCTAGGGCTAGAACTTCTATGAATTCCACTAAAACTCTTGATGCTAACGAAACAAGTTCAGGTGAAGATCTCTGACAGGTAACCAGTGGATCTGGGCAGTAAAAACTAATTAAAGACAAAATCTAAGAGAAAAAATGGAAAAATTGGAATTTTCTCAATTTTTGACAGGGTACGCAGGCAACCTGTTAAGACAGGTGCGGACCCGCTCTGTGCACAAAGCGACAGTGCTTACAGGTACACACTGTGCTCAACTCAGAGGGTGCGTACTACTGGAAAAAACCAAGAAAATAAAAATCTAACTTAACCCTAAGCTAGCCCACCCAAATACACAGTCAAACAGCCAAAAACCAGAAAACAAACAACTTTTCTCAGATCAAAGTTTCATACAAAGGAAAAATCATTCACATTCATGGATTCCCCAATGGAGTCGCCATTTTGTCATGCGGAAAGAGTCAATTTTGAGGACAAAACCGAGCTCCCTAGAAGCTAAGGCTTTCTGGTGACAAACAAGACAATTTAATCCTATCTCTCTCTAAACATGCATTAAAAGACAAGCAATCAGGTGTCTCGAAACATACCTTAAGTCCAACGCTTGATTGTTGTAGTCCAGCCTCGTCGATCCAGATGAGCTCCTCCTTCTCTTCGAAACCTGCATTCACCAACAAGAAAACAATTAAATAATACCTGAATAACTCACAAAACAATACATGTTCATCATACAGACCAAGGAACATATGAAACAAACCATATAGAATAATTCATTGAGAGAAATGGACTGAATTGTATTAAAGTGGAAACAAAGAAACCATTACAACCAGGCCTTGGTGTTGTGCAGGTCCCTCCTAGGGTCCAGCAAGAGTTCTCCTTTACTTTGATAAGCTCACCCACTTCCAAATGAAGTCAAGAAAGGATGGATATCTCTCCTCTCAAGCTCTAAATGGGAGTCCTAATTCCATCAGCATCTACCCTTAGAAATGTTTAGCTTTCAACCTCTCTCCCTTCTGGCCCAATGCCTGTATTTATAGTGATCTAGAGGAAGTTAATCAAGTCCACCATCAATGGGATAAGCCCCTCTTTGGATGGGATAGCTCCCCTCTTGATGGGATAAGTTCCTCTTTCATAGGGATACATGAACCATCTTGAGGCGCTCAATACACGTCAAACAAGCTTCTAGAATGCTCTAGAAATGACCACAAGTAACTTTTTTAAGATGAAACTCGCGCCTTCTGACCTTTACAGGGGTACGCACCCACCCCTTTACATACATAGCGTACAAGTACGCAGGTATTGTGAACTTGGGTGGCGTACACGCAGGTAAGGCTGAGAGAAACTGCGTACCCAGAGATAAATAGATTTTTAAAGACTTTCTCTCTTTCTTGGAGTTTGAGATGGAGAGGAGAGGTTTTGGACTTGCCAAGGAGGATAGTATGACAGTTGATGGAGCCATACTAACTGCAAATAGTCATGGTGACAAATTTTAGTGTAACAGTATTATTATTCTCTTTATCAGACCAAAAATTAACCACCCTATCTCTACCTCGTCACCCTATATTATTCAAAGAAAAATCTTGGAAATTCCTTTAAAATAAGTTAAGGAGATAGTAGTAGGAGCAATGGGGGGGAGGTTTCAACCAAAGGGGAAGCAAATTTTGACATCCATGAGAAGGCCAACCACTAGAGTAGCCCCATCTAAGTAGATCAAAGCACAAACTTCCATACTACAAGAGAAAACATGGCTGCTAAAGGAGAAACATGGCTGCTACAGGGGAAACAAATTTGCTATAGGAGAAGACAATGTGCTACGGGAAAGTCGAGAGAGTTTCTAAAAGCTTGATTTTAAGAAACTTTACCCTAGATTTGAAGAGGTATATTTAGGAGAAGAGTATGTACACATTTTTCTCTACCATCCATGGACAAGAAAACTGCAAAACCTCTCATTCCTTCAACCAAAATTCTGATAGAAGTTTGAGAATAAAAAAATTGAATGAGAATGTTTCTTTTGAGTTAAGAAAGATAGGAAAGGGAATGGAATTATTTTTGAGTTGAGTTTGAAGTTTTCCTTCCTCTAACCAGTATGGAAAAAACTATGATTTTACCCTTGTAGCAGATTTGGAGTATTGGTTTGCCAAAATTTGGAAAATCACAGTGACAATCATGGGGGGTGGTTTCAATTAAAGAGATTCCATTGAATCATCAAGGATGTCAATTATCATATATGTTGTGAAAACTTGTATCATGGGAAAACATTGTGGACATAGATAGAGGGACCTTTCTTAAGACATAAGCACAAGCCTAATTAGAACTTGGAGAAAAGAATGGATCTACAAAAGAAGAAGCTGGAGAAGAAGAGGAAGAGGATGGATTTGTTGGGTGTAATTAACAACCTAACATTTAATTGTAAATCTGGGAGTTCATAAACTTGGAGGTGAAACACTAGAAATGCCAAAGAAGGACTTCAACAACATGCAAACCCTACTTCTATTCCTACAATTAAATCATGTATAATATGAAAGAATAAATTACAAGAAAACTTATCAATCCTTACTTGCACTTGCAAATAAATGGACATCAAGCCACTCTAGGCACTAGATTTACTCAAGAAAAATACTCAGAAAAAACTTTGACAAAAAAATTAAAGCATGTCTTACAATCAATCTCAAAAAGATATTAAAAGATAAAGTATGTTCTTGTGGTTGAATTCCAATTCTTAGAAACAAAAGGAATGATTTTCTAGTATGTCTTTTAATATGTTTCCTCTACTGAAAATATCTCATTCCTATACCAGAGAAATTACGTTCCAGTACCGAAATGAGTTTCATTCCTACAGTAGAGTACTCTGTTTTGGTACTGGAATGCTCTGTTCCTGTACTGGAACGTTCTATTCTTGTACTGGAACATTCTGTTCCTATACTGGAACACTTTGTTCCTATACTTGAATGCTCTAATCCTGCACTAAAACGAGCTTGCTTTCAACCACCCTTCACTCATATATTAATGTGTTATGGCTAGTAAACTGGAAATGAGCAAAACAAAAAAGAAAACTTCAGCTCAAACTTTAATGAAAAAGACTCCCAATCCAAAACAAGTATTCAATAAAAAGATAACTGCAAAGACTGAAGGGAATTCTCATGATAGCAGAAAGGAAAAAATCTCTTGTGCTGTAAATGAAAGTATGCTATCCAAAAGATGAAACTTAACCCTCTTCAGATCTCTGTCACAATAATAAATATACTCTACTTGAAAGATTAATTTTATAAAGTCTTTAAACCAAGAAAAATGCCATAAACGATTTTTGTACTCAGTGATATTTAATTTGCGTTCATGTAAGGAAATTGTTACAGTCTTGACTTTATGCATAGAGTTATCATTACACAACCAAAACTTGTATTCATATAAGGGCATGCTATGTTGTAAGGAAATGAATCAAACTTAAATCATCAAACTCAAAACCCTATATAATCTTTCGGAAATAACTCTAAAAACTCTCTTAGAAAAGGAAAGAATAGTGTGTCACTTTCAGGAAGAAATAAAATACTGAAACTAGAAATAGAAATCAACCCAACACACACGAGGATTCCTCAGATTTGAGATCACACATAAAAACATTCACAAGGGTTTCGCCAAACCTACAAGCTCAAGCATGTAAAAATCACTCTGTTCACACCAACATAACTAGATCTAAACACACTATGAAAGATAGGGAGAATGAGCTAGGTTGGTTGGGCCCTACCCAACCATCTCATTTCCCTTTAAGGAAAACTCTTAACTTATGCAAGCAAAATTAAAAATACATAAAATAGACATAAGAGACACATGAACCTGACATTAAATTAAAAAATCGATCTTTTATAACATCTTCAGTAGTCTAGCCTCCAAGTGATTAGAGCGAAGGGGGTAGAACCCCCTACACTCAACTTAGCAGCATGAAGGTACAAAGAAATGGGTTGCTTACTAGGCTTGGAGCCATAGCTTTGTTTTTATAATATTTTTACATTACAAGTTTGGCTTTAGACAAGCCAATCCTTTGCGAACAATATGGATATTGAATCCCAACACTATGCCATGGATGGAAGATCTAGTTCAGCCATGATCCAATTGAAGAAACACAAATCTGATACAAATTCTATAAATCTAGGCATATTTTGGAATTCTGGAAAAAATGGTCTTTTTTATAAAACTACCTCAAAGAACCTCATGTAACTCTTAGACCATTGCAAATCTGGGAAAGTTGTTTGCAGGCAACCAAATTTGTCATGTTTCCAACAAAAAACTCCCTTGAAATTTTTTTATTCATTTCCATTGCCTCAAAAATCATGCACAAAGTTGACTGTTTCACTATTTTTGCAAATCTGGGTAAGATCCTAAATATGGAAAAACAAAATTTTTGATAAAACTCCCTCAGATACCCTCGTTTAACTTTTATACCAATGTGAATATTTATAAATTTTTCAAGTTTTAGATAATTTGTTATACTGGTAAAAAAACCCATTTTCTCAGATTTTCGAGATTCACCTCCAGATTCACACAAATTGAGGTCAAAATTGGTAGTTTGAAAAATGTGTGAATTTTGAGCAGATTTGTTGATTTTATTCTAGAGACCTACACGTGCAACCTGAGTGAAATCCAATTCATGGGTAAACCTGTGATAAAATCCATTGAAACCTCCTCCCAACATTGGCTTGGAATGGATAAAGGTTGTAATAGACTCGGTGTCTTAATTGTTTCAACTTTATTTTGTTGGCAAACCAAACATTTCGCCACAAACTTTTGAATATTTGATTTAAGGCCATCCCAAAAAAATTCCTTCTTAACCCTGTGGTAAGTTTTTAAAAATCTTGAGTGCCCTCCTAAGGGAGAAGTGTGCAATTCCATAAGAATCTTTTGTTTTAGCTGGGAATTCTTACAGAGGTATAAGCGATCTTTGTACAATAACGAATCATTTTGCCAGCTAAATGTATCAGACGTACTGGAATCTTGTTGTAACTTTTGAATAAGTGCCCACACTTCTTCGTCATTCTTCCATTCCTCCCTTGCTTCGTTTATCCAATCTGGTTGGATAATAGAAATGGCGCACAACAATGCTTCCACATCCTCATCCTTTCTTGAGAGTGCATCTGCCACCACATTTTGCTTCCCTTTTTTGTAGATGATTTCAAAGTCATAACCCAACATCTTTGTGACCCACTTTTGTTGCTCTTCAGAGGATAATCTTTGTTCTAAAAAGTATTTAAGGCTATCATGATCTGTTTTTACCTTGAAGTGTCTTCCCATTAGGTAGGGTCGCCATTTCTTAAGTGCATGGAGTATTGCCAACATTTCCTTCTCATAAATAGCTTTTTGTAAAAACTTTTCCTTGATTGGACGACTTTCAAAAGCAATGGGTCTTTCATCTTGCATTAAAACAGCACCAATTCCATTTCTTGAAGCATCACATTCCACAATAAAGGTTTTTGTGAAGTCCGGTGTAGCTAAGACCGGTGCTTGGCACATTGCCTCTTTAAGATGTTCGAATGCCTTTGTTGCTTCTGGGGTCCATGAAAATGTATCTTTCTTCAATAATGTTGTTAGAGGTGCTGCTATTCTCCCATAATTCTTAACAAACTTGTGATAATACCTTGTCAACCCGAGAAATCCTCGCAGATGCTTTATGGATGTGGGAATTTTCCATTCCTTAATGGCTTTAATTTTGCTAGGGTCTACCTTAACTCCTTCATGAGATACAATATGACCCAGATATTCCACCTCTTGTACTCCAAAGAAACATTTGGATCTTTTTGCATATAATTGTTTCTCCTCCAATAGTTGTAACACCCTGTCAACATGTTCAACATGATCCTTCCAAGACTTGCTGTAGATTAGTATATCATCAAAAAATACTAACACAGATTTTCTAAGGAATGGTTTTAAAATTGAATTCATCAAACCTTGAAATGTTAAAGGTGCATTGGTAAGGCCAAAAGGCATGAACAAAAATTCATAATGACCCTCATGAGTTCTAAATGTTGTTTTCGGAATGTCTTCAATCTTCATTATGATTTGATGATATCCCGAATGAAGATCCAACTTGGTGAAGTAAATTGATCCATGCAATTCATCCAGTAATTCATCAATGACAGGAATGGGAAACTTATCTTTAATAGTGAGCTTGTTGAGCTCCCTATAATCCAGACACATGCGCCATGATCCATCCTTCTTGTGCACCAATACTACTGGAGTAGAGAAAGAACTTTGACTTGGTTGAATTATACCAGCCTCTAGCATTTCTGCAACCATACGTTCAATTTCACTCTTTTGGGCATAGGGATATCTGTACGGCCTGATGTTTAGAGGAACACTTCCTGGAATCAGATGAATAGCATGATCATGATCACGAATAGGTGGGAGACCTTTGGGAGTCTCAAATACCTTGGAATGATTGTCCAAGACTTTTTGGAGATCTGGAGAAATAGATGATTCCACTGTGGAAACATCTAGCGAACATAATTGTGCAATTACACCTCTTTGTTCCTTTTTTAGAAGCTTTGTCATACCGTTAGAGCTGATTATCTTTCCCGGTTTCCCTGCAATACCCCTTAATTCAACTTCCTTTCCTTCCATAGAAAATTTCATGAAAAGTTCTTGAAAATTAAAAGCTATTGTACCCAAGGATTGTAGCCATTGGACTCCTAGTACAACATCAACACCTCCCATTGGAATGGAAAGCATTGGGCTAGTCAATACATATTCTCCCATGGATAGCTTGATATTATGGCACTTTCCCGAGCAATTTATTGTTCCTCCATTTGCAACCATCACTTGACACTCTGGTGCTGGATATAGGAAGCAATTCAATTCTTTTGCTACCTTACAATGAATAAAATTGTGGGTACTTCCTGAATCAATCAACACTATTACCTTTTTCTTCTTGATTTGTCCTTCTATCTTGATGGTTTGAGGAGTGGTAATTCCCGCCAATGCATTACAAGATATGGTCGGATTCATTTCTTCTTGATCTAGGCTTTGTTCTTGGAGTATATCCTCTTCTTTTGACCTTTCTTGCTCCTTTTCTTCTTCCTCTTCACAATCTATGTAGAATAATTTCTTCTCAACACACTTATGACCTTTAGTGTATTTGCTATCACAACTGTAACAAAGCCATTTTGCTCTTTTTTCTTCCAATTGTTGTGGTGTCAACCTTATAGGTTGTGGAAGACTAGTGGCAACAACACTTCCGTCTTTATAGTTGTGAGTGGTATGCTTCCTGGTTGCCATAATTTTGCTTTCCATTTTTCTTGCTAACCTGAATGCCTTCTCTAATGAATCAGGTTCCCAAAGGTGAACATCATGTTGGATATTATCCTTTAAAGACCCTATGAACACATCAATCCTATGCTCCTCTGGAATATCTTTTACCCTTATGTTCAATTTTTGGAACTCCTCAATGTGCTCCATTATTGAACCCTTTTGTTTGAGATTTATCAATTGGCTAAAAAAAGTGTTGCTTTTTGTATCCTCATAATGTGCTATCAATTCTTCCGTAAAAATTGCCCAAGTGATAAATTGTTTACGAGAGCAAAGCCATTGATACCATACAAACTGATTTGGTTCCAAATATAAAGTTTCCATACGTACCTTTTGTGTGTTTTGCACATTATTGAGATCGAAGAATTGCTCCATCTGTAATATCCATGTGGCGAGATCCTTGCCATCAAACTTCCTCATATCGATTTTTGGAATATGGTGAGTCTTTGATCCAACATTAGAGTCTATGGAATCATGATTAACATTTCTTTTGTTCTCATCATGAGTTTCCTTTAGTACCCTTTCACCCTTAGTGACCATTTCTTGTAGCAACTTATTCATATTTATCTTCAATTCTTCCATCTTATCATCCATGCCATCAATTTTAGCGTCCATGCCATTCACGTTAGCTTCCATGCCATCCATCTTAGCTTCTACTCCTTTCTTTAAACAATCCATCTTAGCTTTTACACCCTTCTTTAAACCATCCATCTTAGCTTCTACATCTTTCCTTAAACCATCCATCTTAGATTCTGTTGCTTTTTGTGCAAGTGACACTTGTTGCACTTGTTCTTGTAATTTTGATATATCATATAGCATTTCTTCTTCTTCTTCATGAGTCATGCTAGAGCTTTCAGGTTCCTTACTAGGTGTTTGCATTTTCTTTCCTCGGGGCATCAGTTACCCATAATAATGCTCTAATATGCCCTTTGAATTCCTTCAAAATAAATTTTCAAACCAAGCTTAAGCAAAAATTAAAGAAAATCTACACACCTTTTTTCACTTTGTAGGAGCTCGATATTTCCTCTGATGTATCTCTGTACTTTCTGATTATCTAGTTCTCAATTTGCGACTTGTAGTAGCCCTCTATGTCCTCTTTCCAATGCCACAAGTCTGACCCAAATTGGATTCTCCAAGGAAGAGTTATGCGAAATCTCCCACAGTGACTTGATTATAGACTAGTTCAGTAGAGCGAACTTGTACGACGTGCCACGAGTCACTGTTTCGACCCTTGGATCTGAAAAACACATACAAGAAACTATAGTCTATCCTCTTTCTGTAACTTCTTATGAAACTTTAGTCCGATCCCCAGAGAGAAAGTTATGACGATTTTCCCCAGGTCACCTATTTTGAATGTAATTCAGGAGTCTGCAAAAATACCAACTTCCTCAGATCATATCTCCGCAAATATCCCACGAAAAGATCTGAAATTTGGATCCAAGGTTCAGTGTGATTTCTTATCAGATGGGTTTTTTTTGCGACTTTTGAAACGTCGCAAAAAAAAAGTTATAGAGAAAATGCCACAATGACCTGTTTGGAGCAGCGAAACCCTAGAATCCAAAGCTCTGATACCAAATGTTATGGAACCAGCTCAAGAAAAGATAGAAAAGATAGATCAACGGCTTAGAATTCAGCCTCTTCGAGGGGGCAACCTCCTTTACATTACATAAATGAACAATTCTTGGATGATACAAATGACAAAACCTCCTTTCTATATATAGGAGTCTAAGGAGTCACAATATAATCCAGTTGACCTAACAATAATAATATAAAGCCACAAAAATAACAATAGAGGGATTCTATGGGGCACAGTAATAACAATATGGGGGCACTAGGGGCACAACAATATTAATAAGGGGTATAACTACAATAGTAATGGGGTAATCACTAGTATTATAGGGACCCAACAATCATCAAAAGAGCACACCTTATCACCCACAGGCTAACAAGACGGTGGAGTCATTCAAAAAGGTACTAGAGACTGCACTAACCATGGTATGCAATGCTCAACGAAGTGATTGGGACCTACACATACTTGTAGTATTATGGGCTTATCGGACGACATGCAAAAAGCTAACGGGACAAACACCCTTTAGGCTAGTATACGGGGTTGAAGTTATGATGCCTATGGAATACATCATACCTAGTTTGTGCATAGCAATGCTCATAGGTATGACGGATCACGGAGCCCTTGAAGAGAGGCTCGCGCAGTTGGATGAGAATGAAGAAGAGAGATTTTTGGTTGGATTTCACCAGCATGTCCAAAAGCAATGTGAAAAGGCATGGCACAATTGACATATTAAGTTGTGCATCATTAAGGTGAATGACTTGGTGCTATTATATGATAGTAAGTTTGATAAATTTATAGGGAAACTCATAATGCATTGGCTGGGGCCGTATGTTATTAAGGAGATTACCGATGGTGGCGCGGTCCAGTTGGTTAAGTTGAATGGAGATCCCTTCCTAGGAAAAGTGAAAGGCAGTCATTTGAAGCCATACAGAGGTGGCCCAGACATCTGACTAGCCAACAGAAGCACAGTCTTAGTGCTTCAGGCAGCTGAAAGGAGGCACGGGACTATAAAATACATTTTCTGGGAGCTGCGTAATGTCAGGACTGCACAAAGCAGCGAAGTGTCACAGGGTACGCGACAACACAAAGACAGCTACACTAGTGCGCAAGTCTACTAGAAAGTGGCCGTTAAAGTCACTATTCACAATTTGATGGTTGTTTTCAAGCCAAATGAAGTAGGCGGAAAGAATTCAAGGAAAACTTTATGGGCTAGATTCTTGAAAATATGCTACCAATCTAGCATTAATGGGCCGAATGTGGGGGTAACGATCGAATTCAAATTCAAAAGGTCCTACAAATTATAAGTGGTAGTCCAATGAACAACACTTGCCATTTTGAGAACTGAGTTGTTGCGCGCTCATGTATACATGAACCAAGACCTATTCAAGACCCTAAAAGTGAATTCATTGTTTGAGCAACTACGAGAGACACTGCAAGAATTGTGGAATAAAACTATGTCAGCACTTGAAGAAGCCATGGACATGGATAGCTGAGGAAGCTGCACAAGATGTTGCAGTAGTAGAAGCCCCAGAAAGCGCCAGAATAACAGTTGAGGTTCCTAAATCACCCATAACATGCGACCTAAGAAGGATAAGCAAGCCATGATCCCGATACGTGTCTCACCCAGAAATCCATAGAGGACCAAGCTCACCTTGTAGGAAAAAGGGAAGGCCATTAACCAAGAGGCCGATGAGGAGGAATCTGAAGAAATCTTGGTGGAGGAGGAGGGTGAGGAAATGGAAGTTGAAACCCAGGGTGTGGAACCTATTACCCAGTTACTCTGCACAAGGGTAAAGCCAAGGTGCCCAAGGACATAGATGAGAGAAAGAGCTCTCTGCAAACTCCATTGCTCCCACACAATATTGTTTTTGAGGGACCGCACTTGGGGTAGGTTCCTGTGTTGAAATTTGAAGATTGGGACCTCGCAGACCACGAGAAGTTCCCGCATTTAGCGACTGAGAAGCTAATGTGCCAGAGGATGGATGTGACGGCTAGAACGATTGAATTTTAGCCATGCACATGGCTCAAAGGTGTGGAGAAAGCCAAGTTGGTAAACCTACTGTGGGTGCCACATTACCACTGTGCCCCAGTGACCGTCTTCATCATCAAGCAGTTACTCTGCTTGGGGCATGATGGGTGTTTGTGGCTCGAGGAGCCCATTCCCATCACAGACCATTTGATTCATTGAATTACATGACTTCTTTACTTAGGGGAGGATCCAACCAATATTTCCGAAGGAGAAGGTGGCGAGTTGGCCCTCGTAGAAGCAATGAAGAAGAGGTTAAATTTGGAGAAGAAGAAGCGAGGATACGCCATCTCCAGCATTTGCAACCTCGCAGTCAAGGTCACAACACAAATCCTAGAAGGGAAGGTGATGCGGAAGTGCTGCACAGATGAGGTGCCCACACCCGTGATTGTACTAGCGGCCTTATGTGCGAAAGGAGTCTAGTTTGTTGAAAATAGCAATAAGAAATGCTAAAAATAGAAATTCTATAAATAGCATTGCTATAAATAACATCTCAGGTACCAATGTTGGAAATGGAAATAAGGAATGATAAAATAGAAATGATAAAAATAGCATTGCTATAAATAACATTTCGGGATAGATTCCAATTTTAGTTAAGTCCCTGAACTAAAATTGAGAATTAAATTCGAATTTGATCTTAGCAGTTGTTTGTAAAAAATTTAATTAATTCATATTGAGTTAATTAGTTAAGGAAAATCAAATATGAAGTCTATGTGGGGACATGCAATAGTTTCTCCATTAATTGAAGAATTTATCCATCAGTTAAAGAGATAAGGATGAGTTGTAATATTGAGTTGTAATTAGTTGGCTTAGTTAACTGAGTCAAGTCCAGTTAGATTAATTCAAAGAGTTTTTTGAATTAATTGTGAGTTCAGTTAGTTGATGCTTGCATGCATGTAACTGCTACACTTCAGATAACTGAATATTCTCTCATAAACAACTCATGCATGTCAGTTCGGTCAGAGACCCAATTGAGATCAAAGGAAGGGACAATGTACTATCAATTGGAGGATTTTTCCTATATAGGAAACTCATCCATGCAGAAGGAATTATCTCCTTCAGGATTACGCAGTTAGATCAGAGGTTAGTGAGTGTGTGAAGAGGCCAATTCACACAGGTGGCAGGAATGGACCCCAATGAAATCTACGCAAGGAAATAGGAGGCTTGGAGGGTAGGGGAGAAGGTTGTGAGAGCCTTTGACTATCTATGAGCAGCATTGTTTAATTGCAGGGGGAGTGGGATAGCTTAAGAGATGATTATTTTTGTAACTTGAACAATATTTCAACTTGTATGATAATACAGAGATTGGGGTTTTAGGTTGAGGCTTTCCCTAGGTTATTTCTTCTGTGTTATGTGTGATTGATTTCTCATTCTCAGTTATATGTGTTCTCTTGATCTTACTCAATTTGATTAAGCTTTCACAAAGGGTTCTAGAAGTAGATCTTGTATTGTGTTTTATCATATTGCATAATCTATTGATCTACAGTGGGAATTTCTACACAGTTCAACTGGGAAAACTATCTATGTGGTGGGTTCCTTGCGAACTATCGTGAGGAACAGGAGTAGGGAAAAATGTTTCACTACGTGTGGCTCCTATTTTCAATTGTACTAGTGGCATGGGAGCTACCCGAAGATAGCTAATTCCCTTCGGTCGTGCCGGATCTTCCTGATGCAGCGAAGTATGCTTCGTTGTGGGCAACCCGGGATGCGCAACGGATAAAGGAGAGCAAGATATTTGGGATATTAATGGAGATGAATATTTTGATGGGGATCAATCGCAAGCCGCAATTGTCACCCACAGTATATGCTAGCCTATAGATCTTTGTAGAGTTCAAAGCAGATTTTCACCATGTTTTTATTAGGGCATAGAAAGACCCTACGAAGACATGGCATAACTACCATACCTAGCAACTAATGATGTCATTTTCGTAGTCCTTAAGTCTTGGCTGCCAGAGTGGCGTGCTCCAGCTGGCTCCAGGGTGGAAATGGAAAAGTTCACCACACAGTGCAAGAAGGAAGAGACAAAGCTTTGAATGGTGCAGTAGGTAGAGAAGCACAGGAAAGAGGAAGCAGAGGCTAAGGCCTAGGTAGTGCACAACGTTGTGAAAGTGGCAGAACAATAGAAAATAGGGGAAGAAGACTGCGAAGGATAGAATTCACCTTCACCCAGTGTTGACGTGGTGAATTTTCGCTATGCCAACAAAGGGAACCAACCCAATCGCAGACCCTGATTAGATCTGCTTTCGTTTGGAATGGCTAGTTCTGAGTTTTAAAGGACCTCGTAAACTATTATAGGTGTTGAAAGATTGCTCCCCGGAGGAAGACTTCGATTAAAGCCATAAAAGAAACAACTAACCTATATGTATCAGATCCTATCTACACTGACTCTAACTACTTATGATAGTCCTAACTATTCTCAGCTATCCTACAAGAGCATAACAAAAAGAGATTAAACATCATATATAGATTCCAAGTCCAAATGAATCAATTACTGGTCCACAGATGAAAAAGGCTATATTAAATCTTAATTGAAATCTAATTACTCATACATGAATACACATTCCTTTCCATACAAATAAAACTTGCAATTGATGTTTAACAAGGTCTCGAATCAGCAACCGCTCATGAATTAACCATAGTAACAAATTATATTTGAATAACCAAGACTAGTCACGAATTGTCTATTATCAATAAACACAAAAACAAAACATATTTATATTTATGCCAGCAACAACATCCTGATTCTAAATACATGAAAGAAAAGGAAGATAAATCGAAAAAATGCTCCTTGACCCAAGCAATCTTGTTTATTAGCACAATAAATCCAAAAGTTATTTTTCCAAAAAAAAAATTCCCTCTTCCATCTCTGGAGGTAATATTTATGCAGAAAAAGACTGACCCTCCATCTTCCCCCTAACTTTCCACCTTCCTCCCCTTTTTAATATACAAATCAAAATATACAGGCGTAGAATGGCTGGTGAAACCACTGACACGTCGAGGTCACATTTATTGGAGTGTTCTATTTCCTGTGGGGAATGAATGGATGCCAATGGAAAGAAGAATGACTATGTGTCATCTCCTCATGATGAAACCTGAGATAACATCATTTTTGAATACATAGGTAACACATGGAAACCCGACCGCAAATGCCTAAGGCCAGATCTTAAATAGAGTACACCTACATATATATATTCTTCAGATCTACTTATGCATCTTTTACCCGGAGCCATTCTTGATGCTTACAGATCTGCTCTTCAACTTCGCTTGCCTTCTCTTGGTCCTCACCTGCAGAAATAATCAACATCAACTATGCTTATGAAAATATGATAGAAATGCCTAAAAACACAAATCTTGCCCGCAATAAAACTTTTATAAAATAAAAAGGAACAAGTGTGAAAGAATCGGCCCCTGGTTCAACCAAGGTTGCAATGCGATCAAGTTGCAATCGCACATCGCAGCGGGCAGTCACATGCAACATCACCCCTAGTCCTGTTGATTGCAATTTTCGATTGGCCGAACCCGAAAATATATGTGTTGCGTTTAATAATCATGGCGGGTCTGCCATATCACATTGTGCTTTATGTATAAACATTGGGTTCTGCCGATTGCGATTTGCGATGGGCTTTGGACCCGAAATCATATCTGTTGTGCTTAATAATCTCAGCGGGTCCGCCATATCACAAAACGCCTTATGTATGGGCCTTGGGTTCCACTGATTTCGATTTGTGATGGAGGAGCAGACCAGTGATTGCGATAAGCGATGTAATTGTGGACTCGAAAGGATATGGACGTGGTTAATTGCATTTGAAGTCCAGAAGATCCTTGCTTATCGGATGCAAAAGAGGAAGGCACAGTGTAATCGCGGAAATTGAGAGATTGCGATAGCGATAAAGGTAGGCCTCGAGAAATGTATAAATATCGAAAAAGCATGGAAAAGGTAAGCTAAATATGCTTGCAAAGTATTCCTATTACAAAAGTGTTATAATAGAAATAAAGGCGCGATAGATGGTTTTGTGGGTTGAGTACATATACGACCATAGTAAAGAGTGGGGGCTGGTTATATGTGTGGGCATAGAGCACCATGAAGGTTTATGAGGATCGAAAAAGTCCCAAAGAAAGATATGAATGAAGGGCTAGACTAGGTTATAAATGAATCATGCCACAGAGATTTATTCAAGGGGGGTGTTAACCATTAGGAGTTGAAGATTTGACTTGGAAGAGAGTTAAAATCCCTGGGATAAAAATAGATCATTTGGAAATTTATCATTAGGAGAAATGAAAGATCAGACTTCTAGGGGACCCATTAAAATTTTCCACTAGAGCAAGTTTCAATAGGGTGGTGGTTGTAGCCACATCAAATGGTGAACCACTGGGAAAACCAGTTACCTTTGTTACCAAATAAACTTTGATCCGTAGAAAATCGGGGTGTTAAGATAAACTTGAAATGTAAACTGTATAAATGGACAGGCATGGGCTCCACTTTAGAATTAATTTCTTTGGGTAGGATAAAGACAAATAGCTTCTACTTACTGATAGGGTTTTGACAGCCATTCTCCAATGGTCATATTATGGGATTTATTGACCCTCCTTTAATTGTTTTCTACTTTCAAAATCCTTTCGGGGCCATCACTCGTTTGTCAATACCTATTTAGGTTTTCACCTCAGCTCTTTATCGCACATCAAGCTTGATGAATATATGTATATATGCTTATCTACACTTTATGTAAGAGATTTGAGTGCTATACTTTCGTATGATCGAATGGGGAGCAATCATTTATCATGCCATATTTTTAAACCAGTTAAGCAAGGTTGGGATTGTTGTGTCAACTGGTACTCTGATCCCAGCAACAGTCCCTACTCCAATTGGCTTCCCAACCAAACTATCCTTCTAGATTGGCACAAGGACTCGACATTTCATTTTCTTTTAAAAAAGTACTTCTAGTTTCAGGCACAAGGACTAGAGCACAATTGGATTTGCCACAGGATATATGATAGTGAGCTTAGCCCATGAAAGGAGGTTGGCTTGTAGATGACAGATATTGGAAGTTTTAGTGTGGTGGATGGAACCAATGGATTATAATTGCAAACCTCATAGGCAAGTATAGGCTAGGACTAGGTGGGATTTCGAAAATGCAGTGTTTCGCCATGCCAATCTGATCCATAATTACACATTTTTTTGTTTTATAAAGATGTCCCTACATGCTTTAGGTATGCAGGTTATCAACAGAGCCTTCCTAGCTCGCAACATGTGCCAATGAGTGGCCTTGACTCAAATTTCACCGCTAATTTTGCAAGTTCTCATAAGCTCATCGAAGGCTCGCTTGATTTGCAAGGTAATAATGAATTTAGGATCTGTAGACTCATCAATATATTAATGAGGGAAGCAAAAAGCTTAAGGTAGTGAATGAGGGAAATCATAACAGGGTTATAAAAGGTGAAAACGAGACTTGAACGACCAAAATAAATTGACTAAAAAGGATTGAAATTCAAAACAGCAGGAAGATAAACTTTGTGTAAAACAAGAACAGACAGGATGAAAATATAACTAATCTAACAACAAAAAATAAAGTGAATCCTAACCTACTCAAGAGATAACCACCATGTGGTGGTGTTTCAGGGAAAACTAGTGTCGATTCGAACTGCTAGTCCCACTAAGATGGGTAGCTATTTTAGAAACAAACAATCAAAGCAATTTGAGATTTCCTTTAGGTGTGATAGATAAGAGGGAAGAAAAGAGGACCAACCTGGAGCTTCCACTTTGATCCTTGTTTGATTTCTCTTTCCCTCGAAAGAATTCGCCACTCTTCTCCTACTTGTCCCACTTCAAAGAGTACCTGTGGAGTCAAAGTAACAGAAAACCATCAAAGCATCTCTATCTAAAACATCATAAACAATACAGAATCAGAAACATGTTGACCATACAATTGCATTCATAAGCAATAATATTCACAAATACACAATTATGTGGAGTAAAAATCAAAGAACTTTATTAATAGTAGAAGAGAGGATTACGACCCAACTGTCTGATCCAACATCATCCTCCCAACATAGAAGCCCTCTTCACCTCATGAAAAGAAAGATCACCCAACAATAAAATGTCTTTTCTCACTGATAAACAAATAGCACTTCCTTACAAATTACAAAATTCCAGCCTCCAGATCTCTCAGATGAGGGATCCATTTATAGATGTCTTGCAAGGGTGTGAGTCAGCTTTGGGTTTTTGATTAGTGTCATTCCACTGATAGTTCTTGTTTCCACTTGGAGATTTCATTGATCTCTTACTCATCCCTGGGCGAATTCAGAGAGGCAAGTGTCAAAGGAGAAGTTTCTGGAAGATTCCATGATCATCCACTTAGCAAACTATCTCTGCGATTTGTCTATTCTCTCTCATTGCACCCCACAGAAGGCCATTTCAGTATGCTTCACACCTTCACCATGGAGCAGTCAATATGGCCCAGTTTTGGCTAGTTCTAAGTAGTTTTTCAGGTGGAACTTCTGGGAAATGATGTAATCAGTTAACCATGATCCTTTAGGGTATGAAACAACACTTTTAGGGACTAAAAAGCCCTTTATTTATGGACATATGAGTTTGGGCTTGCAGTGCCCAAATATGTCTATAACAGTTTCCCCATAAAGCATGAGGTCATAAATCTTCTGATGTTCGGTGAAATGCTTTATCATGAGGATCCGAGGTATTCAAACTGGAAGGTGACCTATATAAGATACAATACAATACATCATCATCATATTATTTTCATGATCTAGCCGAGGCAGGAATTCCCATGCTTAGCTTCATAAATTCATTTTCATGTACATAGGAAAGACAATGTTTGCTATTGAAGACTAGTGATTCTTCACATGAAGAGTCATCTTCCCTGGCTTAGATGACTATCTGTGCAACTTCTGTGTACATTTGATGTCTTTATGTTCCTGAATATATCGCAGCCTGGATGGATGAAACTAGATCCGGGGTCTTCAAAACTCGTTCAATCTTCGCCCGATGTACAAGTCGATCCATGTGAAAAGATGTTCTGAAGTCGAACATGGAAAGACATTGCCTGATTACCAGCCAATAATGTAAGCTGTTAACAGGCACGAGAGGAATCACCAATAATGATAATGACCCTGAAAGTACTACAGTACAATTCACGCGGTGTGAATATATGAGCCGATGTCGAACACCACACAAAATCTTTCAGTCGAAGGTAATTGATGTAAACCTATCCCCAGAAGTGAGAAACTTGCCATTAAGGCATGCAAGCTTCAAAGTACTGAAAGGGTTGTTTCTAAGTCAACTTATTGGATAATGAGTTGATGTCGACAAGAAGTGACCTGCCGTAGGAGGGTCTTGATGTATCCCACATCTACGACATGAAATGAAGCAAATGATTTTTCTGGAGGTGAAAATGATCTGATGATATAAGGTTCATGAATGGCGGCCATGAAAAATCAAGGGTGAAGGTATTGCAGTGGATGAGGCGTTTGCTGGGTGGTGAATTCTTTGAATGACTTCTCCTGAACATGTCGGCGACACTGATATGGACTGGTAGCATTAATCCCATGGATGGTACAGAGGACCAATTGTGATATGGTGAACGGAAAAACCAAACCCAACTCAATCATGGTGATGGAGTGAAAGTGTCATGTTCAAGAGCGACCTGCTACCAATAAAATTCTTCAAGTTTTCTTCTCTTTTTTCCCCAGTCATTGCTGACCAGTACCTCTTTATTTTTGTCAAGCTTGAGGAGGATAACATATGCTTGGTCTATAATTTTCCCTTCGGTCAAACCTGTCGCTCTATTTTTAGCGAGCCTAGCATCAGTGAGACTCATTCTTGTCTGGGTGGACAATTTTGTCGCTATTGTTTTAACGATTTTAACACAAAGATAACTCGGTCCTTTTCTTATTTAGAGAGTTTGAAAAGTGATGAAAAGGAAACTCCAATAGTCCTTTTTTGTGGCATAATCCCTTAAGTCTAAAAAAGTATAAAATAATACGAAAGGGATGACTTTTCGATTGCTTTAATGAGCCGAAAAAGACAAGCACTCGATATTTTTTTTTGATAATCCCTCAGGTCCAAAAAAATTAAAATATATGAGAGGGATGGCATTACCTTTACTTTAACAAGCTGGAAAGGCCAACAGCTCGACAATCTTTTTATATTTAACGAGTCTAAAAATAGTTTAAAAGAGACTCATTTTTTAGGAACGAGTGGTATTTTTTGGTAGCAACTGGTTCCAGTTAAGTTTGGAACTTCCTCAAAACATGGCAGTGTGAAGAGGGTGGCAATCAGAATCACTCGTCGTAGCTGTTCCTCAAAAGGGTAAACAATCAAGTGGAAGCGTATGATTGGCCAAATGAATGGAGGTGACAGTAGGAACACAACCAAGGTTCAAAAAGGGCTAATAGCAAGGCGATCACAAAGGTTATTTACCAAAGGTGGTTTCATTTTTTAATAAGCTTGAACCAGGAGAAATTATGCTCAGTGGCCGGTTTACTTTTTAACGAGCTTGAACCTTGCGAGAACATTGCTCTTACGAGTCATTTGAAGATGTCTCTTGGTAGATTTAATTTTTAATGAGCTTGAATACTACTATAACATGTGCTCATTTCCTTTTTATGTAGGCTAGAAATGACCAAGCTACAAAGCTAGAAAACTAAAAAGCTAAAGGGTTGAGAGTGCTAAAAAGCTAAAAAACCAAATGGTCATTTTTTGCTTACATATAAATATTTGCATGCCCCCAGGTCTTTCAATAAAAGGAGAGTTTCTAGGTTACCATATGGAAGTTCCTACGGTTAGGCAAGATTGTTTCTGTCAGTAAACAAAAACTCTTCCTTGGCTTTGTCCATTGAAATAGATGAAGGTGAATGGTGTGAGCTTCCAATCACATAACATATAAGGAAATATCTACTTCAAATTGATCACATATCCAACAAGGAAATGATTTTTCAATCCAATATATGACCTTCAAGAAAATCTCTCTTTTCCTCTAGGTTTGCCTGCCGGAGCAGACCAAGGTGCATGCCCCCTAAACTTCAGAACATTCACTGAACTACCCATAGTAATTAGGTAGATGGAATGAAGGTTGAAGAGACATTGTTGATGCGAAGAGACCATTTAGAGATGATGGTTGATTCATAGTTGTGTTTGAACTAGGAAATGAAAGCTGGTCGACAAGTTGCACCAATTGGCCTTCATGTAGAAAACACATCACTCGAAAGAGTGTGGAAACAATAGCTTCCATGCTATATATATAGTCACGTCCAAGGAGTATATTCTAATCTAAAGGCCCTTGAACCACCATCACGTTCAAATGAACGGTTTTCTTTCTCAAAGTTATCAACAACTTTGGAAGGATCCCTAACAGTCGACTGGTTCCTTTGTTGAAGCCTGACAAATTTTGTGTTTCAGGAAAAAGCGATGGTGAACCAAGCGCTTTCCAAGAAATTGAGGAAAGGATACTCACTAAAGCCCCTTCGTCTATGATAGTGCTAGACATGATCATTTTGTAAAATTGTACTATGATTCATAATGGTACATTAGATGGAAGGTGGGGTTTTCCTAGTTGATTCCAATCAAAGAAAATGACTAGACTACTTGGAGGAGGTATCGGATAAATGACTGAATAAATATCATGAACTGGGGGGGTTTCTTCTTGTTGAAAAGGAACAGGTGGATTGCCCCCAAGTTCATTAGACTCTGTATTGACAAAAAAAATTTGAACGATGCCGTTCTCATTCTCTTTGGAAATTGTATCATCTGAAGGTGGGCCTTCTGAAGGCAAGACTAGGTCGACTACCATCTTGACTAGTTGACTTTGGTCCGGTATGGACTCAGAAGGTTTACTTTGAATGATAGGCAATTCGATCGACAATTGAGTTATGTCAATCGGGTTTTCAACTAGCGAAGGACTCGACAAGGGTTTCCTGTATCTCGGTGGAAGTTGCTGCGGTGAAGCAGGACGGTTATCCAGAATGCTTTTGGCTTCGTCTATAAAAGGACAACGAGGAAGAGTATGATTACATTCCCATAACCCATAGGGAAATTTTACATGTCCATTAACTTTGTTTTCACTAGTTGATGGTATGCTGTCAACCTGATTGCTAGAGGTTGATGACACCGAATGGTGCAAACGGGGAGACCATTCTCTCAAGATCCATGGAATGCAAGGGAAATCTCGATGGTAATGGTTTCCCTTGCAAATTATGCATTGAGATTTTGGTTTGGAAAGTTTAGTGTGTGGATTTTCATCGGATGATGCATGGTTGTTTCCTTGTTTAGTTGGCTTCTTCTTCTTTTCCTTCCCTTTCTTTTTCTTCTCAGCTACTTGGTTTTTAGTGTCACTAGTTTCACCAAGTGAAGAGGAAGAAGGGGAAGGAGAAACAAACGAAGTAGAAGGTGAAGGGGTAACTTCAGTATCATCCAGTTGCTGATTAGATTGTTGAGGAATTATGGTGTTTTGAACAATAGAGGTCAAGAAAATCCATACTAGCAGGCCGATTGTGATTCCTGGAAGGGAAAATGTAGCCATATATGGAGAACCAATATCTCCCCAAGAGGAGAAAGGACTAGGATTCCCTCCAAGAGGGATTCCTTGGTTGGTGGACTGCACTATCTCAACCTCAGATCAATGAAGGAACATGGATGCTATTCCAATTTAAATAAATTTTAAAGATGCTTTGACACAACTTGCTTTTTCAATTTTTAAGAGTCGAGAAAAAGCTAAAGGTGACTCTAGTTGCCTTCGATTTTTAATGAGCCAGAAGTGACAAGTGCTCAGATGGACCTTTTCTTTTAAGGAGTCGAAAAGGAACAAAAGTGACTACTCTGGAAATCTAGACAGAGGGATTACCAAACCGATCATAAAACTACAAAATACACCTTGGTGATAAATGATAGAGAAATTACCAAGGACTTATGTATGACAGTCAATCTTCCCGAATGTTGTGTTCAGTGCATTGTGATCGATAGGGCAGTAGACACGGCTTCCTAAGGATAAAGGATATCAGCCTATTGTGGTCTCCCAATATATACTCGACAGTACGAGGAGCACAAATCCGTACTGGCACTTGTCATATCAAAGAGGAGGAATCACCCAACCTTCAATGAAAACGATAGTTACCACGTTTTACGATGCTGGAACATGTCTCTAGCCTAGACTTCTAGATGTGTTGCATTAGGTTCCAAAGTGTTTTTATGTTCATTGAGATTTATTTTAGAGTTGATCTTGCTTAAGTTTGTCTTTCAAGGTTCATCGCATGATGTAGATGTAAAATTCCTAAATATGTAATCTAAATGATAAACAGTCGTTTATTTTCCTTTAGCAATGAAAATCCTAGCTACAAAGGAAAGAAGATTATGATTTTTTCTTTCAACGGAGAGCATAGAGCACATTGTAAATGCACTTTCCTAAATCATATTCCGCATGCAGTCAAAATGCAAATGCACATGCATGTATATGTTTTCTTCTTCCTTAATATGTGAATGCCAAAAAAGAAAAGCTAAGTGATGAACCCCGGAAATGAGTAACTTTATGGGCTCATTTTTCATATTATTCTCATTTAATCCAACATTCTCCATAGTTTTATGCATGCTTTTGAATATATTTATGTTAATTGAGTGAATGGGAATAGTCACTTGACCACAAAGTCTAATACGTGCTTATTGCATATTTTTGGACATTTTTGGACCAAGATCAGGCATTTATGAGCAGGTTGGCAGCCAAATGCAAAGAAACAAGGCTGAGGATTTATAGGAGGGGTGTCTCCTGCACTAAATGACCCCTTTAGTTCTCCACCATCATCTTGGAGTTCAACAGCCCACCAAAGATGATTTCAAGTGGTAGTCAAGCAGGTCTAGTGAAGTGGCTGATTAACTGTAGTTTTTGGCAGCCAAGCTCCTAAAATTAAGGAGGACTGTTGGGAGTCCTCATTTACATAAGTAGGGAGGCTTCAAGCCTTAGTAGTTCAACTAATTGATAGTCTATTTTTGCACTTCAGTGCAGCCCTGTATCAGCACATTTTCAAGTCCTTCTTGCAGACAGTTTTTGTGATGTAACTATTATTTTTTTGATCAATGAAGATGAATCCCGCTTTGCACCAGCTCTGAGCTTTCTTAGGAGGCTGTAGCTCTTGGGGTTGGGCCCAACCCAAGTTCCCAGTACCTAGTTTGTGTACTTTTATGTGTTTTTATGGCATTCATAGAATAATTTTTGTTATATAGGTTAAATCTTGCTTTGTTACTTAGGTTGTTTTTGATTATTAAGATAGTTGTTCTTGCTTCAGGTTGATTTGACAGTTTGGTAACAGAAAAGATCCACACAAAGGCTACCAAGTAGTCCTTGATTTCATTCCTCCCTCCTTGGGACCATGAACTAAGACCAAGGCACACTTGTTGCCACAAAAACGCTACTGTTTCCTTACAATGCAATTGCTAGTGTTAGATTTTAAGTTGGAAAAGTTGATATCAGTTGTGTGTTCATGCTTAGATCTATTTTTTATTAGTTTCCATAGCTTTATTTCATGATTTCCTATCTATAAACTTCTGTTCATCATGTTTCTGGTTTTTAGGTCAGATTAGGTCAAAATAGATAAACCTCTGTTTTTTTATTCTTTACTTGAATCAGTTTCAAAAAGAAGTGTGCAGAACACCTGTAAGACACTCCAAACTACTCTTGCTCTATCATACACCCTGCTCCAGTCTCTTTCTCAATATTTCCTTCACCCATTGACCATACTTTCCCAACTTTCCCTAATTTCTACATTTTTGTGCAATATTGCTTTCTTCATCTTTGAACAAATCCAACCATCTCCATCACTCCCGAGCTTCATCTACCAAATCCTAGACCCCTTAACATTCTTATCCATCCTTCATTCCCACTTTCCCACCGTTTTTCCACCATCAGCCCTCTAAAAACCACTTTTGGCCTGTTCCTGTAGAGCTTCTTGTAGAATTTCATGTAGATCCCCTGCAGCCTCTTGTAGAAGTTCACGCGAGCGATTTTTCGAGATCTAAGCATGGTGGAAATATCCAGAAGGGTTCTAGGAACTCGTAAGGTCCCTTCCACACCTTCCCAACCTCCTACAAATTCCCACTCCATTTCCTTTCGTCAATAAACCTTTGCACAATGAAAAATAGTTAAAACACATGCATAATAATTCTGCATAAAATTACTCAAAAATACAAAAAGATGTTTTTTCCATATTTTCCTTCAAAAGTAGCTTAAACACATGCATTTTACCTTTCCAAGAGTCAATGGCATCCATCTCAGCAGCTTTCATCTCTTTTCTTGCACCAGTAGGGTTAGTCGGTAAAACTAGGGTTTTCTAGGGTTTGCATTTCCTTTCAGCTTTCATCTTCTTTCTGCAAGTAGACTAGCCTCTTTTGAGTTAGCTTTCATCCATCACAGTGAAAAGCTTCTTCTAAGAACTCATAGAAGTTGGCTTAAGCTCCTAGCGAATTTGTGCCAGCTGATCAAGTGACATCCTGCAGTAAGAGCTAGTACTTTTCCATATAGCACCGTCGCTTCCAAGTTTGTTACGAACAATCGGGTTGAGAAAAGTAAAGAAGGGAGTCCCAGGAGTTGCAACATCATTGCTGCAATACTGGAGTCCAACATCTTTTTGGCATCGTTGCTGGGGAAGCATTAGAGTGTTTGTGATTACTTCTTCTCTTCTATTTTCTACCGTAACATTCTGCTAAGTGGTTTGTTTCAGCAAGAGTAGAGTAGTTGTTTCATCGCCATTCTGCAATTTCATTTCCGCAAAAGTAGATTAGACATTTCTTGCTTTCATTTTATTTCAGCAAGTGTATCTTAGCATTTCAATTCTGCAATTTCATTTCAGCAAGCGTAGCTTAGCATTTCAATTCTGCAAGCGTAGATTAGCATTTCAATTCTGCAATTTCAATTCAGCAACATAGATTAGTCATTTCCCGCTTTCATTTCAATTCTGCGATTTTCATTTCAGCAAGGTTTATTGTAGTTAGTTGCAATTTGTTGTTCAGTCAACTTCAATTTTGCATGTACAAGCAGAAAAAGAACCACAAAAATCCTAAAAAAAAGAGATTCTCTTTTATGCCTCGTAGGAATAGAGACAATTCAGGAAAATTCCTACCCAACAACCCCAACACATCACTAACTCACCCTTCTCTCTTCTTTGGTGGAGGTGATCTAGAAGAACCTATAGGTGAACCTCCAAAGATATATGAAGATCCTATAACAGAAGAAGAGCAAGAAAACATTCCTCCTGAGACCATGGCTGAACACAGAAATCGTATAGGAAATGGGGAGGGAGTAGAAGGTGCCTTTCCCATCCGAGAAACCAATGGGGACACAAAAATGAAAAACATAAGTCCCTCAACCTTACCTCACTTCCATGGATTGACTACTGAATACCCTGATACCTTCTTGTTTGAGTTTGTTGTCCTTTGTCGAACTTATGACTACGCAAAAGACGAGCAAAAGTTGCAATTCTTTCCTTCTACCCTCAAGGATGCAGCACTCCGCTAGTTGATGGGGTTACTTGGAAATAATATTACAACTTGGGCTCAGATGCAGCAAGCCTTTAAAAACAAATACTGGGATTACTGTAGGTCAAAGGAAACAAAGGGATAAATATTTCGAATGACCATGGGAAGTGATGAATCTTTAGAAGACTATGAAGAACGGTTCCAACTAAGTTATAAAAGGGCCAGATGCAGACTCGACCCTGAATCTTTGAAGCTGGTTTTGCTCCAAGGAGTCCCTGAAGGCCTTCTAGATACCCTCCATTTGCTGGCTGGGGGAGACATCTACCAACTTCCTTATGATGACATAAAGACTGTGTTTAGAAACCATTCTAGGGCAGCCCAAAAAAGAGGTAGGGGAAGTCAACTTTTAGCTAGTTCCCCCTTATCCAAAAACGAGTTTGAAAATCAGATGGAAGACCTCAAAAGTGAAGTGAGACAGACCATTGCCATGCAAATGAATACCTTATGAATCTAATAGAATCAAGAGGAAGCTGAGAGGGCTTTGGCCATCTTTCGTCCCAGATGCACTAGAAAGCATCCTAGGAACGAGTGTCCATTGCACTCTGTAGAGGTGTGTTTTGTTTGTGAGGCAGACCACCCCACAAATTAGTGCCCGTCCTTACTCGGATTTAAAGCTATGTACCAAGGGGCTGAAGGAGCCACTGAGCCACTCTACTTCATGAACCAAAGGAGGCCACATGGACACATAACTTACCAACAGGGAATGCAAGGGACATCCTAGACTTATTACAACCCCAATCAATCCACTCACATACCTTCTTGGGGTCCCCCTACTCATCCTTCCTGGTCCACACCCCCTCCTTGGTCATATCCATCTCAATACCATACTCAACCTGCTGCTCATTCGTTTCATTCTCATGTTTAGCCACAACCTTAGTGGAATGCACATCAACAGGGGTGGTGATCCAGGTGGATATTGGTGGCCACCTGCCAAGTCCACCTGGACCCCCACCATTGTTTCTCTCAGCATTTTCAGTTTCCTTAATTGTAGCACAACTTACTATTTTTAGCAGTTTTTCAGGTCCTGAACTTCCGGAGCCATTTTGAGGCCCTAAACGACGTTTTTTGGGAAATCTGGGGCAACATGGGTCCATGTTTCCTCCCAAAGTGGCAGTGCTCGGATAGATCTTTCTAATGAGCTATTGTACGCGTCAAATGGAAATCGTATGCCAAAGTTACGACCCTGGGAAGTTGGTGTACCAATTTACCCAAACGGGGCCCACAGTTTGACGTTTCATCTTCTAGGGTTAGGTTTTGGAATGTTAAGGGTTTTCCATTGTTTCTAAATAATAAATAGGCCTTCGAGCCTCATTGTAACACAGTTCAGAGGCATGTAGCCACCACATCTCTCCTCAGAGATAATCTACCATCGCCCTAGCTAGTTTATTTCCATTACCTTTTGTAAGCATATTCAGTATTTTACATTAATGAAATGAAGTATTATTTCCGCTGCATATCTGTGTTTATGGTTATCTCTGTAATTTGTTGCATTCTTGTTTAAGTCCGGATCAGTGGTATCAGAGCGGTCTGCTTTTTCTCTGTTTTTCTTTGCATGTCCACAACAAGGTCGGGATATAAGGAGTTAGGGCTTGAACTGGTCGAACCTTTGCAAGACCAGCCTCGCAAATCCCGACGGCCTCCCATGGCAGATGAGAAGAAAGACTAGGGGGTAGGAGATCCCATCAAAATCTTGCTTGAAGAAGCCCTCAAGCGACAACGGAACGCGATGATGGACAGCTTTGCCCAGATCCTTCAGCGGCTACCCAGAAGCGACGCATCGGCTTCCAACAGCTACTCTGGAAATGCCACGCCCTTTAAGGAACAAGTTAATTTTGAAATCCCCATATTCGAGGGTCAGATAGATGCAGATGCCGTAGATAAATGGTTAAATATGCTAGAGGGTTATTTTTCTGTTCATGAATTTTCGAGTCGGGAAAAGATTGTTTTCGCTCTTCTCAAAGCAGCCCCCCACGTCAAGGACTGGTGGGAAACCTACTGCGAGTAGAAGGATGAAAGTACTGGCTCATTATTTTCAGCTGCACCCACCTAGAATTCATTCCGGGATGCCATCAACGAGAAGTACTACCCTATCGGAAGCTATGAGGATGAATACATAAAGTGGACCACGCTGCGGCAGAGAAGGGACCAAGATGTGCTGGAGTTCACCAATATTTTCCATACCCTTCGCACAAAGTTGGGTATCAAGGATCCAGAGCAACATTTGATACTCAAATACCATGGCTGCCTGCACAAGTACATCCAGGAAGAAATACAATTCCTGAACATCTCCTCGCTCGGCGCAGCATACCGATATGCCGTCAAGGTCGAGTAGAAGTTTAAACAAAAGAAGCAAGACTTTGGATCTGCGAATCCAAAGCAGGGGAAAGGTGCCCCTAAACCACAGAACAAAGGACAAATCCAAGGTGAGACAGCCCAAGACAACCCGCCGAAGCTGCAAGCAAAGAACAGCGCCACGAAGCCGAAAAAGGACACGGGAAAATGGTGTGAGTTCCATAAGAGCTCCACTCACAACACAAGTGAGTGTCGGGCCAGGTAGTCACTGGTGGCTGAGCTAAAGGTTTTAGAATCAGATGCATGTTTCGACTCTGAGTCAGAACCCGATAAGGGGAATGACAAAGGGAAGCAGATCATTGATGCGGATCCCAATGCCACTGTTGCTACCGCCAAGATCCAGAAAAATGAACCCGAAGATCCAGAGGAGGAGCGTCTCTTCCACTCCCAGATGTGGGTAAAGGGCTCCCCGATATAATTCATATTTGATAGCGGGAGTCAAAAGGACCTCATTTCGGCAAAGGTCGTGAAGCAGTTGGGCTTACCAACCACAACACATCCACAACCATACACCATTGGGTGGCTTCACCAAGGACGAGATCTTTGCGTGAGCTAGTAGTATCGCCTTCCATACAACGTCAAGCCCTTCACGGATGAGGTATTGTGTGACATTTCTCCCCTTGAAGTTTGTGATGTATTATTAGGACATCCATACTTGTGGAAGCGACATGCTGTGTATGAATCAAGGCCCCGTGCTATTATTATTACATTGGGAAATAAGTTGTACAGGATACCAGAGGTAGCACCACCTACCACCATCTCTTTGATTACTGCAAAACAATGCAGTAAGATCATTTCCCAAACCAGGAATTTTTTTTTTCCTGATGGTACGCCCTCAAGGAAAGAAGAAGACAGTGGTCCTGGCCTCCAAACAGGGTCCCTCTGCACGACAACTATTGATGGACAAGGTTGTGGAGGAGTACGAGGACATCTTCACCTCCCCTGCAAGGGTTCCTCTGCACTGTCAGGTCAAGCACTCCATTGATCTGACCCCAGGTGCATCGCTACCCAATGGACCAATTTATCGGCGCTCCGTTCTGTAGAACAATGAAATCAAGAGGCAAATTAAGGAGCTCCTGCAGAAAGGTCACATCCGTCCAAGTTCATCGCCTTGTGGGAGCCCGATCGTGTTGGTACAGAAGAAGGATGGGACGTGGAGACTCTGTATTGACTATCGGGCGCTGAACAAGATCACTGTCCGTAATAGGTACCCGATCCTGCGGATTGATGACCTCCTGGACCAACTAAAGGGGGCGAAATATTTCAGCAAGATCGATCTGAAGTCAGGATATCACCAGGTACCAATCGAACCCTCTGATGTGTGGAAGACTGCCTTCAAATCCAAGGAGGGCCTTTTCGAATGGTTGGTTATGCCTTTCGGATTGACGAATGCTCCTGCAACCTTCATGAGGCTAATGGATGACATCTTGCGGCCATTCACCAACTCCTTTGTAGTAGTATACTTGGATGACATTCTGATCTTCAGCCAGAGTTGGGAAGAGCACCTCCACCACATCCGACAGGTTCTCCAAACACTGCGGCAACGCAAGCTATGTGCCAATTTGGAGAAATGCACTTTTTGCATGACCCAGGTCTAGTATCTGGGATACATCATTGATGAATAGGGGGTGCATGTCGATCCAGCCAAGATCCAAGTCATTCGGGATTGGCCATCTCCAACCACTCTAACAGAGCTCCGCAGCTTTCTAGGTCTTGCCAACTTCTACCGCAGGTTCGTGTTGGGGTTTTCTCATATTACTTGGCCCTTGAGTCAAGTCACCAAGGGAGGGGTTAAAGAAAAATTCTTTTGGTCTGAATCTCAACAGAAGGCATTCATAGAGTTGAAGGATCACCTCTGCATGGCACCAGTGCTTGCGTTACCAGATTTACAACAACCATTTGAGGTCGAGACAGATGCCTCTGACTATGCTATTGGGCAGTCCTTACTCAACATGGACATCCAGTGGCATATCACAGTGAAACACTTTCAGAAACAGTTCAGAAGTACCCCACTTATGATAAAGAGATGTATTCCATTGTACAGGCCTGCCGACAATGGAAGCATTACATTTTGGGGAAGGAAACGGTCATCCACACAAACCACCGACCCTTGCAGTTCATACAGACCCAAGGGAAATTGCAGAATGATCCCCATTAGAAGTGGTCTACATACCCGCAACAGTTCCACTTGAATATCAAGTATAAGAAGGGCAGCACCAATAATTTTGTAGATTTCCTCAGTCGACCACCGATCATGGCGTTAACCACAGTGCTCAACTCTTGTGGGCACAAGACTTCTGATTTGCCACTTCTCTACAAAAGTGATCCAGAATTCGGCCACACATACCAGACACTCTTGAAGGGTCAGCATGTTCCAGATTTTCACCTCCAGGATGCCCTATTATGCCACCTGGGTCACCTTTGTGTTCCTTCAAGCGAGCGTGCCAAGATGATTTGGGAAGCACACTACAGTCGGGCTGCTGGGCATTTCGGGGTCGAGAAAATAGTGGCAGTACTGCAAAATTATTTCTATTGGCCGAATCTTCGACAGGATGTTGGGAAGTACATCAGATCATGTACTGCCTATGCCATTGCCAAACCGACCATCAAGAAGCACGACCTCTATACCCCGTTGCCTACCCCTAGTCGACCTTGGGAATCCATCTCCATGGATTACATGTCAGGCCTTCCTTCCACTAAGCATGGAAATGACTGTGTTTTTGTGGTCGTCGACAGGTTCTTGAAGATGGCCATTATGGCGGCCTGCAAGAAGAATATCACAGCAGAAGCCACTGCTAAACTCTTCTTTGAATGAGTGTGGGTGCACTTTGGGATCCCACAGTCTATCATCTCAGATCGGGATAGTCAGTTCCTCAACACATTTTGGTCCAGTCTCTGGTCAATGTTGGACACCAAACTCACGAAGTCCACGGCCTTCCATCCTCAAATTGATGGCCAGACAGAGGTTGTCAATAGGATGATTGTGCACATTCTGCGCATGTATAACTCAAAGCATCCATGCACATGGGATGAGAGCCTCCCCCATGTTCAACACAACTACAACTGAGCTCTTCACAGCTCCACTGGCCATAGCCCTTTTTAGGTGGGTTTCAGATTCCAGCCACTATGCCCCATTGATGTGGCCATGCCACTTGCAGCTACTCACATAAATTTAGCTCATGTCCAGTCCAAAACAAATAAGGCCACCAGCTTCATTGAGTGCATCCAACATATTCACCAGCAGGTCCATGAAATTCTGGAGAAATCAAATTCCAAGTACAAGCAGCGACATGATCAACATCGAGTGCAACACAAGTTTCAGGTGGGCGACAAAGTCTGGTTGCATTTGCAAAAGGAGCGCCTTACTGGAGCGTATTGGAAACTGAGACCGCTCTGATATGGTCGTTACACCATTACTAAGGCTATGGGAGACAATGTATTTGAGCTTAGAATTCCCCCATTCCTTGGCCTGCACCCAGTGTTCAATGTGGACCGCCTTCGGCCATACTTTCCACCATTGCTAGACACATCCAACATTGCAGAACAGCTCACACCCACAAAATTAAATCCAGATTGCATGGAACAAGCTACAACTGATCGGATCATGGATACACAGATCAAGAACACTCGCCAACAGAATATCCAGCTGTATCAAGTTGTCAAAGCAGGCCAACTCCTTCACCAGGGCAAGTGGCTCACTAAGGAACAAGTTCAGCAAAAGTTTCCTCATCTCATGGAGGAACTCAACGCAATGGGGACCATTTATTCCTAAGGGGGGAGGAATGATCCAGGTGGATATTGGTGGCCACCTGCCAAGTCCACCTGGACCCCCACCATTGTTTCTCTCAGCATTTTCAGTTTCCTTAATTGTAGCACAACTTACTATTTTTAGCATTTTTTTGGGTCCTGAACTTCCGGAGCCGTTTTGAGGCCCTAAACGACGGTTTTTGGGAAATCTAGGGCAACATGGGTCCATGGACCCATGTTGCCTCCCAAAGTGGCAGTGCTTGGATAGATCTTTCTAACGAGCTATTGTACGCGTCAAACGAAGATCATATGCCAAAGTTACGACCCCGAGAAGTTGGTGTACCAATTTACCCAAACGGGGCCCACAGTTTGGCGTTTCATCTTCTAGGGTTAGGTTTTGGAATGTTAAGGGTTTCCATTGTTTCTCAACAATAAATAGGCCTTTGAGCCTCATTTTAACACAGTTCAGAGGCATGTAGCCACCACATCTCTCCTCAGAGATAAGCTACCATCGCCCTAACTAGTTTATTTCCATTACCGTTTGTAAGCATATTCAGTATTTTACATTAATGAAATGAAGTATTATTTCTGCTACATATCTGTGTTTATGGTTATCTCTATAATTTGTTGCGTTCCTGTTTAAGTCTGGATCAGGTGGAGGCACTAATACAACTCTCCTCCCGCTCTTTTTCCTCCACCACCTGCTCAACCACAACCATTACCTCCTGCTCCTCCAAGACAACCCCAGATACCTGCTCAACCAAACCCGAACCCCAATAATAGATAGGCCCAGTAGGTATATACTAGAGAGACAACATGCCCTACCTATGCTGTGGAGATTCAGGAGATCAACCTATGATCTGGGAAGGTCCTCCCAGATAGCCAACCTCCTCCTAAGGAGGATGAGGAAGAGAAATAGGAAAGTGAACCCAAAGCCATTCCACCCTTTCCTGAGAGACTAACTAGAACCACGCAACCAAACCCAGAAGAGATTGAGCTTCTGGGAGAGCTTAAATAGCTATGTGTAAAAATACCACTTCTCCAGGCCATAAAAGATGTACCAATCTACAACAAATTGATCAAAGAGAAGTGTTTCAGGCACCCAGGCAGGCACAAGAGAGATGCCCCAACTATCAATGTCATAGGACAACTGTCTGACCTGATGTTGGGACAAGTAATCTGTCCAAAATATCTGGACCCTGGGAGTCCTGTAGTCGATTTCCACATCAATGGAACCATAATCACCCATACCTTGATTGATCTAGGGGATGCGATTAATGTAATGACCAGGGACACTATGCTCAAACTCAACCTTTAGAGTTTCCTAAGAAATACCTCAGCAATAATACAGTTGGCAGATTGCTCCACTGTGACTCTTGAGGGGATTGTGGAAGATGTCATGGTCTTCATTGATTCTTGGGAGTATCCTGCTGACTTCTTCGTCCTTCAGCCAAAGGAAAAACTCACTGGGTACCCCCTCATCTTGAGAAGGCCTTGGTTAGCTACTGCATATGCTTACATCAGTTGTCGAGCTGGGAGCATGACCATTAAGAATGGGCATATGTCCGAACAGTTAGTCCTATATCCTCCTGCCCAACCTCTGCTAGAACATGACTTACCTTTCTGGTTGGAGGAGGAAGATGAGGTTGAAGTCTACTCTGCACCATTGTGCACAGTGGAAGCCATCATGGGAGGTCCTAAAACCAAGGATGGTCTTATTGAGAATTTGATTCAAAATCCACCTCCCAGTGTGCTACCATTAGAAGAGTTGGTAGAAGAAACCCAAGTCAATGCTTTAGTGGATCTCTGTGTGGCTGATCCAACCTCTCTCTGAGTTAAGAATGTGGAATTTGGCCCTGAACGAGCCTTGAAGATCAACTCATCCCTATCCCTCTCTCAGGAGAAGGAGCTGTGTAACTTATTGAACAGCCATTTGGATGCTTTTGCTTGGAGATATAAGGAGATTAAAGGAGTCCACCCTTCATTCTATACCCATCACATTTACATTAAAGATGATTGTAAACCAGTCAGGCAGCCTCAAAGGAGGATGAATCCAGCCCTTAAGGACATTGTCAAAGAAGAACTGCAAAAGTTGCTGGATGCAGGATTCATCTACCCCATCTCTGACAACGAGTGGGTTTCTCCTTTAATGCTTGTGCCCAAGAAAAACGGGAAGTGGATAATCCGTGTATATTATTGAGAACTTAACAAAGATACCAAGAAGGACCATTTCCCTTTGCCTTTCATAGATCAAGTGTTAGATGGCCTAGCAGGGAAGAAGTTATTTTCCTTCCTAGATGGGTTTAGTGGGTATAATCAGATCCAAATCAGCCTAGAAGATGAAGATAAGACCACTTTCACTTGTCCATGGGGTACCTTTGCCTACCGGGTCCTTCCCTTTGGGTTATGCAACACTCTTGCCACTTTCCAGAGAGTAGTACTAAGTATATTCGCTGAGCTGGTTCATGATTCAGTGGAAATCTATATGGATGACTTTACCCCTTATGGTTCTAACTTCCATGAAGCTCTGACTAACCTGAGGAAAGTTTTAGCCAAGTGTATTGAAATGAACCTGTCCCTCAGTCCTGATAAATGTGAACTCCTAATGACCGAAGGGACCGTGCTAGGTCATACAATTTCTCAGCAAGGTTAACAGGTGGATCCCAACAAGATTGCTATCATCCAAAGGGTCATACCTCCTCAAAGAGTAAGAGATGTTTGGATTTTTCTAGGCTTAGCAGGATATTATAGGAGATTCATTAAAGATTTTAGTAAGCTATCCTCTCCATTGTTTGGTCTTTTGGGAAAATATGTTGATTTCATATGGACTGAAAACTATCAAGAGGCTCTGGATGCATTGAAAGGTAAGTTGATAACTGCCCCAATCTTGAGAGGTCCAAACTGGGCCCTACCTTTCCACATTCACACAAATGCCTCAAACAAAGCTATAGGAGCATCCCTAGGACAAGTTGAAGACAAGTTACCATATGCCATATACTTTGTTAGTAAAAACCTATCCAAGGTGGAATTAAACTACACAGTAACCAAAAAATAACTCCTAGTTGTAGTCCATTCCCTAAACAAGTTGAAACACTACATCACTAGTTTTCCAACATTCATACACACTGACCATGCTGCAATTAAGTATTTGGCGAATAAACTAGATGTAAACGCTCGTATCATTAGATGGTCACTTTTGTTGCAGCAATTTGATTTGACTATTGTTGATAAGCCTGGTAAGGAAAATGTTGTTGTTGATTTTCTGTCTAGACTAGATCTGCCTGCAGGTGAAGAAGGAATGGTGGATGATCAGATGCCATATGAACACTTATTTGCTATTTCAGTACTCTCTCCATGGTTTGCTGATATAGCAAACTACTTGGTATCAACACAGTTTCCGCCACACCTATCCTCAAAAGAGAAGCGCAAGATCGTGAGGAAAAGTGCTCCATTCACTTGGATTGGGGGCAACCTATTCAAACTTGGCCAAGATCAAATCTTGAGGCGATGTTTCAGGGAAGAGGAAGTCTTGACATCCTCTTAACCTGTCATGATGGACCTTGTGGGGGCCACTTTGTAGCAAAGAGGATTGCTTTTAAGATTTTGCAAGCAGGTTACTATTGGGCCACTCTTCATCAAGATGTCAAAAGATACATCAGCCAATGTGACCGATGTCAAAGGATGTGCAAACTGAATCCAAGGGATGAGATGCTCCTATCAACCCTCCTTCAAAAAAGAAGTCTTACATCATTGTGTGCATGTACTACCTAACAAAGTGGGCAGAAACAAAGGCAATCAAAGCATCAACAGAAGAAAAAGTAGCTGAGTTTTTGAGGGAAAATACCTTCTACAAGTTTTGCTACCCAAGAGAATTATTCACAGATCAAGGAAGTCAGTTTACCTCTAACCTGATTGAAGACCTGCTCACTCATCACAAGATTAAGCACAAAACTTCCACTCCTTATCATCCACAAGCAAATGGACAGGTGGAAGTCACTAACAGAGCTTTGGAAGAGATTTTGACTAAGGTGGTGAGCAGGAACAAAAAATATTGGGCAGACCAATTGGTTGAGGCCACTTGGGCCTATAACACTACTTGGAAAACTACAACAGGTTTCACACGCTATGAACTGGTCTACGGGAAGAAGGCTTTGATGTCCATAGAATTTGAATATAACACATTGAGGTTGGCAACTCAGCTGGACCTAGATCTTAGCCATGCACGATAGGAAAGATTACTTTAGCTAAATGGATTAGATGAACAGAGAATGTAGGCCCTTCTCCACTTAGAGGTAGTCTAACTTCAAAGAAAGATATGGCATGACTGGAACCTCAAAGAAAAGAAATTTCAACCAGGAGATTGGGCACTATTATATGATTCAAGATACAAGGATTTCAAGGGAAAGCTAAAGACAAGATGGCTGGGACCATATACGGTGGAGAAATGCAATGACAATGGTTCAATCCTTATCAGGACAATTGATGAAGAAGCCATCCCCATGCTCATCAATGGGCATCGATTGAAAATCTACAGGAAGCCCCTTTCTAAGCAGGAGTTCATTGAAACTCTGGGTAAATCAGTGTTGGTAGTGGAGCAGGTCCCTGTCTCCACTCCACCCACACCTTGAGCAAAAAAAAAAGAAAATTACATAAAAACATAGAAAAAAGAAAAAGGAATAAAATATCCTTGGGTGAAAATCTCTTGGAGGTGTCCAGGGCAGACAGTGAGGGTGAAAACCTCCTGGAGGCGCCCCAGCTGTCTCAAACTAAAAAAAAACAAAAAATGAACCTAATTTCTTTTTAATAAATTGCAGGTTGCAGGAAGGTCATTACAGGTTTTAGGAGGATCGCACAAGGCAAAGACATGACCAGGCTACATGCATCCTTCACCATTACCCTTTGCCAAGATTTGGTCTCGTTCAGTCTGAAATTTCACCTCCTACAGGAAACTCTGTATCTTCTACAGGAGGATCCTGTAGAATCTACAAAAAAGCCAAAATTGATCTCAGAAGAGGACCCGAGGGTTGGGAATCTATCTATGAGGCTTGTAAACCTCCCTGCTTCCATCCATCACCATATGTTGCCCTTTTTCCATCTCTATACACCTCCATTGCACTTGTTTTTATGTCCCTGCACAGTCACACACAGAAATTTTGTTTCCTTCATGCTACAAACAAAAAAAAATTAATGACAAATCAAAGCAGCAGTTTTTTTCAATCACCATACCTGATACCTTCCATCTATATTCCTTATCAGCCAAGACCCTCGTCAATAGTTGTAGCCCTACTCATTTTAGCTTGAGTTTGAGAAGGAGAAGAGCTATAGGAAATCCTATAGGATTCTTGTAGCAGCTGATCCCTCTAAAAGACATACTCCAGAGATAGGGACAACAAATTATGGCATATAAAACATGCATGGAGCTCCATTTGAATGTGTGAACATCAGTAATAGCCGAAGGCTGAGCATGCATAACGCAAGTAGCAACAATAATGAATAAATGGGTTCCAAAATCTGAAATATGCATAACATGGTTGCGACTGCACAGGTAAGTGCCTAAACCTATTCCTCAATTACATGAATTATATTTCAAGGTTGAGTGACTATGGGAATGGTTCAGACTGAATAGAATCAGTGGCCAGTTAACTGGCCACCCTCGGTTAGTTACACATCCTCATGGAATCTAAACGAGCCCTGTCAAATTCAAAACTGTCGATCAGATATGCAGCCAACACATGTGGAATGTCCATTCAGGAAGAAATATTCGGGATTGGTAGTGGTGGAGGTGGATAATGGGAGTAAGGGAGGTTATGGTGGTCAGATGGCATACAAAAACATTATGACCATGACGTAGGATCAACGGTCCAGTCCAACCACCTCATCTCGTCATCATGAATCACACCCGCAGTTAAAAGACAACTCAATTGAAACATTCACCACCCTTTGTTCATTCTTCACTCACGATGTTCTCGATTGGAGTACACATCTACCACTTCCAGAGTAGCTAACCAGTCATCCTCCACCAGTTTTCTGCCTATTTTTTGAAAATCTCCTGCCTATCGAGCTCTACCGGAACCACAGTTTCATTCTACAGGATCCGGGAGATTTCTACAGGAAGGGGTCTATAGGAAAGGCATAGAACAACTCTGCAGAAAGAAAACTTGGGATTTTCGTCGGAATTCAAGCTCAAAACGAGGTAGGGTTGGGAAAACCTCTCTGTACATGATTTGTTTGAGTAAGGTGGTGAATTGAACATGGCAGTAGATTGAAAGAGAGAGTGAAAGTCTGCCTACATATTTCCCTGAGTCTACACAGTTTCTTTTTCTCTCTGCATCCGAAATATCCTCATCCTTTTTCAAATTCTCCTGTAAGAAAGATACATGCAGCAGTAAAGGCCAACCTGTGTGTGTGAAAAAATGAATGTGCATATCTATTTACATGCTGAGAAAAGAACCTGTGTCCTTATCCTCTATTCTGTACAAAAAAATTCTTTGTTTTCAAAAACAGGAAGTAAAATTCAGGGTGACAATAGTTTAAAATAGGAGAATTATTTCCATTTGATGTTGTAAAGAAGCACACGGGAAATTCCTTCTTGGGTTTAGAAAAAATTGAATTCAGCTATCCTCTGTTTCAGTGATTGACTATTTTTTCCACCTGAGAATTTTCTTTTCTGATTAAAACACAAAAAGAGCACTCAACACCATGCCAGGAGGATTCATAAGGAAATAACCCTTAAACTCTAGCAAATTGCACGAGCACCCTGAGTTGGTGAACCCTTTCACCAGGGCAAACTAGATATCCTTCTTTGACAGAATTCAGGGTTATGATGAGGAGGTGACTTAAGAGCTTTTGATGTCCCTAAAACCACATTCGAAGACACATGCCACAATTAGTTTTAGGGGTTTGATGCTAGAACTTACACCTGATCTCATCAGTAGAATTATTGGTCTATCATTGGGGCTCCCTTGGAGCAAACAGGAGAAATCGTTGGGACAAGTTGCTAAGAAAACATTGTTTCTTCCTGAGGAGCATCCTGTAGAAGATAAAAACGAGGTTCCAAGGACAATCTTGCCTCCTCTCTGGAGTGAAGTCAGTTATCAAATAATGAAGTATATCACATGTGAAGGGAGGTTCAACATCATTTATGGATATCACTTTAGGTTGTTACATGAATTTAGGTATGGGATGGACTTGCCTCTAGCTAGAAAACTGAGCATCCCATATTTCCTCCTTCAATCTTTAATTGAATGTGGTACAAAGCTAAATGCAGGTGTCCCAGATCAGTTAGCCCACCATGGGCTCATAAGACTATTGGTGGAAGATGCTTTACACACCTATACTATCCCCATAGCTTGGGAAATCTTCAGAAATATGTCCAGGGATGATGCCATCAAAACTTTGGCCGAGAACATCAGCCCATCCAGTAGTGATGAGGGGGAGCAAACTAAAGAAATTGAGAAGAACAATGATGAGGGAGCACAACACATTCAAACAGAGGGCAAAACAGAGGAAGAACGAAAGGAAAAAGAGGAATTTGACAAGACTGTTGAGCCTAAGACAATGAAGGAGACAACAACAGGAACAGAGAAGGGAAAAAGGACATAGATTGGAAAGAAAAAGGCCAAGAAATCCCAAAAGAAGACTGCCACAGCCAAAGCAGGCACCCATCAAGAGAAGGAAAAGACACACCCTAAGATATCAGTGACACATGCAGAAGCAGTGGGAATAGAGATTTCTATAGGAAGTGAAGGAAAAGAACAGTAGAAGGAGAAATCCCCAGAAATTTTGGCAACAGAAGTAGAAGTTGTGCTTGTTACATTAAGCACACCTACAAAAAAAAGGAAAAAGAAAAGGGCAAACCTCCATGTAATTTAAAGCTAGAAAAAGCACCCATATAAAGGTGGGCAAACCCCAGCCACCATTAAAGGAACCAATTGTCATTGAGGACACACCCACTAAAAGGAAGGAAGAGTCTCCTTCCAAGATATATATCACCTATGAAAGAGGAAGCCCAAAAACCTCCACATGGAAAGAGAAAGTTAAGTTGATGGATTCAAATGCAGTTCTACAGGAAGCTGAAACATCTCTACAAGAAACTCTAGCCAAGTTAAAATAAAATAAGAAATTGGAAGAGGAGGTAGTGAAACAATCACAAGAAGTAGACAAGCCCTAGGAGATACTTGAACCAAGCCCTCAGCCTAGTTTGGGCTCATATTACAACTTGTTAGAATGTGGGAAGATAATCCCACAAAAGTTTGTTGTACCACTTTTCTTTGCATTGGAACAAGAACGGGTTAGGACTCACACTTGGATGAGAATTCCTAAATCCAATGGAGTTGCAGACATAGGCCATCTAGAAGAACAACTGAAATAATTGAGAAGAGAGTTGGCCATGGTGAGGCACATAGAAAGCGGAAAAAGATCCCAGCTATAGGAAGAGAATGAGCTGTTGAAAAAGCAGTTGGAGCTATAGGAAGTTCATAAGGAAGATAGGCTTTCCATTTTGGGAGGGTAGAAGCAGGAAAAATGACTTCCAACAGACAAGGAAACAACCGAGAAATAGCAGAAAGAGGGAGAGCTACAAGTTGATGTTGAGATGCTGACAAAACTGCTGAAAGAAAAGGAGTCTCAGGCAGCAGAAGAAATACAGGTTTTAAAATAGCAGTTGCAAGAAAAAGAAGCCCAAATGGCCTGCATGGCCAGATGGGCAGTGGAAGCCTTACAATGTAGACAACTTGCTAAATCCTATGCATTATATCTTAAAGACCAATGGTTGCAATTTCAAATTAACACATTGGCCCAAAGGGGCACCATTCCATTCCAGAATTACAATCAGTTTATGCATTTGTGTGATAGTAGCGCAGCTGAAGATAAGGCCAAGTTAGCAGAATTCTATTTACACAACTTGGCACTTCCAAACATGAATCTATGGGACCCGAACGCTGCATTAGGAGATCTGCAACTCATGGCCATGGCTTCTTGGTTAAGCCATGAGGGAAAAAGGGCAGTGGAAGTTCAACAAATCATGGCCAAAGAATTGAATGAGCCCCTGCTAATCAGGGCAGAACCTGAAGACCCCTCAGCCCTAGTATATGCTCATTAACACCTTGCCAACAACCCTCAAGTTCTCCCAGATTATGTTGAAAGGCAAGCTTAGGCCATCGCTCACTTTGAAGACATGGAAAAACCGTTTGGTGATAATTGCATTCATGCTCGCACAAGGAGATGGAACACATTGTCCCATAGTCTGAGAATAAGAGAGTACCACTCCCCAACCAGAATGAGGGAGGCTTTGGCAAGAGTGCCCCTTTATGAACAATCAATGCAAAACCTGAAGGTTAACTGGATTGGCCTAAAGTTCAGTCCCCCACTACTCTTAGGACTACTGGAAGGGGTCAAGGAAGAAGAAGAACACAAGCAATGGGAGGAAGTAGACAGAAAGGAAGGGTTTCATGACAGAGAAGAGGGCATTACCTCAGAGTCCTGGGATGTTAGAGAGGTAGTCAAAGCAATCAAAGATTATGAGCTGGATTAGTTGCTCAGAGGATGAGCAACATATTTAGCAAGGGGGAGATGATGAGCCCCAGAAATGGGTAACATTATGGGCTCATTTTTCCTATTATTCTCATTTAATCAACCATTCTCCATAGTTTTATGCATGCTTTTGAATATATTTATGTTAATTGAGTGAATGGGAATAGTCACTTGACCACAAAGTCTAATACGTGCTTATTGCAGATTTTTGGACATTTTTGGAACAAGATCAGGTATTTATGAGCAGATTGGCAGCCAAATATGAAGAAACAAGGCTGAGGATTTATAGGAGGGGTGTCTCCTGCACTAAATGACCCCTTCCTTGAGTTCTCCACCATCAACTCGGAGTTCAAAAACCCACCAAAGATGATTTCAAGGGGTAGCCGAACAGGTCTAGTGAAGTGGCTTATTAACTGTAGTTTTTGGCAGCCAAGCTCCTAACGTGAAGGAGGACTATTGGGAGTCCTCATTTGCATAAGTAGGAAGGCTTCAAGCCTTATTAGTTTAGCCAATTGATAGTATCTTTTCACACTTTAGTGCAGCTCTGTATCAGCACATTTTCGAGTCCTTCTTGTAGAAAGTTCTTGTGATGTAACTATTATTTTTTTGATCAATGAATATGAATCCCACTTTCCACCAGCTCTGAGCTTTCTTAGGAGGTTGTAGCTCTTGGGTTTGGGCCCAACCCAAGTGCCTAGTGCCTCCTTTGTGTACTTTTATGTGTTTTTACTGCATTCATAGAATAATGTTTGTTATATCGGTTAAATCTTGTTTTGTTACTTAGGTTGTTTTTGATGATTAAGATAGTTGTTCTTGCTTCAGGTTGATTTGGAAGTTTGGTAATAGAAAAGATCCACACAAAGGCTACCAAGAAGTCCTTGATCTCATTCCTCCCTCCTTGGGACCATGAACTGAGACCAAGGCACACTTACTGCCACAAAAACACTGTTTTTGCCTTCCAATGCAATTGCTAGTGTTAGATTTTAAGTTGGAAAAGTTGATATCAGTTGTGTGTTCATGCTTAGATCTATTTTTTATTAGTTTCCATAGCTTTATTTCATGATTTCCTATCTATAAAATTATGTTCATCATGTTTCTGGTTTTTAGGTCAGATTAGGTCAAAATAGATAAACCTATGTTTTTTTATTCTTTACTTGAATCAGTTTCGAAAAGAAGTGTGCAGAACACCTGTAAGACACTCCAAAATAATCTTGCTCTATCATACACCCTACTCCAGTCTCTTTCTCAATATTTCCTTCACCCATTGACCATACTTTCCCAACTTGCCCTAATTTCTAAATTTTTGTGCAACATTGCTTTCTTCATCTTTGAACAAATCCAACCATCTCCATCACTCCTGAGCTTCATCTACCAGATCCTAGACCCCTTAACATCCTTATCCATCCTTCATTCCCACTTTCCCACCGTTTTTCCACCATCAACCCTCTACAAACCACTTTCGGCCTGTTCCTATAGAGCTTTCTATAGAATTTCCTATAGATCCCCTGTAGCCTCCTGTAGAAGTTCACGCGAGTGATTTTTCAAGATCTGAACGTGGTGGAAATCTCCAAAAGGGTGCTAGGGACCTCTTAGGTCCCCTCCCCAGCTTCCCAACCTCCTGCAAATGCCCACTCCATTTCCTTTCACCACTAAACCTCTGCACAGTAAAAAATAGTTAAAACACATGCATAATAATTCTGCATAGAATTACTCAAAAATACAAAAAGATGATTTTTCCATAATTTCCTTCAAAATTAGCTTAAAAACATGCATTTTACCTTTCCAAGAGTCAATGGAATCCATCTCAACAACTCTAATCTCTTTTCTTGCACCAGTAGGGTTAGTCGGTAAAACTAGGGTTTGTTAGGGTTTGCATTTCCTTTCAGCTTTCATCTTCTTTCTACAAGTAGAATAGCCTCTTTTAAGTTAGCTTTCATCCATCACAGTTAAAAGATTCTTCTAAGAACTCATAGAAGTTGGCTTAAGCTCCTAGCGGACTTGTGCCAATTGATCAAGTGACAGCCTGCAGTTAGAGCTAGTACTTGTGCATATAGCACAATCGCTTCCAAGTTTGTTACGAACTACCGGGTTGATAAAAGTAAAGAAGGGAGTCCCAGGAGTTGCAACATCATTGCTGCAATACTGGAGCCCATCACTAAGTATAGATCTGAACTATTTTCTTTTAAAGAAACATTTTGACAATTTCTTTTAAAAACAAAAGGAAGACTAAGATGACACTTTTTTATTTCTAATTGAAAACTATTTTTGACACTTCAAATACTAATAACTCAAATAAAGTACAATGACAAAAGTATAATCTACTATCTAGAAGAGGAATACTTTATGACACTTTTCTTTTGATTCAAAATGAAAATTACGACACTTGCATCAAAAAAATGACAGTTCGATTAAGCTACTTTCGAAAAAGGAAGATTGTAAATGATTTACAAATACACAAAAAACATTTACAATTCCTAACCAATGGAGGCTGAAATATGTGAAGGAAGAAGGTTTTAGCAAGTAGATACTGATCATGAACAACAAAACCACTGAATAAAGATGAAAACAAGGAGGAAAAACCAAATTTCAAAGAGAGAAACAATATCACTCAATCATCACACCTGCAACACAGGGAAACGAGGATGTATCTCACCTGCAACACACAAGAGGTGTAACGCATACAGGCTGCCCAGTTACAGACAGTACAATGGACCAGGGAGTGAAATTGAGTTTGGTTTTTTCTCAAAATTTGCAGCTAAGTTCAGTGATTTAGGCTGAGTTATGATGGACAGTAAAAAAAAGTATAGGGGTATGATCTTATGAGGTGATTGAACTACCACAAGGGAACTTAGAATGCTTGTAAGTCAGATGTTCAGTTCATAAACCAACCTGGAGATTGATTGAAGTAGCCTTCATCTACTTCACAATTGCATAGTGAAGGCATTTCAAAGGCTAGCTGCCTAACTTCAGGCTCCGTCTGTAGTTTATAAAGCAAACAATAAACAAAGAAAACAAACTATTCGTTCCCCAACGAAGTCGCCATTTTGTTTCAGGGAAAACTAGTGTCGATTCAAACTGCTAGTCCCACTAAGATGGGTAGTTATCTTAGAAACAAACAATCAAAGCAATTTAAGATTTTCTTTAGGTGTGATAGATAAGAGGGAAGAAAAGAGGACCAACCTAGATCTTCTGCTTTGATCCTTGCTTGATTTCTCTTTCCCTTGATAGAATTCGCCACTCTTCTCCTACTTGTCCTGCTGCAAAGAGTACCTGTAGAGTCAAAAGCAACAGAAAACCATCAAAGCATCTCTATCTAAAACATCATAAACAATGTAGAATTAGAAACACATTGACCATACAATTGCATTCATAAACAATAAGATTCACAAATACACGATTATATGGAGGAAAACTCAAAGAACTTTATTAATAGTAGAAGAGAGGATTACAACCCAACTGTCTGATCTGACATCATCCTCCCAACATAGAAGCCATCTTCACCTCATGAAAAGCAAGATCACCCAAAAATACAATGTCTTTTCTCACAGATAAACCAACCGCATTTCCTTACAAATTACAAAATTCTAGCCTCCAGATCTCTCAGATGAGGGATCCATTTATAGATGTCTTGCAAAGGTGTGAGTTAGCTCTAGGTTTTTTATTAGTGTCATTCCACTAATAGTTCTTGGTTCCACTTGGAGATTTCATTGATCTCTTACTCATCCTTGGGAGAATTCAGAGAGGCAAGTGTCATAGGAGAAGTTTCTGGAAGATTCCATGATCCTCCACTTAGCAAACTGTCTCTGCCATTTGTTTATTCTCGCTCATTGCACCCCACAGAAGGCCATTTTAGTATGCATCACACCTAGCTAGTGTGGCAGCTAGTATGCATCGAACCTTGACCATGGAGCAGTCAGTATGGTCCAGTTTTGGCCAGTTCTAGGTAGATTTTCAGGTGGAACTTCTGGGAAATGATGTAATCAGTTGACCATGATCCTTTAGGGTATGAAACAACACTTTTAGGGACTAAAAATACCTTGGTTTATGGACATATGAGTTTGGGGTTGCAGTGCCCGAATATGTCTATAACAAGTGGCTATTGGAACTACCGCTTAAGATGTTGGCCATTAATAGGGAGTTTTTCAGTTTCTCCCTATAAAGTTTTCAATATGTAGGTTCCTTGACCACTTTTTTCCTCAACTTGGAACGGGCCCAGCCATTAGTGTTGGAATTTCGTGTGCTTACCTTTTGGCTCACTCAACTTCTCCCATTTCACGACAAGCTCTCCAACTTGGTAATCTTCATCTCCCACTAGATGGCGATCAAGCCATCTCTTCATGATCATTTGGTGATTCTTGAACTTGTTTCTAGCATTATCTCTCAATTCCTCCAACCTCATCAGTTGGTCGGTCCTTTTTTGAGGTAAGGCTAAAGGGGTCCCTTTCAAGGCTTGGGAGAGCTGTAACGAGGGAAGGGTAATGTTGGGAGGAAAGATAGCTTCCTATCCATAGACGAGGAAGCATGGGGAGTTTCCTAATGCTACTTTTGGGGTGACCCTATCAGCCCAAAGGGCATTTGTTACGACGTTGTGCCAATTCCTCTAGTTGTTAGCAACAGATTTACGGATTATGCAGATGAGGTTTTATTTGAGGACTCTGCAACTCCATTTCTCCGGGGTAATATTTTGATGCATACCTTATGCGAATTTATTTATCAATAGAAAATTTAGTCAATTTTAGTGATGAAAAGTAAGAAGCATTATCAAATATGAGAGCGTTAGGGATGCCAAACCTGTTGATAATAAATTTCTCAATAAAAGATATTACCTCGTCTTTTTTAACCTTCTGAAGCAGGATGGCTTCAGTCCATCTGGTGAAGTAGTCAGTTGCCGTGAGTATATACTTGTGTTGCTGTGAAGAGTTAGGAGTGATCTCACCTATGACATCTAGGCCCCATTGCTGGAATTGGGGATACATCATAACAAGCCTGAGGGGAACGATTGGCTTTCTTTCTCGCCCTGTGGTAGTTTGTCACACCCTACATTTCTGAGCGTAGGTATGCGAGTCTCTGAACATTGTGGGCCAATAATACCCAGCTCTTAATATTTTGTGAGTAGTGTTCTCTCTACCATAGTGACCACCTGCTTGGCCATTGTGCATTTCTTTCAAAACATGATCACTGTCATCCTTTTCCAAACACCTTAACCAAACTCCATCATAATTTTTTCTGTATAATAAGTCATTGTCTAAGTGATACTGATTATATTTTAATCTGAGCGCTCCCCTTCATGATGCATCCATGTGCTTAGGACATGATCCCTGTGTTAGATAAAACCATATGTCGTAATACCATGATTTAGGGATGAAATGGACTTCCAACATTTCGCGCTCACACATCAGCATTTCGTTAGTCCATCCTGGCTCCTCCCTGAATTCTACTTGCACATTCCGTGTCCTCTATGCTTCTGGTTCTTCCGATGCCCCTTCTTTATCTTCCAAGGCTTCTGCCATGAGCTTACACAATCCCTGCCCTCGAACTATCTTTGCCGGCCTAATCTCGAGGTCGTATTCTTGAAGAGTGATTATCCAATTTCCTCTTCGTTCCCCTATCTCCCTCAGCACAAAGAGGGATCTTACAGCAGGGTTGGGGACGATTACTTTAGTCCTGGCCTTTAATAAATAAGGGCAGAAATGTTTCACGGCTTTAAAAACTGCAAAACCTTGTTTCTCCACATTTGGGTGGTTCAGTTATGCTCCCTGACGATTAGAGCTCATATAAGAAGTAGGGACTTCATCGCCTTTGTCATTTTTTTGGGTGAGGATTGCAGCATATGAAACATCTGAAGTGAAAGTGTACAAGAGGAATTCCTTGTCAAAATTAGGGCTAACCAACATAGGAGCTTCTGCAATGGCCTCCTTAATTCGCTGAAATGATCTCTTAGCTTCATCACTCCACCTATACACAACGTCTTTCTTCATCATTAGCTGAATCGGATGCACTATTTCTGTGAAACCTGAAACAAATTTCCTAACGAAATTAATTTTCTCGAAAGTAGATTGCATTACCCTTTTGCTTGCAGGGGGTTGTATTCTCATGATGGTCTCTATTCTTTTAGGATCAATAATAACCCCTTCATTAGAGAGGATATGACCCAGTAGTTTCCCTTCTGTAACTTCGAAAACACTCTTCTTGGGATTCAACGATATTCTGTATCTTCAACATCTTTCAAAAATCTATTTCAAGTGATAAATATGATCCCTTTTGTGATATGAATACATAGTAATTTCATCTATCTAGACCACTACTGATATGTTAATCAATCCTTGGAAAGCTATGTCCATAGCTCTCTGAAATGTGGCGCCCGTATTAATAATTCTAAAAGGCATTTTGCAATATGTGTAAGTGCCCCATTTAGTGTTGAAGGTTTTCTTAAGCTGATCTCCTTTCGCCACCAACACTTGATTATATCTTGAAAACCCATCCAATAGGGACAACATTTCAAACCCAGAAACGTATTGAAGAATGTGTTCCATAGAAGGGACAGGATAGTTATCTTTTTGCGATGCTTTGTTCAGGTTTCTGAAATCGATACATAACCTGATGTCTCCATTTTCTTTCTTACTGGCACGAGATTGGCTACCTAGCGGGTGTGCCTGACAGGAAAAATGATTTTGGCATCCATCATTTTGTTTAATTCTTTCTTCACCAATCGTTCCAGGCTTGGATGCATCTTGTGAAGCTTTTGTTGGTAGGGCTTGACATCCTTTTCCAAAGGAATTACATGCTGCATAATGCTGGTATCGAAGGTTTTTAAGTTGCCATATGTCCATGCAAAGATGTCCTTGTACTCTTTAAACAGCTTAACAAATGCAGCCTTTTCTTGTGGAGAGCATCCCAAGCCCAAATTAACATTTTTTGGGTCTTCTTCAGTTCCAAGGATGACCGACCCATACTTCATGGATGAGCTATGCATTTTGCAATTAGTCGGCTTCTTAACTTCATCATGTAGGTTATCGAAGTGCTCCATCTTGACAAATAACTTGGGGATTATATTGGGTTGATCATTTTCCTCATCTTCACTCCCGTTCATAAGTTTTTCATGCTCTTTTTCATCAATGACTGCATTTTTGAATGTTTTTTCGCAATGCAAGAACTCAAGTATTTTCTCATCACCTTTGAACACCTGCCAATTCGAGATGTTATCAGGCACTGATGGTTTGAAAATCAATTCAACATAATATTTATTCTTGTTTAATCTAAGATCAAGCAAAAGTTTCACAACTATACCAGCCATCAGATCGGCATCTTGGTTTTTCCCTCGAGGTATGTATGTGATATTGAAAGAATCAAAACTTTCAATTAAGCTCCATACCTCATGTTGGTATCTTACTAGGTGTGACGAATTGCAATGTATCCTTTTCCTTACCTGGTCCACAATTATCTGTAAGTCACCAAAAACTTTAAGATTTTTTACCTTCATAGGAATGGATTTCTTCAAGCCCTGCAGTAAGCCTTTGTATTTTTTCATGTTGTTGGTGCACAAGAACTCCAACCGGCTGGCCATCAGATGTTGTTCCCTTGCGGGTCAATGAGAATGCTCCCAGCACCTACACCTTCAAGGCAGTTAGAGCCATCAAAGTAGAGTGTCCAAAATATAGAATCTAAGATTACATCAAATGAGCTGCTTCCTACGAAATTAGTTCTATCATCCACTATATTACAGGGTGGCTCATTAGTTGGACTATGGGGGAGAGCTTCCAAATATGTGTTTATTGCAGTTTCTTCAATTTTCTCTACATGGAATTCTCCAAACAGGTTCCCGTGGCGCAAACATAAAAACTATAATTCCTAAGGATAGAGTTGGTAGACATTACAGGTTCATTGGGGTCATTTAGTTTTGTCGCTACATACTTCATGTATCTTTCTCAATAGACTCTGAGCATATCACCTTTTCCCTTCTGAAGCAATAAGAGATAGGACCAATCAGTTGAGAAATATCCATTCAGTTTTGCTGACCAATCCCTACTAAGTAGCATTCCATATGCCTCAGGTATGTCGACTACCACTATGTCAATGACTTCTGTTAACTGTGGTTTAGAAGCCATCCAAATAAGCACATCTTTCAATTCTCCAATTACTTTTACATTTGTTCTGTCCAGTTGCATAATTTGAGTTACAATTTTCTCGGGTATTGCATGAAGTATTTTAGCAACAACGTAAGGCATAAAAGAGGCACCATAATCTCCCAAGCAATTGTATATGTTCATGTTGAATATTTCAAATGTGATAAGGAAAGGTGGAGTCATGGATTTTGATTTCCTTCCTATCATGGTTGGACTGACATCTTGGGGGTTCGATTCATTTTTGATAGAGTGGCTTCCATGGCCGATGGAATTTGGGCTGTACTAGGGGTACTAATAGGTTTGGATGCCGATTTCTTGATTTGGCTACTCAGATTGGTGGGAGATTTTCAATTCCATTCATTCATAGCTTTCAAAAGCAGATCTCTTTGCTGCGTTAACTTTAACAAATCGAAGTATGTGATATTAGCTCGAGATTTCTTAAGATCATCCACAATGTTGTAATCAATGTTATAAACAAGGTAGGGCAAAGTAAACATACATGTTTTTCCATTCTTAGGTGGGAGTTTACCATTTTGAGTCGCCTTCGTTGCATTTGGAGATGTATTATCTTTATGTGGATAGTTCACAACTGGAGTACTCTTGGAATCACAACTAGGTCTACCCCTCTCAACAGGAACTTTAGGAGTGGATGCCTTCAAAGGGCGAATATCTTTCTTTGTCTGGTCTACAAGCTTCATCACGCCCGCAAGTGGCCCTTTACTTCATGTGTGGATTTCATTAGTGTGGATTTCTGCCGTACTATCTCCTTCGTCATCATTGTTCTCATCTGTATAGAAATCCCACAGTACATTGATTTGAGATTCCTCGTCCAAGGGCTCTTCTACTTGTTATTATTCCTCATTTTATTGTTTTGGCTCCAGCTCCACTATAGGTTCTTCTTTGGTAAGGAGCGATCTGATAAGAGCCAGCTCTTCCATATTTAAAATCCCTTCATTGGGTGGAGCAAGAAGTGAAAGTTGGCCATAACCACCTTCTATATTCTTATGATAGAATGGTTTGAAGGATTTCTGTTGTTATAATCTCCTCCATTCCCATTTGTACTCTCTCAAGAATTCCTTTTCATTTCGATGACTGTTTTCGTCAATTTCTTAATGATTCGATGCAAACCTTCCACATCTGTGGTATCCTTTTCTTTGATCTCAGCCACTTTGTTATCACTCCCATTATTCTTCTAGGATGAATGAGAGGCTTTCTTTTCTTCGGTTGTATGATGACATGTTGTGAGATTGATCATTTCATTCTCGAATTTTGTTGCTTCATCGATAGTACCTTGTAAGGTTTGTGCGTTACTCCTCTTAACCCACATCGCAGTAGGGACATGAAGAGTAGTGATGTAGAATTCCATGAGCACCTCATCAGTAGGTCTAACGTTAGCCAAGATTTTGTTGAGCAAAGTGTTGAACTGGATGTTAAAATCCTTGACTTTTTCTTTGTCTTCCATTTTTAAATGGGATAGTTCTAAAACTAAGGCCGCAGATGTCTTATCATCGTTAAACTTGTCTAAGAAGGCATGCTAAAAGACACCCCATGAGGTGATCGATCCTATTCTCAAGCTAAAGTACCATGTGGAGGCTGCACCAATCAGATAAAAAGGGAATAAGCAACATACTACATCTGCATCGGCTACCCCCCACATGCACACAACTAGGAAGAAAGAGTGAATATGGTTATCAACAGTGTCTCCCCACTCAGGGTCGAATTTAGGCAATACTCTTTTTGCGTTCTTGGCTAAGGCATGTTGCTGCCCAGGTACTACTACAACATCCTATGCAAGCTAGGGAGGGAGTGATCCCAGAGGAGGTGGGGGTTGATTCCCACCTGGAATAGGCAGTAGGGGTGGATTGCCACCTGGAGGGGGCAGTGGAGGTGGATTCCCACCTAGAGGGGGAACATTAGCCATATTATGGATAGGGAGGTTCTAGTTGAAGGTTTCTTTGACGCGTTCTTTGTTAAGATTTTCCAAATCAGGCTAGGGATTACCTTTAGAGAGGGGATCCTTAGGAATTTCCACCCAAGGAGTGCCGATGCTTTGCAAAGACTCTAGCACAATATCTTCAAGAGAAGGGTTGGCAGATGTCTCTTCACTTATGGGAAAGAACCTTGGCTTTATTTTAGTTGTCAGAGGTAAAGAGTGAAAGATGGGGGGCTAAGGGAGGGAATGGGCATAAGCACGAGTAAGTACTCTGACTAGTAGTTCCTAAGTGATAGGATACTCTCACAGTCTCTCTTCCTTAGATGACCCAAACACAAGACTTAGAGGGACCTCTGCTTCTTCGAAATGAGGCGCTTCCAAATGGGTGGAATGATCTTTCCAACCTTTACAATCCATACATTAATCTTTTTGAATCCATGCGCGACATTTATAGATGAAATCATGAAAAGCTATGGACGGTAGTTCATGCCCTCCTTCTAGTGCCAATTTCTTGATGCGGCGAATTTTCACTATGCCAACAAAGGCAACCAACCCAATCGCAGACCCCGATTAGATCTGCTTTCATTTGGAATGGGTAGTTCTAATGGATTTTAAAGGACCTCGTAAACTATTATAGGTGTTGAAATATTGCTCCCCGGAGGAAGACTTCCATTAAATCAAAAAAAGAAACAACTAACCAATATGTATCATATCATATCTATACTGACTCTAACTACTTATGCTAGTCGTAACTATTCTAATCTATCTTGCAGGAGCATAACAAAAGGATATTAAACATCATATATAGATTCGAAGTCCAAATGAATCAATTACGGGTTCATAGAGGAACAAGGTTGTATTAAATCTTAATTGCAATCTAATTACTCATACGGGAATACACATTCCTTTCCATACAAATAAAACTTGCAACTAATGTTCAACAAGGTTTCGAATCAGCAATCGCTCATGAATTAACCATGGTAACAAATTATATTTGAATAACCAAGACTAGTCTAAAATTGTCTGTTATAAATAAACACAAAAACAAAACATATTTATATTTATGCCAGCAACAACACCCTGATTCTAAAAACATGAAAGAAAAGGAAGATAAATAGGAAAAAGGCTCCTTCTTGACCCAAATAGTCTTGTTTATTATCACAATAAATCCAAAAGTTGTTCTGCCCAACAAAAAGTCTCTCTCCCATCTCTGGAGGTAATTTTTATGTAGAAAAAGACTGATCCTCTGTCTTCCCCCTAAATTTCCACCTTCCTCCCCTTTTCGATATACAAATCAAAATATATAGATGTAGAATGGTTGGTGAAACCGCTGACACGTCGAGGTCACATTTGCTGGAGCGTTCTATTTCCTCGAGGGAATGAATGGATGTCGATGGAAAGGAGAATGACTACATGTCATCTCCTCATGATGAAACCTGGGATAACATCATTTTTGGAATACACAAGTAATGCATGGGAACCTGACCATGAACACCTAAGGCCAGACCTTAAATAGAGTACACCTGCATATATATATTCTTTAGATTCACTTATGCATCTTTTACCTGGAGCCATTCTTGATGCTTATGTATTCACTCTTCGACTTCACTTGCCTTCTCTTGGTCATCTCTTGCAGAAATAATCAACATCAACTATGCTTATGAAAATATGATAGAAATGACTAAAAACACAAATGTTTCCCTTAATAAATTTTTTATAAAATCAGAAGGAACAAGTGTGAAAGAATCAACCCTTGGTTCAGCCAAGGTTACGATGTGATAAAGTCGCAATCGCACATTGCAGCAAGCAGTCACATGCAACATCACCCCTGGTCCTGCCGATTGCAATTTGCGATTGGCCGGAGTCGAAAATATATGTGTTGAGTTTAATAATCCTGGCAGGTCTGCCATATCACATCACACTTTGTGTATAAACGTTGGGTTCTACAGATTGCAATTTACGATGGGCTTCGGACCTAAAATCATATTGCTGTGCTTAATAATCCTGGTGGGTCCACCATATCGTGGAACGCCTTATGTATGGGCCTTGGGTTTTGCCAATTATGATTTTCAATGGAGGAGTGGACAAGTGATTGCGATAAGTGATGTAACAGTGTACCCGAAAGGATATGGACTTGATTAATTGCATTTGAAGTCCGAAAGGTCCTCGCTCATCAGATGCAAAAGAGGAAGGCACACTGTAACCACATAAATTGAGAGATAGTGATAGCGATAAAGGCAGGCATCGAGAAATGTATAAAGACTGAAAAAGCACAGAAAAGGTAAGTTAAACATGCTTGCAAAGTATTTCTATTACAAAAGTGCTATAATAGAAATAAAGGTGTGATAGAAGGTTTTGTGGGTTGAGTCCACATACGACCATAGTAAAGAGTGGGGCTTGCTTATATGTGTGGGCATAGAGCACCATGAAGGTTTATGAGGATTGAAAAAGTCCCAACGAAAGATATGAATGAAGGGCTAGACTAGGTTATAAATGAATCATGCTGCAGAGATTTATTCAGGGGAGGTCTTAACCATTAACATTTGAAGATTTGACTTGGCAGACAGTTAAAATCCCTGAGATAAAAAAAGATCATTCGAAGAGTTATCATTCTAAAAAATGAAAGATCAAACTTTTGGGGGACCCATTCAAATTTTCCACCAGAGCAAGTTTTAATAGGGTGGTGGTTATGGTCACAACACCCAACACTGAGGTAGAACAAGGTGGCGCAGACCCGCAAATGACATCCACCCAACTCAAGCATCCGCAACCGCAAGAGCAGGGAATGCTGCAAAATAAAACCAAGGCATCTAAGACGTCCTTCGACCCAATCACCCTCACTGAGGGGGATTTACATGAAATCGGAGAAATGGTGAAGGATGTCAGAGTGGAGGCCCTCCAAAAATTTAAATAATAACAACAGCTGGTATTGGGGGCTCTTCGAACAGAACTACAACAGTTGCAGGTACGCACTCAACAGGGTAGCATAACATCCACCAGCTTCGCAATCGGCACTTCAGCTGTTGAGGAGATGTTGCACACAAGGGTGACCAACGTGGTATTGCTACCTGATGGGGAGCTCACTATAGAAAATGAGGTAGGCAAGCCTAGGGTTAGTATTCTAAAAAGGATAGGGTTGAACATGGCCATGCTCCCTCGGGAGACGCTCTACCCTATATGGGATGGAGTCACCACGAAACTCGGGGCCTGGGAGAGTCACACTCTATAGGTAATGAGTGAGTAGAGCATCAACATTGAACAGTTGGGCCTACAGCTTAATGAAGCAGTAGAGAAGAACAAGAAGATAATGCAAGTTGTGGAGGAAGCCTACTGGATGGTCCCAGAGTTGGAAATTCAGGTAGAAGAACTGGTGGAGGCGTCCGTCCACAAATTGGCCACAAGGGTGCATGACACTTGAGCAGAGATGGCTAGGGTTCAGCCGAAGCTAAACCTACAGATCACAAAACTGTAGTTGAAGGCTTAGCCTTGAACTTCACTGAAGATTAGGGAACAACGTACCACCGTTGTTACAACAATAATGCTGGCAGTTAATAGTGCAGTGGCAGATTACATGTAGCTGTTTGAACAGTCATTCGAGGTCATAACCACCCTATAAGAGAAACTGAATGTAGAGCGCTTGGAGACAGAGGTGCATGAGCTACAACAGAGGTATGAAGAGGTAAAATGGACCACGTAGGCGGTTGCCCTTACATAGAGGCTTGCACAGATGCAGGAGGCAAAGGTGCTCAAGGAAAATGTGGATGCTGCTCAGCATAAGGAAGTAGTCTTAAAAGTGTGCGTACAACCATGGATTGACAAGGCTTACACGATCATAGCCTCCATTGAAGGGAAGCTCACGAAACTGTAGGCAGCACAACATAATATTTAGAGTAGCAATTTAGCAACAGTCACTGAATAGTGCATGGAAGAATTCAAGTAGGTGGCCGCTCAGTGCGCTGCCGATGTTGCAGTGATTCAAAAAGAGCTAGGATGTCTTCACGCTAAGATCTCCACACCTGTAGAGTGACTCGAGGGCAAGTCACAATGTTTGTGTTGGGGGCTTGTTGGGTGCGGGATCCCCCAAGAGAAGTTTTGGGGCTTAAAGCCCATATTTTGGCCCAATTTTTGTAATCCAAATGTAAAGACTCTGCATTTTGTGGTCGCGGAGTGTCCAGATGTTAAGGAGTCATAGGGTTGTTTGCCCTCATTTAGATAATGTAATGTCAGTTTTAAAATATCTACCCATGGTCTGCGGACCATGGGATTGTATAAATAGAGCTAAGCTCTAAGTAGTTAAGGGAGTCAACATATGGATGAAATCAATGATGGAATGATGTATGCCAGATAGATCTGAGTAGAAGTCTAAGTTCTAGGTCATAGCATAGGTAGATGCTCTATAGCTGAGTAAGCAAAGGACTAGAAGTCTGCAGCTGAGTGCGCAAGGCAAGTCGAGTCTGTAATCATCTAGAATTATCAATAAAGAGAATTATTCTATAATCTTTGTGTCTTTATTTCTTATTTATGCATTTGTTATATTGGGTATGAACTTCACTTCTAATGCTTATGTGATGTGCAAATGTGTATAACTATATTGGTTAATTGAATGCAAGTAAGAACATCTATTTACATGAAGCTAACTAAGATTAGTTAATAACATAAGTAAGATACTTATGTTAGTTTGGGAGATATCACAGTTCGATGCCCTAGCAGCACGAAAGCATATCAACCCCTAGTTAGGGTTGCATAGAATCCAATTGTAACATTTCACGAAGGCACTGAAGGGTAGAGCAGAGGGATAAGAAACCTTCGCAAAGGCAGTTATAGATGGAAAAAACAAACATCACATCCATCTCAAGGGTACATAAACTTGGTTCTAGCATCCCCCCATACTGCTTCGGGTGAGACTTCAGTTCTCACTCCGCGGGCTGATGCCGAAAGGGCGAGTACTGTAGGGATTTGTTTGGCTAACTAACACTGAACTTGGGTTAGGCCCCCAAAAGCCAACACATATCATGTTAGTGTTCCCATGATTTCTAATTGTTTTCGTGGGTGTAGGCTAGACCTTGTGACAAAAATGTCAAGAGCTCTTCAATATTAGTTTCCAATGGCTCTTCCTCCTCATCTAGTATGATCCATGTTTCTTCATTTTCCTCATTAGATTAACAAATATATTCAAAGCAAGCTTCTCGACCTTCTTGAAGGGATGTCTCATGGGTATTTTGTTCCTTTATCACATCTGAAAATATGGATCTGCTCTTGAATTTTGCTAAGATTTGTTCCTCCTGGGAAGTAGAGACACCAACTGCTGCCAAGATATGAGAAAGCTCTTTGAGTGCATCATTTTTGAAGAATTTGATCATTTTTATTCTGCTAGGTGGAATATCCTATTAACACATGGATTATCACATAGGGGGGATTCTTACAGCACCCAAAAAACCTAAAAACTCATTTGCAAGAAAAGAAACAAACTAGGCTTGTGAGCTCTCTGGAAATATCATCCAATATGCTTTAGCAGGTAAGAAAACCATACTAGAAATTCATTTGAATGAAAGGAAACAAAAAAAACTTGTGAACTTTCTGGAAATACCATAGAGTATTCTACAACAAGCAAGAAAACCACACTAAAAAATCATTTGCAGGAAAGGAAAGAAAACCTTGCAAGAAAAAGTAGGTGAAAAGGAAAACTAAATGCAAAAGGTCACCAAGATAAATCCCCTGAGTGCCTCATCAGCAATGGCGCCAAAGTTTTTGGTGTAATTAACAACCCAACATTTAATTTTCAATCTGCAAGTTCGTAAACTTAGAGGCACAACACTGGAAATTCCAGAGAAGGACTTCAAGGACCTGCAAACCCTACTTCTATTCCTACAATTAAATCATGCAGAATATGAAAGAATAAATTACAAGAAAACCTTTCAATCCTTACTTGCGCTTGCAAATAAAATGACACCAAGCCACTCTGGGTATTAGATTTACTCAAGAAAAATACTCAGCAAAAACTTTGACAAAAAAATTAAATCATGCCTTGCAATCAATCTCAAAAATATATTAAAAGATAAAGTATGTTCCTATGATTGAATTCCAATGCTTATAAATAGAAAGAATGATTTTCTATTATGCCTTTAAATATGTTTCCTTTACTAAAAATATATCATTCTTGTACCAGAGCAATTACATTCCTGTACCGAAATGAGTTTCGTTCCTGCACTAGAGTACTCTGTTCTGGTACTAGAATTCTTTGTTCCTATACTAGAACGTTCTGTTCCTAACTGGAATGCAATGTTCCTGTACTGGAATGCTTTATTCATGCACTAGAACGGGCTTTATTTCAACCACCCTTCACTCATATATTAATGTGCTATGGCGGGTAAATTGGAAATGAGAAAAATAGAAAAGAAAACTTCAGCTCAAACTTGAATGAAAAAGACTCCCAATCTAAAAAAAGCTTTCAATAAAAAGATAACTAAAAAGACTAAAGGGAATTATCATGATAGAAGAAAGGAAAAAACCTCTTGTGCTGTAAATGAAAGTACGTTATCCAAAAGATGAAAATTAACCCTCTTCAAATCTCTATCACATTGATAAATATACTTTGCTTGAAAGATTAATTTTTAAAATTTCTTAAACCTAGAAAAATGCCATAAACAATTTTTGTACTCAGTGATATTTAGTTCGTGTTCATGTAACAAAATACTTATAGTTTTGACTTATGCACAAAGTTATCATTACGTAGCCAGAACGTGTATTTACATAAGGGAATGCTATGCTGTAAGGAAAGGAATCAAGCTTAAAGCATCAAACTCACGACCTTATCAAATATTTGAGAAATAACTTAGAAAGTGCTCTCAGAAAAGGAAAGAATAGTGTGGTGCTTTCCGGAAGAAATAAAGTACTGAAACTAGAAATAGAAATCAACCTAACACACACGAGGATTCCTTAGATCTGAGATCACACATAAAAATATTGACAAGGGTTTCACCAAACTTGCAAGCTCAAGCATGTAAAAATAACTTTGTTCACACTAGCATAACTAGATCTAAACACACTACGAAATATAGGGAGAATGAGTTGGGTTGGCTGGGCCCTAACCAACGAGCTCATTTCCCTTTGAGGAAAACTCTTAACTTATGCGAGTGAAATTAACAATACATAAAATAGACATAAGAGACGCATGAACCTGACATTAAATTAAAATCTCAGTCTTTTACAACATCTGCAGTAGTCCAACCTCCAAGTGAGTAGAGGAAAGGGGGTAGAACCCCTAACACTCAGCTCAGCATCATGAAGGTACAAAGAAATGGCTTGCTAGCTAGGCTTGGAGCCATAGTTTTATATTTATAATATTTTTACATTACAAATTTGGCTTTAGACAAGCCAACCATTTGCAAACAAAATGGAGATTGAATACCAAAAATATGGAGATGGAATCCAAATAATATGCCATGGATGGGAGATCTAGTTCAGCCATGATCCAATTGAGGAAACAAAAATCTGATACGAATTCTGCAAATATGGGCATATTTTGGAATTCTAGAAATTGTCTTTTTTATAAAACTACCTCAAAGAACCTCATGCAACTCTTAGACCATTGTGAATCTGGGAAAGATGTTTGGAGGCAACCAAGCTGGTCATGTTATATACAAAAAAAATATCTTGTAATTTTATGATTCATTTGAATTGCCTCGGAAATCATGTACAAAGTTGACTATTTGTCTATTTTTGCAAATCTGGGTAAGATCCTAAAATTCTAGAAAAACAATGTTTTGTTATAAAACTTCCTCAAAGACCCTCATGTAACTTTTATACCAATGCGAATATTTGGAAATGGTTTAGGTTTTAGATAATTTGTTATACTGGTAAAAAACTCATTCGCTTGGATTTTCAAGATTCACATCCAGTTGCATGCAAATCGAGGTCAAACTTGGCAGTTTGAGAATTGTGCAAATTTTGAGAAGATTTGTTGATTTTCTTCTAGAGACCCACGCCTGTGACTTGGGTGTAATACAACTCATGGTAAGGTGTTAGAACATCATTTTGGACAATAACCATCTTTGGTTTGCCCCGAAAGTGTGTCGAGATGTCAAAGCTCCAAATTGGTTGCTCTCTATTGCAGGAATGTTGCTCTTTAGTGCAAGAACAAGTCAATGAAAGATAAATGCACCTCTGATTGTCAAAAAGGATCCAAGATCATTCCAAATGTGTGTTTGTACTACTTGCTAGTATTTCCCTTCATGGAAATATTAAATGATGAAGTGGTCTGCATATACTTGGTGCAGAATTGCCATGCGATGCAAGAACAAGATAATCTACATTAACAATATTTTAATGAGAATTAATACTAGAAATGCATATAATGAAGGTATTCTTATATAAAATACAACCCAAGCATGAATTTTTGCTATTGCATTAAAATAATGTAGAAAGAGTTCATAAACTGGTAAACCAAGGGAATAAGTAGGGCATCATATAAATAAAAAGGTGCATTAAGTACGATAATTTTGGGGCCTAACAAGGGCAATGAGAAGATGTGCCAAAATTCCTTCTGACATAGTTTGGGATATTAAGGAGGCCACTAGGGCCATGAATGAGGGACCATTAGGTCACTAAGTTTCTCAGAGGATGAGCAACACTTTCAGCAGGGGGTATGACGGGCCTCCAAATTAGACATAAATTAAGGCCCATCTGACCATCCTTTAGCACATTAAACTTCTCTTTTTTCGTTAGATTCCATATTTTTAACTTTAATATGTTCATTAGGAAGCATTAGAGATAACTACATGTTTGTGCCTAATATTATTTATTTTTGTAGAATATTGTGAGAATATTGGGAAGATTATGAAGATTTGAAGGAGGAGATAATATAGGGAATTTCTCCCTACTACAAGAGGCTCAATATTGGATAATAAATTAACAAGATATTATGAAATTATTTCACAAGTTTTGGAGCTTCAGTGACTGAGAAAATCTAGGAATGTGTTCCATGTCATTTAATGCAGATTCCTAATGTTGGGAACCAGATCGACTATTAGAGGGATTTTGGAGGGGAAGTCTTCCTCCTTTCAAAGAGAATGTTTCCTCATCATTTTTTATAAGTACCAATTCAAATTTCCTCTAGGGGCATGTCTTTCTTAGTCTTCTTGTGGATAAAACTTGTATTTTTTCATCTCCACTTTCTTTTCTAGCAGGGATGTACTTGGATTAATTCAAATAATGATGTTTGGTGCCATTTTTAGCATCTAAAGCTTGGTATCCTTCATAGTAATTTTATTATACTTGGGCTTGGCCATCCTAGGAGCCTCAAATCTCTTTTTTATAATTTTATTTTCTTATTTTCACTTCTTATACACATGCATCTCTTATTCTTGTTTTTCCAATTTCTGCATTTAGTATTGATGCTTCTTTTGTTGTAGGATTGGGTTAAATAATTGAAGTTGTTTGCATGAGATTTAAATATTCACAAGAATGATGCATCCTTATAACAACTTTGAAAATTCGTCTTCATCATTGAGCTACTTGGATTGGTTTACTAGTTCGCAAATCTAGAATTTCTAGAAGTCCGTTATAGCAAAAAAGTAGTAATTTTATGTTAGTTTTTAGAACATGTTAATCATTTTAAATTGAGTTGATTACACTTGGATTAGTTCATAAAAAATTAAATTTATAAAAAAAACTACCCCAATTCATTTTCACTTCATTATGGTTAGGCGTTTGATAGTTTAACTAGCTGACTAGTTCTTGAATTTATAACTTTTAGAGTAGTAATTTTATGATATTTTTTAGCACATGTTAACAAAGGTATTTTGGAGTGATTCCACTTGGAATGGATTCCTAAGACACCCTACTTAATAATTTACTTGGTCATTCGGTGAATTATCTCCTCCTGTAGCAATTCTGTTTCACCTATAGCAATGTTGTTTCTCTTGTAGCAACCTCCTGTAGCACTCCTGTAGCACATGTAAACTTGACCAAATTTGCTCCAAAATCTTGGTTTCTATCTCTTAGGATTGAACCATGACCCCTTGGCTCTAAATACATGATTGAGGAAGAATAAACACCAAGTAAGACATGCCTTCGTATAAACTAGATTAGGCCTATTTATTTGAATTCATGCTCTTATGATCTCAATTACAAATTGTTGTTCTTACCTAGGATTAATCTATTTTCAAAGTAAAATTTCCATTTATGCAATTAGTTTAGGCTTTTATTTCATGACATTCACTCCATTACATCAGATCAGTGAAAGAAGGAAACATTGTATGTTGCACATATAGTGCCGACACCTCTTAAGTTTGTACAAACTCTTTGTTGATAATTTAAGTTGGTAGCCTTGGGAGTTGCAACATTCTTTTTATAATACTTGGGCTCATCAGAACCAAACCCAAAAATTATGTAAATATAAGAAAGATAGGGTGGGGGTAATAAACAACTTAATCTATATGGAAATAATATTAAACAAAAAGAGGGGAAGGAAGAAATGAAGTTAAGGGATCTAGAAATAACATATATAAATATAGGAGGAGGAAAAAGGAGGGGAGTAGGGGAGTGGTAGATCAATTAAGATTAAAAATAGAAGAATGGATGCCAAGAATATGAGATGAAAAAATTAGAAAAATGCAAGGAAAGAAAATGAAAAAGAGTCGGGGAGGGGATGGGGGGTCGAGGAAGGGAAACAAGTTAATGAACGAGCTGATGGATAACCGACTTCCATGATTGGAAGAGTTTATGTCCATCTTCTGTGTTGAAGTTGTTGGGGTATTTTTCCATCATGCTATAATTGAATCAAAATGTAAAACATCTACATTATTAATTTAAATTTAAATTTCAATCAATATAGAAATATTAACACAAAATGCTACAATGCTTTGGAATTAAGTGTCATAACTCTCCATAATGTTTGGATAAACAAAAAACAAGGTAAATTATTCAGTGGTTGATTTAAAATATATTTAATTTTCAAATTTTATAAACATTTTTTAATTTAATATATTATAAAAATTATAAAAAACTTTATGTTTATGTCAATGAGATAAATATAAATGATTGTATTAGAATTTTGATAAATTGATTGTAATATGTTAATGGTTGCAATTTTAAATGAATTCAAATCAATGAGGATTTGTTTATATTTATATATTATAGTATATGTGGTTATATTTGATTATTATTTTATGGAATTAAAGTTAAAGTAAATAAATATATGCGACAAAATTTTAATTGTATTTGTTTAATAAATTTCATTTAATAAATATTTATTTTTTTACGTAGATTGGCTGTTGGCAAGGTGATGTGATATTATATGCATTAATCCACCACCATTATCATATATATGGTAGAATTTATCCTTGGATGCCTAGTGTGAAGTAACGGGAAATGATGGGAAGGAATGTGACCTCCCCCTAATATGGATTAATGTTACAATGCTAAATGAAGTTTATGGACAAAGGTATCATCACAATGGATAATAAAGGTCTGGTGCAACTGGATTATGAGGTGGGGCCAGACAGGATTTAGAATTTACCATTATGATGAACCATGAGACAAATATGGAAGGATAAAATAAGCCTCTTTAATGTATGCAGTAACAACCTTCTCCTTCGCTAGTAGGCTAAATGCAGCGAGTAATATTTTGAGTTTGCTAGTGAGGGTAGGGGAGAAAGGTGGCATGGTGAAGAAGCCCTCCTTCCTTAGATCCATTGCTCTATTTTCAAGTAGTGTGGTCTCCCCACTTTTGGTCTTGTTCTAGTTTGTTTGGTTGATGTGTCTGATCGGGATTGGTATTTTTCCTAATGGGGTAACCTTGGTGGGAAAATTTTCAATTTGGTTAGAGGAGGAGTGAAGGTGGGTAGGGTTTGAGCCCAACCTCCTTTGTTTGATATTTCTATTATTTAAGGAATTTTTTGGTTTGTTATTATTCTCATGGTGGTCTCAAATCATAGAGTTTATATGGATCATGGTGTGATTTGAGATCTTTTCTTCATTTATGTTAGCAAAATTTCATAAAAGAGCATGTAAAAATAGAAAAGAAAACTTGAAGAGAAGAAACACATAAAGAGACCATAAAAATAATGCACTAATATTTGATAATGGATTTCACTCACAATGTGTGAGCTATGTTTTTGGGCCCAAATTCAAAATGGAGAGGCCTCTATATTATCTTAGCAAAATAAAAGGCAAGTACATGGAAAAACACATGATTATACCCCACTTTTAGGACTGACCTGAAAATGGGATACTCAAATCCAAAATCTAACTGTACCATTAAAATCCTTGTGAAATTCTAAGTAATATGAGTACAAAATTCACCAAATTATGACACCATCGAATTTGGACCCCCAAAGAATCTCCAAGATTCCACAACAAAATAATATTTTTGGAATATTCTGTTATGGAACTAGCTCACAAAAAGATAGAAAAGATAGATCAACGACTTTGAAATCAGTGTCTTGAGGGGGCAACATCCTTTACATTACTCAAATAAACAATTCTTACATGATACAAATGACAAAAACTCCTTTCTATATATAGGAGTCTAAGGGGTCACAATATAATCGAAGCCAACATAACGATAATAATATAAGGACACAACAATAACAATAGTGGGCTTCTATGGGGCACAATAATAATAATATGGAGACAATAGGGGCATAATAATAATAATTAGGGCTATAATGACAATAGTAATGGGGGAATCACTATTATTATAGGGACCTAACATGCCCCTCTCCTTCAAAAAAGTGTTGTACTCAACACTTGAGTAGTTCTGGATCCTTCTGTATAAACTTCTCATCCTCCCATGTGGAATCTTCAACAGGTAAGTTCTTCCACTTGATGAGATACTCCGAATTGATCGATTTTGTAGCTGTCGAGTTCTTTCTTCTGTGACTAATTCAGGTTCAAATATTATATTTCCTTCCTTGTCAAGTTCTTAAAATGTTGTTTGGACTAGTAGCCTGTCACCTATAACCTTCTTTATGCATGAAATATGGAAAATTGGGTGCACTCGGGAAGCTATAGGAAGCCCCAATTTGTATGCCATAGTACCAATCTTTTGCAACACCTTGTATGGACCATAAAACTTTGGTGATAATTTATTATCCTCATTATCTTGCTTGAGGGACATTTGTTTATATGGTTGTAGCCATAGGAATACCCAATAACCCACATCAAAACTTCTTTCACTGTGATGTTGATCTGCCTGTTGTTTCATTCTATCCCATGCCAAAGTGAGGTTATCCTTAAGAGTTGGAGAACTTGTTGTTGATGCTCGAGGTGATATTCCACTGCTTGAACGTTAGATTTTTCTCTTAAATATGATGTGATGGATGGTGGATCATATCCATAAAGTGCCATAAACAGGGTCATTTTTGCTGCAGTATGGCAGGAAGTGTTATACTACCATTTAGCCAGAGGCAACCATTTCACCCATTATGTCTGTTTATCAGAGACAAGGCAATGATGATATCCTTCCAAACATTTTTTTACTATCTTAGTTTTACCATCAGATTGAGGATGATAAGATGAGCTATGAGCTAACTGAGTACGAAGACAAGAAAATAATTTTGTCCAAAAATTTCTAGTGAAAATAGGATCTCTGTCACTTACAATAATCTTTGTGTTTCCATGTAGCTTTTGAATTGTTTCCATAAATGCAGTAGAAATTGTACCGACTTTAAATGGATGAGATAATGCACAAAAGTGTGCATACATGGTAATTCTATCAACTACCACCATGATGACACTCTTTCATTCGGACTTGGGTAAACTTGTGATCAAATCCATTGAAACCTCCTCCCAACGTTTGCTTGGAATGGATAAAGGTTGTAATAGATCTGGTGTCTTAATTGTTTCAACTTTATTTTGTTGGCAAACCAAACATTCCACCAAACACTTTTTAATATCTTATTTAAGGCCATCCCAAAATCTGATTTAAGTTTTTAAAAATCTTGAGTGCTCTCCTAAGGGATAAGTGTGCAATTCCATAAGAATCTTTTGTTTGAGTTGGGAATTCTTACCTAGGTATAAGCAATCTTTGTACCATAACAGATCATTTTTCTAACTATATGTATCAGATGTACTGGCCCGATCTTGTTGTATCTTTTGAATGAGTGCCCACACTTCTTCATCATTCTTCCATTCATCCCTTGATTCATTTATCTAATCTGGTTGGATAATAGAAATGGCTCAAAGAAACGCTTCCCCATCCTCATCCTTTCTTGAGAGTGCATCTGCCACAACATTTTGCTTCCCTTTTTTTGTAGATGATTTCAAAGTCATAACCCAACATCTTTGTGACCCATTTTTTCTTCTCTTCTAAACATAATATTTGTTCTAAAAAGTATTTAAGACTATCATGATCCGTTTTTACCTTGAACTATCTTCCCATTCGGTAGGGTCACCATTTCTTAAGTGCATGTAGTATTGCCAACATTTCCTTGTCATAAACAGCTTTGTGTAAATACTTTCCTTTAATTGAATGAATTTTGATAGCAATGGGTCTTTCTTCTTGCATTAAAACAACACCAATTCCATTTCTCGAGGGATCACATTCCACAATAAAGGTTTTTGTGAAGTCCAGTGTAGCTAAGACTGGTGCTTGGTACATTGCCTCTTTAAGATGTTCAAAGGCCTTAGTTTCTTTTGGAGTCCATGAAAGTGAATATTTCTTCAATAATGTTGTTAGAAGTGCTATTATTCTCCCATAATTCTTAACAAACTTGCAATAATATCCTGTCAACCCGAGAAATCCTCGTAGATTCTTTATGGATGTGGGGATTTTTCATTCCTTAATTGATTTAATTTTGCTAGGGTCTACCTTATCAGCTTCATGAGATACAATATGACCCAAAGATTCCACCTCTTTTACTCCAAAGAATCATATGGATCTTTTTGCATATAATTGTTTCTCCTCCAATAGTTTGAGCACCCTATCAACATGTTGAACATGATCCTTCCAAGACTTACTGTAGATTAGTATATCATCAAAAAATAGTGACACAAACTTTCTAAGGAAGGGTTTGAAAATGGAATTCATCAAACCTTGAAATGTAGAAGGTTCATTGGCAAGGCCAACAGGCATGACCAAAAATTCATAATGACCCTCATGAGTTCTAAATGTTGTTTTTAGAATGTCTTCAGTCTTCATTCTGATTTGATGATATCCTGAAGGAAGATACGACTTGGTGAGTAAAATTAATCCATGCAATTCTTCCAATAATTCATTAATGACAAGAATGGGAAATTTATCTTTAATATTGAGCTTGTTGAGCTCCCTATAATTTGGACACATGCACCATGACCCATCCTTATTATGCACCAATACTACTGGAGCAGAGAAAGAACTTTGACTAGGTTAAATTATACGAGCCTGACTAGGTTGAATTATACCAGCCTCTAGCATTTTAGGCAACCATACATTCAATTTCACTCTTTTGGGCATAGGGATATCTGTAAGGCCTGATGTTTGGAGGAACACTTGATGGAATCAAATGAATAGCATGATCATGACCAAAAATAGGTGGGAGGCCATTTGGAGTCTTAAATACCTTGGAATGATTGTCCAAGGCTTTTTGGAGATATGAAGAAATAGATGATTTCGATGTGGGAACCTCTAGTGAACATAATTGTGCAATTACACCTCATTGTTCTTTCTTTAGAAGCTTTGTCATTCTGTTAGAGCTTATTATCTTTCCCGGTTTCCCTATGATACCCATTAATTCAACTTACCTTCCTTCTGAAGAAAATTTCATGAAAAGTTCTTGAAAATTAAAAGCTATTGTACCCAAGGATTATAGCCATTGGACTCCTAGTACAACATCAGCAACACCCATTGGAATGGAAAGCATTGGGTTATTCAATACATATTCTCCCATGGATAGCTTGATATTATGGCACTTTCCAGAGCAATTTATGGTTCCTCCACTTGAAACCATCACTTGACACTCTGGTGCTCGATATAGGAAGAAATTCAATTCCTTGGCTATCTTACAATGAATAAAATTATGGGAACTTCCCGAATCAATCAACACTATCACCTTTTTCTTCTTGATATGTCCTTCTATCTTGAAATTTTGAGGAGTGGTAATTCTGGCCAATGCATTACAAGATATGGTTAGATTCATTTATTCTTTCTCTAGGGTTTATTATTGGTGTATATCCTCTTCTTTTGACGTTTCTTGTTCCTTTTATTCATCCTCTTCATAAGCTATGTAAAATAATTTCTTCTCGGCACACTTATGACCTTAGTGTATTTTCTATCACAACTGTAGCAAAGCCTTTTTTGTCTTTTTTATTCCAATTTTTGTGGTGTCAACCTTGTAGGTTGTGGAAGGCTAAGGGAAACAACACTTCCATCTTTATAGTTGTGAGTGGTAGGCTTCCTTGTTGCCATAATTTTTATTTCCATTTTTCTTGCCAACCTGAATGCCTTCTCCAGTGAATCAGGTTCCCAAAGGCGAACCTCATATTGGATGTTATCCTTTAAAGTCCCTATGAACACATCAATCCTATGTTCCCCTGGAATATATTTTACCCTTATATTCAATTTCTGGAAGTCGTCAATGTGCTCCATCATCGAAACCTTTTGTTTGAGATTTATCAATTGGCTAAAAAAAGTGTTGCTTTTTGTATCCTCATAATGTGCTATCATTTCTTCCATAAAAATTTCCCAAGTGACAATTTGTTTATGAGAGCAGAGCCATCGATACCATACAAACTGATTTTGTTCCAAATATAAAGTTGCAATGTGTACCTTTTGTGTGTTTTTCACATTATGGAGATTGAAATATTACTCCATTTGTAGTATCCATGTTATAGGATCCTTGCCATCAAACTTCCTCATATCAATATTTTGAACATGGTGGGTCTTCAATCCACCATTAGAGTCTATGAAATCATGATTAACATTTATTTTGTTCTCATCATGAGTTTTCTCTACTACCTTTTCGCCATTAGGAAGCCTCTCTTGTAGAAACTTTGTCAAGCCTTCCTTCAAAACTTCCATGTCATTCTTCAAATATTCAATGTTGTCATTCTTTGAATCATGATTAACATTTATTTTTTTCTCATTCTGAGTTTTCTCTACTACATTTTCGCCATTAGGAAGTCTTTCTTGTAGCAACTTTGTCAAACCTTCCTTCCAACCTTCCATGTCCTTCTTTCAATCTTCAGTGCTATATTTCATACCATCCATCTTAGCTTCCACGCCTTTATTTAAACCATCCATATCATCTTCCATGCCTTTCTTTAAATCATCCATCTTAGCTTCTTTTACTTTTTGTGAAAATGAAATTTGTTGCACTTGGTCTCGTAATTTTGATACATCATATTTTATTTCTTCCTCTTCTTCATGAGTCACGCTAGAGATTTTAGGTTTCTTACAAGGTGTTTCCATTTTCTTTTTTCGGGTCATCAATTAATGATAATTATTCTTCACTATGCCCTTTGAATTCTTTCAAACTAATTTTTCAAACCAAACTTATGCAAAATTTAAAAAAAAATACACAACATTTTTCACTTTGTAGGAGCTCAATATTGAGTCTAATGTATCTCTGAAATTTTGGATCTCCAAGGTCTAAAACTGCGAAATGTGGCATCCCTCTGAGTCCTCTCTCCAATTTCACCAGTTTGATAGAAATTGGATTCTCTAAGGAAGCATTATGCCCAATCTCCCAAGATGACCTAATTATACACTTTTTTTCAGTAGAGCGAACTTGTATGAAGTACCACGTGTCATTGTTTCAACCTTAGGACCTAAAAACAATGAAAAACAAAGTACAGTCCTTCCTCTTTCTAAAAATCCTTACAAAATTTAAATCAGATACTCAGAGAGAAAGTTATGAAAATTTTCCCAAGGTCACCTTTTTGGGATGTAATTCAGGAGCCTGCAAAAACCCTAACTTCCTTGGATCATATCTCCGACAATATAGTGAGACAAGAACTGAAATTTGGACCCGAGGATTATTGCGATTTTGGATTATTTGGTTTCTTTTTTTTAGCTTCTGAAACGTCGCAGAAAAACATTTATAGTGAAAATTCCACGATGACCTGTTTTGGAGCAATGAAACCCTAGAATCGAAAGCTATAATACCAAATTTTATGAAACCAACTCACAAAAAGATAGAAAAGATAGATCAATGACTTCAAAATCAACCTCTTTGATGGGGAAACCTCCTTTACATTACACAAATGAACAATTCTTCCATGATACAAATGACAAAAACTCCTTTCTATATATAGGATTCTAAGGGGTCACAATATAATCAAAGCCGATATAACAATAATAATATAAGGGCACAACAATAACAATAATGGGCTTCTATGGGGCACAATAATAACAATATGGGGACAATAAGGGAAAAATAATAACAATAAGGTCTACAATGACAATAATAATGGGGGAATCACTAGTATTATATGCACCTAACATATTGTAGAAGAAAGTCTTTCGGATTAATCACATTGTTAGGATTTGGTCGACATTTCGAACCAACTAATGTGGTTTATCTTCTCCTTTCTCCTATTTATTTTATTTTTGGTTTATTTTCTTCTATTTTCTGCCTTGTTCCCCTATTTTTATTTTTATTATTATCATCTAATTTTATTTATTTATTATTTAATTTTTTGACTAAAATATGTTTGCATAACAATATAAAATAACTAGTATTATTTTTCTAGTTAACTTTTGACTCTAATTTGATTTAATTTATCATGGCTACCTTTTTGAGGAACTTAATCATCCCTCTTTCAAATAATATAAACTTGATATTATTAATATATTAATAATTATTGAATTATATTGGGATTAAATATTTTAAATTCATAACAACTAGTTTTCTAATAAGTCAACCCCTAACAAATAAGATGATATAAATTATTAATAAATAATTAGTTTACATAAATTTGATAATATTGAAATACAATATTTTATATTTAATTATTCCTTAACAACTATTTTTAACTAAATATAGAATATTTTAATAAAATATCTCCTTACCACTAAATTCCCAAACAATTATTTTCTTTACCTATTAACTAATTTGCCAACAACTAGTTTTTAACCACTAACTCTGGGAAATGTTGTGTCCTTACTATTTATTCGTTCTGATCGATGGATTTCACACCCTATCGTGAGGATGAACCACATTAGTTGGTTCAAAACATTGACCAAATCCTAAAAATGTAATTAATCCAAAATAATTTCTTCTACATTATTGATCACAAAAGCCTTAGATCTAACCTAACATATTCTTGAGAATATTTTATGGAATATACCCTAGGAATATTCTTCTCGAAAAGCATACCACATGGTTCTACGCAACCTATTTCTACCTGACCTTCCTGATTCTATTGACATTTTCTCGTTGTTTTGTTCTCTCGTGGTTGTGGTTGTGGCTCATTAAATGAAATGGTAGAGTTTAAATAATATAAGCACAACATATATTACAAAGCTTGCTGGTAGGTAAGTTGGCTAAAAAGTTATTTTTAGGGAATTGTGATTTAGAAGGTCACGGGTTCAAACCCTATAGACCCTATTTTTCATTTAAAATAAACATTATATATCATTTTTTAAACATTTTAAAAACCACCTCCAACTTTAGTAGAATTGCCACTAAGTTTGGTGGCTATCCCAACTTTAGTGACATCACCAAAATTATCTATGTCGTCGCCAAATCTATTCCCCAACCACCAGATTTTTGGTCGGACCAACAATCTGGCTACAGTCCAAACTTATGTAGAGCCAACTAAAATTTATCAAATGCCAAGTTTGACTAGAACTTTGATCGATCATAACTTTTGTATACGAACTCAGATTGAGGAACCATTTGTGTCATTGAATTCCTTGTAATGATATATTCAAACAGATGTTGGATTCATTGAGATTCGAGGACTTTTATTTTTAGGCCTTTTTGGATCCTCTTGGATCATTCCTCTCCACTAATAATCTTTTGGAACCCAAAAGTTTCAAACAAATATCATACATGCTTTCTCTCTAATTTACAATAGAAATCACTCTCTTTGCTACCTAACAAAGGCTTAAAATATCACTATGTTTCATTCATAAGTGATGTTATACATTTCATTAGATTTACAAGTTATTTCCCATCTATGGGGTCTTTAAAAAGCAACATGTGATTTACAATGGTGTCCATACTCAACTACTTAAAAAGGTTATCCATCTCCTGCCTAACCAAGCTAATGGGATTTCTTCTTGTAGTTGTATTTCTTCCCGAATTGCTTCATTGAGTGGTTCCTTCTTAGGTTCTTTTTTATCCTTGTTTAGACGTAGCTCTGGATGGAGCTTCCAACATGTAGCTATCTGGTTTCCTCTCTTGTTGCAATAGGTGCAATGGTCTTTCTTCATCCAAACTTTCTTGAAGTTATTTTTCTCCTGTTGTGGAGAGGGATCCTTATGTCATGCCTCCTTCCTAGTTGACCTAACCTTTCATTTTTGGTTTCCATTGGTGCAATTTTGGCATGAGGATATTTCCTTATATCTTCCTTTGAAGTGCTCACTATCACTGGAAGGTTGTGATGTCCTATCAACATCCAGTACTAACATACACTTGTCGCTTAAAGACTCTCCTATCTCTGTGGGTTTGGAGCCTCCTCCAACTTCCTCTCTAACATAGCCTAATCTTTCATATCGAGGTAGTTCCACCACTTGAATGGGATTCACACTACCCCAAACATTAAGTTGTAGGACCCTTACTTCATTTCCCATCTTCTTCATAAGCTTCAAACGAATTCTTGTAGTGTGCTTGTCAAGAGCACCAAAATCATCATCATAATGAGAACATGAAATTGATGAATCACTTCCATTGTTCATCTCAGTTGCTAATTCTGAAGCAGGTGAGGATGGCTTCACTAAGACTTCATTACACTTCAAATTTTCCAAGGCCTCTTATGTTGCTTATAACTAAGCTGCTATACATGCTTCTCCTCTTCATCTTCTTGTAGCAGACTTCTCAGTTCAACATTCTTTCCTTGATTTCTTTGGTTGATATCCTCAATTTCTTTGAGCCATGCATTACTTGATGCTCCTCCCATAATTAGTCTTACACCTGCAATCCCAATAGATGCGATCTTAATCTCATCGCCTAAATCAGAACCTAGGTCATGTTTCATTGTAGCAACAATTTAATGATTCCCTTTTCCACCATAATTCTTAGGCTTTAACTTTGGATGACCTTATTTCTTTCAGTGAGCACAAGAGTGATTTTCTTCTTTTTTCTTTGTTGTTGTTGTCTTATTTTCATGGTCATCTTGTTCATGCTTTCCCTTTTTTTCAAGAAGAAATATTTTCACACTAGCTTCATCCAAATTTGTGGGATCAAACTACAACAATTAGTGATGAAGATAACTATGTAAAACACCAATACATATTTCTTCAAAATTCCTGGTGAGTCTAAAGGAATATTCAATGCTAATGATTTCTTCCTAAATTCTTCTATAAAACATTGAAAAATATAACCTTTACCCTGTTTCAAATGGTGCATGTGTAAATTTAGACCATGACGAAAGGAGTTTACCATTATGCTTGGTACCTTTCTAAAGTTTTCTCTCCAACCATGCAAGAGATGTGCCTCCTAGTTGAAGAGGTGCCAATTGAATTTTTTCTTCATCCTCTTCAATCTATTGTATATGATAATACACTTTGATCTGTCGTATCAAATGTTTTAGCTTTTCTTCATTATCTTCTCTATTAAACATGTGCAAATCAAATTTAACATCTAGCTTAAAAATTGGTTTTTCAAAAGCATTTATTTGATGACTATTTGAACCATGAGAATGATATGAAGAAGAACATTCACTTGAAGATGGATATGGAGGTTTAGAAGGGTCTCCTCCATTCACTTGATTTACTGAAGCATTTCCATTTGAATTCTCTTTCTTTTTCTTTTCCTTCTCTTCCATTCTCCTCACAATCTGCAAACAATTTACCTACCATGTCTACTGTCCTATAGAAATATTTATGGAAATATTTTTCATTCTCAGTGCAAACATCGTCATTCTCCATTTTCTTTCGTTATGTTGCACATCCAATCTCATGGTTAAAATACTTGAGTTTTCCTTCACCCTCTTTGAGTTTGGTCGTGTTTATCATCCACATTTGCAATTCACATAAAAGATAAGATGACTTTGATACTAACATGATCCACGATATTTTCTATAGTGATGTTAGAAAAATTGCATAAAAGAGCATGTAAAACCATAAAATGCAACACTTTAAGAGAAGCAAAACATAAAGAGACCATAAAGACAATACACCGATATTTGATAATGGAGTTCACTCACAATGTGTGATCTATGTCTATAGGCCTAACTTCAAAGTGGAGAGGCCTCTATATTCACTACTATAAATTGAGCAATTAATGACTAGGTGACTAAAAATTTAGTCACCACAACTTTTCCAAGTGAAATACTACAAAAAATGAGCAATCTTAAGTGGCTGAAGTAAAAACGACTAACATAAATCACTAATTTAGTTGCAGGTAATAAGTAATACAACTAAAAATGACTAACATGAATAAGTTAGTTTAAGAACAAAAATACAACTACCTGACAAGTACTACAATAATATGAATCAATTTTTTATGTTATTCATCTTAATTGTGTCAAGCAATCTAAACTTACAAGTGATATGGGATTGAAAGGTTGTTAAAGATTGGTTGAAAGGTTATCCTTCCTTAAACACTTCTTCATCCTCACATGGTGTATAGGTGAGCCAACTTTGCATTATTTATCTCTAATAATTTGTAATTTAAAAAATATATATTTTTAATAAAAAAAAATATTTTATGTATTTTTTAAAAATCTATTCATTGAATCTAATTGGATCTAATTCCAATTTGAAATTAATTTGAATGGAAATTTTAATTTTTAAGACTATAATATCAAATAAAAACTACTTTAATTTCATATTAACCTACCTAGATCCATCTTAACCTGGGATCTATCAAGCGCCGACAAGGGTCTAATCTCTCGAGGTGCAAACTTTTTTTTCTAGTGCAAAACTTGGGGAAATGTTAGCATCTTGAGATATTGGATCTCTCTCGCCACCTGATAGTTATAGGGTTAATATGGATCTAGGTTGGTTATATAATACTATATAATATCTATATTTGTATTTGTTTCTCTTTGTTATTCCCTCTCTCTATATGACCCTGTAAACATACACACTCTCTCTCTCCCTCTCTTCCCCTTCTCTCCCTCTCTATCTATATCCTTATCTCTATTCCCTCCTGATCTCCTCTCTCCCTCATTCTCTCTCCATGACTCCCTTTTCACCCACTCTCTCTCTCCACCTTTCTCCCTCTATGTTTTTCTTGTTCCCTCCCTCTCCTACCCCCTCCAATTCCATCTCTCTCTCCTCATCTCTATCTTCCTTCCTCTCTATCCCTTATCTCCCACCTCCCTCTATCTCTCCCCCAAAATCACTCTCTCTCTCTCTCTCTCTCTCTCTCTCTCTCTCTCTCTTCCTTCCAACTCTGTCACTATCCTCACCCTCCCTTTCCTTCTCCATCTCTATGTCTCCATCTCTCTCCCTTCCCCTTCTCTCCCTATCTCTATCCTCTCCTCTTCTTTATCTTCCCTCCTCTCCTCTCTCCCTCACTCTCTCTCCATCTCTCCCTTCTCACTCCTCTCTCTCTCCACCTCTATCACTCTATGTATTTTTTCTCTCCCCCACTCCAACTTCGTTTCTCTCTCGACCTCCTCTCTCTTCCTTGCTCTCACTCCCTCTCTCCAACCTCCCTCTCTCTCCCCCATCACTCTCTCTTTCTCTCTCTCTATCCTCCAAATTTTTCAATATCTCCCTCCCTCTCTCTGCCCTCTCCCCAAATCTCTTTTAAATTTGATCACATTTTATTGTGTTTAAGAAATCATCTAAATTAAAAAAACTTAAATGGTTGTAAAATATTAAACCTATATTTTGGATCAATCATGTCAAAGAAATAAAATAATGAAAAACTTGGAAAAGTCATGGACTATATTTAATCTATTATAATTAGTCAATTTTCTTGCTATCATCCCTTGGATCCTTAGCTAAGATGGATCTATGTCGTTTATATATATATATATATATATATATATATATATATATATATATATATATATATATATATATATATATAATATATATATATATATATCTAGATATAGCATAAATCCATCTTATCTTAATCTTATTAAAACCATAATTTGATTTCTATGGGAATATTTTTAGTAGTTGTGAGGATAGAGTGTTTAGATATATCTCAAATTGTAACATTTTCCCTTTTAGATTCAATTAAAAAAATGTTGTAAAATTAAAATAAAATAAAATATTTTTACTATGAAATAAGTTTTGGTTTTTTGGTATTGGCCCATGGTATTGTAACCAAGCTTATTTACAAGTTAATATCCATGGTAAAGAGAGGGTGAATATCCATGGTTAACAATCTTGTCCTATTGTTATAAAATATTTTGACTGTGAAATAATTTATGTTTTTGGGCATTTGGTATTGATAATCCATGGTATTGACCCATGGTATTGTAACAAATACTATTTTTTTACAAGTTAATAATATCTACCATAATATGTAATGGGCATAGATCCATTTTAGCTTAATTTTATTAAAACCTTAATATAATTTCTATGGGAATATTTTTGGTAGTCATGAGGATAGAGTGTTTAGATACAATAAAAATTAAAATAAAATAAAATATTTTTACTATGAAATAAGTTATGGTTTTTTGGCATGTGGTATTGATAAGCTGTGGTATTGGCCCATGGTATTGTAACAAAGCCTATTTACAAGGTAATATCCATGGTAAAGTGAGGGTGAATATCCATGGTTAACAATCTTGTCATATTGTTATAAAATATTTTGATTGTGAAATAATTTATGTTTTCGGGCATGTGGTATTGATAATCCATGGTATTGACCCATGGTATTGTAACAAATGCTATTTTTTAAGTTAATAATATCTACGGTAATGTGGGGGTGAATATCCGTGGTTAAGAATCCTGTCATATTATTATGAAATATTTTGGTTGTGAAATAAGTTATGGTTTTTGGACTTGTTGTATTGATAAGCCATGGTATTGGCCCATGGTATTGTAACAATGAATATTCACAAGTTAATAACAAAATCAAAATATAACAAATTGAATTTTATTATTTTTATTAATTTAACGTTTTATTATTAATTGAGGTCATATTTAAATGTTTACACTCATCCCAATATCATTTTTAATTTCTTCTTCTTCTTTTTAACTTCGCTCTTACGCGAAATTAGCAAATTCTTATTAAAAATAAATCATTTAAGCCAATTTCAATTTATATATTTTATTTTATATTATAAATATTTCTTTCATTTTTTCCATTATAAATATTTCTTTTACTTTTTCCATTATAAATATTTCTTTTCTTTTTCATTTCTAGTTTAGCGTTGGGTTAAAATAAAATATTCACATATTACAACATCACATTGTAACATTGCATTTTTCTTTGCCTAGTCTATATCTGTGTGGAAATTCCAGAAGAAGGAAGACCATCAACCTGATCTATGGATTTCATGGGATTCGAACCCCAGATGGAGATTCCAGGGGGAAACATCTCAGGAGAGCATCACCGATTAGATGGAGGAAGGGCAAGGTCATTCAGCATGGAGATTATGGGATTCGAAGGAGTTTCCATGGGAAACACCTTAGGAGAGCATCACCGATTAGATGGAGGAAGTGCAAGGTCATTTGGCATGGAGATTTTGGTAATTTTTATGTGGGTATGAATTTGGACTCTGGAGAGTTCTTCCTTTTTACTAAAGATGATTTTTGTTCTTATGGGTAAAAAATTTCGAGGATTTATATGATCAAAGTATGAATTTTATCTAGAGTTGAGGGTTTAATGATTATGATAATTGAGGGTTTAATGATTATGATAATGCAGATCTTGGTAATTTTTACATAGGTATGAATTTGGACTATGGAGAGTTCTTCCTTTTTACTAAAGATTATTTTTGTTCTTATGGGTAAACAATTTCAAGGGTTTTGTTCTTATGGGTAAACAATTTCAAGGGTTTATATGATCAAAGCATAAATTTTATCTAGAGTTGAAGGTTTAATGATTATGATAATGCAGATCTTGATTGTGGCCAACAAGTAATCAAAAGACAATGCACAAGTAAACATTTTTCATGTCCTTATTGTAAAAAGGGTTTAATGATTATGATAATGAAGATCTTGATTGTGGCCAACAATTCATCAATGGACAAGTAAGCATTTTGCATCTCCTTATTGTACAAATCAGTTCGCTCCTTTGTAACTTTTCTAGGGTGAGAATGCATGAAATTTTATTTCTTATTTTCACCTTTTTTTAGTGTTTGATTGTTTGTGTAATGGACTCTACCATGCCCAAACTCCGAGGGCTCAAGTGATGAAAGCAATTTTTTTGTTAGGATGAAATGCTAGACCTTCCTCAAACTTTGTTGCATGAAATTAAAATTTCTTGTAATCATGAGCATAAAATATTTTATGCTTCATCCTTAGATTCTAATCTCAATGGCTACAATTTTAAACCATGTTAGTATATTTTAAGTAGAATACACTTATATCCATTAAAACTTAAAACTCTCCAAATATTAGGTTAATTTCAACTAAAAAGAATGAACCTAAATGGCTTTTGCAATTTAGATTCAATCCTTACAGACAATGATTAAAAATGGAAGAACCCAAATGGTATGATAAATTTTACCCACCCATCAATTTCCAAGACCTTTCCTATTATTCTAAACCTAAACAACAAGAGTAGAAGAAGAAGAGGAGCCTAGATGAGGTGGACCCTAGCCTACTTGATACTTTTCAAAAGTTGGGCATGCCCTTGACTAGGAGAAGAGATTGACCAACGTTGTTGTAGATGTTGTTTTTGACAATGTTTTCATTGCTACCATCCATAGGTAGACTCCATAGGAAGTTGATGTTATCTTTTGTTCGTTATAAGAGGAAATTCAAGAGTACCTTTATGTAGTTAGGAAGTAGCTTGGTAGGGTTGATCCTCTTGTTGATAACTATTATGCTACATTGTATTTTTATTTGTTTTAGTGATAGTTCATTTTATTAAATCCCCAAGCACAGTTTGTCACTCATGGAAATATCCGCTTATTTAAGGATGAATGAGATGGAGACCAGACATTTTGAGAGGTCTCTTATTATTGTAGTTGAGAGGATTTCCATCACATATATTGAAGGATGCAATGCACCATTTTATGACGCCAATCATCTCCATGCGATAGTAGTGGATCTCTATGGCACCGAGGGAGCAATGATAAAGTATTCCACTGTAAAGAATTGGTATGTGGGGGACGAGGATTGCAAACGTAGGATTTATAATTTTATTATGAAAAGATATTTGTGTGATGGAGACAAATCCTACAGGTAAATCGTATCATTATATTTCTATGAAATCTCGGAATGTGTTCAATACAGAAATATGTATGTACTTTTGAATTTATCTATGTTGTAATAAGATTAAGAATAAAGTTGTCATTGTAAATAAATGGGATCTACCATGTAAGTTTACTTTACTACATGGAATTCTTGATTTGTTAGATCCCAACTAGTTAGGGTTGAATTTATTTTTGTTGTAATGAGATCAAGAATAAAGTTGCCATTTTAATCACTGAAATATACCATGTAAGATTTAATGACTACATGAAATTGTTTATTTGTTAGAGCCCAACTTGTTAGGTTTATGAAGAGTCTACTTTCATGACAATATTTATGAATGCTTTATTCTTGCTCAAAGAATTACATATTATAGAAAGGTGGAAAATAAATGAGATGCAACTGAATGGTTTCTATTTTAAAGTGTGTGGAGGGAGTACAAAATCATTTTCAATTACGTTCAAATATTTTGGAGGACCTACTAAAGTGTTTCAACTTCCATCCAGTTAATTCCATTTCTACTATCCCAATGCTTCTAGAAGTCCTTCTCCAAAGTGATCCCTTAACTATCTTGGAGGGAAATTGATTACTTGATTGGAACCCACGGATTATAATTTGATTAGGAGCAAGGGATGAAAAATCTTCATATTCTTCAATATATTTCGCAAGTTAAAATCATCTCGAACAATTTCCTTTATGATTAATTGATACGATAATCACTCAAAAAAAGTTTAGGATTTTGAGACCTTTTTTAATGATTTTTTTTCTTCTGAAAGTTATGTTCTGAACTAAAGAAATTAAAGAAAATGGGAAAATGATGAAATTGAAAGATTTTCTATTTTAGTGCCTAAGAATTCCTTGCTAATGTGAAGGGCTTGGTATTTTCTTGACTCAAGATTAGTCGCATTTGACTTCCTAACAATTCTTTTAGTTTCATTTTTGTTGTGTTTATATTGCTATCCTTGAAGTTGGTGATCTACTGTGTGTGTAATAGGAAGTACTAAATACTAAACACTCTCAAAGGTGATAGTGATGGATGATTGACTTTAAATGACCCTACTTGACACTTTAGTATTACATGATCATGCAAAGCAATTATTAATCAATATTAAAGGGAAGATGATTAACATGCAATGTTTCTTGGCTTGTGATATAATTATTGCATTTTGGCCCCCAATAATATATTTGAGGCTACATTCTGGTTGCTACTTGTGGAGCTTCCCTTTGGCTAAGAAAAACATCAAGGATAAATGTCCATTGCATTGGCACTAGACATCATCAAAGAGGAATTCACCAAAATCAGTAAAGGACATGGGAGCAATTGGTACAATGAGCGGATAATGCTAGAGAAACACCGAGGCACCATAATTTCTTATGTATTTAGATTCACTCAAAATTAACTAGTCACAAAAAGTACCTTGTTCCCGAATATTTTCATGTATACATAAAAACTAAAAATGCAATTTGAGACTAATTATTAAAACTAATAATTATTTGATAGTGATAATTTATAATTAAATAGTATAATATGATTAATATTATTGGACATAATTACAGGGTCCAACTGTGAGGGGCATTGTGACAATATAAGTACACTTCTCATTGTATTAGACAATCATATCTCACAGTGTGATATCCATCCAACGAAATGTACTCCCAGAGGCCATTGTGGGATTGAAATTTTTTCTTTTAGTGGAAAAGTGGTGATATATTTTCTTAGGCCTTAGTGTTTTGCTTCCCTAAAGTTTTGACACTACTCATAGCTAGCACCTTCATTCAACCAGGTGAGGTACTCATCTCAGAAAGTTGAATCATTTTGTCTCCACAATCCAATATGATGTTGGATCAATATCATGATCTTGAAAACATATGTCAAATAGCGAGGAACTTTTACTGTGGTCAAAAGAATATCCAAATTCAAGGAACATGACTCTTTTAGAACAAGAAATAGCGATCTTTTTTACACTGATCTTTTTTTTCCATTTGTTTTCACAATTTATCTATTGTCTGATATTTTTAATGTGTAACTTAGTTGGTATGATTATGCCTAAGGTTTTTTTGAAGGTTGAATACTAAGTTCCTAAGCTGTTATTTTCTTTGGTGACATTTGTTTTGTTTTGTTTATACAGGTCATCTAGCTACATAGTGGCCACTATCGAATGTTGAGGTATATGTTGTATAAATATTTTATAGTCTACTTTATTTTATATTCAAGTATTCATCGTCTTTCATGTCTTATACTCTGCATTGTATCTTCTTTCATTTTCAAGAGAGGAACTCAATATTTATGGTAAGAAGCAGCAAGTGAAGAAATAGGAGAACAAAAACACTAGAGTGACGAATGAAAAATGAGAGAGAGAAGGGAATCTATCTAGTGATACCCTTAGAGGCAATATCTTCCATAAGAAACACTCATAGAGACTGATGGTCAAGCCTTCAGAGTTGGTGAATTCACTTGCAATTCTTTGGCAACAAAGTGATAATGTTTTGAAATGATAAAACAATATTTCATGTGTAAATTGTAGTCCAACCGATATTAAGTTGGAAACTCATATTGTAATACTTGATATTTTATACAATAAAATTTATATGGTTGAAATTATTTTTATTTGCACTTGATATTATTTGGTCTTGTAATTAACATATGTAACTTTATGTTATCGTATTAGATAAACATGCATATTGTATGACATTTTTTTTTTAAATTTATTCGCAAAATCATACTAATTAATCTATGTTGATTAATAATAAACACATAAAATCAATCTAAAACTACTAAATTAGTAGTTTCTATTAATTAATAATGAACAAAAATAACATGAATATATGATTGAATTAGTCATTTATAATGATTATGACTGAAATTAAATGAAATGAACAGAAGCTACTAAATCATTTGTTTATATAATGAATATGAAAATACCAAAAAAAGATAAATGACTACTGCAAATGATAATTTTTTTATTAAAATGATGACTAAATTTTGCATATATATGACTATTAGTAGTTAATTTATATTATCTTATAACACGACTAAAGTTTAGTAATCTTTCTTTGGTCATTAATTAGTTTTAAATGATGACTAAAATTTGCATATATATGACTATTAGTAGCTAATTTATAGTATCTTATAACACGAGCAACATTTTGGTCATATTTATTTGGTCATTAATTGGTTTTCTCGAGGATTCATATAGTAATACATTTTGTTGTATATTTAGTCATTGATTGTGACAATTAATGACTAAACCAATGAAAAATTAATGACCAAATTAATGACTAAATATACTACTAGATGGTAAAATTAAGGAAACAATTAATTACTAAGATAAAAATGACTAAAAGTTGGTCACGTTATAAGATACTATAAATTAGCTACTATTGGTCACCGACTGAAAATTGGTCATTTATATGAAAATTTTAGTTTTTTTTTTTAGTAACCAATTGATCATTTTGTACTAGTGATTATCTTAGTGAAATGAAAGGAAAGTACATTGGAAAACACATGATTATACCTCACTTTTGGGAGTGACCTACAAATTTTCTTCTCAAATCCCAAATTTAATTGCACCAATGAAATCCTTGCGAAATAATGAGTAAAGTGAGTATAAAATTGATGTTCTGACATCGTCAACTATGGACCCCCAGAGAATATCCAAGATTCCAAAATAGAAAGAATAATTTTGGAATACTCTTGAGAATATTCTAGTGAATATACCTTAGGCATATTCTTCTTCAAAAGTGCATCCATAGTGTTTTGCATAGCCTGGTTCCACCTAGCTCTCCTAGTTTTCTTGACCTCTACTCGTTGTTTCACTCTCCCATGGTTGTGGTTTTGGCTCTTCGAATGAAATGGAAAAGTTTAAATAATATAGGCATGGTGGATATTACAAAGTCTGCTAGCTAGCGGGTTGGATAACATGTTATGTTTAGGGTGTTGTGATTTGGCGGGTTGCATGTTCAAACCCTGCGAAACCTATTTTGCATATAAAACAAGCACTACATATTATTTTTAAAAAATTTTAAAAACCATTTCCAAAATTAGTGGAAATGCCACAAAGTTTGGAAATTATGCCAACTTTAGTCGCGTCACCAAAATTATCTAGGTTGCTGCCAAATCTAGCCCCCAACCACCAAATTTTTGGTTGGATCACTAATTTGGCTACGGTCCAAACTTATTTGGAGCCAACTAAAATTTATCCAATGGAAAGTTCAATTGGAACTTTAACCGGTCATAACTTTTTCATATAAACTCATATTGAGCCGACATTTGTGTCGTTGGATTCCTTGCGATGAGATATCCAACTTGATTCTAGTTGTTTATTTTTTTTATTTTTTTATTTATTTATTTTTTATTTTTTTATTTTTTATTTATTTATTTATTTATTTTCAGATTTGAGGACTTTTATTTTTATGCCTTTTTGGATTCACTTGGATCATGGTGTAGTCCAAGGATGGAGGTGGGAGAAAGAGGAAGCATAATGCAATGATTGATAGAGACTCCTACCTTTGACATCCCATTAATTCTTCCAAAGGCACTACTAATGTGTTAGAGGCTAAGAAAAAGTACCATGAAAATGATCAAAAGTTGATAAACATGAAATGGAGAAGTAGGAGAAGGAGGTGTAGGAGAAAAGGCTAGACCTTTTTAAGGCCCATATTCTTGGTGATGTTCAAGGATGTGTATTTGACTCAATTCATTTACTTACCATGGAAGACAATTTTTTTAAAATTACATAAACCTCTTGGTTGGTAAAGCCCCTCATTGTTCAATCTTTGTTGAAGGATAAGGAAGAGAAAGAAGACAATTTACACATATCAAAATATTTGAGGGTAAATTTGAAGCAATGTGCAAGGTGGTATTTTGAATGAAATCTTATTCAATCATGTATTTGAGGAAGAAACCACTCAAAAGAAGGAAGGTGGGTTAGATGGAACCCAAACCCAACTGAATTACACTTGAGGGTGGGATCAACATTCAACCTTTTCTTAGGACCAAGAGAAGATTGACATGAGCTCTTGGAATGTGAAGATTGAGGAGTAGCTCTCGCCCCACTCTTTCTAATCCTTGGCTTAGGTACAATAAATTTATCTTTTTATGTTTACATGTTATTATGAGTATTCATGGGTAGCTAGTTCATGTAGAATTTCTTATTGACATTCCAGTTAATAGACAATACAAAGTTATGAATCGGTGTTTGGATATTAAGTTAGTGGAGGGATTGGTTTCCCTTGAAGTAGTGTCCAGCCAGTGAATGATTTTACTTCTACTTTTTCCATAATGTGAATCAACTTTGTCTTTTAAAAAGTAAAATAAATGAAGATGTGACTTTTAGATTAAATATGTTGTTATAGTATGATAATGTAATGTTTTTTTTAAACTCAAATCAATGTTATTGTATTAAAATAAAGTTGTGACCATATCATACAAAATGATAAAACATATATATAAGAAAACAATTGAATATTTAGGATTCAAAATATCCCAATAGTATTAATAAGACACTCATTAATTGACTTGTCCTTACAATATTTTCTAGTAAACTATAAAATTTGTAGTTATATATTCTAACAAACTAGGATATATAGAAAACTATTTTGCAAAAATAAAAATATGAGTCACTAATTAAAGATATGCCCACTATGAGCTTCTTGCTTGATATGTGTTGAAGAAAGGGTAACTAGGTTCGGTCTTCATAAATACATTGTAATTATGATGTTTTGTTAGGTCCCTATACTACTAGCGTAACCCCTTATTGTTATTAGTGCAACACCCTTATTATATTATTGTGCCCATGTAGTTCCCATATTGTTATTATTGTGCCCCATAGAAGCCCACTATTGTTATTGTTGTGCCCTTACATTATTATTGTTATGTCAGCTTTGATTATATTATGACCGCTTAGACTCCTATATATAGAAAGTAGGTCTTTTCATTTATATCATCCAAGAATTTTTCATTTGTGTAATGTAAATTGGGTTTCCCCCTCAAAGAGGCCAATTTCTAAGGCGTTGATCTTTGTTTTATATCTTTTTGTGAGCTTCTTCCATAACATTTGGTATCAGAGCTTTGGATTCTAGGTTTTTGCTGCTCCGAACAGGTCATCGTGGAATTATCGATATAAAATTTTTTCAACAAAGTTTCAGAAGCTAAAACAAACCCAATTGAGACGAAATCATTCTAAAGCGCAAGTCTGAATTTCAAATCTTGTCTCACTATATTTTTGGATATATGATCTGAGGAAGTTAGGGCTTTTGCAAGCTCCAAAATTCCATCTCAAATAGGTCATCGTGGAATGTTCGCTATAATATGTTTTCTACTAAGGTTCAGAATCTGAAATTAAAACCCATTTGAGCCTAAATCATGGTGAAGCTAACACCCAAATTTCAGATATTTTTTCTCTATATTTTAGGATATATAGTCCAAGACATGTAGGGTTTCTACAGGCTCCCGAATTACATCCCAAACAGGTGACCTGGGGAAAATAGCCATAACTTTCTCTCTAAGCATTAGATTGAAATTTCATAAGAAGAAACCCCATATTATTATTGTTATTAGTGAAACCCCCTTATTATATTTTTGTGCCCATGTAGTCCCCATATTGTTATTATTGTGCCCCATAGAAGCCCACTATTGTTTTTTTTTTGGTCAAGTAAGAGTGGAGCCTTCAATTAACTGAAAAAAAAAGTTTACATATGGTACATGTCTTTACAAGTGTAAAGACCAAGAAAAGACAGACCTATTGATGATAAACAAACAACAGGGTCAATAAAACCCAAAACCTTACCCACAAAAACAAAATTAGACTCCTGGTCCAAAGAGACCATTGTCTCCCTCCTGCTCATTATTCATGGTCTAGAAGTACGCCATGTCTTTGGTTGCATGTCATTGACAATCATCACGCAATTTACCAGAGGGTATAGAATCACAATCGTACTGAATATAGCTTTCCTTAAATAGTACTCCTTCATTTGCTAGACGATTAACTAACATATTGGCTTTTCTTCGCACATGAACGAAGCTGACGGTTCTTAGGATTCACAAGTGGGAATGAATATGCTGAAAGACTATGAGAGCCTCCAATGTTTCGAAACTTTTCCAGGTGTCATTCCATTACACATTTTCTTATCTGCATTAATGACCAATTTAGAGTCAGCTTCAATGATGGCATTGTGTAAATTTGGCTCCATTGGGATTTCTAGGCATTGTTCTAAGGCCATGAGCTCCACCTTGTTATTATTGGAAATCCACAAATGATTGTGAAAGATATCCTCTATGCACCCCTTCTCATCTCTTATGACACCACTAAATCTAGCCATCCCTTGGTTGGCCTTAGAGGCCCCATCTATATTTAATTTCAAAAAATCATGAGGAGGCTGCCAGATATCTTTACTAGCAGTTGTTTTTCTCACACCCTTGACAGTTCCTTGGGGAACTGGAGAATGGATACCCAACTACAGCAGTATGAGAGCATCCTTGGGTGAAGGAGGGTCCTCAGGAATTTTCCACATAAGGGTTCCTACTGTATCTTTGAGTTGTCGTAAATTTTGGACAATGATGTTCTCGGTTAAGCCTTTTTTGTTCTTGAAAATCCTGCCATTTCTTTCTTTCCAGACATCCCATATAATAAAGCCTAGAACTAGATTCCAAGCCTTTTTAGTGATTCCTTACCCGAGAAGTCTTTCTTCTAATTCTTCAAAGTGTTGGTGATGCTGAGTCTGTCCCTGTTAGTTTGCCTGAAGACTGAGGTTGCCCAATCCCACAGAGTAGACGTGAAGGGGCAAAGGTTTAGTAAATGTTCCATTATCTCCTCCTGTAAACTACATGGATGGAGTTTGGATGGGCCAAAAAAGCACCTTTTCAAAAGAATCTCCCATGTGAGAATTTTCTTTTGGTGAACAAACCACATAAACAACTTGATTTTCATCCATTGTGAGTTCTGCCAAAGGTCATTCCAAACTTGATCAAGGTTTGGATAATCAAAACCTAGGGCCATGCATTTAGCTTCTTTGAGGTTGAAGGTGCCTTCGGTTTTTCTACCCCATCTTAGCCGGTCAGACAAGGATGACACCAAAATATTCCTCTGCTCCAAGTCAAGATCAAGAGAATCCACCTGGGCCTTCAAAGGACTCTCTTTACTATAACCAAGATCCTTCCACATTCTCCATTTACCATTGTTCCTTACCTAATCCCAAAAGTCACTTACCATAAGTAAACCTTTGTTGTCAATGTCATTTTTTAGAGGGGTTAGTTCTTCCCTAAATACATTTGGTTCCTGCTGCCAGTTATCCTCCCAAAACCATGCATGGTTCCTAGCTTGGATCTCCCAGAAACTATGATTTTGGACAATGGCTCTATTCTCCCAAGCAAGGTTCCAAATGTGGGAGCCCTTGATGAGCCCTAAAATTCTAATATGATCCCTCTCCTACCAATTATTCGCATATTTCTTCTTCCAAAGCTTGGTCCAAGGGGTGGCCGATTCCTTGAGCCACCTCCACTAAATTTGGCTCCCAAAACTCTGCTAAGGATTTCAAGGTCATAAAGCCCCAAACCACCATGGGCCTTAGGTTTACAGAGCTTTTCCCAAGCTACCAAATCCAACTTCTTTTTCTCTTCTTCTTTGCCCCAAAGAAAATCTCATTGAATACTCCTAATTTGTTGCATAACTCCTTTAGGAGTAGGAAGAGTTGAAAATATGAAAATGGGTATAGCCTGCAGGACAGCCTTAGTAAGCATAAGACACCCTACCAGATTCAAAGACCTGGAGGTCCATTTCCTAACTTTGTCTTGAATTTTACTAGTTACCACCTCCCACACTCCCTTTCTCAAAGGTTTGTTAGCAAGAGGCATTCCAAGGTACTTGGAGGGTAACTGATCCCTTTGAAACCCAAGAATTTTGGTGAGGTTCCTCTGAATAGCAATGTTAGTGTTAAAAAAGAACACCTTTGATTTGTCAAGGCTTACCTTTGTACTGGCAGCCATTGTAAAGTCGTTCAGGATTTCTTTGAAAGCTCTGGCTTCCTTGCCTGTAGGAATGCCCTGTAGCATTGTGTCATCAAAAAAATTTTGATGAGTAGAAGCAACACTATCTGGAGTAAGTTTCAGACCCTGGATTCTTCCTTCAAAATTTTCCATTTTAATTGCTCTGCCTATCCCTTCCATCATGAGAACAAGGAGGAAGGGGGGGAGCATATCCCCTTGTCTGAGACCCCTACAAGGCATACAGTTTCTAGAGGGAGAGTCGTTAAGTAGAATGGAGAAGCTGGCCATGGATATAAGGGCCATAAGCTCTTAGAACTACCCTCATGTAAGACCAACTTAGCTTATCATATGCTTTCGCTAGGTCAAGTTGCATGACCATACCAGCTTGCTTATTACTCTTAAGAGAGTGTACCACTTCATGGGCTTGTATGATGTTATTGAGAATCTGTCTTCCTTCCACAAATCTAGTTTGTTCCTTTGAGACGAGAGCAGGAAGAAGAGGCTTGAGTCTGTTAGCGATCACTTTGGAAAGAATTTTGTACACCAAATTACATAAGCTATGGGTCTGAATCTGTCCAGTGTCATAGCTTTTTCCTGCTTTGGAATCAAAGCTATGAAAGAGGCATTAAGAGCTTTCAAAACAATTTTAGATCTTCTAGAGTTTTCCATAACATCAAGGATATCTTGTTTGACTGTTTTCAGTAAGCTTTGAAGAAGTCCACATTGAAGCCATCAGGGTTAGGAGCTTTCCCATTTTGCATCTCATTGATAACTTCACTAACCTCCTCTTCAAACACTGGCTTGTTAAGATTGTGGTTGTCTTCCCTGGTTACAAGCTTAGGAATGAACTTGGTGAATTTGTTAATGAACCGAGATCTGTCGGCGAGAGGCTCCTTTGCTATGCTAAGGAAGTGTTGAACTAGGATGGATTCCATTTCTTTGTGAGAGACAAGCTCTTTCCCTTGAGAATATTTAAGTTTTGAAATTCTGTTATGAGATCTGTGATCTAAGGTTGATATATGAAAAATCTTCGTGTTTCTTTCTCCTTCTCTAATCCACCGCACCCTCGATTTCTGTGTCTAGAAAATCTCCTCTTGCATGCACCAATCGTCCCATTCATTCTGAAGAGAGTTAGCCTAAATCTTTTGTTCCTCGGTAAAACCTTTTGAGATTATGATCTGATTAATCTCCTGGAGTTTTTTTCTCAACTTCTCTTTTGGCTTTAAAAATATTACCAAACTCTTTTTTGTTCCAATATTTAAGCCTAGATTTGATGTGTTTAAGTCTCTGCTGCACCCTGAACATTTTAGTGCCTTGAATGGGCATATATTCCACCCACCATTTTTCAATATTGCTGGTGAAGTCAGGGTGATAGAGCTAGACATTTTCAAACCTAAAAGGTCAATTCCTCGGTGTATCCATGAAAGTAGCTTCAAGTTGGACATGACAGTGGTCTAAGCCTTTGTAGGGAAGGATTGAAGCTGACATATCAAGGCCTTTGAGAAAGAGGCCCTATGAGATTATGAATATATATAGTTTAGAGGTGACTTGAGAAGCCCCTCCCCTCTTATTATTCCAAGTAAAAGTGACATTTGTTGTTTCGGTGTCGACTAGTGCCATGTTATCCATGAAGTTCTGGAAGGCAATGGAATCTCTGCCTAGTTTTCAGGTACCACCTTTTTTCTCTGTTAGAGATCTGATCATATTGAAATCCCCAGCCAAAATCCAGGGCATATCAGGATATCTCTCTCTCAGCTTCTCAAGGGAGGTGAGAAACTTAAGTTTGTCTTCTAGTTTTTGGGGACCGTAGATGTTAGTGATCATGTAGATTTCCTTATCACCCAAAGGTTGAATCACCAGCGATAGATAGTTCCTAGAAGCTTCAACATCTAGGATTCCAAGTTTTTGAGTATCCCATAGAGTAAGAATCCCACCTGTTGAGTTATCTGCTTTAACCTCTAGATACTCATACTTGATTAACCATTTGTTGTGTATCTCTCTGATCTTGTCCATTGAACATTTTGTTTCCTGAATAAAAACCATATCTAATTTTTCTTCTTTCATTCTACTGCTAAGAGTTCTTTGTTTCCTTTTACTTCCTAGACCCCTAATGTTCTAGGTTGTAAGATTCATCCAGAAAGGTTTGTAAAGGAGTAACTGGTAAGATCCCTCATCTTACCTGAGTTAATCACAAGTTTCCCACATTCAGTCAGCAGCTCATTCTGTGTTTTTCTTCCTCTTTTCCTACCCGAGTTCTTGGAAGAATGCATCAGTGTATCCTCCATCGTTTTCGCTCCCATATTCTCCTGGCTATCTTGGTTTCTTTTGACTCCAAAACACTTCGCTTGTGATCGCCAGACAAAGAGCTGTTGAACCTTGTCAAACTCCTCTTTTGGCAGAGAGTCCATCCCTTTGGTGATTCCCTGTTCCAGAAACTTTCCTAGATCTAAATTCTCCCTCTCTAGAATCTCCTGCAGTTCATGATCTTCCATCCCAGCCTCACTTGGGGTCATCTCATGGTCCCTAATGAGCTCCATAATTCTCGGCATATCATCCTTTTGTTTGCTATTTTATGGTATATCCTCCATATCAATATCACTTTCCTTCTCGGTGGGATTATTCTCCGATTCATATTTTGTCCCATTGTTTTCAACTTTTTCTTCTAAGATATTGAAACTATTGTGACTGGGTTGTCCATCTTCATTAATTTTATTTTGGTAACGCTTGCCTCCTTTCCCTTTACCCCCAACCTTAGTAAAACCTTCGGGATCCTTGCTTGCAGTGGCTTTCGTATAGTTGTCCATCTTATTCAATGGGTAGTCCATGTATAGGTGCCCATTCTCATGGCACTTATGGCACCGAAATGGGACATGTTCATAGTCGACCACCTCCACCCATTCTTTTTCATACACTTATAAAATTATTGCATTCAGAAGTTTCCTAGATAAGTCCATTTCCACAAATATCTGGGTGAAAGAAGTGTATTTGCCTCTTAGAGTAGAATCTGAGATCTTTATAAAATGCCCTAGCTTGTTTCCGATAGACTCTAAAGACTCCAAAAACCAATAATCTAAAGGAAGGGAATAGAGTCTTATCCATACCCGCACCGAGGTGAAATTTTCTCATTCTGGGACAAAGTTCATTACCCATGGTCTCATATAAAGGCATGCAAAAGCATAAAAATAAGGTCCTCCCTCAAATACTCTGTCTTTATCCTCTAAGATTTTGAACACTACCGTGAAGAAGCCCTTGGACCCAAGTTGAAGGTCAATTTCCCCCTTTGGTTTCTAGTGGTTCCTTATCCGTGCTAGAAAAGTCTTCTCCGTTGGCCAAATCCCCATAAATTTACAGATAATAGCATACTCTGACATGTGGTCTTTGTGTACCTGTAGCGCTGGGTCACTTAAAATGACTCGAGGAATACTGGTCGACTTGGGTTTACAGACCCCTGACGTACTCATAGGAGAAACCTTTAGATTGCTAACCTCTATCCTCTTCTCCTTACTAGCTTCCTCATGATTCTCTTCCTGTCCTTGAGGTTTGATAGTTTCCGATTTTTCTATATTCTTAGCCTCTGTTACCACCTTCGTTGGTTTCTTGAAGTGATGCGATCCAACTCCCTTGCATCTGTCCGCAACCACTTGACTATAGGAGGGATATGATCTCCCTCCTCTGCACCCTGCCATGGTGACCAACGAAAAAACCCTAAATCAAAACCCTAGGCGATAGTCAATTCCACACAATTTCCATCAGTGAAGAATGGTGTTTAGATCATTAGAAGACCACTATTGTTATTGTTGTGCCCTTACATTATTATTGTTATGTCGGCTATGATTATATTATGACCCCTTAGACTACTATATATAGAAAGGAGGTCTTGTCATTTGTATCATCCAATAATTGTTCATTTGCATAATGTAAAGGAGGTTTCCCCCTTGAAGAGGCTGATTTCTAAGGCCTTGATCTTTCTTTTCTATCTTTTTGTGAATTTGTTTCATAACATGTTTTGCAAACAAGAAAATGACTTTATTATTATGCTTACTTCAAGGGTTTCATGAACATTAATTTTTATGTATAGATGGCTCCTATTGAGAGCCTTAGGATTTATATTTAAAGGTAAAAATGCCAATGTCATGAAGAACCCTTCTTGGGCATGTATCAAATGTATTTGAGTCATAGAAAATGACAAGAAGCCCTCCAAATGACAAGAACAATCATCTTCACCATGTCAGCCTGCAAAATAAAACTAAAAGCAGTCATAAGGAGACACATTGATTCACTCTATCATGTCAGTTCAAACGTAGAGGCAGACCACTATATATATGCGGCTAGGGTCACCATAGAAAGGACAATAACTCAGATTCTTCTATAATTTTCTATGGGTATAGTGGAGTACATGATCTCGAATACCTCTGAAATCTCGGTGGTGATCACAGTAAGTAATTACAGTGTAAACCTCTTAGTGGTAATAGTCTCAAGCATAACTGTGACAGTGAAGCTCTCGGTGCAAGGAGTACACATTCACAGTCTTGGTGAAGATATTAGTGCAGGAAGAAAACAAAACCATAGTATTGGTGATAAAGATGGTCTCAAGGATCCCATAGTAGCACACACAGTCACATTCTTGGCATAATTTTGATGATGATGATCTCAATGATACACTTTAGACATGCTCTCTAGATATTCGTACTCTAAGCATCATTGTTGTGAGAAGGATCTAGGTGATCCTATAGTAACTCACTCTGTCTCGACATACTTCTAGATGTTGTCATAAGTATCGGTATATTTGTGATGAGGATATCTCTCTCTTAGGATACTTCTAGATATAGTCATGATATTGATGGAAGCTTATGGTCTTGGTGAAGGTACAACTATGATGAGACAATCATGATCTCGGTGGATCTAATTGTAGCTCTCATATACATATCTCAAAATGGATATCTTGTTGATGAAGAACTTGGTGAGGGTGAAGAAATGATGTTGTAGCAGTAATGACGATCTCGGTGATGCAGTAGTTATGGTGTTAGTGGTGTAGCAATGATGATGATCTCATCAATGACAAAGAAGAGGATTGGTGTCTTGGTATTGGAGTGGCATAATAGTCCAAGGTTCATTGTATTGGTATTCATCAATTGGAATCTTTATAAGAAGAATTTTGTGTGGGTTTTCCTCTCAAAGAGTAAGAGGTTTTTCCCCTTCCAAAAAGCCAACATCTTGTGTTCTTGTATATTTTGTTTTGGTAGCTATTTGATGAACTAAGAATACATACTTTAATAATAACAAGTGAAGATTGTACTAACAATAAAAAAGTTAAAATAATTCAAAAATAATTATCGTGGCAAGAAGAATCTCATTAACTTAATTTTCCCTAGATTCTTCAACATGGTTTCATAGGTAAGGTGTTGAAGTCAAAGGAAGGGCAACAAAATCAGGCATTCAAGGATCAAGTTTCAAGAAGGGCATCAAAACAAGTTGAAGCATATCAAATAAAAGGATCAAGATCTACATTAAAGGATAAAACCCTAGATCAAAGAAGTAGTCTACAACAACAAGATCTTTGTCTTCATAGTCATCATCAAAAGGCTGCCAAGACCCTCATCAAGTTGTCTACAGAGGAAGGTAGTTCAAAGGACGTCAAGAATGAAGATCACATCATCTTGGAAAAGGTTGAAACCCTAGAACCAATCCTGATCTACACTACAAAAGAAGGCAAAGCATATTGAAGGTGAGAAGGCATTGTCATCTTCAAGGTTATAAAAACAAGCAAGGATCATCTCCTTGTCGTAGAAGAAGATCATTTGAAGAAGTAGAAAATCATCATCATCAAAAGGAGCAACCTTTTCTATTAAGGAAAGGCTCTCTCATTTGAAAGAATATCATCCAAGAAGAATCCCTAATACATCTTCTTTAACCATCATCAAACTGATTAGCTGGAATATTTCATCTTCGCTTGTCAAGTAAGTATCCTTCATTTTATAATCAAGGTTGGTTAAATGAATTTGTGTTTGCAAGGAGATCTATAAATCGGTTGGGTCATCAAAATTCTTTGCATAAGAAATAAGTATAGATATAGTCCCTAGAATAGAAGTCATTCGTATCTATGGAAAAGTCTCTAAAGGTCAAGCATTGTTTGAATGCATCAAAAGACTCATAGGATTCTTATGAAATCAGTTAAAGGTCCTCTCATCCATATGTAGCAAGAGAGGAGACATAAAAGAGATATATAAAATACTAGAAGATATACTCTCTAAAATGGAGTGAAGAAAGGTCATATCACTTATACCTAATTGAGGGTATCAAAGAATGAAGGAATATCTTCACAAGATCTCCATTGGAAGATCTAGGAGAGATGATAAGAAGATGATCATCATTGTTCTGAAATACACTAACTGATAAGCAAGGTAACAAATTAAAAGAAAGTTATGTCATTCAACAACTTGTGGTCTCTATGTTGGATAGAAAAGACAAGTTGAGGGAAAAAGTGTTGAAGGTTAAAGGAATCAAACATGTGCAGAAAGAAAAGGAAAGTTTGGTCCTCAAACAAGACAAAATAGTATAGCTAAGATTCAATTCTATGGAGATATTATAGGAAGAATATCATATCACCAAAAAGATGGAGGAAGATGAAGAAAAGGGCCAAGGAAAGAGGGAGTAATAGATCTATACTATGATTAATAACATATCCCTCACAAAAGGGTCCTATCATAAGATCCTAAATCTTATGTCATAGATATGACCATGATAATAAGATGCATCATGGCATCATGGAAGCATTAGAAACAAGATCTCATGACATCACCATGGGAATCATGAAGGACGTAATCTATGGCAGTCAAACATGAAGGATATAGCTCTTGGGAACCTCGTTGGACATTGCAGGAAAGGAAGAAGTCATGTAAGACAAGAATCATCATAAAAAATGGAAAACATATACCAGATAGGGATATGCAAGATCCTCAAGATTATTTGGTGGAGTCCTCATCGAAGGGTTCACTAATCTAGAGAAGAAGCAAGCATTTCATCAGTAAATCCAACTTATGGAATTCATGGGATAATGGTATGATGAAGCAGATCAAGGATTGAAGGTCTTTTCAATCAAGGAAGTTGTTGGAAGAAACCTAGATGACCTAAAGGTAAAATGAGGTATGTATGCTTGTGTTTAATATTATAATGTCATGTCATATGGTTTCATGTAACATGGATCATTACTTCTATCTTAAGAAACGTTATCAAGAGAAAAACGATCTCCTCCTCTTAAACGATGCAGGAAGGCATAAAAGTCACACTAGATGAAATCAAAATAATATGTCCTCATATGAAGTATGAGCAGGTCGAATAAAATTAAGAAGCTATGATTGAAAGCTCCTGGGAACGAGATGTGTGAGGAAGGAAGAGATCATGAGATATGCAACCATGATGAAGGAAATCAACATCCAAAATACCAAGAAGATTTGACTATGAAATCTCTAAGAAAGATATGAAGCTCTGATGAAAGTCTGAAAAAGATGAAGACCCTTGACAATGGATATCCTTGGGAGATGTTTCAAGATGTTTGCAATATGCTAATACCTACAGAAGATGTCATGATGAAGAGCCATCTCGAAAGGTACTATTTGATTTAATGTTATGATTTCTTGAATAATATCTGGATAAGTTCATGCAGGGCTACTAGAACAAGAGTTGTATGTATAGGTTCAAGTAATAGTCATGTGGTAGATGGAAATTCTTGAAAGAAACATGATGAGGAAGAAGTAGCCATATGATGAAGGTTCCAAATATCTATCAAGAAGGCCAATTTCCATGAAGAAAGGAATGGCATGATGTACTAAGAAGGAAAGTGATCGATGGTTGTTGCGCTATAAGAAAGAAGCTCAACTGAATTTCATGACACAAATGAAAGAAGTTGATCAAGCAGTTGAAGGACCCATGAAGAAGAAGATATTGATTAAAAGGAGAGTCCCTAGTTAAGAGGGAGCTCTGAAAAATCCCTAATTGAGAGGGAGCTTAAGCAATTTCGTGGTCAGAAGGAACTTGAGTAAATTCCTTTATAGGAAGGCCATATCCTACCTAGTTAATAGGGAGAGATAAAAACAACATTATTGTCTTCACTTGGGAAGAAATAATGGAGGATTGGGTAATCATTTGGCATTCGATGTTCTTTGACGATGTGTAGGGAATCCAAGATAAGAGTAGGCAAGAGAACTGATATTCTTTGAGGGATAGGAACCCAAGATAAGAATAGTCCTAGAAGGTCATACTCAGTGAAAACTCGGGTGGGTATGTGCCTTGAGATATAATGATGAAGGTGTATATAGTCATTGGTCTCACCAACATTGTGCTCTAACCTGATGAGAGGTAGAGATGTCAATCAAGGCCTTGTTGTGGAAGCAACGTTGGTGACTATGATGCTATACAGATGGGTTACCAATCTGATTTTTCTTATGAGAAATTCTTCAGATTGAGAATGACCAAGTACCATTATGAATGCCTCCCTATTTAAGAGGGGGTGTTGAAGAAAGGGTACCTAGGTTCAGTCTTCATAAAGACATTGTAATTATGATTGTTTGTAAACAAGAAAGTGAATTTATTATTATGTTTGCTTCATGGTTTTCATGAGAAATAATTTTTATGTATAGATGGCTCCTATTGAGAGCCTTAGGATTTATCTTTAAAGGTCAAAAGTCAATGTCATGAGGAACCCTTCTTCGGCATGTATCAAATGTATTTGAGTCATAAACAATCTAAAGAAGCCCTCCAAATGACAAGCACAATCCTCTTCGTCATGTCGGCCTACAAAATCGAATTGAAAACAATCATAAGGAGACATATTTGTTCACTCTATCATATCAGCTCAAACATAGAGGTAGACCACTATATATATGTGGCTGGGGTCACCACAGAAAAGATAGTAACTCAGATTCCTCCATAATTTTCGATGGGTACATTGGAGTACAGGATCTCGGATACCTATGAAATCTCAGTGGTAATTGCAGTAAGTAATTACAGTGTAACCTTCTTGGTGGTAATAGTCTCAGCATAACTATGACAATGAAGCTCTTGGTGCAAGGAGAATACATTCACAGTCTCGATGAAGATCTCAGTGTAGGAAGAAAACATAGTCATAGTCTCGGTGATGAAGATGATCTCAGGGATCCCATAGTAGCACACACAGCCACGTTCTTGGCATAATTATGATGATGTGGATCTCAGTGATACATTCTCGGCATGCTCTCTACACAGTCACACTCTAAGCATCATTGTGGTGAGAAGGATCTTGGTGATCCTATAGTAACTCAGTCTGTCTCAACATAGTTCTAGATGTTGTCATAAGTATCAATATATTTGTGATGAAGATATCTCTATCTCAGCATACTTTGTTGGAAATAATACTGAGAGGGGGGGTGAATCAGTATTATCAAGCAATTTACCAAATCTTCCTTATTTGATCTTTTGAATTATTCTTGCATATCAGTACCATAAAACAATGAGCATGAATAAAGAAAATAGACAGTCACACCAAAGAACACAAGATGTAAGGTGGAAACCCAATGCGGGAGAAAACCACCTGCTGCAATATGTCTCTATCTTCTTTCAAGAAATTCTTTTTACAATGATTTTGTACTGGTGCAGTCCTTTACCAGCACGCAGGCTGCAACCTGCAGAGAGCTACAACTCTCTCTTGTTTTCCAGTTTCTCCTAGAAGGGAGCTACAACCCCCTACTTCTTTTCATGAAGAAACAAATGATCAACAAGAATATAACAGATACAGTCCACTACAGATATCAGATCAGTAATTACAGAAATAACCCAGAACACCTTATGAACAGAAATATACAGTCAACAGATCATCTTAAGACAGGGACGCATATTTTCTTTCTGTGACCTGCGACTGGACGCAGTCTACCTTCCACTGTTCTGCGTGCCGACGCACTGTTCCTCTATGTTTTTCTGCGACCGGCGCACTCAGAAACACTATCGCGCCGCGGCTTTTGCTTCAGAGACGCACCCAATAACACAGTCGCGCCGCGTCCTTTGCCTCAGAGACGCACCTGAGCCTTTACTGTACTGCGTCCCGGCGCACTTTCCCTTCACTGAACCTGCGTCCCTTCAGATATAAAAGATATGAGGACTTCAGAACCAACCCAAACACTCAGATCCACAGATCTGATCATGCGCCATAGAGATCACAATCCATTAGAAGATTCGCCTTCATAGATCTGGACTAGGTCTCACCAAAAGATATTCAACCAAGATAATGCCTAATCCAAATGAACTCCTTTGCTTTATATAGGCAAGCTTCTCCCCAAAACATGGAACAAAACCACGAGCTGACACCATAGAAACACAAAACCGTCGGCTAGATACCACACAACAAACCCCCACGTGCTTTTCTCTGCCTTGAAATGTGTGCACTGGGCGGACGCACCTCCTGAACGGCTGGCCTGCGTCCCTGGACGCGGGTTCTGTATGGTATACCTGCGGGGACGCACTTGCTGAACATATTTCCTGCATCCTTCTTGATTTATCACCTCAATGGGTTTGCCATCAAGGACAACACCTGAATCATAATGCCAACAATCTCCCCCTTTGGACTTGATGGCAACCACATAATCTTCAGCTTCATTCTCCCCCTTTGACATCAAGGGCAAAGGGTATGCTCCCCCTATGCTCATGCATCTCCAGATCTGTAACCAGAAATCCATCATGAAGGAGATAGAGACATATTGCAGCTATTTCCAAGATCTCCTTCTCCATAATGCCAACAATGCATTATGTGCTCCCCCTGAGCCTATACCACCAATAGGAAGATGATCAACAGTAAGATGATGCATCAACAACCCCCAGCTTTTGCCTGAGGTATTCAAAAGTGTCCCTGGGCAACGGTTTGGTGAAAATATCAGCAACTTGTTCCTTAGAAGGAACATACTCCAACTTGACCTTCTGTTCAAGTACTTGTTCCCGGAGAAAATGGTACTTGATTGGTATGTGCTTGGTTTTTGAATGCATAACCGGATTCTTTGAGATGCTGATTGCACTTGTGTTGTCACATAAGATAGGGATTGGAGGAGTACAAGTGATTTGATAATCCTGCAAATTCTGCATCATCCAAAGGAGTTGGGTGCAACAAGATGCAGCAGCAACATATTCTGCTTCAGCTGTAGACAAGGCAATTGAACTCTGTTTCTTGCTGAACCAAGAGACCAGTCTGGGACCCATAAAGAACGCACCACCACTTGTGCTTTTCCTGTCATCCACGCTTCCGGCCCAATCTGCATCTGTATAGGCATGAAGAGTAAGATCTGTATCTCTAGGATACCATAAGCCATAATTTTGAGTCCCTTGAAGATATTTGAAAATTCTCTTTACTGCTTGAAGATGAGTCTCCTTCGGATTTGCCTGAAATCTTCCAACTATTCCAACTGCATGCATGATGTCTGGTCGGGTACCTGTCAAATATAGTAAACTTCCAATCATAGATCTGTAGGTTGGTTGATGTACTGCTGCAGATTCATCATTTGCACTGAGACTACATCCTGTGACCATGGGTGTACATACTGGTTTTGCATCTTCCATGCCATATTTCTTCAAAATCTGCTTGAGATACTTGGTTTGAGATAAAAAGATTCCTCCTTCCTTCTGTTGGATTTGCAAACCAAGGAAATATGTCAGTTCTCCTAGCAAGGACATTTCAAATTCTTTCTGCATGACAGAGGCAAAGCTTTGACTCATAGCTTCTTCATTGCTGCCAAAAATAATGTCATCTACATACACAACAAGTATTAGCAATTTGTCATTTTCAATTTTTATATACAGATTGCTATCTGCTGAACCTTTTAAGAAACCTTGTTGATGAAGATATTTGTCCAACCGGTAGTACCAAGCCCTTGGAGCTTGTTTGAGACCATAGAGAGCCTTTTTCAATCGGCATACAAGATTTGGATCATTTCCAAGAATGAACCCATCTGGCTGTTCAATGTATACTTCTTCTTCCAGGTCTCCATTCAAAAAGGTTGATTTCACATCCATTTGAAATACTTTGAAGTTCTGAAAACTTGAGAGAGCAAGGAACATTCGGATGGCCTCAAGTCTTGCAACAGGAGCAAAAGTTTCTTCAAAGTCTATTCCTTCTTGCTGCGCATACCCTTTACAGACGAGTCTGGCTTTGTTTCTAATTACTTCTCCATTTTCATTCAATTTATTTTTGAAGACCCATTTTGTTCCAATAACATTCTTATCTTTTGGTCTAGGAACCAGCTCCCAAGTGTTGTTCTTTTCGATTTGCTCAAGTTCTTCATCCATTGCTTTCACCCAACATTCATCTTTGCATGCCTCTTTCACATTTTGTGGTTCGGTGGAGGAAAGTAATGCCAAATAGCTTGAAGCTTCTGCAACTGTTCTTCTAGTTTGTATACCTGCTTCTTTTTGTCCCATGATCTGAGATTCTGGATGGTTCTTCTGAACATATCTGGATGGAGTCTTTTCTTCTATTCTTGTCCGTTCTTCTGCTTCTTCGTGAGGTTCTTCTTGAGATTCTTCTTGAGGTTCTTCTTGAGATTCTTCTTGAGGTTCTTCTTCTTCATCATTCTGTCTTTGAGGGTAGCTCTCATCTTCTTCGATGTCTTCACGATGTATTTGCCTAGGAATATATCCCTTTTCATCAACCACTACATCAATGCTGTCAACAATTCTGCCAAGTCTTTTATTGTAGCATTTGTATGCTTTGCTATGTGGAGAATAGCCAAGAAGAATGCCTTCATCTGCTCTAGGATCAAGTTTGCCAAGCTGCTCCTCAGTATTCTTGATATAGCATTTGCTCCCAAATATTTTGAAGTGCTTTACCGAAGGAGTTTTACCACTCCAGAGCTCATGAGGGGTTTGAGTGCTGTTCACCCGGACATTTGTCTTGTTGAGAATAATAACCGCAGTATGTGCAGCCTCACCCCAGAAGGTTGCGGGGGTTCCCGATTCATCAAGCATAGCACGAGCCATTTGTTGGATTGTTCTGTTCATTCTTTCAACAACTCCATTTTGCTGAGGCGTTCTAGCTGTAGAGAATTCTCTCCTTATCCCATGTTCATCACAGAAATCGAAAAATTCATTTGAAGTAAATTCCCCACCTCTGTCAGATCTGAGGCACTTAATTTTGTGACCTGATTAATTTTCAGCCAAGGCTTTGAAGGTTTTGAATTTTTCGAATGCTTCATCTTTGTGCTTCATAAGACCTAACCAAACAAACCTGGAGAAATCGTCAATAAATAATATCAAGTATTCCTCTCCTCTAGGTGTTCTTTTTCTGAATGGTCCACATACATCTGTATGTACTAGCTCAAGAGGCATGCTGGCTGATCCTTCTTTCTCTGGAAAGTTAGTTCTGGTTTGTTTTCCAAACTGACATGATCTGCATATGGTGTTGTCAGGAATTTTGATATCTGGAAGATCGCGAACTGCCTGATATTTGCAAGCTTTCCTTATTTGTGAGAAGCTTAGATGTCCCAACCTTCGATGCCATAACCAGTGCTCTTCATTCTTGCTTAGATAGCATTGTTGTTGTCCTTCATCAAATATGTATAGATTATTTGGAGTTCTCTTTCCTTTGAGAACTGTTTTACCTGTATCAAGATCACGAACAAGGCATCCATTTGATCTGAATATAACCTCGGTTCTTTGATCACACATCTGGCTGACACTTAGTAGATTATGCTTCAATCCATCAACAAACAAAACATTTCCAGCCTTAACATCTTCTTTTAAAGGAGCAATACCTTTTCCTTTTATAGTTGCAGGAGTATCATTTCCAAAAGAGACTTTCTTTCCCTTTTCTAAATTAGAATAAGACTCAAGTTTTTCTTTATCACCTGTCATATGCTTCGAACATCCACTGTCAATGTACCATAGATTTTCTTGTCCTTCTACATAAAATGCTATCCCACATCTTTCTGTTTGAGGTTCCTTTATCCTCCATGTTTTGGCGCCTGAGGCTTGTTCCTTTTTCTGCTCCTGTACCTTTCTTTCCGGAAACCTGCTTCTGCATTCAAAGTCTTTATGTCCAAAATTATTGCAAATAGAACATTCAACTTCATTTTCAAGAGCTGAAAAGTTGTTATAGGTCCTTTTTGTAATCCCTGTCATACTTCTTTGTTTTTGAGCTTCCCTAGTCATGATTGTTTTATACGCAACACATTGAGCTGCTTTGTGACCAAAGTTATGGCAAGAAAAGCATTGTCCATTGAAGAAGCTTCTGCGATTATTGGATCTACCAGCCAACTGATTGTAATTTCTATTTTCATCTATTCTTGAACCAAATTGAGAAGATTTTACCTGTGGCTGGTTGTGGCTTTTGTTCACCCTTAAGCTGGATTGCCCCTGATAGTTTCTGCTTGACATTTGTCCCTGCTTTACCTGATGATCTTCCTTATGCTCTTGCTCATTTCTTCTTGCTGCATCAAGATAACTTTTTGAAGTGGATGCTTGAGAAGTTTCTCCATTATAGCCCAAACCTGTCTTATTTAGAGGAGACCGCTGCACACTGATAATCTCATCCAAAGTTTCAGATCCTTTGACAAACTTGAGATTAATAGTTTTTGTTTTCTCAATTTCTTTTCTAAGACCAACAATTTCACCTTCTAATTTTTCAAGATGTTTTTCCTTTTCATCAATTTGGAATTGTAGAGTATCAATAATCATGTTCTTTTCTTCTATGCATCTCTTGAGTCTAGTAATTTCATCATAAAGGTTATCCACATCTACAGCATCCTCATAATCATCATCTTCAAATGCCATTAACAACCTATATTTATTACCTTGTTCATCTTCATCACTGTTTGATAAGCCATCACTATCTTCATGGGTGTAGTAGCTTTTCTTGCTTTGTTTCTTGTTCCATCTAACTGGTTCCTTTCCTTTATCCTTATAGGAGCATTTTGCAGCATAATGACCTACTCTTCCACAAGCAAAGCATTTGAAAGGTAGCTTACCTCTGAACCTTCCAGAACCTCTTTGAAGATTTCTGACAAAATTTGATTCTTCTTCCTCTTCTTCTGGATCATGGCTTGCTTCATAGTAATCTTCTTTGCCTGATGCTTTAAAAGCAGCCTCCCTTCTGTCTGATGGTCCTCCCTTTCTCATTTCATAAGCAGTTAGAATTCCATGTAGCTGAGACATAGTAAGAACACGGAGATTTTCTTTTTCTTCTATTGCAGATACTTTGGATTCAAACTTGGGGGATAATGATCTTAGAATCTTTTGAACTACTAGAGACTCCTTTACTTCTTCACCCAAATTTTTCATACAATTTACAATCTCATCTACCCGAAGAAAATAATTAGCCACACTTTCATCATTATACATCTTGAGAGTCTCATATTGAATTCTGAGAGTTTGAAGTTTGGCTTGTTTTACCTGTTCATCTCCTTCATAGCTTGTGATCATTTTGTCCCATATTTCTTTTGCTGATTTGAAGTGCATTACCTTCATGAATTCTGTTTGGGATATACTTCCTAATAGAGTACTGACTGCTTTTGCATTTGTTTCATACTTCTTTTTCTCAGCTGGATCTGTAGGAGTAGCTGAAGGAAAAGCATAGCCTGTTTCTACAATGTCCCAAACTTCAGTACCAAGAGATTGAAGATATGCAGTAACTCTTACCTTCCAATAATTGAAGTTTGTCCCATCAAAAACTGGTGGCCTGATTGATGCTTCTCTCTCGTAGTTGCTCATGATGAACGATCTACCTTCAAGCGATCAAGCTTTTCTGAAGGACCTGCTCTGATACCAATTGTTGGAAATAATACTGAGAGGGGGGGTGAATCAGTATTATCAAGCAATTTACCAAATCTTCCTTATTTGATCTTTTGAATTATTCTTGCATATCAGTACCATAAAACAATGAGCATGAATAAAGAAAATAGACAGTCACACCAAAGAACACAAGATGTAAGGTGGAAACCCAATGCGGGAGAAAACCACCTGCTGCAATATGTCTCTATCTTCTTTCAAGAAATTCTTTTTACAATGATTTTGTACTGGTGCAGTCCTTTACCAGCACGCAGGCTGCAACCTGCAGAGAGCTACAACTCTCTCTTGTTTTCCAGTTTCTCCTGGAAGGGAGCTACAACCCCCTACTTCTTTTCATGAAGAAACAAATGATCAACAAGAATATAACAGATACAGTCCACTACATATATCAGATCAGTAATTACAGAAATAACCCAGAACACCTTATGAACAGAAATATACAGTCAACAGATCATCTTAAGACAGGGACGCATATTTTCTTTCTGTGACCTGCGACTGGACGTAGTCTACCTTCCACTGTTCTGCGTGCCGACGCACTGTTCCTCTATGTTTTTCTGCGACCGGCGCACTCAGAAACACTATCGCGCCGCGGCTTTTGCTTCAGAGACGCACCCAATAACACAGTCGCGCCGCGTCCTTTGCCTCAGAGACGCACCTGAGCCTTTACTGTACTGCGTCCCGGCGCACTTTCCCTTCACTGAACCTGCGTCCCTTCAGATATAAAAGATATGAGGACTTCAGAACCAACCCAAACACTCAGATCCACAGATCTGATCATGCGCCATAGAGATCACAATCCATTAGAAGATTCGCCTTCATAGATCTGGACTAGGTCTCACCAAAAGATATTCAACCAAGATAATGCCTAATCCAAATGAACTCCTTTGCTTTATATAGGCAAGCTTCTCCCCAAAACATGGAACAAAACCACGAGCCGACACCATAGAAACACAAAATCGTCGGCTAGATACCACACAAGAAACCCCCACGTGCTTTTCTCTACCTTGAAATGTGTGCACTGGGCGGACGCACCTCCTGAACGGCTGGCCTGCGTCCCTGGACGCGGGTTCTGTATGGTATACCTGCGGGGACGCACTTGCTGAACATATTTCCTGCGTCCTTCTTGATTTATCACCTCAATGGGTTTGCCATCAAGGACAACACCTGAATCATAATGCCAACATTCTAGATATAGTCATGATCTTGATGGAACGTTATGATCTCAGTGAAGGTACAACTATGATAATATAGTCATGATCTCAGTGGATCTAAGTGCAACTCTCATATACATATCTCAATATGGAGATCTCGTAGATGAAGACCTCGGTGAAGGTGTAGCAATGGCGTTGCAACAATAATGAATATCTTGGTGATGAAATAGTGATGGCCTCAGTGGTGCAACAATGATGATGATCTCATTAGTGACAAAGAAGAGGATTGGTGTCTTAGTCTTGGAGTGGCATAATAGGTCAAGGGCCAGGTTCTTGGTATTCATCAATTGGAATCTCTATAAGAAGAATTTTGTGTGGGTTTTTCTCTCAAAGAGTGAGAGGTTTTAGCCCTAGCAGAAAGCCAACATCTTGTGTTCTTGTCTCCTTTTTTATGGTATATATTTTATGAACTAATAAGAAAAACTTTAATAATAACAAGTCAAGATTGTGCTAATAAGAAAAAGTTAAAATACTTCACAAATAGTTATCATGGCAAGAAGAATATCATTAACTTAATTTTTCCTAGATTCTTCAATATGTTCATTGATTTCCAAAGCTATTGTTATAGCTCAAAAATTCATCCCGTTGGGTCCACTAGAAGAGAACAAAATCTTCTAAATTAGGATGTAGAAATTGATCTATGAAGACAATGCTTTTATATATATCTAATGAGAAATCACATTGAATATGGCACTTTCTTGAACATATATGGGACTTTCATCCTTATCCACTAAAAGTGGTCAAATTTTACCTTGTTTGAGCTTATCCATTCACATTTTCACTCTAGTTATCCTTTGTAGTGCAACTGATGCATTGCTAGCCTTCTAGTTCACCTTGCAAGACCAATAGGACTGTTATTGAGCCTACAAGTTGTGTCTGCGAGTGAAAAGGGAGCATTGAAGGAACCAATTATGGGTTTTTAGAGCTTTAAATAGACCAATTTCTGCATCCTGATTTGCAAGATGTTTTTATCTTCTAGTGGACCCAAACGGGTGCCTTTTAAAGCTATAACAATTGCATTAATGTATTCCATCTCTCCTTTGATTTATTGGATTGTATCATCCACCTCAATATGAAAAACGCAATTTTGACCTATTTATGAGAACTTGAAGAGTGAGATCTCCTTAATGAAACAAGAATTATTAGTACTAGATGTTGTAGTTTGCTATGATTTTTTTAATTTTATTACCCTAAATGGCTATCCTTGCTTAAGATTTTCATTCCTTATTAACTGAGACACACGTTGAGAAAAAATACTATTATTTAAATGGGAAATTACTACATGTAGATCCTTAATTTTGTTTGCAATCCTTTACTAGATGGAATAAAGATACACAATTTCACAAAGAGCATATTGATTAACATGATGATGATCCTCTATGATAGAGGGATTCAAACTAAAATAACCAATTGTAGAAAAAATACTAGATGGAGGCTACCATATATACTAGAGGCACAATGTTATAGAAACTAGTACAAAAGGCATGATAGACCCGTAACTCTAAGATGCATCAAATCTAGGTGATAGAGTGAACAAAGAAACTACCAAATCATTGCAATGTGACTTTAGCAAAGATCAAGAAAGAATGAAATCCCTTCCTTACCAAATGAACCCATCGCAATAGATTTTAATTTGATACTTTTATTAATGTTTATGTTTGGAATGGTGATGACATGAGGAGGGAATGTTGTAATATCCTATCTCATCTACTTTAAAAAGATACACCACGTGTCTTTCATTTCAAGCAACCTTCTAATTCTAACAATTGTTTTGATTAATTTCATTGAATGAAATCTTAGGATTTACCTTGCACCCCATTTTAGCTTAAGATTACTTTACTTAATCACTCTCCTTTGTTTTCCATCTAATTTGTCTACATACTGAGAGTTCTAAGAACTGGTTAGAACTTAGTAGATTCAAAACTCCTCACAATCCCCTATATTCAAAGCGTGAGGCCTCCACTTGGCGAACTTGTGGCATGTCAATGTTGCTTTCTTTTACTTTCAAGGATAAGATTCAACCTCCTAGAGAAATATTAGAGAACCTGGCAAAATCCCCACTCCAAATTTACAGAGGTGGTACACCTCTTTTGATATGTGGAATATTATTATTATGGTCTTATATGAATGTGATGGATCAATGCTAAACAAAAAACCCCCAAAAAATATCTCATGTAGTAGATTTAGTAATTTAACACACAAGAAATGAATATGATAATACATATTTTATGTATTGGGGTTAGTCTTCAATAAGTATTTTTCCTTCCTCTTTAAAATAATGTGAATCTAGAATCAACTATGACTTTGCAAGATGAAATAATAAAAGAAAATAAAATGCAAGGTATTCAAAGAAATTTAAAGGACCACATACATTAGAATCAAATGAGTTTGTAAAGCCTCAGTTTCACAAGAATCCATTGATACCTCACCATACACATGCATTCATGCAACATGAAACTTGAATAGCTCTTTGTGGGAGAAGTTAACAATAATATACCAATGTAACAAGTTTAACATTATCTAAAATTGAAACATTCTCTTAATTAACAATTAGATAAACTACAATTAAACTTCATTTTTTTTATTACAAGCAAGGACCTTATTCCTCGATACTTGAAATACAATATGGAGTGCTTGGAAGAATTAGAAGACATAATCAAACCTATATCTTCTTGTGGCTGAGCACACATGGATACCTAATGGAAAGGAAAATGTAGAAGAAGATATGAGAGGGAAAGTGGAGTAGGTTGATTTAAAAAATATTATGTAAAGGAAAACTCATCTTCAGTTGAAATCCCAACCAATATTTTATCAATTTTACTTTTTCCCTTTATAATCTTCTCTTTATATATGCAATTACTTGATGGTTAGGTTTTTCCTCTTTGTGTTTACTAACTGTGTTGAGTCCTTAAATTGTTCCTTTTGTTATCCCCTTTTCTCAACTTGAGACTACCTTAAATACTCTATGTTACTCCTTTTTATGACAATACCCTATTCATTATCATTTTTTGATTAAGAAATGGAAATACTTATAAACCATGTTATTCAAGTGATAATTTAGAATGTTAAGTAGTCTTTACCTAGTTTTGGGTTGCTTATGTGTTGGTTTGGAAAAGGTATGTTTGGTTGTTGCAGATACTTGAAGGATGCAAATCACTACATGAATTTTGATATGTTGTTACTCTTGATGTCATTACTTGCAAGACCATTGCATATCACTTATATTGCATCATTGGAGCTTGAGCATCTAGTCTTTGATCGATGCTCAAGTGGAAAAGTGACAAATGGCCAACTTAACAATAAATACGATCTGAATCCCCCATGATAATTAGGAGCAGATTGTAACAAGCTACATTGTTTCGAATTATAGATGTAAGATTGCAATATATATGTAAAAAACTGTTGTCTTAATATGTATTGATTATTTTTGATATTTGGTTGGGTTGTTACCCATCCAACTTGTATAAATTTAGGTGCCTTCAAGGTTTCTATTGTTGAATATTTTCCATAGGTAGGGGACTGTATCAATAGAATATTGTACTACTTTTGATATAATATATTATGCAATCTCTTCCTTCCTAAAGTTTTATTCATGTGAATAATTTTCTCAGCTTTGATTGGTGAAGGGCCCCCTTGAATGATCAGGCGTAGTAACTTTGTTATTAGTTAGATTATTTGAAGAGTATTGAATTTTTGTTTGTCTTGATTGTATGAATAGTTTTTGTTTACATCAATTGGTATATGTGTTTGTTTCTAGAAGGAGATTTTGGATTCTTGTGATAGCATGATTAATTTATTATACTTACTGAGTATTTAAAATACAACTTGGTTCATTTCCTATTTCTCACAACATTGTTTCCCATTACTTGTAACACGATCTAGCACATGATTAATTGATGATTTGTTTTTTGTCATGTGTGATTAAGTTAGCATTGATTACTCAATCCTACTACTCATAGAGCAATTCAGTGATGGTCTACAGTTGAGCTATTACTTGCAAAAGATTAACATAATAATATAGGGCCTGGATTTCTATGTGGTGATGTTGACATGGGTTTTATGACCTTTATCACTAAGGGAGAAATGAATTAGACCAAATCTCTTTAAATAGATCGAGTTGTTTGGAGTGGTCACTCTCAATGGGTTTTAAGGCTCCATTAGCTTTGGATCCTTCCTGTTGAGAAGAATAAAGCCAGGGAAAAATAATCCTAACCTATATTAACTATGTAAAACCTAATCTATTATAAATATACCTAAAACTATTGGTACACAGATAATAAAATACAATCTACAAATTAGCTAATATAATGTATATAGTAAATCTAAGCTACTAGCTATATATGTAAAAGCATCAGTTAAAGAAATACCTTACGAAAATTAGATTATAATTAGAAATAAAAGAAATACAATGAATTATGTACAAATAATATTAGAACTATAATACAACGAATGAGAAGATAAAAACTAAATCTAACTAGCACAAATATTGTTATATTTATATTCGTAAGAATATTATGAAATACAAACTAATTTTAATTTGTATATGTAATTATAAATTAAATTTAAAAGAAAATGATCCACCCATGGATCCACCATGGAAATAAATAAAATATTGATATCTACAAAACTATAACTTTCTTATATTTTAAATGAACGAAGATCAAATTATGTTTGTTTTGATAATAAACATCAGGAATAAATGTAGTGTAAAAATTATTATGTAGATTCGACACTACTCATGAAATTTACTAAATGACAAGACTCAAAGCTACTCTACTGCTTCACAGAAATAAATTTAAAATATAGAACACAAATCATATACATGCAAAAGGAAACATCACACATGCGCACCGATTTATCTAGTGGAAAGCAACTGCTAGAAACCCCTTCTTATCTATATTACATTAATCAAAGAATAGAGATGAATACATATGCTTTCTCAAGGCCAGGTACAACCTGCAAGTGTATAGTCTATCTCTTTGCCTGATTGACTGACTCTAGCCAAAACTTAGCCAATTTTCAAACGCTCTAAGATCCTATTTCCTTGCATTGTTACTTGAGGAATTAGCCCCCATTTTTTATGGAAATTCCTCAATTGGATTGCATAATTCCTCTAGGTCCTTCCTTGATTGCATGCACCAATTGTACACATGGGAATAATCTACAACTAACAATACATTGCCTTGGAATCTCCATCTCAACTAGGTAACTCAAATTCAATGTCAGTTATTTTGGGTTGATTGATTAGTTAACTAGATGATCACTGTGTGTGGTTGATGTTTCACTTCCACAATTTGACCTCCACTAGTTCCTCTAACAGTTGGAACTAGTTTAACTGACAATAACTTAATTTAACTGAAATAGATTGCTACAAATTAGCAATCAATCACACCAAAATGAACTCAAGATTACCCAACAAGAATTAACTAAGCTAACTGAGTGACAACAACCATGTCACTTCAGTTAAATTATCCAAGCTATTTGTTGATGTGGAATTCCAAATTTTCTCAATTTGACTAAGGAAAAATCAAATTAAGAATTTCTTGCTTCATTTTTCAACACTCCCTCCCAGCAAGAAAGGTATACTCAACCACCCCTATCCTGCACCTATGGAACTAAAACTTCCCTCTTGACAACGCCTTTGTCAAAATGTAAGTGTCTTTTTCCTCTATCGGAATGTACTACAAGAACATTATCTGCCTTTGTACACAATCCCGTAAACGGTGATACCAAATATCTATATGCTTGGAACAATCATGAAAAATAGGTGTTTCAGAGAGCTTGATGCAACTATGATTATCACAACATATCACATTTGGATCCATAATCTAACCAAACAATCCAAAAAGTATCATTCTCATCTAGATCACTTCAAATGCTGCTTGACTTGCAGCTATGTATTCTACTTCTGCTGATTTGAGTGCCACAAATATTTTCTTTGTGATGTACCAAGAAATGGCTACAGACCCAAAAATAAAATTCCACCTGATGTATTCTTTCAGTCTGATGGACTCCCCACCCAATCTAAATCTGTGAACCCACACAAATTCACTCCCTTTGTTCGTCTATACCAAAATGCAAACTGGGTAGTGCCTCTGAGGTATTGTAGAACATGCATAGATGCTCTCCAAAATAGTTTGGTTGGCCTAACCATAACTTGGATCAAATGGTTTACCGCATAGCACATATATGGTTGTGTGTTCACAAGATACATTAGTGAACCCACCAACTTCCAGTAAATAGTAGCATCCACTTCCTCACTAGAAGTGGCATCCTCTTTCCTCTAGTTGGTCATTAGAGGTATCTCCATGGGTTTGCATATGTTCATGCAGAACGTATGAAGTATCTCGTTGACATATTTTCTGATGCAGGGGCATGAGGCTTGAAGGAAAAAGGCTTCGAAATTATTCCAAAAATACCAAAGACGTTTACAAGAAAAGGAGTGGGATCCTTTAGCTGTCAATTTACAAGTTTTCTAGATAGGATTTGAACTAGGATTTAGGGATTGAGTGATTTTGTAATTAATTCAAGTAGCTTATATCCAGTTGAGATTCTCGAGGAGAATATCAACTATATTAGATATTTTTTAAGATTAGGTAGATTTGATCCAGTGTATAAGGATCTGATTATTAGGATGAAATGGTATTTATGTAAGTTCTAAATGATTGTAAGGGGATTTTGACTGATTTGGCTTGCTTTGGTCATATAAGATTCAGTTATAGAAAGTATATATCTATGTATTTTTGTGTGTAATTGGTCAGTCTTGGAGGTGTTGCATCCCTCCTGTGGAGCTGTAACAAGGGTCTGTTTCACCTCTAGTTATCTCACATTACAAGTCAATCCGGGAGCGTTTTGTTATTGTAAGGGACATCTTAATTTGAGGCTATTTGTCAGGATAATGCTTCGTAGTATAGATCTAAAGAATACAAGAGTAAACGGATGCTAATGCTAAATTACTTTTGCATAAAGAAATCACACACGCAGCAACTTCGTCGGTCGAGGGTATGGAATTAATAACCTACCCCCCTAGAAACTGATGAAGGAGTATGGATCATGATCTGGGAGCATTATAGCGTCTGCTGTATCTCACAACAGTCTTGAACCTCCTCTCATGCCACTTCAATAAACGCAAGCGAAAGGAACAGCAATAAAACAGAATGAAACAGCAACTTCAGAAATGGAACAGCAATAAAAGGAACAGCAGTAAATGGAACGGCAGTAAATGGAACAGCAGTAAAGAAACTAAGTCTCGCGAGGTCAACACTTCCAATCCTTGGCACACACTTACATACAAAAGGAAAGCAATCATTTATACAGGTTTGCAGCTTAATCAAATGGAACAGCAAATTATTAAAGACAGGAAACGTCAATCATATATATATCAAATGGAATAACAAATCATTAAAGACAGGAAACGTCAATCATATATATACGATCTGCAATAGTCACCAACAATCCATTAACCCCAATCACCTGTAGCTGAAATATTCTACTTATGAATTCTGTAATTGATGCAAACAATTCGGATCAACAGTATGCGAAGAATCTTGAAAGTATGATATGAACTTGTTACAGAGATTTATAACAGGAAAGCTACAGATGAATAAATATGAAATGACATGGAACCATAACAGATTAGGAGAAACAAACCACACAAAGCAGAATTGTAATGGTACAATCAACCAGTGTCCGTTGGAGCCGGGCCCAAAGCTTCCAATGGCGCACTGCCGTAAACTACTTCAGACGCACGGAGAAATTAACACCAAGATATTATATTAACGCATCAATGAGATTACAAAACTAAGTCTCAGAGAGACTCAATAGTCTGAGTTCAACTGACAATAAAATTCATGACAGAAAGTTAAGGATACCCAAAAGTCATCCCCTAGTTTTCAATGCTACCCTCCTTTTATACAATTAACGACGGAGTTCACCGGTCGACAAAACGATTGATCATAGCGATCCCTCAGGATCGAAGATCCTGAGGGATCCGCTAAACTATTAACGCTTTCTTTTACTCGGCCTGCATTTCCGAACTGGCAGTCCTTCATCTCGTTCCGGACTGATCTTCCTTGATTTACTCGACCTGGTCTGAACCTTATTTAGAGTTGGAGGGACAGCCATTATCTTCTCATCAAATCCTCGTTTTGCATTGCGCCTTTCTGCTTTTTCCTTTTCCTGCGTAGGGAAGACAACTGTTAGTGATTGGATCATTTTAGACTCATTCTTGTTGCATTTTCCCTACTTTATAATAAAGAAAGGATTACAACTATTGCTTAAAACATCACTAAATCATTTATTAAAACATACCTTCCCAATGCTCTACACACCCCCCGACTTACTCTGTTTCATGGCCTCATGAAACCGTTATAATTAACATGGAGAGCAGTAAGAGAATAGGCTGGAGAGGGTACTTCATGAGGGGGTCTGCAACCATGATAGGCAACCAGATTATCAAAGAAATAATGCAACTGATCTGCAGGCATATCATACAAGGCCTGGTACCCCGGTGCAGGGTGCCAGATAATTGAGCTACGGAACCGATATCCTAACCATGATGGTCCGGCTTGCAGAATGCACTGGCCATAAAAAGGCAGTCATTCAGCAGCCAGCTCAAAGTTCTCATATCTGAAGGGCTCCCTGAGCTGGATGCTTGGGGTGGAAATTCGATAACGGAATTTGGCAGCCTCCAAGGCGGAATCTTTAATAACCAGGAAGTATTCTAAGCTATTTCGGATCAACTCCTCATGCATGGGTCCTAGTAGTTTTATAACTCCAGGGTTTCTCATAAGGCTTTTGTGTGATTGCCATAGGCGAACTGGATCTTGAGGCTCAGCCCTGACCCATAGATCTAGGCTGTGCTCCTGCCTCTGAAAGGCATTGTAAGCCCTGAGCCATTTTAACTGGTTGACCCCGAATGAAACAAAGGCTTGCAGCTGTATATCCCCCACAAAGGGGCCAGGGTTTAGATCAATTTCCTGCTCAAGCACCATATTGTGCAAATAAAATTCGCATAATAATCGTTGGACCTTAACCCCATAATGTTTGCAACAATCAATAAAATCATTAACAGTGTTAATCTGAATGGGGGCACCTGCCCTGACAGCTTTTATTTTCAATCTTAAGTATCTTTCAAGGAGGAATAAAGCATAATTCTTCGCGGGGGCCCTGCAAGTCAAAACATCATCATACAACGAACATACAGTGTCCAATTGTTTAATAACAGCATCTAGTCGATGTGTTACCTTAGCAACCTTTTCCTGTTCCTTCTGCCATCCTTCAAAAGCCTGACTCTCCGATTCACTCATGTTTCGCAGCTGTTGTTGCAGTTCTTCATGTTTTTCTGGAGGGATCCTTTGTTCCTCTAACTACTCAGCCCTCTGCTGCAATTCTTCGTATTTTTCGCGAGGAATCCTCTGCTCAACCCCTTGTTGCAGCTCCTCATATTTCTCTTGAGGGATCATTTGTTCCTGTAGTTGTTCAGCCTCTTGTTGGGCCTGTCTTATCTCGTGGCGCAAGGCCTTGGTTTTTGGATCCCTTTCCCATAATTCCCTGGAGGCAGGAAGATTCGCCTGGACCTTTACATTTCGTCGCTTAATTTTCCCTAAAGGTGGTGTCTCAGTGTGAACTGCTCTATTTTCTCCTTCCTTCTTGACATGTATAAAGGGGTACGGTGGTCCCTCTGTAACTGGGATGTCGGCTTGTGGCTCAACTTTAATTGGAACGGCAGTCGGTTCTAATGGGCCGTTTGGAATATCAGCCTGCTCCTTTATGTCAATAGGAACGGCATTCTGGTGCCCTGCTCCAGATGGAACAACATTTTGTTCCTCAGTATTAATTGGAACAGCTGCAGGTTTGCTAGCAGAGTATCGACCTACTAGATGTCTATAGGTGCTCTGTCTTCCTCTCTGAGATGTCCCAGCTGTATTTGTCCTTCTTTTTCTTCTCACAGTCCTCTTTATTCTCAAACTGGCTTTCAGACTCCGAATTTTTTGCCGAAGCTGGGCTATAATATTCAGCAATTTCTGCTGTTTTCTTCTCAACTTCTTAATTTCTTTTGCCTCGGCTGTGGGCACATGGGCAGCCCTCAGTTTTGCTCCTCTTTCATTGAGGGTTTCTTCTATCATTTGGGGAAGGTCCTGTTCCCAACAGTCATTTTCATCCCCCCCGCCATCAGCGGGTGGATTTCCTTCTGGTGTTTTGGGAACGGCTTGTTCCTGATTGGTATTCAGATTTTCTTTGTCAATGACAGGGGGGTTTTCTTCCCCTACCATCCCATCATGCAATTCGTCACGCGACTCTTCCTCAGAAGGTCCTTCGGGAGGCTCTGCCGGACTAGAGGGTGAAGGATAACCTCTAAGGCTGGCCAAGATGGTGGCCAGCTCTTCTTCCTCCACAGGGTTTTGTGGATGGCTACCCCCCAATTGTTCCATCTCCTTCTCCCGAATTGGCTGCTCAGTAGCTGCCTCTGGATAGCTGGTCTCAGCCACAGAGTCATCATCCCTATCTCCTTCTTCAGCTCCTACTTCATTCTTTGTTTGTTCCAGGTTTTCCCCAGGTATTTGTTCTGGCGCTGGAGGGTCTTCTGTTATTTCAATCGGCTGGCCTATGTTTGGCTGGATTTTTTCCAGCCTACCTCTTATCTTTGCCAACCGAACTGACTTTCTAGGCCTCCTGGGCTGTTCGGGTGTGCTGACCACCTGTTCTTCCGCCTCCACCTTTCTGCGTTTTTCAACCTGTTCTTCTGTGCCAGAGGAATGCCTTCGCTTTAAGGTAGCAGGTCTTTCTGCGGTCAATTCCTTACGTTTTTCTGCATGTCTAGTTGCTTCAGGGGTGCATTTTTGTTTCCCTAGCTTTATGCGTTTCTTTGCTTGCTCGGTTGTGCCCGAGGGTTGCTTCGGTTTTGGTGATTCTTTGGGTTTTTTAGGTGTTTCGGCGGTGCTAGCAGGGTGCTTCGTCTTTGGGGATGGTGATTATACTCCCCCTTCAATTGCTGTAAGAAGTTCCCGCCAGCTGGTGAGATGTAATGTCCCAGAATGAGTCCTTCTGTCATCATCATGTAACATTTTTCGTGACTCAAGCAAAGCCTGGTAGCGATGCAAGGCTCTAGGACTTTTTCGAGAGTGTCCAGGGCTGGATCAAAGTCATCTCCATATGGTGTGAAATCATCCATATAGACTTCCAATCCATCATTAATTAAATCTGCGAAGATGCTAAGAACAGCCCGTTGGAATGTGGCCGGAGCATTACATAATCCAAAGGGTAAGACTCGGTAGGCGAACGTTCCCCAGGGGAAAGTAAAGGTAGTCTTGTCCTGGTCTTCAGGGGCAATCTGAATCTGGTTATATCCGTTGAAGCCATCCAAAAAAGAAAAAAATTTCTTGCCTGCTAAGGTGTCCAATACCTGATCTATGAAAGGGAGAGGGAAGTGATCTTTTTGTGTAGCTTTGTTTAATTCTCTGTAATCAACGCAGATCCTCCATTTCCCGTTCTTTTTAGGTACGACCACAAGTGGGGAGACCCATTTGTTGTCAGAAATAGGATAAATAAAATTAACGTCTAATAATTTCTGCAGCTCATCTTTTACAACATCTTTTAAATGGGGATTGAGTCTTCTCTGTGGTTGGCGAACCAGTCTTGCATCTTTCTCGATATAGATACGATGTGTACATAGCTGGGGATCAATCCCCTTCATATCGGGATAGTCCCAAGCAAATGCCTCTTGATACTTTCGTAGGAGCTGGATGAGTTTGGTCTCTTGCTCAGGTGTCAGATTAGCGTTAATGTTTAAAGTTTTGCCCGGTTCAATTTGTATTACTTTGCTGTTAGCAACAGAGGTTACAGGTATATTTGGGTCATTGTCATCTTTTAGAGGATCTTCCTCTAATTCGTTATCAAATGTCGCTTTTATCATAAAGCATTGTGTATACGATGTGGATTCTGTTTGATTAATGAATTTATTGATGGCATCATCTTCCGTTTGATCTTTAAAATATAGCACTTCCTGAACTGTTAATGGTGGTCTAATATTATCAGTAATATATGAGGCAGGGCGCAGATTGGTCAGCGATGTATGAGGTGTGATGCTTGGCTGGGCTGGCGGGTACAAGATTAAATTTTTGATATCCAGTCCTCTGGTTATGGTCATGTTTCCCTGCCGGCATCCAATGTAGGCGTCAGCAGTAGCGAGCCATGGTCTACCTAGAATTAGCGGATGTCCATCTAGTCGGGTTTTTGGATTAATCACCAGAAAATCGGTCGGGTATTCCCAAGAGTCTACTGAAACCATGACATCATACAAGGTGCCTTCTGGTCTTATTACTGATCGGTCAGCTAGCTCTAGTATAGTGGAAGTAGGCTCTACCGATGTGATTCCAAGCTTCCGGCAGGTTGATGTTGTCAGGATGTTAATCGCAGCCCCTAGATCTACTAAAACGTTGGTCAGGGTCTGCCCACAGACTTGAACAGTGACAATTGGGTTTCCAGGATCCTCATATTTAATTGGTGTTTCTTTCCCTGATAAGAGGTCGGATAAGGTGCCGACTACCTGGACTCTAGGGTTAGGGGTTATATTTCTTTTTGTTTTTCTGCTACACAGGTCTTTTATGGTTTTTGCATATATGGGGATATCCTGTATAGCCTGAAGGAATGGAATTCTTATATACAAGTTTTGAAGTTCTCCCAGAATATCAAAATCCGGATATTGCATTTGTCTTGGAATGGCCAGTCGTTCTGGGAACGGTGGAGAAGATGTAATTACTTGCTGATGAACCTGATCTTTACTTACTTCTTCTTGTTGTGACGGCTGTTCTATCGGTAACTAGTTTTCAATATGAGCGGTTTTATGTCCCTCAGTTTCTATTATTCGCCCAGATCTCAACTGAAGATCATTGCACTCCTGCAGAGCAGATTCAATCTCGGAAGATTCTATAATTTGAAGAGATTGAACTGGTCGATTATTTGGGTTCGGGTTGGGTTGGGCTGGGAGCTACGGTCTTAGGTTGGGCTGGGGATTTTGTTGCAAGGCTGGCAGAGTTGGTTGAGGGAGCGGAATTGATCCTGGTGTTTGATATGTCGATCTTGGCCAGTTGCTCTGCCAGGGTGAACTTTGCGAAGTGGAAGGGGTCCACTGCGGAGGATATGAATTATTTGGCCAATATGGCGGAGGATAAGGACAGTTTGGCCAACCAGCTTGGTTCATCCAAGGGTTCGGAGTAGGAAACATTTGAGGTGGCCAATTTGAAAACGGTTGCTGAGACTGATTTTGCCACATATTCTGTTGCTGAGCATTGAATTGTGGAGATTGAAAAGAAGAGGAGGGATCTTGAAACATACCAGGTTGCCTAGGTTGCCATTGACGACGCTGGTTGATAAAGTATGCTGATTCTGGTTCCTCTTCTGCTTCTTTGTACACCGCCTTTAAACCAGGGAGCGAGGGACAGCTTTCAGTCGGATGGTCCTTGGTACAAATAGCACATATTTGAACTGTATCGAGCGGGCATTCTTTCTGGCTATGTTTCTTCCTGCATCGTGGGCAGAAAATTGCCAGATTCTGTTCTGCTTCTGCTTGCTTCTGTTTAGCCTGCACAATATCAAGCTGTGTTGTTAATGTCCCCATGATATCAGTTTTAAAATTCTCTAACAGATTTCCAAGTTCCACTCATGATACTCCTTCTGTTGATGTTCGATTGTCTCTAATGAAGCGATCATATTCTGCTGGTTTTATCCGTGTGCTGCCTCTTGAGCTCCTGATACACAGATCAATGATGTCAGCAAAATTTTCCTGATAAATGTCCCCTTTTCCCATAATATTCAACATTTCAATCCATTGCTCCTTCATACCTCTAATCAATGCAGTTTTCAACACGTTATCGGGCAGAGGTAACGATGCATATGGAGATCTATGCAAGTTATATTAGAAACGTTCTACATATTCTTCTAAAGTTTCATTTGGTCTGGCTGACATTTGAAAGATTTCATCCTTTAGTTCTCTTGATCTACAATAATCCTGATATTTTTTTAAGAAGGCCGCTTTCATTTCTTCCCAATTGTTTATGACTCCACCACCTAAACCCATGAACCATCTCAGAGCTGCTCCCTTCAAAGTAGAGGGAAATAGTTTTAGCTTCTGGGGATCAGTGGTGTAATCGTATCCCCTGCATAACACATCAAATTCGAATAGAAACGCATCAGGGTCTTCTGATGTGAGTCCATGAAACGTCGGGATATGCTGAAGCGGAATTGCCTTCATTGGTGCATTCGCAACGGAATCTACTATGGGATATTGCAAAGTAGAGGTTTGGGTATTTGGCTGATTCTGCGCCATGGAATCAAATATATGCCAGTAATCTTCAGGAATTTCCAATAGAGTATTCCTTGGTTGCGGAGGGGTAATATTAGCAGGAACTGTTTTTACAGCACTCCCTTTATCAGGGATAATGATGGCCCCTACTGTCTGAGGTGAATGGATTCCCTCAACGAGGATTTTTGCAGCGCTTCCTTTATCTGGACTATTTAAAGGCTGGTTTGGTTCAATAGGAGATCTAGGTTCCTCGATTTCCCCTGTTTCTCCTTCTCCTTCGCAAAGGTTGCTAAAATTTCCTTCGTGCACTGGTCCAAGAGTCGAATTGTCAAATTCTTGAAAGTCCTGCTCCTCTGTCTGACTGTGCACCTCCGCAAAGGCTTCAGATGGTGATTCTGAGGCCTAAAGGGAACTAGCAGGTTGTTTAAAGTTTACTTTCCTATAACCTACTGATGGCGGAGATCCGGCTTTCTTGTAAATTTCGTCTATAAAGGTCTTTCGTCCAAGGGTCGCCGACCCCTTGGCTTTTTCGGTTTTGGATGGAGGCTTTTGATTCTTTTCTGGCTTTTTCTGCTTAGTCATGCACTCCAATTAAATTACTAAATCAATTCTGCTAGGAAAGCGGACGATGGAGCAGGGCTTTTACATGCTCCGCACGCAGGTTCTTACCTTCTGTTTTTAAAATCCAGTTCTCCCCTAACAGATTCACACACTACCCTGTTAAAAAAACAAATGGCTATGCCCCTTCCCCGGCAACGGCACCAAAATGTGGAGCTGTAACAAGGGTCTGTTTCACCTCTAGTTATCTCACATTACAAGTCAATCCGGGAGCATTTTGTTATTGTAAGGGACATCTTAATTTGAGGCTATTTGTCAGGATAATGCTTCGTAGTATAGATCTAAAGAATACAAGAGTAAACGGATGCTAATGCTAAATTACTTTTGCATAAAGAAATCACACACGCAGCAACTTCGTCGGTCGAGGGTATGGAATTAATAACCTATCCCCCTAGAAACTGATGAAGGAGTATGGATCATGATCTGGGAGCATTATAGCGTCTGCTGTATCTCACAACAGTCTTGAACCTCCTCTCATGCCACTTCAATAAACGCAAGCGAAAGGAACAGCAATAAAACAGAATGAAACAGCAACTTCAGAAATGGAAGAACAATAAAAGGAACAGCAGTAAATGGAACGACAGTAAATGGAACAGCAGTAAAGAAACTAAGTCTCACGAGATCAACACTTCCAATCCTTGGCACACACTTACATACAAAAGGAAAGCAATCATTTATACAGGTTTGCAGCTTAATCAAATGGAACAGCAAATTATTAAAGACAGGAAACGTCAATCATATATATATCAAATGGAATAACAAATCATTAAAGACAGGAAACGTCAATCATATATATACGATCTGCAATAGTCACCAACAATCCATTAACCCCAATCACCTGTAGCTGAAATATTCTACTTATGAATTCTGTAATTGATGCAAACAATTCGGATCAACAGTATGCGAAGAATCCTGAAAGTATGATATGAACTTGTTACAGAGATTTATAACAGGAAAGCTACAGATGAATAAATATGAAATGACATGGAGCCATAACAGATTAGGAGAAACAAACCACACAAAGCAGAATTGTAATGGTACAATCAGCCAGTGTCCGTTGGAGCCGGGCCCAAAGCTTCCAATGGCGCACTGCCGTAAACTACTTCAGACGCACGGAGAAATTAACACCAAGATATTATATTAACGCATCAATGAGATTACAAAACTAAGTCTCAGAGAGACTCAATAGTCTGAGTTCAACTGACAATAAAATTCATGACAGAAAGTTAAGGATACCCAAAAGTCATCCCCTAGTTTTCAATGCTACCCTCCTTTTATACAATTAACGGCGGAGTTCACCGGTCGACAAAACGATTGATCGTAGCGATCCCTCAGGATCGAAGATCCTGAGGGATCCGCTAAACTGTTAACGCTTTCTTTTACTCGGCTTGCATTTCCGAACTGGCAGTCCTTCATCTCGTTCCGGACTGATCTTCCTTGATTTACTCGACCTGGTCTGAACCTTATTTAGAGTTGGAGGGACAGCTGTTATCTTCTCATCAAATCCTCGTTTTGCATTGCGCCTTTCTGCTTTTTCCTTTTCCTGCGTAGGGAAGACAACTATTAGTGATTGGATCATTTTACACTCATTCTCGTTGCATTTTCCCTACTTTATAATAAAGAAAGGATTACAACTATTGCTTAAAACATCACTAAATCATTTATTAAAACATACCTTCCCAATGCTCTACACCTCCGAAGTATCTCTGTGTATTATTTCATTTCCAATTTGGCCTGAAAATTTAGAGTTCTGTATGATCTGATGTGATCGTGTTTAATTTCTCTTTCGCTGTGTATAAGATCTAGGTGATCAGAAACTGCGAGAGTGGAAGTGTACGAATTTCTTAATTGTGGTTGAAGCCCCGCACTCACTCCTAGCCGTCGATCTCAATTTCAAACTTTTAGGTCACAATTAACTGCAGGGGTTAGGCCAATTTTTAACCCGTGTGCTAGTTGAAGACCCACAAGCCGTAGCATTTGATGGCTTCTGTTATCCAACGGATATCAAGGCATCAATTGCTCGGACTTTAATTCCAAAAACAAACCTGAAATTTTATAGGGCAAGGGTTTATATTCCTTACCGACTTCGTAAGGACAATTAACCCTCATGCAAGTGCCTCAACCGATATCGCTGTTAATCATTGGATCGAGTGTGCTTGATCAAATGGTGGAGGATTTCCGATTAGTTTCGCATCACATTATTTCATGAGTGAATGAATCTTGGCCTTAAGAAAATACGATTTGTGATGTGCGATGCTTAGAGGACTTGTAAATCACTTATCATTTCTGCTAAAATTAAGCAGTTCTGATAATTTAGTAGAATAGTCAAGTTTGGAGGTATATGACTCATACTCCAAAGGAAATCAAAGAAGAAATTCCACCTAAACTTGCAGAAATCGTTTCCGGATTTGAACAATTGTCCATTACACCTGCACCCAGGCCACCATTTGTTGTATCAAAGTAGCCTACTGACACTAAACAGGATCTCAAGGATTAGAAAAAGAAATCCAACATGGATTTCAAAGTTGGAGGAAGAGGTGGTGGTTGAAGAAGAGGATGACCAGTTGTAAATGCTAAAGTGTTGGAGGTTATGCAACAGATGTAAGGTAGATTAGAAGCAATGGAAATGGGAAGAGATGTAGATGCTGGAGATGTCGGTGAACCTGAAGCTAAAGTTGCAGAAGAAGAACTTGTAGATGTAACTCCTGAAATGAGATTCTTTAAGTCAGTATTGAGATCCACTTCCAATCCTAGACTTGAAGTCTCAATTTATATAGGAAGCTTAAGCCCTGAGGAATTGATAGACTAGATAAATGACAGGGAGAAATTCTTCAATTATGAAGAAACAGAAGAAGGAAAGAAGGTCAAGTTTGCTATCACAAATTTGAAAGAACATGTAGCACTTTGGTGGGATGGAGTGCAGGCAGAAAGAAGAAGACTTGGCAAAGAACCAATTAAGAATTGGAAGAGGATGGCGGAAAAACTGAAAAGTAATTTTTTACCAAGTGATTATCAACAAACATTATTTAGACAGATGCATAATTTTAGATAGAGATCTATGAAAGTAAAGGAATAGACAAAGGAATTCTACAAATTGAGCATAAGAGCAAGACAAATCAAAGATAGAGATGAGAAGGTTGCAAGATATGTGAATGGTCTTAGAATGGACATCTAAGATGAGATAAGTGTGTTGTCTCCTAAAACAGTAGAAGAGGCTTATCAGATGGTACTGCCAGAAATAGAGGTACTTTCCGAGGAAGGGGAACTCAAGGTGGTAGAGGAAGATCTACATCACCTAGAGATGGAGCTAGCAACAGCTCAAGTCAGCATGCACCCACAGGAGGTGATGCAAGTGGCATAGGGAGTTTTTCCAGAGGAAGGTAATAGACGAAGATAATGTACTAGAGAAAGAAGAATCTTTGGTAGTCAACAAAATTTTGTTAAAACCAGCTAAGGAAATTGTTGAGCCAACATAAAGGCAAACCTTATTCAAGACTATGTGTAAGGTTCAAGGAAAGTGTTGTCAGATGATAATAGACAGTGGTATTACAGATAATCTGGTCTCCATAGAAGTGGTGGAGAAGTTGAACTTGAAAACAAAGAAACATCCAACACCTACAAGGTGTCATGGATTCAAAAGGGATATCAGTTGGTAGTGAATGAGTAATGTGAAGTGGAGTTGTAGGTGGGAAAATACAGAGACACAATTCTGTGCGATGTGATGCCTATGGATGTGTGTCATATACTGTTAGGTAGACCTTGGTAGTATGACAGAGGATCTATGCATGATGGAAAGAAGAACACATACAAATTTACCAAAGATGGTGTCAATCATACATTGCTACCAACAGAAGAAGAGGATACATCAAGGAAACCTGATCCAAAGACCTTTTTGCTGAGTGGAAAGGAGTACTTGCAGTAGATGGAAGAATATAAGGTAGTTTTGCTTTGGTTTACGAACCAAAGGTAATAATTACTTCCACAAAAGTTTTTGATTTACCAATTGAAATTCAAGAGATGTTGGATAGTTATTGTGATATCATTGTAGATGATTTTCCTGATGAGTTACCACCCATTAGAAAAATCAGTCATCACATAGATTTGATTCTAGGAGAAAATCTACCTAATAAAGCATCTTATAGGATGACTCCCACAGAGAATGAAGAGATCAGGAAACAGGTTCAGGAACTGTTAGACAAGGGGCTGGTTAGAGAGAGTTTGAGTCCTTGTGCAGTGCCAACAATGTTGAGCCTAAAGAAAGATGGAGGCTAGAGAATGTGCATTGATTCGTGAGAAATAAATAAGATAACAATTAGGTACAGATTTCCTTTACCTAGAATCGAAGATTTGATAGATTGTTTAAGTAGAGCAAGATATTTTACAAAGTTAGATTTAAAAAGTGGTTATCATCAAATCAGAATTAGAGAGGGAGATGAGTGGAAAACTACTTTGAAGACCAATGAAGGATTGTATGAATGGATGGTAATGCCTTTTGGGTTTTCAAATGCTCCTAGTACATTTATGAGACTTATGAATGAAGTTCTGAAGGAATTTATTGGTAAATTTGTAATAGTATATCTGTACGATATATTAGTTTACAATAGATATAAGGAGGAACATGTGAGACATCTGAATTATGTCTTATAGAGACTACAACAAGAAAAGTTATTGTTAAATTTAAAGAAATTTTCATTCATGAAGGAAGAGTTGGTGTATTTAGGCTTCGTTGTTTCTGTTGAGGGGTTAAAGATGGATCTAGAGAAGATCAAGGCTATGATGGAGTGGCCTTCAGTAGAAAGTGTCTTTTAGGTAAGAAGTTTTCATGGTTTTGCTAGTTTTTACAAGAAATTGATAAGGAATTTTAGTAAGATTAATGCTTCAATTATTGACATAATAAATAAGGATAGAAAACCATTTAAATGGACTACTGAAGTAGAAAAGAACTTCCAACTGTTGAAGAGAAAGATTACTGAGAAACCTACTTTGAATTTTCCTGATTTTAATAAACCTTTTCAAGTGAAGTGTGATGCCAGTGGAGAAGCCATTGGAGCTGTATTGAGTCGGTCGGATAGGCCTGTAGCTTATTTTAGTGAAAAGATGGATGAGACAAAGAAGAAATATTATTCTTATGACAAGGAGTTTTATACAGTGGTGCAGTCTTTGAAGAAGTGGAGACATTACTTGATGTCCAAGGAGTTCATATTGTATTCAGATAACCATTCATTATAGTACATTATGCAATAGCCAAAGCTTCACTAGAAGCATGCAAAATGGGTAGAATACCTACAAAGTTTTAATTTTGTGTTAAAACATATAACTGGTCAATCAAACAAAGTAGCAGATGCCTTAAGTAGAAAAATCATTTTTTCTCAAGAAAGTCAAATTCAAGTGTTGGGTTTTGATTTTCTTAAAGAGTTATATGAGAAAGATCTAGATTTTAAAGAGGCATTTGAAGCTTGTAGAAATCCTGTTTTGTTAGACAGAAGTAAGTGGCTAGATTATTTCCTACAAGAGGGATTGTTGTTTAAAAGAAATCAACTGTGCATACCAAGTTGTTCTATGAGGGAGAATTTGATCAAGGAGAAACATAGTGGAGGACTTGGAGGGCATTTTGGTGTAGACAAGACTTATGAGCAGTTGAACTGGTTTTATTTTTGGCCAAAGATGAGGTCTGAAGTGGAAAAGTATGTGAAAAATTGTAAAGTCTATCAGTATGCAAAGGGAAGGAGTCAAAACACAGGTTTGTATGTTCCATTACCTATTCTAGATAGGTGTTGGGATATGGTAACTATGGACTTTGTTTAGGGTTTACCAAAAACTCAAAGAGGAAATGATTCAATTTATGTAGTAATTGACTGATTTTCAAAAATGGCACATTTTATTCCATGTTATAAAACCATTGATGCTAATCACATTGCTAATCTGTTTTTTAAGGAGATTGTAAGATTACATGCGTTACATAAGAATATTGTTTGAAACAAAGACACTAGATTTGTTGGGCATTTCTGGAGGACATTATGGAAGAAGCTTGGAACTAAACTGAGTTTCAGTTCTACTTATCATCCTTAGACTGATGGAAAGACTGAAGTTGTAAATAGAAGCTTAGGTAATCTTCTGAGAAGTCTTGTAGGTGAACATCCAAAACAATGGGATCAAGTATTGGAATAGGTAGAATATGCATATAATGATTCTCCTAACATGAGTACAGGGAATATTCCATTCCATATAATCTATGGAATGCACCCAAGAGGATTGTTTGAATTGAGAGACTTGGGAAGAACTGAAAGGAGAAGTGATAAAGGAGAATATTTTGCTATAGAAGTTCAAGCAATACATGAATAGGTAAAACGGCAACTACAGGAAAAAAACATAAAATACAAGAGCAAAGTAGATTTGAAGAAAAGAGAAGTTAATTTTGAGGTTGGAGATTTGGTTTTAGCACACCTGAGGAAAGAAATATTTCCAAAAAGGGAGTATCATAAGCTAAAGTTTAAGAAAATTAGACCATGCAGAGTCTTGAGGAAATTTTTTTCAAATGCATATGAAATTGAATAATACCCCCTGATATTGGAATATCTCCAATTTTCAATGTTGCTGATTTGTATAAGTATGAAAGTGAAAATGCAAATGACACAACAGAGGATCAAGAAGAACAAGAGATTGATTAGGTAAAACAGTTACCTATAGCAAAGGAATTGAAGCCAGAGAGGATTTTAAACAAGAAATTGTTGAATAAGACAAGAGGACAGGAGTATTTTCAGTATTTGGTCAAATGGAAGGATCAACCAATTGCTGAAGCTATTTGGATGACAGATGCCATGCTACAGAAGTTGGGTAGTTCTGTAGAAGAGCTCATGGATAGGAGCCCATGAACAATTTTGTCTTCAGGAGTCTGATGCAGGAGCATGAGGTTTGAAGGCAAAAGGCTTCGAATTTATTCCAAAAATACAAAAAAAGTTTACAAGCAAAGGAGTGGGATCCTTTAGCTGTCAATTTACAAGTTTTTTAGATATGATTTGAGCTAGGATTTAGGGATTGAGTGATTTTGTAATTAATTCAAGTGGTTTAGATTCAGTTGATATTTTTGGCTTATATGGGCTTGACCCAGGTTCGGAAGAGTTATTTAGCGAAACAAATCCCGCAGGTACCAGCCCTTTTGACAACAACCCACAGAGTGTGGACTGAGGTCTCACACGAGGTAGCAGGGGAGGGTGCTGGAACCAGGTTTCTACACCCTTGGGATGTCTTGATGTGGTCTGGAGGGTTTGCGTGCCATTTTGTGACCTCGCGCTACTCCACTTTCGCGTAGATCTGAAGCAAGGAAATCCCTTGATACTTATTACTAAGGAGTTGTTATAGATCAGATCTACCTTTTACGGTCTTTAAGAAAACATTTAATAGAGATAACCAGTTTGCACACCCAGAAAAGTTATAGATTTGCATAAACTCATAACATAATCATAAGCACAGAGATCAAACAGATATATCAGTCATAAATTAACGAGAACCACAATATTTCAGATTCAACCCAGTATTTCAGAACGAACTTACCTTTATTCAACTCTTTCGACAATACATCCAAATATGCCCTCCGCACTTAGCTGCAGGGGTCCACGCACATAGCTGCAGACTCTACCAGGCCTCTATGCACATAGCTGCAGAGCCTCTATCTACCCACCAACACCCTTGACTTCAACTTACAGATGCTTCAAGATTTGTTTCTTCAAAAACCCATTACATTCCAGATCCAAAAGTACATATCAAAAACTGAATTCTAACTCTAGAACCTTTCTCTATTTATATGTTTATGTGGACCATGATCGGGCTGACTCACTTCCTATTATTTTACATTATTTTTTGGCAAACAACCCTTTGAATTGTCTCATTTACCATTCATGCTCCATGCACTTCACGGCGTCCTTACCATACCTTTTCGCAAAATTGTTGGCTTTGAGCCCCAAAAATATTACGCGGGCCCTTTGCTACCCAACAGTCCCCCAACACAATCATCATGCCTCATCCTAAGTCACTCAGATAGTGTGACAATCTTTGCGCGGAGGTCGGTCAATAACTTCTGTGCTTTGCTGGTACTTGTAGCAAATTCTTCTGCCATCTACTATACTTGTTCAACACGTGCCGCCGACACATCAGTCTCTGTCTCAGATGCTTCCCCGATTGCATATACTGCTTGCATGTGTGCCACCTTGAACTTGATGCCGGTGGAAACTGCGAATGCCTCATCAAGCCATGGCTAGAGACGTTCTTTAATCACTGCTTCCTTCTGTCGGGCAGCATCAACTTGTATTTTCAAGGCCTAGGCCTCCCTCATCTTGGCCAAGTGCTGCATAACAGCAATTGTCTACGCGGTCCCTCTGACATTATCATAGGCTTGGTGGAGCTCCCTTGCCTCTGTTTCCAGTCACTTTAGGGTGGGATCTTCCTGGAGTGAAGTGAGTGTAATAAGCGACTGAGCCAACAAGTCGGTGCATTCCTTCATCAAATGTGTGATCGTTTCCCTCCCGGAGTTAATGATGCGTTTGTGCTACTCAGTGACCTCTGGTGGCATCGAACGCTGGACCTACAGTTTTAGATTTGCGATCTGCAAACTAAGCTCCAACTGAATCCTGGCGGCCTCCTCCTTTGTTGCATGGAACCCACTAGGCAACTTGTGGATTCGGATACCAACAGGCAACTCAGCCACAATCTCTAGCTTAGGGACATGCAAACATGCTTCCCCTACCAGTTTCTCTAGTTGCTGACTCTGTGCAACGGCTTCATCCCATTGGAGGCTTAACTATTCTATATTAATTCTTTGTTCACTGACTACTTGTTTCGCGTATCCTTCCCTAGCACGGAGCTCCATCGTGACACTGTCCTGGAGTTGGTACAAGTTGTCATGCAGGAGGGCAGCCAAATCTAATCCAAGCCCCACAAGCATCCTACCACAGCTCTGTCTGCCGCATTTTTTGTTGTCTATGCTCCTGTTTGGATTGTGATCGTATGAGCTGTTTGGGCCTTCAACAACTGCTCAGTGGCTGAAATACCCGTAACCTCATGAGTAGCGATGGTTCCCGTTTGCGCTGCCCATGTCCCAAGTTCCTATAGCTGTGCACAAAGCTCCCCCAACACAATTTGTTGCTCCAACATGGCCTCGTCAATTGCGTCCCGAGTGGCTTCACAAACTATGTCCCCTGTGTCACCTAGATTGCCCTCGGTCAAGGTGGTTAGTTCTCTGTCCCATTTATATGCCTTGGCCTTCTTCTGTAGCTTCGTCTATTCTGTCGGCAACGGCTGTTTTAAGGGCTCACCCATGGTGGTTGATGGTGTTCCCTCCTTCCCTATCTTTGTGGCTGCCTCTATGGGCACCTTCTAATGGCTTTCATCCTTTACATCCACTCCTGATGGTGCTTTGTCTGTCGAAGTCTGCGCCACCTCCTAGGCTGCTTGAACTTCGATAGTGTGTTGTTTGTTCTGCTTTTGTTGTGTGGCGCACTTAGCTTCAGTCTTTTGTTTCTTGATGGTGGCCTCATCATGCCCCACCGCATCTGGTCCATGCCATTTCAGTGGCCAAGTATACAATACCGCATCGATAGCTTCGTCAATGGAAATGAACGGAAGTGTAGTCCACATCTGGTCGGGGTCCTTGCATGCCTAGATGTAGACAAAGTGCATGTCCACTTTAAACTCGGCTATGTGCTTCACACTGTCATAGATTTCATTGGACAACTGGGGTTGCTAGTTGATTCGTTGTCGAACATTCACATCTATTAGTATCCAAAAAATCTTGATGCCCTAGATTCTTACAGCATCCCTTGTCGCCTAGAGTGATGCATACTTGGTAGCTTCTGGCCAATCCTAGTCCAAGGAGGGAAATTGGCTGTCCTCGAGTAATTTAGTGGTAACCAGCACAATGGACAACATTAGCCATGCATAGTGTAAGGTCTTTCCCTCCTCTTGGACCTCCCTATAGTTGGTCAGGAACTCTTCACAAAGGAACTACGCCCAATTGAACCATTCTCCAGCTACGCATTCCTCAGCTAGCGCAATGACTATCGTTGGAACCTCGTTGCCGCGACATTTCTGAATCACTTTCCCTGCCAGCAACTGGGTAGCAACGCGGAATGCTTTGTTCGAAATACTATCAATAGCATACCCTTGTTGCCCTTTCTCTAGCTTATATTTCTTTTTCAGGGTTTTTGTCATCGTCACATCGCCACTCTTATTGATAATTTCCCTGGGGTCTCGTCTGTCACAGGGAAGCTATGAGATCCTATGAATGAGTTCTGTCATGATGTGGACGGGTTTTCCGATCCATAAGTATCCATCATGTACTAGACAGAGCAAATGTCTGATGACCAAGGGGTCGGTGAAAGTGGGGAATGGAAAGGAGACAGAGTAACTCAGCTTTCTCCACCTTTCGTAGCCATTACTTTGGATGAAGTGTTGTAACCATCCCTTCCACGCTCTGCTCCATCAGTTTTCCAGTCACCAAATGGGGAAATTTATCTATATCTACAAGGTCCCAATCTTCAAACTTCATTGTCAAAATATAGCCAGTCACCATGCTTTCAACTGGCACCCATTTTGGAAGAGATGGGGTGATGAGTATATTTTCAACATCATCCAGATTGGTAGGGACCTTAGCCTTCCCTTTGCTTGGAGGAACATACTTGGGACGTCGCACTGGCTGGATAGTTTCCCTATCAAGGTCTATTTCTTTGACATATGTCGGGGATCCCTCTTCTTCCTCGTCTCTTTCAATTGTAATAGTTTTGCCCTTTTCTTCCATTATGAGCTTCCTAAAGCACGGATTTCGCAGTGACCACCTTACTAGTCCTTGTATCTAGGGGTCCTTTTTGGTTTGTGGCATCTTGGGTGATTTAGGAAGTGTGATTACCTATGGTGTGGGATTCTGTGGACTCTCTGTGGTAGGGTTTATTGCCCTGAGGAATGACTCTCGGTATTCCTTTGGCAGTTCCTAAAACCACAAGCTTTCTTCCAGTACCTTTTGATTCATATTGCTCCTCTCGGCTTGAACCTAGGGCATCCGATTCTTCGAATGATCAAACTTGGTGGTATTCCCCTTTTCTTGCTTGTTATATATGATTTCAAATTCAAAGTCGGCCATTTTCCCTCCTCAGGGCTCATTATTGCGATTTTGGCGGTTATCTGTATACCTTAATTGTCCATCGCCCGCCCTGCCATGTCTTAAATGGTACATCTTATCATGAAAAGTACCTACAATGGTCACCTTCCATCCCATCCTTGCCGTAGCACAACCCTTGGTATGCAGATGCGTCCTATGCATTTGACCGTTCTTGCGTGCCGTGGCCAACTTGCGCAGCTTTCATGCAGCCTGTTTTATAGTCCCATGCCCTCTTCCAACTGTGCAGAGCACTGGGACTGGGTCTCCTATGGATAATCAGGTGGTTTCACCTATCGTGCGAGCCTTCCGCTTCCCTACTAGCCCAGGCTGCGGGCACCCTTCGTGTTCCTTTGAGTCTGATAACTTATCATGGTCTGTGTTCCCTTGTGCCCTAGGGTGCAGTCGCAACCATGCTAGTAGGGTTGCAGCTTGTCCTAGTAGTGTAGGAGAGCCGACCATGTCCGGTCCCTTCAATAGCTCTTCTGTGTGACCTTTGGGGGGTGACTTCTAATTTTATTTTATCAATTGCTTCATCCAGCCCCACACTTTGCTCTCCTATTCTAGCCCCTATTTCCTCTAACTCATGAAGTCTCATTTTGCTGCGCCAAACGGCTTCCCATAACTGTTGAATCCCATCATGCATGTCTTTGTGTTCAGGTCGGATCGTATGGGTAATGGCTCATCCGACCATGGATAGAGTTCCCTTGGCATACCCTGCTCTGTGTATGGTTGTATCAGCCCAGCAAACCCTTGCTATGTGCAGATTTAGTTGGGTCGATGGTTGTGCAACATACAGCCGTACCATTCATTGTAGATGGATGCCCGCCCTGCTCCAATGTGTCTTCCACGCACTTCCTCCAATCCGTACCTGGAACCGACTTCTCCATCTCAGCTTCCTCTGTGCACACCACCTTGGTGCGCATGGCACTTCTTCCGATGCACCATCTTGCTTCTACGCTACAATTAAGGTTGTTTAGATAATCTTCAGCAAAATCACATCACCAATCTTTTGTCGACGCGTTTCGAACCAACCAGTGTGGTTCATCGTCAGGACAAGTTGAAGAACCAATCCGGCTTAGCTTGATTAAATAGAGGTGCAGAGACTCCAACGGCTAATTTTGACCGATGACCTTAGTCAAATTAGTTAATCGATATTCCTAAAAAATTAACTAAAGGAATTCATTTGTTAATTTAAAAATAATTAAATCTAATATTAAATATTAAGAGAATTCCTAGGTAATAACCAAATCTTAATAATCTAGTTATAATGGTCATTCCACATATATTAGATAATTTATATTTGGTATTATTCCAATATATTATTTAATTACAAGTAAAAAGTAATCAACCATTGGTAATAATGGTAAGTTAGATCTCTAAAATATATTATTCTTTATCTATTATTTAAAAATAATGGTCCATTCAAAATTAAAATGGTAAGTATATAAGTTTATTAAATAATCTACTTAATAATTTATAATTCCAAACAAATTGTTAAAACATTATTATTCCTAGAATATAGTTCCCTAAGGTAAATATTATAATTTAGGGTTGTTAAAGTCCATGTTTAATAATCATAGTATAACTAATATTATTGGTGTATCATACATATCTTATAAACCTAATGGTCAAATACTCGATCTTAATACAATATTACACGTTTAAATATATTAATACTTATAAGTATTAATATATTTAAACGTGTAATATTGTATTAAGATCGAGTAATTGACCATTAGGTTTATAAGATATGTATAATACACCAATAATATTAGTTATACTATGATTATTAAACATGGACTTTAACAACCCTAAATTATAATATTTACCCTAGGGAACTAAATTCTAGGAATAATAATGTTTTATCAATTTGTTCGGAATTATAGATTATTAAGTAGATTATTTAATAAACTTATATACTTACTATTTTAAATTTGGAATGGACCATTAATTTTAAATAATAGATAAAGAATAATATATTTTAGAGATATAACTTACCATTATTACCAATGGTTTATTAATTTTTACTTGTTATTAAATAATATATTGGAATTATACCAAATATTAATTATCTAATAAGTGTGGAATGACCATTTGGTTATTCCTAGGAATTCTCTTAATATTTAATATTAAATTTATTTATTTTTAAATTAACAAATGAATTCCTTTATTTATATTTTTTAGGAATATCAATTAACTAATTTGACTAAGGTTATCGGTCAAAATTAGCAGTTGGAGTCTCTGCACCTCTATTTAATCAAGCTAAGCTGGATTGGTTCTTCAACTTGTCCTGACGATGAACCACACTGGTTGGTTCGAAACGCGTCAACAAAAGATTGGTGATGTGATTTTGCCGAAGATTATCTAAACAATGTTATGGATCACAGAAGTCTAAATTCCTTTACAATTAAGGTGTCAGGGTTGATGAACTGTCCTTCATTGGTTGCGTCGTTATCCGCTGGTCGTTGTCTTACTTCAGTGGTCACGCGCCGCAATTATCTGATAATCATATTACAGTTGAGTGTCGTGACTTCATGTAATCAGTTCTGCTGGCATTCAGTCTCCTCATCTGAATCTGATGTGCAGGAACTATCGGGCTCGCAAGAGATTCTTCCATCCTCTATGGGATTCACCCGATCCTGACCTTGCACCATTATTTAGTAGATGCAATCCAGTTCATCGTCACTGTCCTCGTCACACACTGGTTCGGTGTAGCACTTTCCTTCAGCTGGGTCCGTTGGAACTATTACCCGTAGTGACTTCCTTTCGAACGTCATTTTTTGTCGTTTCATGTCTGTGGCCCAATCAATTCCTAGCAATGCAGGGTAGGGATTACTGTCATCAACAATTTATATTACCTCGAAGTCGGTCTACGTAATTACGCCTTCAATGTCCACTGTCACCCCTTGCAGTCGGCCCATCGGTAATATCTTTTGCTATTTGGCCATCCTCAGTTGAATAGGAGACCACTATAGTGCGGGCCTACCCATACTTTCCCATGTTTGCTCAAGTAACACATTCGCATCCGTCCCTAAATCCAAAATGACCTAGTCCATCTCGTACTTGTCGATTTGCGCTATCATTCGCATCTCCCGTCTTGTGTGCAGAGCATGTTTCCCTAGTTTCCAGACTACATGCGATTCCCCTGATCCCACGCATCTAGTAATCAACTCTTGGAGTCCTTTAACCACCCTATTATCACATAACAACTTCATACATGTCTCTAAAAAGGTGGTAAGCATCGAGGGATCCATTCCTGGCTCAATTGGATCCCTACCACCTACAGTAGAGACCTTCGTGAACCTCTCTAGAGCTTCTTTAACTACCCCTTTTGCCTGCTTGGGTTCCTTTGTCAGAACACCGCGATCCTTTTCATCTTCCCCAGACTGTTTCCTCACATCTCCTCTGGTGGTTGCACCGCTTCTTAGTACCATTTTTACACTGGGATCCTCTTCGCGAGGTTCCGATCTCATCATTTGGACATTTTGAGTTGAAGTGGGCTGCAATACCCCCTTTTCGTGCATCTGCGTAATAAGCGTTGGACAGTCTACCATTTCATGGTCAAATTTCTCACAGTGTGGACAAGATATCCTCATCGGATTCGTGCAGTTGTGAGCATAGTGCCCTGGTCCTCTACAGTTATAACATATCAGCTATCCATGCCCTCGCCTAGGCCCCATTCCTCTTCCATGCCCACATCTTGAAATCCCCTGTGTGGACCGACAGCTATGTTGAAACCCCATGCTTTAGTCTGCACTCTTTAGGCCAGGGTTCTTTCCATCATTAAATTGTAACTTTGACAAGTTTGCTCGTCGTGACCCACTGATCTACAAAAGTTGCAATACAGTTGCTGCGGGGTCTGGGTATACTTCTGCAACAGGTGGCAGTTGTCTATTGCGTGCTTTCCTCCCACTTGACAAATTGCACACCAGAGCACAGGTGCCACACTTGGCCCTGCTTATACCTCCAGCTTCAATGGCATCATGCCCCCTCCTACTAGATAGTTCACAAAGATGAGGCAGTGGTCCTTGTCGTGTCCCTGGCTCTTACACTTAATACACCCTCCCTCTGTGTGCGCCTCCAGTCGGGGCACCATTTCTTGCTTCAAGCTTTTCATTTCTAAGCACAGGTTTTGTAGTTTCATGTGGATTGGCTGAACTCCCAACCTTGGATCCTTTATTGGAGTTTCGTGCAACCTCATTGCTGTCTCTAGTGCTTCAGCTTGGGTGAAGATATTTTGTTGTGATAGTGCCATCCTCAGATGTGGTGTCAAAGATGCCACAAACCATGCACAATTCTACGCATTTGTCAATGTAATTTTAGCCTCACAGATTGTGATTTTCAATCTTTGATCCAAATCCCAAGGGGTTTCACTAGGTAGCATCGCGATCTCCTTGAATCCAATGGCTAACTGTGTCTCCAATTTTGGTCAACTAAACTCCCTCGTCAATGCGCGGTCCTGCATCATGCTAACCAGAGTCGCCTTTTTGATGTTATGATCCATTATACCTTGGGCTTCCCATATAGCCCTTACCACAAACCAGAACTAACCTGGTTCCTCATTTCCCACACCTCTAAACACTGGCAACTTGACTGCACTTGCCATCTCAACCTTCGGTGGTGGCAGAGGTGGGGTTGGTGAAGATGGCTTTGATGCAGGAGAAGTAGGTGATGGCATGGACGATGGTGGTATCAGTGGGATGCACTGCCCAATCAACCAAACTGTGCTTCTTGGAGAGAAACCTACGAGTTCTTCCTTGCTTTCTCGCGAGATAGAAACTAGAGGGTTGTTTTCCAATCCTTCGGTTCCCCAGTAGCCTCTTTTGCTCTGTGTTACACTAGACATCAATAAACGTGCATAATCTATTTTTCACACAACAACATCTTAATACAAGTATTCAATGATTTGATATACTTAACTCACGGTCCTTGGAGAAAGCACCTTTCTGCTTCACTATAACTCATAGTTGTGTCCATCGCGAACTCAGTGATAAAACCTCCTATTACCTGATCGAAACAGTGATCTACTGCTCATTCAATTTTTTCTTCAGACGCTTCTAGCCTGCGCACCAATTCTAGAGTCCACACAATAGGTTGATCTAGTCTGCACCTTCCTACGTTGTTAGCTAACCTTGTGGTCCACTCGTACAACTCTATCGGGAATGTTGCAAATAAGATCTCGTGGATATCTGTGTATATGTAACGATCCACCCACTATTATTCTGATATCTGCGGATTTCTGTTTTCTCGAACCATGAAATCGTGAAGCTTTTGATCTAGCCAATCTTCAAGCTCTTTCTTCATAGGGTTCTAGCATCCTGACATCAAAACATCCCTTAGGCAGATCCCGGTCCCGGCAATGGAACCATTTGTTGGCTTATATGGGCCTGACCTAGGTTCAAAAGAGTTATTTAGCCAAACAAATCCCGTAGCTACCGGCCCTTTCGGCAACAACCCGTGGAGCGCGGGCTGAGGTCTCACACGAGGTAGCAAGGGAGGGTGTTGGAACCAAGTTTTTGTACCCTTGGGATGTCTTGATGTGCTCTGGAGGGTTCGCACACCATTCTGTGGCCTTGCGCTACTCCGCTTTCGTGTAGATCTGGAGCAAGTAAATCCATTGATACTTATTACTAATGAGTTGTTATAGATCAGATTTACCTTTTATGGTCTTTAAGTAAACATTTAATAGAGATAACCATTTCGTGCACCCAGAAAAGTTATATATTTGCATAAGCTCATAACATAAGCACAAGCGCACAGATCAAACGAATATATCAGTCATAAATTAACTAGATCCACAATATTTCAGATTCAACCCAGTATTTCATAACCAACTTATCTTTATTCAAATCTTTCGCCAATACGTCCAGATCCACCATACGCACTCAGCTGCAGGGGTCCACGCACATAGCTACGGACTCTACCAGTCCTCTATGCACACAATTACAGGGCCTCTATCTACCCACCAACACCCTTGACTCCAACTTACAGACGCTTCAAGACTTCTCTCTTCAAAAACCCATTACATTCTAGATCCAAAAGTACATACCAAAAACTGACTTCTAACTCTAGAGCCTTACTCTATTTATACATTTCCATGGTCCGTGGACCATGGGCGAGCCGACCCACTTCCTATTATTTTACATTATTTTTGGGTGGACAACCCTTTGACTTGACTCATTTACCATTCGCGCTTCGCGCACTTCGTGGAGTCCTTGCCATACCTTTTCCCAAAATTGTGGGCGTTGAGCCCCAAAACTGTTACGTGGGCCCTCTGCTACCCAACAGAGATTCTCAATGAGAATATCAACCAGATTAGATATTGTTTAAGATTAGGCAGATCCGATCCAGTGTTTAAGGATCTAAGTGTAAGGATGAAATGGTATTTATGTAAGTTCTGAATGATTCTAAGGGGATTTTGACTGATTTGGCTTGTTTTGGTCATATAAGATTAAGTTACAGAAAATATATCTCTATGTATTTTTGTGTGTAATTGGTCAATCCCAGAGGTGTTGCATCCCTCTGAAGTATCTCTGTGTATTATTGCATTTCCAGTTTGGCCTGAAAATTTAGAGTTCTGTATGATTTGGTGTGATTGTGTTTAATTTCTCTTTCGCTGTGTATAAGATCTGGGTGATCAGCAACTGCGGGGGTGGAAGTGTACGAATTTCTTGATCATGGTTGAAGCCCCACACTCACTCCTAGCCGTCGATCTCAATTTCAAACTTTTAGGTCACAGTCAACTGCGGGGGTTAGGCCTGTTTTTAACCCATGTGCTAGTTGAAGACCTGCAAGCCATAGGATTTGATGGCCTCTGTTATCCAACAGATATTGGGTCATCAACTGCTGGGACTTTAATTCCAAAAACAGACCTGAACTTTTATAGATCAAGGGTTTATATTCCTTATCAGCTTTGTAAGGACAGTTAACCCTCGTACAAGTGCCTCAACCGATATCATTGTTAACCATTGGATCAACTGCGATTGATCAAATGTGTAGGATCACCGATTAGTTTTGCATCACAATATTTCATGAGTGAATGAACCTTGGCCTCAAGAAAATGTGATTTGCGATGTGCGATGCTTAGAGGACCTGTAAAGCACTTATCATTTTGGCTAAAATTACGCAGTTTTGCTAATTTAGTAGAATAGTCAAGTTTGGAGGCAGATGACTAATACTCCAAAGGAAATCAAAGAAGAAATTCCACCCGAACTTGTAGAAATCATTTCCGGATTTGAACGATTGTCCATTACACCTACACCCAGGCCACCACCTAAGAGACAAATAATTCGGTATCACCTTCCCATACTTCTAATCTAAGGAAGTAATGCATGAGACCCACATCCTTCATTTCAAACTCTCTTGCAAGGTCCTCCTTACAAGATCTGATGAGCTTCTCATCGCCAGTCAAAATCATGTTATCAACATATAAGACAATAATCAATAATTTACCTACTACCAAGATATGATAAAGGTTTGTATTTGCTTCACTTTTGGTGAAGCCCAAACCGGTGAGATAGTTATCAATCCTAGTGTACCAAGAATAAGGTGCTTGCTTAAGACTGTGAAATGTTCATTTGAGTATACACACATGAGACTCCCGATCAAAAGTCTTGAAGCCTTCTGGATCTTGATACTTCAAAGTTTATCCTTGATTTCCAACTTCCTGTGGTCACTACTATTCTAGAACAAATTTGTCAGTGCTTGCCACATTGCATATAGAGTATCTTTCCCATGGATAATTGAGACAATGTGGTCTCATAATCCCTCCAATATGATTCTCCTCACCTTGACTACCCACTTATTCCATTTTACTAGATCTTGAGTATTAGCTGGTGGTGGTTTCGGGATGTCATTAACGATAAATTCCTTCAATCCATTATCTTCTAGAACTGCCTCCATGCGGTCCTTCCAAGCAACATAATTTGAGCTTCCCTCAAGGGCATACCCAAGTATTAGTCCATAGAAATCCATCCTTCTAGCTTTGAAGAATTGATCCTGAAAATCCAATCCTCGTGCAATAACAACTTCAAATTTCTACTCTATTGTGAATCTTGCTCTGATACCATGTATAAATTATTGTGTGGATTTGAAATTTCTCATGAAATTTACTAAATTACAACACTCGAAGCTACTCTATTGCTCTGCAGAAATGAATTTACAATATAGAAAACAAATCATAGACATGCAAAAGGAAACATCACACATGCACAAATATTTATCTAGGGGAAAGAAACTGCTAAAAATCCCTTCCTATCTATATTGCATTAATAAAAAAATAGAAATGAATACGTACGCTTGCTCAAGCCTGAGCGGAACTTGCAAGTGTATAGTCTGTCTCTCTTCCTGAGTAAGTGACTCTGGCCAACACTTAGCCAATTTTCAAGCCCTCCAAGCTCCTATTCCCTTGTATTGTTCCTTGAGGAATTAGCCCCTATTTTTTAGGGAACTTCCTCAATTGGATTGCACAATTCCTCTAGGTCCTTACTCTAACTAAATGCACCACCTGTACATATGGGAATAGTCTACAACTGATAATACACTTCCTTGGAATGTCCATATCAATTGGGTAACTCCAATTCTCTGCATGCATCAATTATTTTGGGTTGATTGATTAGTTAATTGGTTGATCAATGACTACGGTTGAAGTTCCACTTCCACGACCTGACCTCCACTAGTTCCAAACGACGATGAACCACACTGGTTGGTTCGAAACGCGTCGACAAAAGATTGGTTATGTGATTTTGCCGAAGATTATCTAAACAATGTTATGGATCACAGAAGTCTAAATTCCTTAATAAGTTCCTCTAATAGTTAGAACTAGTATAACTTACCATAACTCAATTTAAGTGAAATAGATTGCTACAAATTAGCAATCAATCATACTAAATTGAACTCAAGCTTCCCCAACTCAAATTAACTAAGCTAACTGAGTGACAACAACCATGTCACTTCAGTTAACTCATCCAAGATGTTTGTTGATGTGGAATTTCGTATTTTCTCAATTTGACTAAGGAAAAATCAAATTAAGAATTTCTTGTTGCATTTTTCAACATTCAAAAAACTAACTAATACATTTTGATTCCTATTTATTGTCTGAAATGTACATAAAGGGAATCTATAATAATCTCTTTAAACTTAATAGATTTTCCATCATTTGTTTATGAGCCAAATCAATAAACAAATATAACAAAATCATATTACATATAAGAAACCGTTATAACAGAGACATAAATTCAATTCATACAGAAGAGATGAAATTTCTCTATAATCTAAATCCTTGGAATTAACTCAAAACAATCTATATCGATTATTAATCGCAAGACATAATTCACTTGAGAATGATACTATCTGAGTGTAAATAAATACAAATTGAATTAATGTGAATCAGAAAATAAATGAAATAAACATGCTTCCTATTTATAGAGTCAAATCACAAAACAAGAAGCTTATATCTTCTAAATCTTGAGAAATCAAATTATACAAAATTAAGAAGACGATAAGACAAAAAACACCATGGGAGGTGAAAATAGTATAAGTATATTCAACTAAATCAAACCAAGTCCATAAACTTACAATGATAATTAAAGGTATTTCGTAGTCATAAAATTGACCAACATTTCCTTTCTCCCAAAATCCCCACCCCCCAAACTATTCAAATTCCAAAGCTTATATACAAGACCAAGAGCCTAATTCTTGTTCAAAACTAAATTTAGAAAATAAAATTGTCTTTATAAAATTACATTATATTTTCTATTTGACCAGTTGGTCATATCATAATTGATTAAAGGAAATAACATAAAATCACTCACAAGTGACTGTCGCATCGCTGAAATGCATTCCCAGCAATGAATTCATTGAAGTTAATATCATTAGATGGATAACCTATCAACCAACATAGAGAACAAGATTAATGACTTATGATAATAATAAACCATGGGCTGCTACATAATTGAGATTCTATAATGACCATCTCAAATTTAGTAAATGAAAGCAAAACCAAAACATAACAAAAAAAGATCTGTTGAAACTTAAATAAACACATTCCCAAATTAAAGGATTTGAATATGGAGAAATAGTAACCTTAAGGTTTGAAGATTTAATAATTATATGAGTATCTCCAGATTGAATTTTCACTTTGATTTCAGTCGTTTTTTCTTTACTTTTTTGTAACACCCTCCTCCCAAATCTACCCAAGCAACTGACGAGTCGGGATAAACATGCGACGAGAGGCCAATATGATATGATTCGACCTCCTAAGTCATGTTAAGGAAGTGGAACTAAAGGAAACACACCATACAAATATTCAACATCAGCATTAGGGCCCTCAAGAACCAATCTAACATTTCTGCCAACCAACCCCTAGGTCCCATAGAGATTTTGGACCACTTGACCTTTGGAATTTGTTGTTGATCCTGATGTCCTCTTGTGCTTTCCTACTCTTTCTTTTCCTTCTTGCTTCAAAAATACAAGTATGCCACACCCTCGAAAAGTGCTCCAAGAAAAAATCTAAGTATCCAAGAGTATAAGAGAGAGAGAGAATAATGAGAGAGCTACAAAACTAAACTGAAAAAATGTTACCAACTGATTCTCATAAGCCTCTTTATGAATGAGGCCTCTATCTTCTTAATTTTCCATTATTTTCCTCCTCTCATGCAACTTGTGACCTTTCACCCCCCCTTTTCTCCTAATTTCCATTATTTTCATAAATAGAATGTGCCAAAATTGCCATTTTTCCTTCACAAATCCTTAGTCATTGCATTTGCCAATATTCTTAGTCATTAAACAATCAAAAGTGATCCCCATCACTAGGATTTCGCCCAACATTCAACTTGGAATAAGTGATCCTTTATTAACATTTTACATGGAATTTTCACCAGGGTTGTTACATTTTAATTTCCCTTAACCGATTTTGGGTTATGAGTTGTTCAATTTCTTGCAACAACTGCCTGATAGGATTTTCCAAGTGAGGTACAATGACTAAGAATTGATAATTCCAATATAGGCTAAGCAAGGTAGGGTCAAATATAGAATGGCTCTGAGGACTCTTCTCTATGTTGCTATTACCATTGGGCTCAAATTTTTCATTGTCGGAAAATCTAGAACAACCCTTGGCCCGAGGTTTGGACTTTTTTGGCGACGACTCACGTGGAACTTCTAAATTGACAAAGACCTCCTTTATAGGGATGTTCCTTCACCTATTTCATCAAGCTCTAGAAATATTTATTTCCATTTTTTTGGCCTTCACCTTGAATTGTATATCACACTCTAGTGGACTGACTAGTTCTTGTTTTGCATATCTGGAATGAGGACTACAAGGCGAGGGTTTTGACTCATGTTTTTCCTTGAAATTCAGTTTCAACTCCTGATGGTGGAATTCAACATTTTTTCCCATACTCCGAGTATCACAGACTGATATGATTTTAGGGTTTACCAATTCATTACCATCAAAGTCATCTACTTGGTCTGCATGGAACGACCCTTGAGGATTATCCTCAATATCAGAAACAAACAACATAGGCTTGACAAGTGAAGGATTAGATGAAGCCTTAGAGATACAAATTAGTTGTTCAGAAACCTGCGGTTTATGAAACCCATTCCGCAAGAGAAACAAATTCCATTCATCCCCACACTTGACTAGGTAATGCTTGACCAAAATACAAATGAAGCCATGGTGAAATAAGGACATGTCAGGGTTCTCTTGCTGGGATTGATAATCTTTGGCCATTTTGGCCAAGCTTTTAGATAGAAAATATGGAATATTTAATTCATTTCCCAAAAACACCATAAGAAGGCGTATATGGTAGATGAAAACTAAACCACAACACTCTTCACACCTGATATAATGAAGTAGAAAAACAAACATGTCCTGTCACTTGAGCTTCAAGAAGGATACATACATACCTTTTACATCATATGTGTAGTTTTTGTTAATTAGAAACTTCTTCTAGGGTATATCATGGACCCCATAGGTTTTTAACCAATTTTGTCTCTTTGTGTGAAGATAAGTTGCCTCAACGATGAAAATAACATCTATAGGAATGTCCAAGTCACCAACTCTTAATTTTTTACCAGCGAATGTGGTTGAAAAGTCATGGACAACTTACTCAATGTAACCTTGAAATAGTTCGAGAAATATCCACCGCCCGACTTGTTGGAATAATGGAAAGTACTTGTTATATGTCAATAACACTAGTTTCAATGGTTTTGGTCCAAATTAGTGGAGGCATGGTCAAATTTTTTACAATAATTCAACAAGGGTTCAACTTAGAAGGGTGTATAGAAAGAACGAAAGGTTCAAAACCCTGTCAACCCACAGAACAATCATGAGGAGGCCGAGCAGTGAAATCAAACACATTGAAGGTAAACCAAAACCCTAAAGCATAAATTGGAAGGCCGACGAGATCAAATGTACCAAGAAATTGTTGTGACAACTTGGGAAATACTATGGCTTGAAAAATAAAGTTAGGGTAATAGTGAGTGATAGTAATAGGTGGTAAGAACCATTGTTGAGAGTTCAGACGTGTCCTACCAAGTCATAAAAAATAAATGACATTTTATCTGAAATAAATCTTCTTGAATCCACTTACGATTAACACATATCATTTCATTATGCAACGGATTGAGAAGTTTTGATATCACACTTAATGGTACAAAGAACTTGAGGTTTTATTAATAATTGCATTGGGAATCAAACCATAACTACGAGTTGGTGCACTGATCAAAAGATTTTATAATAATCAATGGTATGACAGGGTCATAAAATGACAAGGTTCAAAACATATAAATATATAAACCTTTTGTCAAAACCATACAATCCCATATTAATATATAATGCACAATCAATAAAACTCATAAAATGTTTAACACCATCGTATATAAGAATACAACCCTTAATATATAGCCAATAAATCGATGTTGTTGCAAGATAGAAAGCCAATGAAAATTCATAGCACCTATTGAAATGCAACATAATCAATATTTATATGAAGTAGTGAAATGGAAATATGTACATAAATGAGAATGAAGACTTTCATAACAAGTGATTGGCTAGGCTCTTGAGATTTGTAACCATATAAGGTAGCCTAAGAGCATAGGTTACATCATTACTACAAAATCAAGATAAATAACCAAAATCAACATATTGAAGATAAGCATCGAATTTTGGTTAGAGCATTGTGCTTGTTGTAACCTTGAAGAAAATTCCTAGTTGTGGGGTAACTAGTGCTTGGGACATCCACAAAACTGATAAATATTTTTATAAATATTTGCCTGGAGACCAAACACCTTTGAGTGTAATGCCAACTTAATCTTGGAAAAAAACTTGATGGACCAAAAGGGCCTTTACTTTAATGACTGCAGATTCAAAAAATTATAAATGGAAGAGGAAATAGTTTGGAACATAGTTTATCACATTGGGCCAAAAAGAATCCAATGCTTACACCCTGAGAAGACAATGACAAATGAAACAGTGGAAACAGAGAAAAAGAGATTGCTGAAGCCATGGAGAAACCTTTAATGTTTTCTTTGAATGAACACAGACATTGTCTCCTATGTATCATAACATAAATACAAATGTATCTCCTTAAGAAAGACCTACTTCATCATACATCAACCTCCCATAAAGAGAATCGACAATAAAAAAACACATAAAAAATAAAAAAACACATTACAATACATTAAAGAGCTGAAATAACACTAGTCTTCTTTTATTAATCTCTACAAAAAAATTCCACATTATTTTTTTACCCAAAATTCTTAGATATCTAAACCCTTATAAATGTTGTTTTTCCTTTTTTATTCTCTGCTCTTGACTACCTATTTTTGCCAGTTCCAAAACTGATGTTTTTTTCACAGTTATAAAAACTATTTAGTTTTGATATAATAAAATTAGAAATATTAATTTAATATTATATATAATATTAAACAAAAAGTATTATTTTATGAAATAAAGCTCGACTGCATTTAATATAAAGCTATATAATATAGTTTTGGCTTTTGACTGAAAATTAAAACATATAAAAAAATGATATTAAAAATGGAGCAGAGTTGGGCCCGAATTTCATCACATCTGTTTTAGATCTGACGTTGTCGATGTATAGCCCTTAGTTGTGCTTGGATTGTACACGGGTCTCAATCTTTGTCGCTATGCACACGTTATCAACCACCTATGGTTTTTGAAAATTGTAAACCACCTCTCGACAGCCCCTCTGGTAGTTTTTGGAAGAGAGGAGGGGTGCCACCACGATAAATCGTGACGGTAGATTTGGCCATCGGTGGTCTGGAAATTCCACCTTGCCTAGGGCACCCCTCCGCTTATACTTCGGTTACTTTGTCCTGTCGAAATTTCATGGATTTGGGCATGCAACGATGTGGATCATCGATCATTTCAGTTTGTGCAAGAGGTATAAACATTCATTTATGCCAAGTTGTATTAGATATATGTCAGTATTTCAAGCTTTCAAACTATAAGGGATAGTCAACTCTACCTCCACGATCCTGGCACCTCCCTTTCACTGCGATTACTCCTGTTCCTCATGTATTTCCAACTTTTCTTTGGCTTCTCGGTAGAAACATAAATTATTACGAAGAGCTTCTGCTTCCCTTCAATACAAATCAACTTGTCTACGGAGAAATTCATTCTCCTCACTGATGGCAGAAATCTTTGCTTCTTATGATTCCTTCTGGTTCACAAGGATCGAAACTTGCTCATGCATAAACATCTAGTCCAAAGCTTCGAGCAACTGATCTCGTAATACCACTATTTCTTCCAACCTTTTCTCCAATTCTCCACGCCCATAATATTTCTGGTTCCTCCTCTGTTGTTCCATCACCCTTATATTTTCCATTGCAAACCTCGTCACCTCAGGATTGCGATCGAGACAGTTCCTTAGCATTTGCAGCTCTTCCATTAACACATTATTTTCTTCTAAAAGGTGTGCTTTTGCAGACATCTTTTCGGAAGCAACAACATTTAGTCTCTTAATTTTGTCTTCTTGAAAACGAGGCATCATCTTTCCACATTGTGCATATTCTAAGCTTCCACATTCTACGCAGATATGTCGACAAGGGAACTCACCACAAAAGTATTAAACCCAAACCCACTTCTCATAATGCAATTATGAACTTGTCTTGGAAGAATTTGAGGGATTTCTCTTCATCGCCATTCTGCATGTGACCTGTAATAGTGTCCATCTACAAAGATTGCATTACGATCACATTCTGTCAAACATTTTCTTTGAATTCTCAACTCTTCTACATTTGGCTTACATTGAGTGATTTTGTGAATACTCTAGATCTTTTCATATTCCAATAATTGGGCATTGGAAGAACACTCCTCCCGGCACATATCAGATCACAACATTGCATCGATCCCTTCAAAGGTTTTGGATTTTTATGTTATCTATACCAATATCTTTGTCAAATGTTTCCATCACTAACTCCACTCAAATCTAGATTGTGGCATCATATCTGGGTTGTAGCTCACACTCGCAATATTATTTTCAATACATGATTATAGAGATTGATATGTTCTCAGATCATGTGCAGGGTATTCCTCTAAAGGGATTCATAGCGATACATAGTCAACAAATTAATATTAGTAGTATTGTACATAAATGTTGACTATGGTTTGTAACGACAAATCAAATCAAATCTTATGGTAAGAATTGAAAGGTTTTACACCGAGGCAATGTAGGCATAATCCCCTTGATCCCATGTGTGAAAGATGAACGAACAAGAATAAAATGATGATGTGCTGCTTAGCCATATGTTTACATCCCTGTGCCCACCGCTAATTGGGTGAAACTACTCATCCACACAAGCTGATGCAAATATCATCTGCAGATAGATCACATGGAAACCAATCCCACACCTCATCCCAATGCAATTGGGTGCTCTATATTTCACATGTCATTCCTAGTTTTGATGCCCTCTTGGGGACAATATAGATATGAAATAATCAACTAGCAAGATAACCATAGCCCAATGTCGGCATAACCAAGCATCACATCAGAGGAATTATAGTTGAGTGTTCCAACGACCTTTATAAATAACATGCTCTACGTTTAACTCCTTCGAGCGTAATTCCCAAATTTAAGTGTGCAGAAAAATATAAACCTTCTTGCAATATAAATGGTTATTCACTATATTCTACAATGGTTGTAAAAATGGTGTAAGGTGGATCATCTTTTTTATGTAAATTCCCTTCATAATGTTGTAGAGACCTGCATATCTGTGACTTCGCTATAAACGTCTTTATAAGATTCCAAAGTTTTTCCTTCTATACCTTTAATGTTTTGTCTTATAAACTCTTTAAATTTAATGAGTCAACACACTTTACAAGATTTAAATGTAAACCCACAAAAGTTCTGAGGCAAGTAATACCATAAAATATAATTGGATATCTTTAGTTAATTTCTCTAGTTTGGAATCTAATGATATTGTGGAATTAATAAAAAAATTAAGAGCTTCCTCTTCATAATCATGTTGACGATATCCTACAATCAATGTATTGTAAGACACTTCATCTACCTAGGGCAGAGTCTCCAAAACCTGGTATGCACCTTCTAAGTTATAACATCTACTGCAACATCTTCACATGTTAAACTTATAGAAATAAACCCCAAATCTAAGATTTGATCAACAAATATTTTCTACCCTATGGAAATATTTCCAGGTCTATAAAGCATTCCTGGTTTTTTTCTCAAGAAATCTATACCTTTGACATGCATTATAGAAGCATATTTTTGTGATCAATAAATATTGTTTGTTTGTGTTTAAGAAAGCTCGTTCTTTACTACCATCCATGCTATATGAGGTCAATCATGTAGATAACTTCCAATTAGCTTAATAACAAGTAGTATTTCTTTGCATTCCTTTATTACCTTTTGACTAGTTTGGAATCTGGTTTTTCTGGAATGGATCGACCCTTAAATGCTCAAATGCAGAAAAGGAACACACCACCTAATTCTCAAAATAGGGACAATGTTTCACTTGTGAATCACTAAGAACAGTAGAGCAAGTGCCTTGTTGTGCATGGAGTGAAAGCTATGAACCTTCCCGCAAAGATATTTAAAATCTCTAAAGTTTTGAAATATCCCCGAATAATTTATTTCCTAGACAACAAATTCTTATTTATAAACTGCAAAATTGAAATAAAAAATTTTAGATCCTAAGAAGCAAATGCTCACTATTAAGCTTATTTATGTACAAATCCCTTTATAAACTAGTCCACTGATTTCCTTAAGTAAGATCATACTTGCAGTTGCATCTGGGTACATGTTCTTGTTTCATCTCCTTGTTGAGATTTTGAAATCATTAAGATAGCTTCCTTAATAGGATTTAATGTGTACCTAGAAATAAAAACCAAATGCAAAATAGGGATCATTTCTGAGCTGCCAAAACACTTCATATATTCTGCTACAGGATCATAGAAAGCATGAGTGAAAATATCTTCTCATTTAGCAGCTTCAATCCTCCTTTTTAGATGTATATCCACTAGTTTGTTTGCACTATATAATAAAAGGGATTTTTCTTCAGAGATATAGTTGCATAACTCTTGGTATAGTTTATCACATATTTCTGTTGAAGCCAAATTAGTCCGAAATAATTTTTTTGGAGAATCTAGCACAAGCTCTTGCCCAACAATTTGTTGGTGTGATAAAGCGGTTTTATTGTTGTCCACAAAAGCTCCTCTATAAACTGAGCATGTGGAATCAAACTATGAAACATTATTATCAAGAAAACCCATATTAAATTCATCCACTTGTTCATAACTAGAAAAATTATCTACTATGTATATCATTTTATATTCATGTTGAAACACACAAGAACCTTGATCTAATGTGTGTTGCTGGTACTATTTATCCTACTCTTCTGTATCCAACTTAATATACAAATTTTGGTCTGAAAGTTTCCCACAAGCCCACAAGGTATTCCCAATTTCTTAGGCATCAATAAGCATCTTCTCCAAGGTTTTAGGTCTCCATTCCCTAAAATAAAATGCTTGATCAGGATGAAGGGTGGCTGAATAATATACCATGGCAGTAGCTTCAAGAGGATGGATTTCCTTGGGCATGCTAAAGTAAAATTTCTAAAATCTTCTTTTGAATTAGTAAGAGTTTCATTTCTCTTCCATTGTGTTGCATAGAATTCTGAAAGATATTTCTCATGATATTTGCACTCATTCCAATATCTCAAAAAATTGTTCATTAATTTTTGCCAAGTCAACTGAATCTACTTTTAAATGCTGAAACCATTGTTGGGCACCTCCTTTTAAAAGAATGATAAAATAATCTTAAAGCCCCATCCTCATGAATAATATTAAAACTATCTAGAAAACATTCAAATCCCAACAAATGTTTCTTTGTTGTGACATTGTCTTCTCCATTGTGTTCAGGAAAATATTTCAAAAACTTTGGAGGGTAGTCATGAAGGATTGAGGGAAAATTCAAGGGTTTAAAAATTTCCCCATTTTTGCACTAAATAGTAGTGGGTTGATTGCAAGGTGAAGTAATTACTGACAAAGAGGATGAATGAGTCTCTCTAGTTATAGGTTGACCAAACTAGTTATCTTCATGAGGGCTTGTAATGTACATATGATCTTGAACTTTTGATTCTGAGGAAGGAATGGAATCAAGATTTATAATACAGGAAGAAGATGAATCCTCTTGTTTTAAGAAAAAATACAAGTTGAGGGTTTGAACTAGTTGGAATATACAAAATAGGAAATGCTCCTCTTGACATGTATGGGAAAATAGATAACAAAAATGATAAAAAAGAATAAGAATTCCTTGTGATCATGCTCCAAAGTGGTATCACAATAGGAGAGGACTAGGGAAAGCAACCTAAAGAAAGGTCGTGGGTTCGCAAGGCTCCCACAAAGGAACCTAAATTTGATTTGGAGTGCATGAAGGAGACATTCATGGAAGCTAAGAAGAGCTTCATGGAGGCCTCCACTTCAGGTAGTAAGGATCAACTAGAACCGGATATGGATCCTTCAATGATCACTACCTTTCTAGAGACATGCATGAAGCTATTGCGCGACAGCAAAGCGGTTAAAGAACTGTAAAAAATCATCACTAGATGTGCTAGACCAGGGGAATGACACATAGTCTGGAAGCTCGGAAAGCACACATCGCGCATAGGAAGGGAAATGAGATTGACTGTGCAAATCGGGGAGTATGAAATGGATCAAGTAATTCTGGATCTAGGATCGGATGCGAATTTACTGCTAAAGTAGACATGGGAGTTGATGGGAAGGTACGCATTGCAGTGGTCCCCTATTCAATTGTGAATGGCGAACCAGCAAAATATCCTACCCATGGGAAGATTGCAGGGAGTAATGGTGGATATTGAAGGTGTGAGCACACTTGCCGATTTCAACGTGATAGAGATTTTCGATGACAACAATCCCTATCCCTCACTACTGGGAATAGATTGGGCCACTGAAATGAATGGAGTGATAAATCTAAAGAAGCGCAAAATGATTTTTGAGAAAAAGTCACTGCACATAATGGTACCTTTAGACCCTGCGGAAGGAATGCACTACACGGAGCTAGTGCACGACAACAAAAGCAATGACGATCTAGAATGTATCTACAAGATATCCGCTCGAGAACAAGATTGGGTAGATCCTTTAGTGGATGGCAAGATTTCGTGGGAGTGCGAAAACTCCTGCACATGGGATTTAGATGAGGAAATAAAACGATGGCAGAATCAGTTACACGAGGTAACTGCGCTCAATTTCAACATGATGGTAAGATCATTATGCTCAGTGACAACAGAGGTAAGGGATCTACCTATGTATGATGAGTGACAACGATGGATGAATTATTGATCAAATTTGAAAGAGAGGTGCCAAAACAACAACATTTTGACGCTCTGAAATGGGCACTGCACACTACGCTTGCAAGATGGTGGGGTACGCATCAAAGGAGTTTTGAGGACTGGCACAGATGCAAAAGGATAATGCGCTTATGATTTGGGAAACTGTAGATGCGGCTAATAGATAAGTATGACGAATGGGATGATCCATGTATGCACCTCGTGAAATGGACCAAGGTCTATGGGGAAGAGCCACAACCTGAATGGGTGCATTTGTTCTGTCATACTCTGGATGTCATACCCATGAATTGGTATACTGAGACAGAGCTCCGCCATGGCACGAGCGAATGGGATATCTTGTGCGAAGGATTCCTACTAACCTTCACGTTTAAAGATCGTTGGTGGGATACTGTTGATGATGTGCTACAAGCAGTAAAAGCAGCTATCTTCAAAATACCCCAGTTGCCAATGGGAGTGCTTCAACCAAAATGGGGGACATACCTGAGTTTCGCGTTGAAGTGTTACAATGTCAATGTCGATGAGGATGATGAGGATCCATGAAATATTAACATTCCAGAAATAGAAGGCTGTCGTGAGGTTCGAGGACCATTGATTGAGGATCCTGACATCATCGCGCTGCTAAAAGCGAAGCAGGTAAAAATTGGAATGTAGGTGGAACCAACGTATGCAACGCTTGGAGACTATTGGGATGATGCCACGGTGGATAAGGTCGCTGAGTTACTCTGCAAATACCAAGACTTATTCTTGACCAAATTACGGATTTAAAAGGGATCATTGGAAACTTAGGTATGATGAAGATCACCCTGAAACCTGATGCAGAGCCAGTTAAGCAGAGGCCTTACTACTTGAATCCGAAATATAAGGAAAAGGTCCACGTAGAACTAATACAAAATGCTTGCAGCTGGAATTATTGAGCCAGTGGAAGAATCCGACTGGGTGAGTCCTATGATAGTATAGGAGAAAAAGTAGAAGGGCGAAATAAGAATATGTGTGGACCTCAAGAAGTTGAATGACACCTATGTACATGACCCATTCCCGACACAGTTCACAAATGAAGTATTGGAAAATGTTGGCAGACAACAAGCATACTCGTTCATGGATGGGTTCTCAGGGTACCACTAGATTAAGATCGCGCTGAAAGATAGGAGCAAAATGGCCTTTGCAATGGAATGGGGCTACATTCAATACATCATTATACCATTTGGATTGAAGAATGTGCCAGCGATTTTTTCGTGCATCATTGTTGCCGCATTTGAAGAATACATCCACAAGTTCCTCGAGGTCTATCTAGATGATTGGACGATCTTCGGATTGGTTAAGTACCACATAGTTGTCGATGACAAAAGATTGCGCTGAACATTAAAAAGTGCACATTCCTGGTTCCCTTTGGGAACCTGTTGGGACACGTGGTATGCAAACAGGGACTGATGGTGGACCCTGCGAAGATTGTAGTAATTCTAAATTTGGAAGCACTGCGAAGTGTGAAACAGCTGTGCGCTACCTGGGGACACATAGGATACTCCAGGAAGTTCATCAAAAGCTATGCCCAAATCACCACACGTATGGAGAAACTATTGAAAAAAGATGGATGTCACATTTTGCTGGAATGATGATTGCATGAGGAGCTTGGATGTCCTAAAAGGGAAGTTGGACTCGACTCCAATCCTGGTCTTCCCAAAATGGGATGTGGAGTTTCATGTCCATGTTGATGCGTTGTGTATCACGTTGGGAGAAGTGCTCACACAAGAGGGCGGCGAGGGCTTGGACCACCCTATCGCATTTGCAAGTCATAGATTGTCTCAAGTCGAGAAGAACTATTCCACAACCAATAGCAAGGGGTTAGCGATGGTGTATGCACTCCAAAAATACCGACACTATTTGCTAGGAGGACATTTCAAGATGTACACAGACCATTCCACACTGAAATACTTGGTCAATAAGCCTGTGTTGGGGGGGTGCATATGCAGGTGGCTCTTATTATTTCATGAATATGACTTTGAGGTCATGGTCAAACTTGGACGCCTGAACACAGGACCAGATCACTTGTCGCGTATTGAGATGGGCAAGGAACCTACTAGTTTGGAGGAAGGATTACTTGATGCACAACTCTTTGCATTGCGCGTCACAGATGGACACTTCGAAGATATAATCCATTTTCTAACAACAGGGACTGCGCCAAAGGAATACTCTGTCCAACAGAAGAAGGAATTGGTGGTGCGCACAACGGATTTTGCTGCCATTGCTGGGCACCTATACAAAATGGGCAATGATGGGATATTGCAAAGATACATACCTGAACTTGAACGAAGTCAAATCCTCACGAAAGCACATGGGGGCACTACAGGAGGAAACTATGCAGGAAGAGCAACTGCACAAAATATTCTCCACGCAGGGTTTTGGTGGCCAACCCTGCACTAGGATTCGAAAGCACGCTGTAAGGCCTGAGATATATGTCAAACGACTGGAAAACCATCACAGAGGGACGAGATGCCATTAAATCCACAAATGACACTACAACCATTCAAAAAATGGGAAATCGACTTTGTAGGACCGATCAAACCTCAGGGAAAGATGAGCGCACGCTACATCATCACCGCAATAGAGTATCTGACACAATGGGCGAAAGCATAGCCGGTCAAAGATTGCACGGCCGCTACGACTGCGAAGTTTTTGTTCGAAAACGTGTTGACCTGATTTGGCTGTCTGAAAATATTAATGAATGATCACGGAACACATTTCTTGAACGAAACCATCAACGGGCTCACAGAAGAATTCCAAGTGTATCATCTGAAAATTACACCGTACCACCCACAAGACAATGGGACTGTAGAAGCCTTCAACAAAATACTGGAGACTACACTGACCAAAGTGTGCAATGTGCAGTGAAGCGATTGGGACCTGCGCATACCTGTAGTGTTATGGGCTTACAAAACAACGTGCAAGAAATTGACAAGACAAACACCTTTCCAGTTAATTTATGGCATGGAAGCTGTCATGTAGATGAAATATATCAAACCTAGTCTATGCATAGCTGCACTCGCAGGGATGACAGACCACGAAACTTTGGAAGAAAGGCTCGCGTAATTGGAATAACTTGAGGAAGAATGGTTCTTGGCTCAGTTTCATCAGTAGGTACAAAAGAAACGTGAAAAATCCTAGCACGACCACCATATCAAGTTGCGTAACTTCAAGGAGAATGACTTAGTACTGTTGTATGATAATAAGTTTGAAAAATTTCCGAGAAAATTCACAATGCATTGGGTGGGACCATACGTGGTTAAGGAGGTCACAGACGAAGGCACGGTCCAGCTAGTCAAACTAAATGGAGAACCTTTCCCAAGCAAAGTAAATGGCAGCTGCTTAAATCCCTACATGGGTGGGCTGGCTATCTGACTATCCGGTTGAAGCAAATTATTCGCGCTCCGAGGAGACATACAAAGGCACAGGACTATAAACATATGCAATAGAAGTTGGTATAGATGTAGGGAAACAATTCAGACATAGAGGTCTCAGGTCAACAGATGCAATAGGTTCAGCAAGCAAAAACTTAGTGCGTTGCAGACATCACTACCATTCGAGAATAGTTGGAGGGACTCCATGCCAATATCGTCGTGCCGACAGAGTGACTCGAGGGAAAGTCACGATGTTTGTGTTGGGGGTCTGTTGGGCATGGAATCCCCCCACGACATGTTTTGGGGCTAAAAAGCCCAAGTTTTGAGTTGATATTATTGTAAAGCTCCGGGAATTACGGGCGCGAAATGTATGTTAAAGTCATAGGGTTGTTTGCCCTAGTCTTGAATGTAAGGTTGGCCTAAATAGAGCAAGGCTCTATGTTGTAAAGGAATAAGAATCTAATAGAGAATGGACATGAAAGGTCCTAGAGATTATGTCGAAGTACGAAGTGTGTCTTGGGTCATAGAGTAGGAAAAGGCTCTGCAGCTAAGTGCGCGGACCCCTGCAACTGAGTGCGCAGGGTGGAGTCGAGTCTATAATCAGAGAAGAGATTAATAAAGAAAGGTTTTGTTACCAATTCTGTGCATCTGATTTGAGTTATTCCATGTTTGATATCATTTTCTAATATACTGTTTCTCTACTACGAGCACTTGTATGAATTGTGAATATTGTTAAGTATAACTGAAAGCATATAAATAAGCTAATTTAATCAAATAATATTGGATTACTAGTAAGGACTTGGGTAATAACACTATTTGGACCATGAGTAGGGCTGCACGAAGGCAACACCTCATGTTGCAAGGCACGAGTAAGTGCAGATAGCAACGTATGTGTAGGGTCGAACCACGGACCACCTGAAACCATCAAACATCTTAAGGGTGCAGAAACCTGGTTCTAGTACCCTCCCATACTACTTTAGGTGAGATCTCATGCCGTGCTCTATGGACTATTGCCGAAGGGTCTAGTAGTACCAGGATTTGTTTGGCTAAATCACCTCTAAATCCGGGTCAAGCCCCAACAAGCCAATAGCAAGCCAAGGAATGGGGGAATGCTGAGCTCAAATGCATTGTCTCCCACAGGCTTGGTAATGGTGTAAGGACCATATCAGAGTGGTTTGAATTTTTGATAGGCTCTGGTAAAGCGTTCCTATTGCAAATGAAACCAGACTTTGTCGCCCACCTGAAAATTGTGTGGCACCCGATGTTGATCATGTCGCTGCTTGTACTTGGCATTTGATTTCTCCAACATGTCATGGACCTACTGGCAGATATGTTGGATGGGCTCAATGAAGTTGTTTGCCTTATCTATTTTGTACCGGACATGAGCTGAATCTATTTGAGTGGCTCCAAATGGCATGGCCACATCAATGGGACATAGTGGTTGGAATCCCAGGCCCACCTAAAAAGGGCTATGTCTAGTCGAGTAGTGGAGAGCCCAGTTGAGAGCCTAGTTATAGCAGTGCTAAACATAAGGGAGGCTCTCATCCCATGTCGGTGAATAATTTGAGTTGTACATGCACATAATTTGTACGATCATCCTATTGATAACCTCTATCTGGCCATCAGTTTGGGGATGGAAGGTTGTGGAATTAGTGAGTTTGGTGTCCAGCATCGACCAGAGATTGGACCAAAATGTACTGAGGAACCTATTGTCCCGATCTGAGATGATAGACTCTAGGATCCCAAAGTGCACCCACACTCATTCAAAGAAGAGTTTAGCAGTGGCTTCTGTTGTGATATTCTTCTTGCAGATCTCCATAATTGCCATCTTTGAGAACCTGTCAACGAGCACAAAAACACAGTTGTTTCCATCCTTAGTAGAAGGAAGGCCTGACATGTAATCCATGGAGATGGATTCCCAAGACCGACTAGGGGTAGGAAGCAGAGTATAGAGGTCTTGTTTCTTGATGGTCGGCTTGAGAATGGCGCAGATAGTGCAGGATCTGATGTACTTTTTGACATCTTGTCAAATATTCAGCCAATAGAAATACTTCTAAAGTATTTCCATTGCTTCTCGACCACGAAATGTCCAGCGTCCTGACTGTAGTTTGCTTCCCAAATCATCTTGGCACGCTCGCTTGAAGGAACACAAAGGTGACCCAGGTGGCATAACAGGGCATCCTGGAGGTGAAAGTCTAGAACATGTTGACCCTCCAAGAGTGTCTGGTATGTGTGACCGAATTTTGGGTTTCTTTTGTAGAGAAGTAGCCAATCAGAAGTCTCGTGCCCACGAGAGTTGAGCACGATTGTTAATGCCATGATCAGTGGTCGATTAAGGCAATCTGCAACATTATTGGTGCTGCACTTCTTATACTTGATATTCAAATGGAATTGTTACAAGTATGTGGACCACTTCTGATGGCGATCATTCTGCAACTTACCTTGCATCTATATGAACTGCAGGGGTTGGTGGTCTATGTGGATGACCGTTTCTTTCCCCAAAATGTAATACTTCCATTATTTGGAGGCCTGCATAGTGGAATACATCTCTTTTTCATAAGTGGGATACTTTTGGACCGTGACTAAAAGTGTCTCACTGTGATATGCCACTAGGTGCCCATGTTGACGAAGGACGGCCCCAATAACATAGTCAGAGGCATCTATCTCGATTTGAAATGGTTGTTGCAAGTCTGGTAATGTGAGCACTGGTGCTGAGAAGAGGCGATGTTTCAACTTTGTGAATGCCTTTTGTTGAGATTCAAACCAAAAGAATTTTTCTTTCACTCCTCCCTTGGTGACTTGACTCAAGGCCCAACTGATATGAGAAAATCCCAACACGAACCTGGGGTAGAAGTTGGTAAGACCTAGAAAGCTATGGAGCTCTGTCAGAGTGGTTGGATATGGAAAATCTCGAATGACTTGGATCTTGGTTGGATCCACATGCACCCCCTGTTGATCAATAATGTATCACAAATACTAAACTTGGGTCATGCCAAAAGTGCATTTTTCCAAATTGGCACATAACTTGTGTTGCCATATTGTTTGGAGAACCTATCAGATGTGGTGGCAGTGCTCTTCCCAACTCTGGCTCAAGATCAGGATGACATCCAAGTATACCACTACAAATGATTTGGTGAATTGATGCAATATGTCATCCATTAGCCTCATGAAGGTAGCAGGATCATTCGTCAACCCGAAAGGCATAACCAACCATTTGAAAAGACCCTCCCTAGCTTTTAAGGCAATCTTCCACAGATCAGAGGGTTCGATTGGTACCTGGTGATATCCTGACTTTAAATCGATCTTGCTAAAATATTTTCTCCACTTCAATTGCTCTAGAAGGTCATCAATTTGTGGGATTGGGTACCTATTCTAGACAATGATCTTGTTCAGCACCCGATAGTCAATACATTGTCTCCAAGTCCCATCCTTCCTTTGTACCAACACGATCAGGCTCCCACAGGGTGGGGAACTCAGTCAAATGTGACCTTTCTACAACAGCTCCTAAATCTGCCTCTTGATTGCATCATTCTCCAGAATGGAGTGTCGATAGATTGGTCCATTGGGTAGTGGCGCACTTGGGGTCAGATTGATGGAGTGCTTGACCTGACAGTGTAGAGGAACCCCTACGGGGGAGGTGAATATGTCCTTGTACTCCTCCATGACCTTGTACATCTGTAGTTGTTGTGTGGAGGGGCCTTTTTTGGAGGTCGTGGCCAACGTCTTATTCTTTCCTTGAGGGTGTATCATCAGGAAAACAAATTTTCCGGTTTTGGAAATGAGATTACTGCATTTTTTGTAGTAACCAAAGAGATGGTGGTAGGCGGTGCTACGTCTGATATCCTGTACAAATTATTTCCAAAAGTAACAATAACAGTACCAGGCCTTGACTCATATACAACATGCCGCTTCTGTTAGCACTCAAATCTGCCTCAGGATGAGGAAGGAAAAACTCAAGGCCACATCAAACCACGCTCAGCCTCGTAGCTAGCCCTACGAGGACAGGAGAGGGCTCTCTCCGGTCAATCTCGATAAAATGAGAAATAGGGTGTGAGATGACTTAAAATGGGAACTGATTTTAGGCTAGTAAAGAGATAGGAAAGTTTGATTTAGATTTTTGAGTTTTTTGTTGGAGAAATGGGAAAACCAATTTTGGGTCCGGGGATTAAGGTCAGATCTTTGCAGAATTCGAGTTGGGGTGAGGTAGGCAGTAGTCTTGATGCCTCTGATCAGGTGTATGGATGGATTAGAACGACAACGAGCTGAAGAGGGCAAGGGAGAACATGGATCCTCTCCAAACTGGCGAAAACATGTAAAAACTAAACAAATTTAAAGGCAGAGCACTGTAAACAATGGATTCAACCTCATTTACTCATTCATTTAGTTTCAGAAGCATAAGAGGGGAATGGCATACATTAAACATGAATAAACTTACAATAAACTGAGAGATAACACCATCAAGAACTGAAAGCCACAAGAATCCCAACAGGTGCTGCAAAACCTCTGATCTTTCCTTAGCCAATGTATGAAAAATATGTACAATAGTGTGCCAAAATCTTCCCAAGAGTCCAACCCTTGCTACTGACTGAAATTTTACATATATAGATAAATCCAACCCATTCCATAACCTCTAGGGGTCGAGTTCCTCCTTCTAGGAGAAGTTTGAACAAATTCTAAACATGGAGCAAGAATCTAGGTGACCAAAACAACCTGCCTCTAAAAAGAAGGAAACTAATTCATTACATTAATTTTTGCTATTTTGTGAATGAATATCTAGAATAAGGTAAATAAGTGCCAAGTTACCTCATACACATCAAATTACATCAATTTGGGTCAAAAATCACATCAAGAAGTGAAACTGGTGAAAACTGGCCGAATTCCTGAGCTGGAGGATGAAAATTTGACCAAAAACCTCTATGCGTAGCGCCCTGATCTCTATGCGTAGCGCACCTTTCAGCCTGTTTTTGGGGAACTTCCCAACATCAAAATCAAGCTCACAATAGCTGGTTAGAAAGCTCTAGATGTCTGCTATCCAGCCCAAGTCGAATTTCCCAATTTGGAGCTCATTTTCCCCCTCAAAGTTGCATTCTCCCAGAAGTAATTCCTGTTGTTGCAAAAGGTGGCAGCAAGGTGGTTTTCATGGTGTTTTTAGGCCTTTTGATCATCCAGAACTTGATGAAATGCCTCGGAAATAACTGAGCATGCATAACATACCATGACAAACCCAAAAATACAAAGTTTCCCTCCAGCAAGTGTCCCAATCAAAAGCAAGCGCGTCAACGCGCTACTCGTATAGCTGAAAAAATTGTTTTTGGGACCAAAAATTTCAAAATGACAAAAATTTCTCCGAATTTGCTCAAATTCGGAGCGAAGACCCTTAATCATGTGTCATGCCCAGCCAGCAAAGACTCGGCCAAAAATCAAAGTGGATCTAGCCTCTTTCGCCGTTTTAGTGCTTTGCTCAACCTCCTTTTCAAAATCTTCATTTTTGCTTTGCCGACATGCATGCAAGCCCAATAATGATGTTTCATGTGACGGAGCATGTATTTGTCTCTATTGGCCTTCACCAACAACTCCTCCAGATGTCGATTGACTTTCTCAAGCCAAAATTGCCGGTCAACAGGTGTCAAATCGCCAGGTCTTTTTCGGGCCAACCTTTGGTCTTCACGGATTTGTCGCAGCTCTATGAGTGTATGCTGATCCTCTAGCTACTTATTGCACTGCTCCAAATATTTGATCAGACATTCCACCTTTAGTAACTTCTCATTCAAGCTGTCAATCTCGATCTTCTGCTCTTGGATGATCTCTTTCAGTTTCAAGCTAGGAGGGCTCCTATCCACATCACTCAATGTAACATCAACATCATGACCCCATGAATGGCCCTCCTCATATATTGAATTCTTGCCCCTGTCCTGAACCTGTACCTATACTGAAGAATAAGGCGAGACCCCTTCCACGCCATGTGGAGATAGTACTCGTCGTGTAGCTGCAAATAAGGCCCTGTGGCCTCGCTGATATGTCACATACACTGGAGCATTGACATGCTCAGTCTCAGGAATGTCAAACTAATGCGAAGGCTCTCCCTCATCATGAACTATCTCTGGAGGTGGCTGTGGCGTTGTGAAAAAGTCACGAGAAATAAAATCCTCCCAAGTAATGCCCTGCTGTGCCAACTGATGAACCACTACGATCTTGATCAGCGCGTAATGATAAATACTTCTATGCTGCTGTGTTGGGGTCTTCTTTTGTACAAAAAACACCATCCTCTCTATGTTGCGATACATGAAGTATGGAATGTTCATCATACATACCCTTGTGAAATGCATCAACAAATGGACATGGTACGCATAAAGACGCGATAATCTGCCCTCACAACTAAAATACCAAATGATGAGTTTCATCAAAGGTGCAAACTCATCACTCAGGTATTGGAAAGGAAAAACCCTGCTCAGGTGCATCATATACCCAGGTTTGATGTACGGCTCATAGTAGGATTTCTCTAACTACTGACGCTTATTCCATTTTTCTCCAATATTTGGTATCCTAGTGGCCTGTGCAATAGTCTTTGGTGACAAAATGAAATCAAATCTGGCGAGGTTTACATGGCCATCATGTAAATGTAGAACAAACAAACGAGCTAGTTCACGATGATGCTAGATTTGTGAAATTAACTCACAATAGTGATAGCATGAATGATGGTGAAAACAATCCATTGCAAGCGGGTAAGCCTGCAATTGAACCAAAGAAGTAGGCTCTTCCCTGAGATGCTTACCACCTTTGCCACCCCTGCGAGGCCTCCGTGGCACATTACCCTCTGTTGTGGAATCACTGTCATACTCCTGCTCATAAACTGAATCTGTGTCTGACATGGCTTTGAAAACAAGATGTCTCCAATATGTATGTTGATATAGGTGTGGTGAAATCAAAATTTCAATGTATACTCAAAACCCAAATAGGTTACATATGTACCAAGCATCATAGGAAACAAGCCACAATGGAAATAACTCTGTTTCAGTGGATTGGCATAAAACAGTCATTGTTTTGTTCACAAGGAAAATTTTGACAAATGAACAAAAGTGTAATGTGCACCATTTGCAATGTTGGCTAAACTTTGACCAATGAGTATGGGACTGTATTTCATCAATGGAGAATGGGAAAATCTTCACAAAGCCACCCACATGTCTTTAAAACCCTAAGGAATAAATTTGGTATGAAGCATAGGGTTTCACCTTTCTACACCCAACACATTAAGTTTCCCACCTTAAACACACTACAAACATTTTAAAATTGACTGAGCAACCATCGAAAACCTACTTGCAAGCTTTGGAGTCGATTTGGCAAGATCTAGATCCACTAGCAAAAATTTCTTGGTGTTGTAACTATGTGTGTAGCGCACGAACCCAACGCGTAGCGCACACTATGTGCGTAGCGCCTGTGGTTTTTAACACTGGCTGGTGAGGCCCAGTGCGTAGCGCGCACTATGTGCGTAGCACACAGCCTGTATGGGTAGCACACACCTCCAAACACTCTCCACGGGTATGAAAACACGGCTTCGGCCTTCAAGATCTCAAACACAATTTCTGCCTTAGGATTTTTGAACAAATGAACTTGTTTTCCCCTTTTATATGTGAATAAAATATCTCATCAAATCAGATTTGATTTAAATTTGTTTAATAACCCACTTTATAATGTTTCAGCACTTTGACATTTGATCTTTTAATACAATACTACTCTTTGACTTTCTCTTGCTTTTTCTGAGTTTTGGACTGATAATACTTTGTTGATTTTTGCAGGGATCTGGCATTTTGGCTTTGGAAAAGATCAGAGGCCTGCTCTGAATTTTTTTTGAGATAAAACAAATACAATTATTTACAATAACAATTTTTAGTTCCAAAACAGAGTTTTGGACTAAAAATGTTTTTAAATGCTTTCTGAGAAAAATATTAAATGAGAATCTTTTGAAACCAACCTCATGGCCTGCGGGCTTTTATTATGTGTATGCAAAGGACTGAAAACCCTAGACTCTAGGACTAAAGACTTTTTTAACGAAACTAATCTTTTATGACGATGAATGCAATGATCATATACTTTGGTGATTTTTGAGAAATTTTTGACTAACCCTGTAGGGACAAGCATGAGGAAACACAAGACAACCAGACCCCCTCGTCAGTCAATGGCATGCCCCTAACGAAATGCAACGAAGTGGAACGAGCGAAATACCTAAAAATGATATGCAAAAGTGAAAAGATCTCTGACGAAGGGCTGTAAGTACCGATTCTAACATTGGCTCCAATGGTGATGGTGGCTCCTTGGAGATGCCAAGAACGACAGATCTCTGGGAGAGCAGACCAGTTCTTTCATCCGTTGGACAATGGAGTCATTATTTCAACAATTAACACAAAACATTGACACATTTATTGACTGCAGATTTGACTGAAACTGAATACAATTCTGACTAAACTGACTCGATTTTAAAACTGAAAGGACTGATAAAATTGACTCGAAAAATTTCAAACCAACTAACCTTCATCTCCAGAATTATAGCCTTCGCTGCGAGCCCCAGACAGAAGATGAGAGATCAGTACACACATGCAATAGAACAGAAGTAAAACAATATATACAATGATGATGAAATGAGCAGAGAATACTCAGAAGTGGTATCGCTTTAGCAACCGACCATTGATCGGCCCTCCAGGACAATCATCTCCATTCATTTCCTTGAGAAGAAAATCGTTTTGACCACAATATGCTGCAATCTTATAAGGACCCTTCCATAAATTTTCAAATTTGCCGTGCTTTCGTTTATCTTCATTCCGGGCATCCCACTTCAAAACTACCTCATCCAGCTGAAACTTATCTGATTTTTCCTTCCTATCATAAATCTTCTTTATGCGCTCCTGCAACTTGAAATTATTTTTAAATACTTCTTCCCGTGTCTGCTGTAAATGAATCATCTGATTAATCCTCCTCTGCATGGGATCTTCCTCACTACCAGCTTCTTGAAGCAATTTGACTACCGGAATAGCAAGCAAAGTAAGAAAAACCTTGTTTGTCTCGTACACCAACTCGAAAGGAGACATGCCAATAGACTTTTTCTGACTTACTCTATCAGCCCACAGTGCATTCACTAATTTCTTGTGCCAGCCCTTTTTATTGATTTCCAACAATTTCTTAATGATATTTACCAAGGACTTATTTGAAGATTCCGCCAACCCATTTCCTTGTGGATGGTAGGCGGTCGAATGCCCCAAGCTGATATTGTACTTATAGCAAAATTCAACCATTCTCTTCGACTTGAATGCCGCTCCATTATCTGTGATTAGATTACTAGGACACCCAAAACGTGACAAAATATTATTTTCAAGAAAAGAGATAATTACCGCATCCGTGGCCTGTCGGGTGGGAATTGCTTCGATCCCTTTTGTGAAGTAGTCTGTAGCTGTCAATATCCATCTATGTTGTCCTGACGATGCTGGATGGATTTCCCCGATGAAATCCAAGCCCCACTGCTGAAATGGTGCACTAACTTCAATTGGTTTGAGAGGAAAAGGCTGTAATTTCTACTTCCCTTCAAAAATTTGGCATTCGTGACAATTCTTAACAGCCTTATACACATCTGAAAATAACGAAGGCCAATAAAAACCTGCCCTTAGAATCTTATTCGCTGTGGTTTTCCAAAACAGATGGCCCCTGCAGTCACCTCTATGAAAATCTTCCACAACTCGTTTGGCTTCCTCCTCTACCAAAAAATTCAACAACATTCCACCAGGGTCTTTCCAATACAATGCAGAATTGAGTATGCAAAATTTTGCAGCTTTCAATTTCAATGTTCTAATCTTATTTCTAGGCATCCCTGGAGGTGAAGACAAATTTTGAAGTACATATATAATGTCAGCATACCAAGGGGAAGAAACAAAAATATCAGATACCTGATTTAACGGACTCTCCTCATCTTTATCAGATATAGCAACAATCAAATTTATAGCCAGAACATGCAGATTTGTTTCAGCCATTAATTTGGCGAGTCCTTGTCCTTTGATCAGCTTGGTTGGTTTAATCTCCACATCATACTCTAACAACACAACAATCCACTTACCCTGCCTTCCTTCTGGATCTGCCTGTACCAAAACATCTTTTACTGTTGCGTTAGGAACATATGCTATAATGTGGGAATGCAATATATACACACAGAAATCTTTCAAGGCCTTTACAAGCGCAAGTGCTTTTTTTTCAATAATGTTGTATTTCAATGCTCCATCCCTTATAATACGACTGAAAAAGGCAATGGGCTTCTCAACTCCATCACTTTTTTGCATTAGTATAGCTGCCAAAGTGTGCTCAGAAGCAAATGAAAACAAAATGAAGTCATGTGTGTAGTTTGGGCTAATTAAAGTAGGGGCTGAAGAAAGAGCTAACTTTACCAAATTGAATGATTTCACCTCCTCTTCTATCCACTTTAAATGACTGTCCTTTTTCAGCATGTTCGTGATTTCTCTAAGATGCTCAGCAAGATTTGGAATGAAACGACGTAGAAAATTCAGTTTTCCATTAAATGACTGTATTTCTTTCTTGTTCCGAGGTTCTTAAATCTGCTGGACGGCCTCAACACGTGCAGGGTCCACACGAATGTTGTCTTTTGATATGATGTGGCCAAGGAGCTTGCCTTCATCCATGGCGAAAAGGATCTTTTTTGGATTCAGCGAAATGCCATATTTGCTGCACTTTTGGAGAAAAAAATTCAAATGATATAAATGCTCCTCATCAGAATTTGAAAACACGGTTAAATCATCAAGGTAAACAACCAAAAATACATCTTTCTCATTGGCGAAAGCCATGTCCATTGCACGCTGAAAAGTGGCACCTGCATTCTTCAAACGACATCTTTGCATAATGAAACGTTCCCCATGGAGTGGTGAACACAATCTTGTCACGATCATCTTCGTGCACTAAAATTTGATTGTATCTTGAATATCCGTCGAGTAGTGACATCCTTGATGCTCCAACTACTCGCTGCAATATATGGTCCATTTTGGGCAGCGGATAATTGTCTTTTAAGGACACCTTATTCAAATTTCTGAAGTCAATACATAAACGGATCTCACCGGTTTTCTTTCTTACGGTTACTAAATTTGATATCCAATCGAAAAATCTGATAGGCACAATGATTCCTGACTTATACAACCTGTTCACCTCTTTTTCTATCGATGGCAGCAGCTTAGGATTGATTCTCCTCAACTTTTGACGGAAAGGCTTCTGATTTGGTTTTATAGGGATAGTATGCTGAATGATATTAGTATCATATGTTTTCAGATCTGAGTAATCCCAAGCAAAAGCATTAGAAAATGAAGACAACAATCTGACATACTCTTCCTTTACCTTTGGTGATAATGACTTTGATAGCTTTACCATCTTGGGATTCTCAGCTGTCCCAATATTTACTTCTTCAACATCTTTTTCAGTCGGTCTCAATGTCGGTTTGCAGGCTACATCGTCTTGGTCAAACATCTCTTCCAAAGGAATCAATCCTTTAGGAATAATGTTAAATTTAAGTTGCAGCACTTCCATTTGATTTACTTGTATATCAACATTACCATCATCATGTTCTGTATCTATGGAGGTATCTTTAAACTTACCCTTATTCTGCAGAAAATCATTAATCTCTTCATCATCCTGAAAGACTTGCCAACATCGCTGATTATCTGGAACGGTGGGGCGGTGTTTCACTTGAATCTCGAATTTGTTGCTGGAATTCATTGGAATTTTTAAATTGCTTGCTACCTTAGCCAGTCCATCAGCAACACCATTTTGTATGCGAGGCAGACACGTCAAAGTATGATCAGAAAAGAGTTTCAAAATATCTAAAACTGCATTTCGATATGCCCTCATGCGAGGATGCTTGGCTTGAAATTCCCCCTTCACCTGTTTTATCACCAACTCTGAATCACCATATACTGCAATTCTTTTTTCTTTCAGCTTTCTAAGAATCTTAAGGCCAACAATGAGAGCCTCATATTCCGCTTCGTTATTGGAACAGTCAAATGCTAGTTTGTAGGAACATACTCTCACCTTGCTTGGAACCTTATATGGAGCGGAAAATGGACTTCGAATCCACACACCAATTCCAGCACTGTCACTACCTACTGCGCCATCAAAATCCATGGTCCAAAGACCATCTTCATCCTCCTCCAAGTGCTGAAATTGTGTCAGCTCTGTTTTTCCTGTTTGCTGCCCATTATTTTCCACTGATTGCTCCATAGTAGCTTGATTTTCACTTCTTTCTTTCTGCAGAAATTCTCTAAAATTCTCGGTGATTTCTGGTATATCTTCTACCTAAACTAATTGACTATCTATATCATTAAAACTACCAGCAAACAAAACAAACAACTCCAAGGCTGTATGTACATAGTTTACAGGATGATTGATTGGTTTCTCCTTGCTTGTTATCATGTATTTCATCTTCTGCTCTCGATATAGCTTTCTCATTTGACCGAAGACTGGAATTGTAGCATAAGAAAAATCTAATTGTAGTGTACCTTTCAACTTTGACCCCCAAGATCTTGAAAGGAGCATACCAAAATGCAGAGGAATGTCTGCCACAACCACATCCATCACGACATTCTTAGCTGGAATTTGATCTAAGCTTACCACCAAATCTTGATCAGTCTGATACACTTTACACGGCTGGAATCAAATGAATACAAATCATGGTATTTTCTTGTAATATCTAATCCCAACTTTTCCATGATTGCTTTTGGCATCAAATTGTGTGAAGCACCCGAGTCAAACATAGCATTGTGTAATACATATTCATGCAACCTCAAACTGATATAAAAGGGAGGAACATCACTGTCAAGAGACTCACCATCTAAAGTAGGCCCAAAAATCAATTCTGGCTGATCATCTTCAACATTTACGGTGTCAAACATTGGATCAAAATTCAGAATTTTGGAGACTTGACCTCGGTAGCTGCTATTCTTCATGATTTCAGTCAAAGGAATAGACACTTTCAGTTTTGAAATTTCATTTTCCAAACTAAATGCCGAAACTCTTTCAACTTCTTTGATCGGAACTTCTCTTTTTTCAGCTTTATCCCTCATTGTGTTTGGTGACTGATTTACCTTGTCTGCCGATGATGATTTACTAGCTGCGGGATCAATCGTCTCTTTTCCTTTCTTCTGTGGTATAGGTGAATCATTTTTTGCTGAAATCTCCTTCTTCTGAATGGGGTTTATGGGCACATCTCGATTTCTTAATGAGTATTGATTCTATTGGGCAGACAAAGCATTCATGTATCCTCTTTGGTACTCCTCCGATTCTTCTTCAAGTGCCGCATCATTTGATAGAATAAAATCCTCATCTTTGTGTGTGGCGGAGTTTTCAACATATTCTTCCTCTTCCGTGATGTAGATAGGAAGATCATCAGGAGTAAAGAAATGGTTTTCCTCCCCTACAGTATCACCATCATCATCAGATTCTTGACTAACAAAATTTTGCTGAAGAGGAGTCTTTACCTGCTGCTGAACTACCGGCTCTTGTGTTCTTTGTTCACGCTGCTTAATTCTGAATTGTGGCTGCTGCTGACCACGGAAATTGGGATTGCGGATCTGCGGTTCCGGCTTGTCAAGAGTGAGCTTTTCGAACATCCTTTCTACCTTGCGAAGTATCTGATATGATGTAGAAGCTTCTTCCTTTATGGTCACTCTCTTTTCAGCTTTCATCCTGGCTCTTTTATCATTCAAATTTGCTTCAACACTAACATCAATCTTTTGCATATCCTCCAAGGTAGGCAGATCTCTGTCCCGTAATGAATAAGCCATCTCCGGATCAAAACCATTCGGGAATTTAAGAAGAGCTGATTTTCGAGATGGTCTTAAATCATTTGGAATAGCATTATAAACTGTATTAAATCTGATAACATAGTCTTGGACGGACTCACCAGGATTGCGTTTGATATTGTTATACTTGACATTGATCTGAAGTGGATCTTTTCTGATTTCCCAATGATCTAGACACTGTCTATGAAGCTCAACCAATGTAGTTACACTTCTAGCTCCCAAGCCTCTGAACTTTCTTACCTCTCCTCTGAATGTTTGCACAAACAATCGCATAGTTACATCCTCCTCATCAATCTCATGTAAATCACAAAAATCTGCCATTCTGTCTATGTGTTGCTAAGCGGGCACACTTTGAGGAGTGCCATCAAATATAGGGATCTTACTCTGATAATCTGCATGCATATCATGCAATTGTTGAGGTAAAGCAAGAGGTGCAAAACGAGCAGCCATTGCTCTTGACGGATTTGGTTTGGGGGTTGTTTGAGACGGTGTATGTGGAGGAGTAGCAATGTGGGATCAAGAAGTAGAATTTACTGCAGACCTTTGATATGTGATGATGGGTTGTAGGGGAATAGTGGGAATGAAAGGAGGTTCGGTGGGAATTTTGGAAGTGAAATCAGTGATAGAAGATCCAATATTTGCAGATGCAGCTTCTAGGAAATCAGCAAGATTTGCAGCCTGAATGTTTCTCTGAAGGTGCCTCAAGATAAAATTTTCAATTAATTTATTGTTTCTTTCAACTTCAAGAGCTGCAGCAAAGTCAGGATTTGGAACTAGAGAATCAAGTGCACTTTCGGATTTGGTTTTAAACAGTGACAATTCAAACTTCTCGTCAAAGTCAAGTTCTTCAAGATACTTAAAAATTGCAGGACAAGAGTGAGACTTAAACAAAGGAATTATGGGACTTTCTCGTCGGTGTATTCTCGCAATCAGATTTGGGTTCTCATATACTGGAGGTGGATCTAGATCAAGATTTAATCTCGTGTATCTTCTGGAAGCCAGTGTGGAATTGTTTCGAACAATCAAAAGGACACAAACAATTTTTTCAGCCTATCAACTTCTAGACTCAATCATCCAAGGTCTAGAACAAATAAGTATACTGGGGTAAATTGTAAATCAAGTGCTACATTCACAAGCTCATTGGAGATCGACTGAAGCAGCGTTTATCTACTTCCGCTTATGCATAGCAAAAGCGTTTCGAAGGCTACCTAGCATGACTTCAGACTTCGTCTAAGACTCATGAAACAAACACATCAACCAGCAAACAATAAAAATTTTCTCCCCAGTATGGTCGCCACTATGTTAGTGCTCAAATCTACCTCAGGCTGAGGAAGGCAAAACTCGAGGCCACATCAAACCACGCTCAGCCTCGTAGCTAGCCCTACGAGGATAGGAGAGGGCTCTCTCTGGTCAATCTCGATAAAATGAGAAATAGGGTGCGAGATGACTTAAAATGGGAACTGATTTTACGCTAATAAAGAGATAGGAAAGTTCGATTTTGATTTTTGATTTTTTTGTTGGAGAAATGGGAAAACCAATTTTGGGTCTGGGGATTAAGGTTAGATCTTTGCAGAATTCGAGTTGGGGCGAGGTAGGCAGTAGTCTTGATGCCTTTCATCAGGTGTATGGATGGATCATAATGACAAGGAGCTGAAGAGGGCAAGGGAGAACATGGATCCTCTCCAAACTGGCGAAAACATGTAAATACTAAACAAATTTAAAGGCAGAGCACTGTTAACAATGGATTCAACCTCATTTACTCATTCATTTAGTTTCAGAAGCATAAGAGGGGAATGGAATACATTAAACATGAATAAACTTACAATAAACTGAGAGATAACACCATCTAGAACTGAAAGCCACAAGAATCCCAACAGGTGTTGCAAAACCTCTGATCTTTCCTTAGCCAAAGTATGAAAAATATGTACAGTAGTGTGCCAAAATCTTCCCAAGAGTCCAACTCTTGCTACTGATTCAAAATTTACATATATAGATCAAGCCAACCCATTCCCTAACCTCTAGGGGTCGAGCTCCTCCTTCTAGGAGCAGTTTGAACAAATTCTAAACATGGAGCAAGAATCTAGGTGACCAAAACAACCTGCCTCTAAAAAGAAGGAAACTGATTCATTACATTAATTTTTGTTATTTTGTGAATGAATCATCTAGAATAAGGTAAATAGGTGCCAAGTTACCTCATACACATCAAATTACATCAATTTGGGTCAAAAATCACATCAAGAAGTTAAACTGGTGAAAACTGGTTGAATTCCTGAGCTGGAGGATGAAAATTTGACCAAAAACCTCTATGCGTAGCGCCCTGATCTCTATGCGTAGCGCACATTTCACCCTATTTTTGGGGCACTTCCTGACATCAAAATCAAGCTCACAATAGCTGGTTGTAAAGCTCTGGATGTCTGCTATCTAGCCCAAGTGGAATTTCCCAATTTGGAGCTCATTTGCCCCCTCAAAATTGCATTCTTCTAGAAGTACTGCCTGTTGTTGCAAAAGGTGGCAGCAAGGTGGTTTTCATGGTGTTTTTAGGCCTTTTGATCATCCAGAACTTGATGAAATGCCTCGGAAATAGCTGAGCATGCATAACTTACCATGACAAACCCAAAAATACAAAGTTTCCCTCCAGAAAGTTTCCCAATCAAAAGCGAGCGCGTCAACGGGCTACTCGTATAGCTGAAACAATTGTTTTTGGGACCAAAAATTTCAAAATGACAAAAATTTCTCCGAATTTGCTCAAATTCAGAGCGAAGACCCTCCATCATTTGTCATGACCAGCCAGTGAAGCGTCGACCAAAACTCGAAGTGGATCTAGCCTCTTTCACTGTTTTAGTGCTTTGCTCAACCTCCTTTTCAAAATCTTCATTTTTTCTTTGCCAACATGCATGCGAGCCCAATAATGATGTTTCATGTCACGGAGCATGTCTTTGTCTCTATTGGCCTTCGCCAACAACTCCTCCAGATGTCGATTGACTTTCTCAAGCCAAAATTGCCGCTCAACAGGTGTCAAATCGCCAGGTCTTTTTCAGGCCAACCTTCGGTCTTCACGGATTTGTCGCAGCTCTATAAGTGTATGCTGATCCTCTAGCTGCTTATTACGCTGCTTCAAATATTTGATCAGACATTCTGCCTTTAGTAACTTCTCATTCAAGCTGTCAATCTCGACCTTCTGCTCTTGGATGATCTCTTTCAGTTTCGAGCTAGAAGGGCTCCTATCCACATCACTCAATGTAACATCAACATCATGACCTCCTGAATGGCCCTCCTCATATATTGACCTCTTGCCCCTGTCCTGAACCTGTACCTGTACTGAAGAAGAAGGCGAGACCCCTTCCACGACATGTGGAGATAGTACTCGTCGTGTAGCTGCAAACAAGGCCCTGTGGCCTCGCTGATATGTCACATACACTGGAGCATTGACATGCTCGGTCTCAGGAATGTCAAACTGATGTGAAGGCTCTCCCTCATCATGAACTATCTCTAGAGGTGGCTGTGGCACTGTGAAAAAGTCACGAGAAATAAAATCCTCCCAAGTAATGCCCTGCTGTGCCAACTGATGAACCACTACGATCTTGATCAGCGCGTAATGATAAATACTTCTATGCTGTTGTGTTGGGGTCTTCTTTTGTACAAAAAACACCATCCTCTCTATGTTCTGATACATGAAGTATGGAATGTTCATCATACGTACCCTTGTGAAATGCATCAACAAACAGACATGGTACGCATAAAGACGCGAGAATCTGCCCTCACAACTGAAATACCGAATTATGAGTTTCATCAAAGGTGCAAACTCATCACTCAGGTATTGGAAAGGAAAAACCCTGCTCATGTGCCTCATATACCCAGGTTTGATGTACAACTCATAGTAGGATTTCTCTAACTGCTGACGCTTATTCCATTTTTCTCCAATATTTGGTATCCCAGTGGCCTATGCAATAGTCTCTGGTGACAAAATGAAATCAACTCCGGCAAGGTTTACATGGCCATCATGTAAATTTAGAACAAACAAACGAGCTAGTTCACGATGATGCTAGATTTGTGAAATTAACTCACAATAGTGATAGCATGACTGATTGCGAAAATAATCCATTGCAAGTGGGCAAGCCTGCAATTCAACCAAAGAAGTAGGCTCTTCCCTGAGATGCTTACCACCTTTGACACCTCTGCAAGGCCTCCGTGGCACATTACCCTCTGTTGTGGAGTCACTGTCATACTCCTGCTCATAAACTGAATCTGTGTCTGACATGGCTATGAAAACAAGATGTCTGCAATATGTATGTTGATATAGGTGTGGTGAAATCAAAATTTCAATGTATACTCAAAACCCAAATAGGTTACATATGTACCAAGCATCATAGGAAACAAGCCACAATGGTAATAACTCTGTTTCAGTGGATTGGCATAAAACAATCATTGTTTTGTTCATAAGGAAAATTTTGACAAATGAACAAAAGTGTAATGTGCACCCTTTGCAATGTTGGCTAAACTTTGAAAAATGAGTATGGGATTGTATTTCATCAATGGAGAATGGGAAAATCTTCACAAAGCCACCCACATGTCTTTAAAACCCTAAGGAATAAATTTGGTATGAAGCATAGCATTTCACCTTTCTACACCCAACACATTAAGTTTCCTACCTTAAACACACTACAAACATTTTAAAATTGACTGAGCAACCATCGAAAACCTACTTGCAAGCTTTGGAGTCGATTTGGCAAGATCTGGACGCACTAGAAAAAATTTCTTGGTGTTGTAACTGTGCTCGTAGCACACGAACCCAACGCGTTGCGCACACTATGTGCATAGCGCCTGTGGTTTTTAACACTGGCTGGTGAGGCCCAGTCCGTAGCGCGCACTATGTGCGTAGCACACAGCCTGTATGGGTAGCGCACACCTCCAAACACTATCCACGGGTATGAAAACACGATTTCTGCCTTGGGATTTTTGAACAAATGAACTTGTTTGCCCCTTTTATATGTGAATAAAATATCTCATCAAATCAGATTTGATTTAAATTTGTTTAATAACCCACTTTATAATGTTTCAACACTTTGACATTTGATCTTTTAATACAATACTTCTCTTTGACTTTCTCTTTCTTTTTCTGAGTTTTGGACTGATAATACTTTGTTGATTTTTGCAGGGATCTGACATTTTGGCTTTGGAAAAGATCAGAGGCTTGCTCTGAAACTTTTTTGAGATAAAATAAATACAATTATTTACAATAACAATTTTTAGTTCCAAAACAGAGTTTTGGACTAAAAATGTTTTTAAATGCTTTCTGAGAAAAATATTAAATGAGAATCTTTTGAAACCAACCTCATGGCCTGCGGGCTTTTATTATGTGTATGCAAAGGACTGAAAACCCTAGACTCTAGGACTAAAGACTTTTTTAACGAAACTAATCTTTTATGACGATGAATGCAATGATCATATACTTTGGTGATTTTTGAGAAATATTTTACTAACCCTGCAGGGACAAGCATGAGGAAACATAAGACATCCAGACCCCCTCGTCATTCAATGGCATGCCCCTAATGAAATGCAACGAAGTGGAACGAGCCAGACACCTAAAAATGATATGCAAAAGCAAAAAGACCTCTGACGGAGGGCTGTAAGGACCGACGCTAACAACTTCCACAAGTATCGTTGGCATAATAATACATCACAAACATCAAGGGGAGCAATGTCATACAATACCTCATTCATAAAGGGCTTGATGTTGTATGGAAGGCGACACTACTGGCTGACGCGAAGATCCCTTACTTGGTGAAGCCCCCTGATGGTGTATTGTTGTGGATGCGTTGTGGTCGGTAAGCCCAGCCACTTCACAACCTCTACCGAAATGATGTTCTTTTGGCTTCCGCTGTTGACAATGAAGAGTAGTGGGGAGCCCTTTACCCACATCTGGGAGTGGAAGAGGCGCTCTCCCTCCTATGGATATTCATGTTCCTCCTTCTGGATCTTCATGCTAGCAACGATGGCACTGGGCTCCACATCAATAATCTACTTCCATTTTTCATTTCCCTTATCGGGTTTTGACTCAGAGTCTGAACATGAATTTGATTCTGAATATTTTAGCTCGGCCACTAGTGACTGCTTGGCCCAACACTCACTTGTGTTGTGAGTGGAGCTCTTATGGAACTCACACCACTTTCTGGGTGTTTTTCTTTGCTTATAGCTTTGGTGGGTTGTCCCGAGCCACTCTACCTTGGCTTTGTCCTTTGTGCAGTGTTTTGGGGGCGCCTTTCCCTTACTTTGGATTTGCAGATCCAAAGTCTCACTTCTTCTATTTAAACTTTTGCTCAATCTTGACAGCGTATCGGTACACCATGCCGAGCGAGGAGATGTCCAGGAAATCCATCTCATGCTGGATGTACCTGTGTAGGCAGACGCAGTATTTGAGTACCAAATTCAACTCAGAATCCTTGATACCCAAATTTATATGAACGGTGTGAAAAATATTGGTAAACTCAGGCATGTCTTGGTCCCTTCCCTACTGCAGCGTGGTCCACTTTATGTATTTATCCTCATAGATTTTGACAAGGTAGTACTACTCCTTGATGGAATTTTGGAATGAATTCCAAGTGGGTGTAGCTCTAAACAGTGAGGTCGTACTTTCATCCTTCTGCTCGCAGTAGGTTTCCCACTAGTCCTTCACGTGGGGGGTGACTTTGAAAAAAGCGAAAGTAGTCTTTTCCCTGTTGGAAAAATCATGAACAGAAAGATACCCTTCTGGCGAATTGAACCATTTATCTACAATGTCTACATCTATCTAACCCTCAAATATGGGAATGTCAATGTTAGCTTGTACCTTGAAGGGTGTGGTGCTTCCAGAGTAGCTGTTAGAACTAGATGTGTTGCCCTTGGGTAGCCATTGAAGGATCTGGGCAAAGTTGTCCATCATCGCGTTCCTTTGTCGCTCGAGGGCCTCTTCGAGCAAGTTTTTGATAGGATCTCCTACCCCCTCATCTTTCTTTTCATCTGCCATGGGAGGCCGTTGGGATTTGCGAGGTTGGTCTTGCAAAGGTTCGACCAGTTCAAGCCTTAACTCCTTATATCTCGACCTCATTGGGGACATGGAAAGGAAAACAGAGAAAAAGCATACTGCTCTGTTACCATGGATCTGAATTTAAACACAAACACAACAAATTACAAAGATAACCATAAATACAGAGATACAATAAAAATAATACTTCATGTCATTAATGTAAAATACTGAAATATGCTTACAAACAGAAATGGAAGTAAACTAGCTCGGGCGATGGTAGCTTATCTCTGAGGAGAGATGTGGCAGCTAAATGCCTCTGAACTGTCTTACAATGAGGCTAGAATGGATATTTATTGTTGATAAACAATGGAATACCCTAAACATCCAAAACCCTAACCCTAGGAGATGAAACACCAAACTATGGGCCTCGTTTTGGGTAAATTGGTACATCAACTTCCCGTGGTCGTAACTTTGGCATACTATCACTATTTGATGCACACAATACCTCATTAGAAAGATCTATCAGAGGACTACAACTCGAGGAAGAGAAACATCAAACCATGGACCCATGTTGCTCTCATTTTTCCCAAAAAATGTCGTTTAGGGCCTCAAAACGACTCTAAAAGTTCACGACCTGAAAACTGCCAAAAATAGTAAATTGTGGTAGAAATAAGGAAACTGAAAAACTAAAAGAAAAAATGGTGGGTGTCCAAGTGGAATTGGTGGGTGGCCACCAATATCTACCTGGATCATTGGTTTGCTCAGATAAAAATACTTGTTGCATGTGTGTTACTTATTATTGCATGTCTGAAATTTTTGTTCTATATCGTGAAATAATATGTGCAGAATAGTAGAGTAGGTATGTGTCTTGTGCTTTTGATTAAAAGTTCATGAGCAGTTGAAAATCTACAACATAATTTCTACATGATATTAGAACTAGATTCACAATAGACCAAAAATTTGAAGTTGTTTCTCAGAGGTTCGAATTTGGAGATCAATGCCACAGGTTTTCTTTAGAACTGAGAAGATGGCTTTCAATGGACAAAGGTTAGAGTATGCCTTGGAAGGCACCTCTAATTTTGCTACATGGAAGAACCGCATGGAGGTAGTATTGGATGACAATGGTTTGTTAGACTACATCAAGTCTGATGTTGCACAACCACTTGAATTTGATGCTCAGGACCGTGCTTAGTGGAATAAGCATATAGGAAAATCAAGGAGAATCTTGTTAGAGGTTGTACAAGATCATATTGTCTTGAATCTCCATAGAAATGAAACCCCATTCGTGATGTGGAAAGCATTACAATTACTATTCAAGAATAATAGTGACCACAAGAAGTTGGCACTAAAGGATAAGATTTGAAGCATCATGATGCAAAACAATGACACAATTACATAGTATTTGATCAAGTTCACAAAGTGTCGTGATGAACTTGTTAGAGTTGAGTCAATGTGCTTGAAGAATATTTGGTAAGCCTAGCCCTTTTGGACCTTCCTAGGAGCTGGCACAGTTATGAAGATTCAATGGATGGGAGGGAGAAACTACTGAATTGGGATCATTTATGGTATGATTTGGTACAATAGAAAATAAGGAAAAATCTAAGAGATGGGACTTCATCCAAGGGTGAGGATGAAGAGAATTTTACATTAGATGGAAATGAAAAGAAGGAAAAGGGAAGAAATACCAATCCAAACTAGAATCTAGTTAAGGGGGAAGAAGAAATATTTGTCAAAAATTAAATGATTCCCTTCTCATGAGTTCGGGCACTATGCCACGAAATGTCCACATAAAAATACAAGCAAGAATAGCTCAGGACCAACATAATGATGGGGAGCATGTGATACTTGGATTCAGGTGCCTCATTCCATATGGCGGGGAACAAAGAATTTTTCAGTGACTTTGAAGGGAAAGACTTGCACATGCACATTGAGATGGTGGATGATGGAAGGTATAACGTGACCGGGGTGGGTAAAGTCACCTTTTAGAGGGAGTCGGTCTCCCCCCTAGGCTGAACGATGTCATGTCCGTGCCGAGCCTAAAGAAAAATCTTGTCTTTGTTGTAGTTTTGTAAGACCGTGGATATGATGTGATCTTTAGTAGAAAAAAGGCATTCCTACGACGCATATCCATGGGACAATTGAAGCATATCATGGTTCGTTTTAAGAACCTCTACAAGGTAGATGTGGAGGAATATGTTGTATTGAGCACAAGGGTGGAGAAGGTGTAGAGTAATGATGTCAGTGAACATTAGCATATAAGACATAGCCGTTTGCACCATGGAGCTTTGAATATAATGCAGTAGATAACCATAGGCCTACCCAAAGCGCACTTGAGGAGCAAAATGTGTGAAAAGGATGTAACTTGAGGAAGTAAAACAAATCCAGTTTGCATGAGCAGGACAACAAGGCACATTAAGTCATAGAAAGGATCAACTCTGATGTGTTTGGACCTTTCTCAACAACCTCCATTGCAAGAAAATGATTTTGTCATTTTCATGATTATTATTCACAAAGGTATTGGATCTTCGTCATGTGGAAGAAGGAGGAGACTTTATCAAAGTTTACAAAGTTCAAAGCATTGGTGGAGAAACAAATGGGCAAGAAGGTGAAGTCTCTCAAGAGCTAATGGAGGTGAGTACGTGTTGAATGAGTTTAAATTATTTTTTCCAACAAAAGGCATTCAACAAGAGTTGATAGCACCCCACAACCCATAGTAGAACGGGGTGGCTGAGAGAAAGAATCGTAGCATTGTGAGAGCCATGATGGTGATGTTCCATGACCAGGGCCTACCTCTACACTTGTGGGCCGAAGCATGCAATACAATAGTATATTTGCACAACCAAAGTATGCATCCGATTTTGGGTATGATTACACCAGAGGAGGATTTCTCAGGATGAAAGTCAGATGTTTCACACTTCAGGATCTTTGGACCCTCTATCTACTTCCATGTCTCCAAAGGTGCTAGGAAGAAGCCAGAGCTGATAGCATAGTTGGGAATATTTGTGGGTTACATTGAAACTCCCTATAACTACCATGTTTACTTTCCATCCCTCAAAATGACTGTTGTGTGAAGGGATGTGAAATTTGATGAGGAGAAAGCCATGCGGCGCTCTCTTGAGAGGTAAGTTCAAATCCGATCAATAGAGGATCTTTTATCTCTAAAGGAGGAACCTCAAGATGTTGTGGATAAACCCTAAGTCAAGGAGTAGAGAGTGGATACATCCACTCAAGAGTAACCAAAAAGGGCATGAAAAGGACCTAGGAAGCTGAGAAATTCGTGTAGGATGGAAAGGAGAATGTGGGTGCTCCTTCACATCAGTGCATGCAGAGAAGGTCACCAAAGCCCTTTTTAGGATAAATTTGTTGGGTGTGATGGATATTATTTATTTGGAAGTTGGGCATGTTACTCACCTCTTTGGATCTTATTTACTTCGGATTTGAACCTGTAACTCAACACTTTGGTATCTCAGCACATAGGTTGTCTACTCTTAAATAATCATAATTGGAAAAAAAAATGAAAAAAAAGAAGGATATGTTAGATACTTGCATACAATATCTCATAGAACCATTCAATTGAATATTGTCCTCCCTCAACTCCGTGGAGGGATGAAATTGATAATACTAATAAAAAAATCTTAATGGATTATAAAGATGATTACCTTTTAAATGAAGGAAATTTAGAGAAAAGAAAAAGAAAACAAATACAAAACAAATTGTTATGGCTCTTTTACTCTGAAAATAATAGATTAGAAAAAATTGTGTGGTTACCTTCTCAAGTTTAAATCAACTATTGATACATCAGACAAATCCCTCTTGTGAACAAGAGCAATCTCCCTAAATCCTCAATGCAAACTAGAAACTGGCAAGAAAATTGAACTGACCATTTCCCTAAGTTGAACTTGTTTGAATTATAAGAAATAAAGCCAATGAACTACCCTCTTACCTATTTCACGAAATGATTGATGAAGATCCCTTGTTGTGATTCGATGCAACTCTTCAATGCTTGATAATACCTACAAACATTGACCATAAAAGGATCAAAAGCACATGCGATATAATAATCTAAACAACTTGACCTAATGATCAAGGAGATTAGGAATTGAATTTGGCTTAATAAACATTATAAACAATTATAAACCATTCATTATTCCAATAAGACAAATAAATGGGAGAAAAAATTCATTTGTATTAATCAAATATTAAGAGGAGCCTTACAACCTTCGCCTTGTTGTTGTGAGGTCCTTCCCAAATGCCTTCAATATCCTCCTTAAATGACAAGCTTTCCAATATCAAACCAACAACATAATTTTGTCTTCTCTAAGTTCTGACCCCCGCAATCCCTCTACCCTCTAGTCATTTTATAGCCCAAGAGGAAGAAATTTCAAATCCAAAAGAGGAGGATGAGACTCCTCCTTTGAGGGATTAGGTTACCATGAGACAAGGGATTAAGATGCATCATTTGAGGGTTATAGTTTGAATAGTCATCACCTGGAAGCTTTTAGATGGAAAATATTCGACCAACTATGTTTCTAGAATGTACTTTTTATTTTTACTTTCTTGAATTCACCTACACGGGTTTACAGTGGCAGAAAGAGCGTAGTTTTGTGGTATTCTTAGAGTTAATTCCAGCAAATGCATGGGAAACTATAGAAAAATCAGCGCAACTGGAACTTAACAAGGTGTGACAGCTATTTTCTCCAAACTTTTCATCTAATTCAAGATATTTTGGGTTGTTTGACTTTTGAGAGAGTTGGTTCAAACATGTTCACAGATGCCAAAAAGACCCATAAACTGATCAACTGTCATGGCAACAAATTCTCATGTAACAACTCTATATGCAAATGTTCTAAGTAAGAACATGTGAAATAGAAATTAAGAATACATCTAAAACCTACAACCCATTGATTTCTTATGGATATAAATTGAGAAAAATAAATACAAAAAGAAAACCAACAAGCTCCACATATTAAAATATGCCCAAAAAAACAAACCTAAACTCATCTCAAGAAAATATTGGGTATGTAGAAGTGAGTTAGATAAAAATATTTGGTTTTATGAACTGAATTAAATTGTCAGTACTATCATAAGGAGATGTTTGTTTAATTTTATAGTCCACTCAACATTATATTGATTGTTTCCATATCATTTTCTCCTAGTTTTAAGAAAAATTGTATAGAGGAAAAAAAATCCATATATTTCTATGTATATGATAGAAACTTATATTTTTAGTAAGTTCAACACCCTACTTCATTGAAAATAAGAAATATTTATTACACGGTTGAGACCTCGAATATGAAAATCTTAAAAGTGACAATCTCTTTTATAAACCCCGAGGAGGCAAGACAATGGAACTTTATGATAATAGAATCAATTTCTTAAGAGTATACAAACACTTATGTTTACTAATTGTGAAAATTCCTTTCCTTTTGATAATTTAGGTTACGATAATATCAGGAAACTAAGTGGACAAATACAAAATCAAATATTGTGATATTGTAAATTTTATCTAATTACTTATGCGAGCAAAAATAACCATTTTCTTTTATAGTCCCTCTAAATTAGGTTCAATTATTAAGCTTAAAAATAGTAATTTGGCAATCATATGGTTCAAGTAATTTAATTACTTTAAAGTCCTTCCAAATTAGGTTCAATTACGAATAGGTTTAAAAATAGTAATTTGGAAATCATATCGTCGTTCAAGTAATTTAATGGCTAAAATTGAAGATTACCCAAAGCAATTTGTAGGAGGATGGGTTAGTTTTAAGAAAAATTGTATATAGGAAAAAAATCCATATATTTCTATATATTTCTACGTATATGATAGAAACTTATATTTCTAGTAAGTTCAACACCCTACTTCATTGAAAATAAGAAATATTTATTATAGGTTGAGACCTCGCATATGAAAATCTTAAAGGTGACAATCTCTTTTATAAACCCCAAGGACGCAAGACAATGGAACTTTATGATAATAGAATCAATTTCTTAAGAGTATACAAACATTTATGTTTACTAATTGTGGAAATTCCTTTCCTTTTGATAATTTATGTTACGATAATATCAAGAAACTAAGTGGACAAATAAAAAATCAAATATTGTGATATTGTAAATTTTATCTAATTACTTATGCGAGCAAAAATAACCATTTTCTTTTAAAGTCCCTCTAAATTAGGTTGAATTATTAAGCTTAAAAATAGTAATTTGGCAATCATATAGTTCAAGTAATTTAATTACTTTAAAGTACTTCCAAATTAGGTTCAATTACGAATAGGTTTAAAAATAGTAATTTGGAAATCATATCGTTCAAGTAATTTAATGGCTAAAATTGAAGATTACCCGAAGCAATTTATAGGACGATGGGTTACAACCTTTTCTTTATTAGATGTCAATCTCTTAAAACTACATCAATGGAAGTAGGATATTTCTGAAAAAAGAGGTTTTGAAATTCTTTGAGGGAGTAGAATTACCTAGGTAGAGTAGTTTTCATACTAAGCCTATGTTAATTATTACTATTAATGATGAAAATGAAGTAATTCTAATAATAAATTTCCTTTTAATATAGAGGAACATTTCAATTATGAGTGAAAATAATAAAGATTATTTGAATTAGTAAGAATATATTGGCTATGTCCCAACAAGCAAGGTAAGATAGTTCCAAATGAATTGAGATGTGAAATATAGACTTATCTTTTCTCTAATATTTTTCCAGAATTATTAGAGAAAACATATTGTGAGGATAAGGTTGAAAGGAAAAATTAGAGAAAACATACACACATGAGGGTAAGGGTGAGACTAGGGGTGATGAAAATATTAGAGAAAACATATTATGGTTTACCTAATATTTCCCCTACCAAGGCAAACTCATGTTAGATGGAAAAAAAATTATATTAAAGTATATGACCCCATTATATAGAGATATTTATCCTTTAAAAAAATAATAAATTAAATTGGAAAATATGAAAATCGATAAAGGTGATACCATATTTTGAAGTTAGTAAAAATGTTAATAACAGTAAAATAGATTTTTAATGTAAAGTAATATGATATATTAAAGAGGACTATATCCATAAATATATAAATATAAATAAAATTATTGCACAATTATTTCAACGTTGGTAAATTCATGTTTGTTTGTTTTGTTTATTTTTTAGATATATTTTTTTTTCCTTATTAAGATAAAATAGATTTAGATTAAACAAAAAAATCAAATCAATAAATTATTTTTGTAATACTTAGCACATATTCGTTTTAATTTTGGATTTATGTCGGTTTCAAAAAATATCACATTTCTCAAAAAAAAATTGTTTTTTTGTTTTATTCTAAAACTTGAGTAAAGCTTGTCACATTGAAATATTTCACTTCACATTGAAATGTTTCACTTATCTCTTAGTAGACCTAGAGTTAAGATGGATATATATAACCATGGTAATTGTGTAGAAAGACACTCTACATCTTAGTATTGGGGAAATGTTGTAATGGATAGTTATGTGAGAGGTGCTAATAAGTCAAATTTAAAAATTAAAATAATAATAATGAAACATAGATATATCAATATAAATTAAATCATTGCACAATTATTTCAACCTTGGTAAATTCATGTTTGTTTGTTTTATTTTTTTTAGATATTTTTTTTTCTTATTAAGATAAAATATATTTAGATTAAACAAAAAAATCAAATCAATAAATTATTTTTGTAATACTTAGCGTAAATTCGTTTTAATTTTGGATTTATGACGGTTTCAAAAAATATGATATTTCTAAAAAAAATAATTTTTTTTTTGTTTTATTCTAAAACTTGAGTAAAACTTGTCACATTGAAATTTTTCATTTCACATTGAAATATTTCATTTATCTTTTAGTAGACCTAGAGTTCAGATGGATATATATAATCGTGGTAATTGTGTGGAAAGACACTCTACATCTTAGTATGGGAAAAATGTTGTAATGGATAGTTATGTGAGAGGCCCTAATAAGAGAAATTTAAAAACTAAAATAATAATAATAAAACATAATCCTGACTCAAAAAACATTATAAAAAAGTAAAAAGAAATAAAATTTATAATAAACATAATATGTTGATTCAATGTAATTTTTTATATCATATTTTTTTTTTAATTAATAAAATAAAAAATAGTTTCTTTCTTGGAATACTCATAATATAAATGTCACATTAGAAGAAATTTGTATAATAATACTTTCAGCCATAATATTCCAAAACTTCAAGTTTAAACTTATTTAATAAACATATAATTAGATAATATAATATAAATAGTCTTATTAATTTCTAAGTTCATGCATTGTGATTCATAATAATGTTTTGATGAAATTCTCTTGGATTAATCACAAAGAAAATTTTCAGGGTCAAAGTTTCATAAATCAAATCTATTGGGATGACATCTTTTTTCCATTTTTCTAGTTAAAATGAGATTTTCATATTGAGAAATTTCATCCATATTTTTGGTATATTAAGAGTTCACATATATGCTAATTTTATAAGCCTAATAATAAATAAAATTACAATCATATGAAATTCACAAATTTTGTTTCATAATTTTTTAATATATTTATTTTAATTAGTAATTTTTATATGCTTATTAATTAAATTTAAATTTCGAATAATAAGATATCAAGCTTACCAATATAGATATAATTATTTTAATTTCTATAAAAAGTAAAATTTTATTTTATTATTACCATTTATATTTTATATATTTCAAAATTTTATATATAAAAATAATTTTATTTCTAGTTGTATGTTTATTAATGTACTTTTATTTTATTTTATTTTATATATATATAGCTTTATTATAAAACAAAATTACGTTATATAATATCTTGAATTGAATAGAATTGTTATTTTTATTATTTTATTTTACATTGTAAATAATTATAATTCTTTATAAATAAATTTAGAATAATTTTTATTTTTTTCTCCTTAAATTGAAAACATTGGGAGAAGATTTTAAACAATAAAATATGTAATAGATGTGAAATTAAACCTATAAAAAATACTTCAGCTGAGAAATTAAGATCTTTTCAGGTCATAAATTTTATTGCCATAATCTATTTGTTAGATGTTTTGGATATGAGTGCTAATGAAGCTCAGTTATCTAGATACCATATTGTTGTTGTAATATGTGTTTTCAATGTTTTCCATGTAAGCATTAAGGGAGGGTGTTGGAAGTAATACTTTTGTGTCATGTATAGTAGTGTGAGTCCTTATGTGTCAATCTAGAAGTAGTCAGTTTCCTATGTGTGAGTTGTAGTAATGATCTAGATGTGTCTAAGTGAGTTTGTTATGTCCTACATATATGTAATTGTTATGATGAATAATATTAGAGTGTGATTTGTGATTTATGTGTAAACTTTCTCACTCTCTTCCAATTTCTAACATGGTATCAGAGTCTATGCTAGACACACTGATGCAAGAGCATTCACCCAAGGGAAAATCATTATAATTACTAGACATAGGGGGTCATTCATTTTAGGAAATATTTTTCCTAAGTCTCAAGTCAATGTAATATTTAGGCTTTTAAGTGATTTAATTAGATAGTGGGAAAATATGTAAATGCTCTCAAATTAAATAAATGAGAACATGAGTTGTAGAAGTCAAATTCAACTCTTAAACCGTTTCATGATTCTAGGAACAAGAGAGATCTTTTAGGCATTAAATGGGAAGCTGATAAGAAGACTTTTCTGTTTTAAAACATAGGAAAAGATAAAAGGGATAAAGTCTTGAGGAGACTTATTTAGCTGCCACATATGTATGCATGCAGAGAGCTTTAGGCTTTTGTTAGAGGGGTGATCGGATCCTCCAATGATCCAATGCAATGCATTCTTATACATAGTGAACCTCCGGGCCACTAATGTTGAGAATCAGGCCTGTGCGAGACCGAGGTGTCTCGAATGTAATCTTGCTTTTACATTAATATATATTCAGAGTTATTCTTGATTGTGTCACATAATTGAATGCATGTTTTAAGTGTTGCTTGTATGTGAATTTGTAGGCTCTGTGATAGGAGGTTATAGACAAAGTTCTACAAAACACGCAGAAAGAGGAGTGATTCAGAGGAATCACAATGGATTTCAAATCCAAGTGAAGAGACAGAGGAAGCTTTGGAGGAATGGCGTAGCAAGGATGCGCTTAAGAGTTAAGCTCAGAGAAGCTGAACAGTGGAAGGTGGAATTCTGAAGAACAGGAAGAGAAAGAGAAGCTAAGAAGGAAGAGTTGCAGTCAAATAGCGAAGGAGGAAGAACGTCTAAAGAACCCAAAAGAGCCGTAGAAACCATTGAAAATGAGGAAAACCCCAAGTAAGAGAGGCGAGCGAGAAGTAAATATTTGATGCTCAACAGCCGTTAGATCTTGTAGATCAACGACTGAGAATCAATTGCATCGGTGGGAGTCCCTTTTAAGTTATCAGAATGAGACTTGTAAGATTGGAATGAGTGAGTGTCGATTTATCGTGAATCGTTGGATCATGACTAGATCAACGGTCATGAAGTAAATCGCAATCAGAATTCAGAGGTACCAAGGGCCAGTAGTAGTGGTTAGCGGTGTTGCGATATCGTGAACAACGATAATCGGTTATCACATATCGAAGATTGGCACAGCGGGAGGTTGGGCTATCAGAGAGCATGAAGGCAACATAGAGGAGGCGGATCTGATAATAGTTATGAATGCGGTTGGATAATATTTGAAATCTAGCATATGCGGTTCAGAGCGAGAATTCATTTATATTCCCAAATGGTTAATATTTCCAATAGCTTTTATGGTGCAAGCCTGTTAACACAAAAGCATGTGTTATCGCTCTGATAGTCGGAGATGGGAGTTAGAGAAAGGGGATGGTGTATATGTGTTAAGACTGTGGAGGAGCCGATTGCCTATGGTGATAAAGGTGGAGCATTGAATTCTGTGCAAAAGTTGTACTAAGGCAGAAAGGTAAGTTTGTGCATATATTTCCTTTGTAACAGGAATATAGCACAATATATGAATGATATATATATATATATATATATATATATATATATATATATATATATATATATATATATATATATATATATATATATATATATATATATATATATATATATATATATCTATGTGTCTAATGATGGAGAGATATGAAGAAAAGGCTTCGTTAACTCTTATGTGAGGGTTATAAGAGTGGATAAAGTCCTAAGAGGAAGTATTAGCGAGGTGATTAAGTTCCTACACACCGGAAATGATGAATGGGCCGTGAAAATTTAAGGTCTGAAGATTTGACTCCATTGTAGAGTTAAATCTCCTGGGATAGTTGTCGATGCATTGTTGAATACATATTGTGGGTATATGATGGGTAACCTAGTATCAGTTTGGCTAAGTATGGTTATATGCCGGGGACCCATGAATCCTTAGTGGTATCAGAGAAGATTGTAATCTGTAAAAGGAGAACTTTTGAAGTTCTTGGAAGACTGTAGCATTCCAGCAGAGACTTGGAGTATGCAGGAATAGAGGACTCGTTGAAGGAAGGAGAAAGCAAGATTTCTTAATGAAAGTTCTGAAGGAAAGAGGACTTGGAAACCAACTAGAGGACAATCCATTTAAAGTGCAGAAGAATGGGTGAAACAAGATCATGCTGAGATCTTGAAGGAGAGGTAATATGTTCTATTTCCAATTGAGAATGTGTGTTTGTACTAATACATAGGTGACAACAAGAGAAGCTGTGAGAGAAGAACTAGATGTGTTCTTGAAGGCAGAGTAAGGAAAACACTCTGGAGGAAAGTGGCAGTGAACCTGAAGAATCCAACAAGAGATTGGACACAGAGGATAGCTGCAGTGTCCTCAAGAGGAAGTGAGAGATTTCAGAAGCCTAGATGGAGCAAAGGTGTTGCTTAAGAAGAAGAGGTTCCAGACAGAGGACCTGTGCTTACCAAAAGACTGAGTGAGGAGAGCTTAGTGAGGTAAGATTGCAACCAAGAGGACTAGCTGTTGCAGAGGCTTGTTACAAAGTAGCTCATGAAGAAAGAGGAGAAGAAGATGACTAATGATAGTCATAACCGAGGTTTAGATAGAAGGCACAACAGAGGATATAAGAAAGAGGATGCCAAAGCAAATGGCAAGAGGATGAGTCAAGAAGAAATTGACAACTACTATGATGTTCACAACTATTGCCAATATTAACCATTTGGGAACCCAAGTAGGAAGACATCACTAATGGCTAATATTTCCAATAGTTTTGAATTAAAAGAACAACCCAATGCATTAAGGAGAATGCTTGAGGAAAGCCAGAGACTAGGTTGGGTCTTGAGGAAGAAGCCAGTGAAGTGGCATGAGATGCAGAGAAGGCTACAACAGAGGCAAGTAAGGTCGCTGAAGGAAAAAATCAAGGAAGTTGAGCTAGAAATAGAAGAATCCATTTGTGAATGAGAACAAGGAGAATTTCTGGGAGAAAGTGAATATGAAGACTAGAAGACTGAAATTTCAAGTGAGGCCAAGGGGTCTAATGATTTTAAAACTGACAATTTATGTGTGTATGCAGGTGAAACATGTAAAGAAGGACAATTTGTTGATATTTTCATGAATAAGGAAGAAGAAGATTAGAATCTAAATTCTGTTCTGGAAAAAGATGAGATAGATAGACCTCATATACAGCTAGAGAAAGATACCAAGCAACCAAGTGAAGGGCTTGAAGAGATTGAAGAAGAGACTATCAAAGAATTTCTGAATCATATGAATGATTTAGAACAACAAGGAGTTATGATGGTTGAACCGTGAAGTGAGACCATAGGGTATTATATTTTTAAAACTGACAGTTTGTGTATGATGGTAGATATTGCAGGAGAAAAGCAACCATTTGAAGATACCTTTAGAGGAGATAAACAACAAGGGGCTGAAGGAAAACTTAAGGAAGAGACTATGTTAACTGAAAACATAGTAAAGGATCATCAATTCACTATGATGATAGGCACAGTTGAAGTAGCCATGGAAGTTGTTAAGATAGTCAAGGAAAAAGAAGGACATCTACTGAAAGATGTTAAGAAGGAAGAAGTCTATGCAAAAGACTTAGCAAAGGGAGAAATAACACTAACAAAGGAGTGTTTTATAGAGGATGGATAGTCTTTTGAAGATGTCAAAAGTCTGGAGGAGTACTCTAGGAGAATAGGGTATGATGGATAAGACCTCTTGAATGAGGGAAGTAGTGATTTACTACAGCAGAAAGACCTTGAGATTACAGGGGTCAAAGGAAGACAATGCTTTAATATGTAACAAAGCATGTGAAGGATGAAGATGGAAGAAGAGAGCATTGTGATGAAGTGCTTTCTAAGTGTGAAGAGGAGATTAATCTGCTAGAGAAACTAATGAGAGAACCCGACGATAGAAAAAAAGCTGCAGTTATAGTTTCTGAAGATGGAGACGTGTCTCAAGTAGACATGGAGACATAAAGATGTAATAATTTGTTTGCAGGTTCATTAAAAAGCCTAAATGAGTATGAGTATGTGATCAAAGAGATTGAGTAGAGATTGTTTGAATATGGTAAAGAGGCAGTAGGAATCAAACAATTTCAAAGTGAAGATAACTAGTAGCAGTTTAAAGGAGGAGAAGTTCACTATTGTGAACCCAAGCAGGAAGACATCATTAGAATAGATGGTGTGAAAGAGAGACTGATGGACAGTCTCATGAATTTTGCTGAGAATTCGAATCAACATATTAATGTGCTGATGGAGGAGAAGGAGGAAATAGAGCAACAAACTGAAATGTTTCCAAAGAAAGAAGGGGCACCAAGGCCTCGTGTTTTTAATTTTAACAAGTGTTTTGTGAGTGCAGGTTTTGTTGCAAGTGTTGGAGGAGATTTGGCACAGGTGAACAACCAAATAAAGATGAGAGAAGAAGAGAATTCTATGGAAGAAATCAATCCATGGAATAGAGAGATTACTTTGCTGGAGAAAGTGTTGAACAGTCATGATCCAATCATGAAAGAGGGTAAGGATGATAGGGAGGTAGTCATTAAAGAAAGTAAACCAAAAGTTTAAGCAATAAAATCAAGAGTCAACATAGGAGTCAGCATAGGAGTCAACATAGAAGACAACAATAGTAACCTGAAACAAAAAGAAAGAGACAGAAATACAAAGCAGAATATGGACTAGCTCAAAGATATGCTAGACATAGAAATTGAAGAAATATGGTAGCTGATGATGAAGCAATTCAAATGGAGGAAAATGATAACAAAAACAAGCAAGATCAACCAGAAGTTGAACCTGATTGATAGGAGGAAGAAAATGGAGCAAAAGACAACAAAAGTGCAGCAGCAACAAAGGTACAAAGCATGTGGACAATTACATAACAAAGTGTGGGATCCAGGAAGAAAAATATCATAAGGCACATGATCAAGAGATCATGATTATTTTCTACTTTGGGAGTCTGATGCAGGAGCATTCACCCAAGGGAAAATCATTGTAATTAGTAGACATAGGGGGTCATGCATTTTAGGAAAGAGTTTTCTTAAGTCTCGAGTCAATGTAATATTTAGGCTTTTAAGTGATTTAATTAGATAGTGGGAAAATATATAAATTCTCTCAAAATAAATAAATGAGAACATGAGTGGAAGAAGTCAAATCCAACTCTTAAATAGTTCCATGATTCTAGGGACAAGAGAGAGCTTTTAGGCATTAAGTGGGACACCGATAAGAAGGCTTTTCTATTTTAAAATAGAGGAAAAGATAAAAGGGATAAAGTCTCGAGGAGACTTATTTATCTACCACATATGTATGCATGAAAAGAGCTTTAGGGGTTTTGTTAGAGGGGTGATCAGATCCTCCAATGATCCAATCCAATGCATTCTTATAAATAGTGAACCTACACATTCAATAAAGGAGGAGGCCACTAATGTTGAGAATCGGGCTTGTGGGAGACCGAAGTGTCTCGAATGTAATCTTGCTTTTACATTAATATATATTCAGAGTTATTCCTGATTGTGTCAAAGAATTGAATGCGTGTTTTAAGTGTTGCTTGTATGTGAATTCGTAGGCTCTGTGACAGGAGGTTACAGACAGAGTTCTGCAGAACACGCAGAAAGAGGAGTGATTCAGAGGAATCACAATGGATTTCAAATCCAAGTGAAGAGACAGAGGAAGCTCTGGAGGAATGGCGTAGCAAGGATGTGCTTAAGAGTTAAGCTCAGAGAAGCTGAACAGTGGAAGGTGGAGTTTTGAAGAACAAGCAGAGAAAGAGAAGCTAAGAAGGAAGAGTCACAGTGAAATAGTGAAGGAGCAAGAACCTCTGAAGAACCCAAAAGAGCCGTAGAAACCATTGGAAAAATGGAAAACCCCAAGTAAGAGAGGCAAGTGAGAAGTAAAGATTTGATGCTCAGCAGCCATTAGATCTCATAGATCAACGACTGAGAATTAATCATATCGGTAGGAGTCCCTTTTAAGTTATCAAAATGAGCCTTGGATAATTGAGATGAGTGAGTGTCAATTTATCGTGAACCATTGGATTGTGACCAGATCAACGGTCACGAATTAAATCACAATCAGAAGTCAGATCTACCAAGGTCCAGTAGTAGTGGTTAGCAGTGTTGTGATATCATGAACATCGATAATCGCTTATCGCATATTTAAGTTCAACATAGCGAAGGAAATGTAGAGGAGGTAGACCCAATGATAGTTATGAAAGTGGTTGGATAAGATTTGAAATCTAGCATATGCGGTTCAGAGCGGGAATTCCTTTGTATTCCCAAATGGTTAATATTTTTGATAGTTTATATGGTGCAGGCCTTCTAGCACAAAAGCATGTGTTATTGCTCCAATAGTCGGAGATCAGAGTCAGAGAAGGGGGATGGTGTATATGTGTTAAGACCGTGGAGGAGCCGATTGTCGACGATGTTAAAGGTGGAGCATTGAATTATGTGCAAAAGATGTACTAAGGTAGAAAGGTAAGTTCATGCATATATTTCCTTTGTAACAAGAATATAGCGCGATGTGTGTGTGTGTGTGTGTGTGTGTGTGTGTGTGTGTCTAACGATAGAGGGATTTGAAGAAAAGGCTTTGTTAACTCTTATGTGAGGGTTATAAGAGTGGATAGAGTCCAGAGAGGAAGTATTGGTGGGGTGATTAAGTTCCTATACACAAGAATTGATGAATGGGCCATGACCATTTAAGGTCTGAAGATGTGACTCCATTGTAGAGTTAAATTTCTTGGGACAGTTGTGGATGCATTGTTGAATGCATACTGTGGGTATATGCTGGGTAACCTGGTATTAGTTTGGCTAGTATGGTTATATGTTGGGAACCCATGCATCACACACTCCTTCACTGGAGGGCCAAGAAGATGTGAGAGGGCCTTAAGTTTATTGAACCTATGTAAATCAATTAGTTGAGTGTTTGATTTCAATGTTTTTTTGTCCAGATTTATTCGTTTTCATATATCTCGAGTCCATCAATATTGTTGGGTATGATTGCATCCAATAATTTCCATGTGTTACAACAATGCTTGGATGAGAGTTTGAGGGATTCCCCAAAGCATTTCCAGTGCAGATCGAAGTGTGAATTATCATTCGTTGCAACGCTCCATGGGAGAATGTTAATTCTATGGAGGAATTGCGACATGTATCTTTTGAATAGATTGGGTTTTGTTGGCAAAGGCTTCAGTGTAGATGTGTACGTGCGCTACTCAAAAAATTTTCAGACCATTCAATCTTGTGCTTTAGGATCAACCATAGTCCAAAAAACCCTTAATCTTGTTTATATGATATCACTATTGGATTAGACGAAAGAAGAGGCATGCTCGAAGACAGAAAAGTATTGAAGAGTGATTGGAGCTATTCAAGATCTTAAAGGAATCCAATTTATTCAAGATTTTGATATGTGAAAACATGATAAACACCAATCATAGATGAGTTCCTCACGTTTGACCTGAACAAGTTAAACAACCAAGATTCGTAGTGTTGGATAGATTTATATTGCAACCTTGCGTTCTTGATTTCTATGATGATGGTGAATGTAAAAACAACATGCATAGGCATCCCTAGACGTCGCTCAACTGTGTTAACTAATCCTTAGGGATTGTTATTGTATAATATGAATTTAGTTTTACATTATGTTTTTACAATTAATAAGTTATCGAGACACAACTATCTCGTACCTAGATTTCACATGTATAAATAAGTAATTTTATCATTAACATGATGCTTTTTCAATGTGATATTTTATTGTGGAGTTTATTTGGGCTTATACAGTGGTATCAGAGCCCCAGTTGAGTTGCTTCTAAACTCCATGTATTTGAAGTCTATGGTGTAAAGGAGACACGAAGGATGAAGACTGTGAGGATAGCTAAGTCCAAGAAAAGGTTAGCCTAGTGGGATGCTCAAACTATTGACATTTTGTAATTTTTATATATTTCCATCATAATGAAAGACGAATGGAGAAATTTAGTGGTATAAAGATGTTTTCTAACATATCCTTGGAAGTTAAAATACATGTTGGAGTTTTGAGTGCTTGTTGTTCTCAATACAAATTACTAATACTCAGTTGAATACCAATAATTGTTGGATTGTTTGCTAAAAGTCTAAGTTCCATGCATCCAAGGGCCACTTGTTGTTTTAATTTTGGGAGGTTTTATTTGCATTTATTGCATCAATGGGGAGTTTACTTACAGTGATATTTCTAAAATATAATATTTGCATTTATTGCAGTAAACAAGAGTTTAATCACAATAAAATTCCTGAAGGATATTATTTTCATTTACTATAGTAAACAAGAGTTTAATCACATTTTGAAGCATAGTATTTTCATTTACGACAATAAAGAGGAGTTTAATCACAATAAGTAAAATATCTGAAGGATAATATTTAATCAGTGTTTTTAGTGAAAGATTTTTTAAGGATACAAAAAAGGATTTTTGAAGGATACTTAAAATGAAGGATATATATTTTTTGGTGGTTTGAAATAATTTTTTTAATCAGAGTAAGTAAAATTTCCAATGGATAATATTTAACCAAAGTTTTTATTGAAATATTTTTTAAGGATATAAAGAAGGATTTCTTAAGGATACTTAAAATGAAGGATATATATATTTTTGTGGTTTGAATTAAATTTTTAATTGAAGAGTGGTCAATTTTCTAATGATTTGAAATACATATTCTTTTTTTGGTAAAATAAAACATTTGGAGGCTAATAAGATTTGAACCTAGCTCTTTACTAGGCTAGTTTTGAATCTTACCATTAAATCACAAAGCCAACTTTGTTTGAAACAAGAGGAGAAATGAATTTATATCTTTTCATTAGCATTGCAAATATTTTGAATTTGAAAAGATTTAAAGAATATTTGGCTACATAATAATTAGGAATTCAATAGTTTCCATAGTTGGAGTTATCTTTAATGGAAAGGAAAATTATCAAGACTCGTTTAGAAAGCTTAAAAGTGCCCTTGTTTTTAATTATTTGTGGGAAGTTTTTCAAGGCAAGAAGGATAGTGATGAAAACGAAACTGCAACAGAGCCGCCTGATAATGAGGAACAACGTGAAATTTGGGAGATGAAAGACAACGAAGCATATGCATTAATAACTACATCCATGACAGGAAAAGTAAGCAAACATATCTTTTCTTTTGGTACTGCATTCGAAGCAATAAATAAGTTGAAAGAATTGTATGATTCGTAGTCAAAACTCAAAATAATTCAACTATTGTTAAAGTTGTTTAATTTGGAGATGAATGATAATGATCCTTTGAAGAGTTCCTCTGAAATAAAATCCATTTTTCATGATATAGAAGCCACTGGAATTAAAGTATATTTACAACTTACAACTTTTATAAAAGTCCTTCACCCTGCCTATTCACACTATTTGGAATCTCTCCAAGCTAATGCGCAGTTAAAATACATTACATTTGATAAACCAGTAAGAAAAATAGCTGAGAGAGAAAAAGACTTTGGGAAGAAAGAGGCTCTGCCTAAATCTATTGTAGAAACTTTGTGCCTTGCACAAAAGCATCAGAAGTCTCATGTTGAAACTTCTAGAGGTGACAAAAGTAGTAGAGGTCGTGGTAGGAGAAGTTATAGAGGCAGGGGGAAAATAATCATGGAGACAGAAAACAAAATGACAGACAACAAAGGAATTTTAATGATAGACCAGCTATCAAATGTTTTAGATGTGGTAAAATTTGTCATACTATTAGTAATTGTAAAATCCCTTGGGAGAAAGTGAGTGAAAGGAGAGAACAATTAAATGAAAAGAAATATCAGCCACCACTAGATAAGGGAAATTCATCAAAATCTATACATTACATTGTTAGTTAGTATAATTTTAATATTAATGATGTTTTCAAAACTACATTTTCTTCATGGTGAGATAATTGGATTTTCGATTCAGGAGCCACTTGTCATATGAAATTTAGGTGAGATTTTTTTGAAACATTCAATGATGATATTGATGTTGTTATTTACTTTGCTGACAAGTATGAAATTAAAACATATGGCATTGGGTCTATTTGTTTGAAGATACCGAATCTTGCATATTATGTTCTACATGATGTACTTTATATTCCATAGTTTTAGCGAAATTTGATGTCCCTTATCCATATTTGGTAGCAAGGGCATTCTATTCATATATTTCATGGAATCATCGAGATAAGAAGAGCATATGATCATGTAGTTATTATGATTGGTGTGGAAGAAGGTACGCTTTTAAAGTTAAACGGTACTTCATCTACTAATTCTTATGAACGATCTACTTTTTTGGTGCAACAAAGTGACATCTTGTCTCCTAGCTTGTTGTGGCATGCTCAGTTTGGTCACATCATTTATGGAAGCATCAAAATTATGAAAAATTAAGGTATTAAAGGTATTCCGAAAGTTCCAAGAAAGATTACACCTTGTGATTCTTGTATTTTGGGAAAACATTGTAAACAACCTTTCCATAGTTCTTCTTTTAGAGCCTGAAGAAAATTAAGTCTTATAAATTCAAATTTATGTGGATCTATGTATGTTGCAACTGCCAATGGGAATAAATATGTGCTGACATTTATTGTTGATTACTCGAGAAATAAATATGTTCTGACATTTATTAATGATTACTCAAGAATGCGTTGGGTGTATTTGTTGAAGAATAAGTCACAAGTGTTTGAATTTTTTAAAATGCTTCATTTGATGACTAAAAATGAAACTGAACAGAATATAGGCATTCTTAGAACTAATAATGGTGGCATGTATACTTCTCATGCCTTTGAACAATATTTGAAGGACAATGGAATCAAACATCAAACTACCATACCTTATAATCCACAACAGAATGGCGTTGCAGAACGTATGAATAGGACTTTGCTTAATATGGTTAGATCTATGATGTTCTTTAAGAATGTTAAGTTTATGTTTTTGGGAGAAGCAATGCTTTGTGCAGCTTATATTTGAAACCATTGTCCTTCTGTCATCAATAATAAATCTCCTTATGAAATGTGGTATAATCATCTTCCTACTATTCAACATTTTAGAGTCTTTGGTTCTCTATGCTATGCATTAATTCCTAAGCAGCGGTGCAACAAGTTGGTTTCTAGGAGTCACAAATGTATTTTCTTGTAATATTATTCTACTTCCAAAGCATACAAGTTATACAATGAAGAAAATAAAAAATTCACTTTCTAGAGATGTTATAGGCAACTAGCTCATTTGGGGAAATTTGCTTCTAAAAAGTTATATTTTGAATTTGATAATGATGTTCCACCTAATGAAGGGGGGGTTCCCGTTCTAGATAAGTCTGTGTTTTTTCCATCTTTGACTCATAAGAATGATGAGGATGTTATCGTTGAAGAAAATTTGGAGGACAATGTTGTTTCTACAGGGAGTGTTCCTGAAGAACCTATACTTCAGGATGAATAACTATCATAACCACTTCAACAACCTTTATGAAGATCTACATATGTTAAAAAATCTCCAAGAAAGTATGACTATTTCGAAACAGGAATGTCTTCTAAATGTGATTAAGAGAATGTTTCTCATGACTGTGAATTCAATCATTGTACAATTAACAAACCTAATTGTTTTGAAGAAGTTGCTAATTGTGATGAATGAAAGGATGCATTGCAAAAGGAATATGATGCACTTATTAAGAATGGAACTTGGAGGTTAGGGGATCATCTTGCAAGTGTCAAACCCATTGGTTGCAAATGGGTGTATAAGATGAAATAGAAAACATATGGTTCACTTGATAAACACAAGGGAAGGCTTGTAGAAAAAGGCTACACTCAGAAGGAAGGTGTTGACTACACAGAGACATTTTCTCCTACAAAAAAATGGGGAACAATTAGAACTTTTTTTTTCTCTTGCAGCTCACAATAACTGGAAGATACACCATATGTATGTCAAAACATATTTTTTGAATGGCGATTTCAAAGAGTATCTTTATATGTTTCAGCTTGAAGGTATTCTTGTTAAAGACAACGAGAAAAAGTTATGCAAGTTGGTTAAGGCTTTGTATGGACTAAAACATGCATCTTGTGCATGGTATGAAAAATTAGCTGAATACATTCTCAAGTTAAATTATAAGTTATTTGATCTGGATAATGCAACTCTTTTTGTTAAGAAAATTGGACAATTGTTTATTCGGTTGTGTATGCAGATGATTTGACGATCACAAGAAACAATGATGACTATATAGCATCTATTAAAAGAAAATTATTGAAATTTTTTGACATGACAGATTTTGGTTTATAACATTATTACTTAGGGATTGAAGTTGATGAGAAACCCAAATATATTTTCATTTCTGAAAAAAAAAAAAAAAAAATATATATATATATATATATATATATATATATATATATATATATATAAAATAAAAATATTGGACGACTATTGGACAAATTTGGGATGCAGGATTGTAATCCCATCGCTACTCCTATGGAGTAGAATCTGAAGCTTACTTCCATTGAAGGAAGTATGTTTGAAGATCCAACAAAGTACATGAAACTCTTGGAAGTTTGAATTTTATGGCTATTACTCAACCTGACATAGCATTTGTTGTAGAGATACTTTCCAGGTTCATGCATAAGCCATGTGAAGGTCATTAGAATGTAGCAAAGTGAGTGCTCAAGTATTTGAAAAGAACTTGAACATATGGCATAAAATATTCCAAAGTTGCATATTTCCATCTCACTGGCTATTCAGATTCTAATTTTGATGGAGATAAGGAGAATGGAGTCTCTACTTCTGGTTATTTAATGAGTCTTGCATCAATAACCATCAGTTGTAGATCACACAAGAAATTTGTTCCTGCTGATTCTACCACCGAAGCCAAATATGTTACATCATCTCAAGCTACAAAATAAATCATTTGGCTTCGTAAAATACTTGAAGACTTGTAGGAGAAACAAAAGGCTTCAAATCCACTACTCGTCAACAAATCTTCTGCAATTTGGTTGGCGAAGAATCCAAAGTTTCATGATTGAAGCAAGCAAATTAACACCAAATATCACTTGATTCGACATTATGTAGAAGCCAAAGTTATTCATCTGACAGTTTGTCTTACTTCAGAGCAGATCACAAACATATTTACAAAGCCACTAAGACATGAAAAGTTTGAAAAATTCATAATGTTACTTGTCATGTCATACGTCCCTTTAGATTAAGGGGGGGTGTCAACTAATCCTTCAGGATTGTTATTGTATAATATGTAATTAGTTTTACATTTTGTTTTTACGGTTAATATGTTACTAAGACACCAATGTTTTGTACCTTGATTTCACATGCATAAATAATTAATTTTATCATTAATATGATGCTCTTTCATTGTGCTTTTTCATTGTGGAGTTTATTTGGGCTTGTACAAAATGCCAATGTGTCACATGAAACTTCCAATATGAATGGATAAGAAGGCATTTTGAGTTCGATTTTGAAAGTGTTGTTGAAGACCCATTGCAAGTACTCATTTCTCCAACGATTTTTGGTTTTTTATCATCGCTATTATTTGGTCAAAATGTGACAGTAAATATCTTGGCAAGTCATTTGATGTTATATGACTTCAGAATTTTGGACTTGGGTGGTTCTATTCGAATAAACATGTTTGGCTTAAGTGACAAGGGGTGGGCTGGACTCCAACTAGTCCATCGAACCCTTCTAGAAGTGCAATGCAGATGTGTGCTATGAAAACTGGTCACAACGCAACGATTCAAAGTTCTGCTAGAATCAATGGAGAAATATGATGAGTTTAATGATCAAATTTTATGTAGGCCTCCTAGAATTGAATTAAAATGTAAACATGCCTCCCAGCGTTGAATTAAAATTTCAATTGTGGCATTAGATGCGTCTTAGGGGATTGGAGTTTTAATTTTCATTTGGAAAGGAGTTATTATTGTTGCAGCAAGAGAATCCACATGTCTGTCATTATCCATGGTATCAAATATGTTAGAACTACCGAGATGCAACGGTTGCAAGTTTTTGGTAGCAGGATATTGTTTTTTTGGGTCATGTGTAGAAGATTGGTCATCATGATATTGTTGACTTTCTTTTCTATTGCAATTATATGAAAGACCAATTAATGAACAGAAAAAAAATCCTTCAAGTTAATGGTTCTCGATGTTCTTCGGTGCCGAGAGAACACATCATTGACTTGGTTATGTTGAGTTTGTTATATGTTAATGTGTCTTGTCATTCTTTAGTGCTTCAAGAACATTAGTTACAGGTTTTCTTCATATGTATGTAAATGTGTTTGTAAAAAACAAATGTCATATGTATGATGGACTATTGGATAACCTTAATACATATATAGCTTACCTATGTGACTAGAAGTATATATTTCGATGCATACTAATAGGATGGAAGAATGTCCATATAGATATTCAGTATCTAGGCTATCATTTAGGGTAGTCAAGAAGTGTCAATTGTACAAAGTTTGTCAACGATGGTAGGAGGAAGTTATGCTTTAAATGGAGGTCAATGTGCAACTCGAAAATGTGGTGGTGAAGAAAGAGTAGTGTTTGCGAGATTCTAGAGTGGATGTGAGTGTTGATGAAAACTAGTCAGACTTATATCATATTGTTGTGGTAATATGTGTTTTCAATGTTTTCCATGTAAGCATTAACGGAGGGTATTGGAAATAATGCTTCCATGTCATGTATAGTTGTCGTTGTGAGTCCATAAGTGTCAATCTAGAAGTATTTGGTTTCCTATGCTTGAGTTGTAGTCATGATCTAGATGTGTCAAAGTCAATGTGCTATGTCCTATATGAATGTAACTATTGTGATGAATAAGATCCGAGTGTGATTTTTGATCTATGTGCAATATTTATTGCTCTCCTAAAATTTCTAACATGGTATCATATCTTTCTCGCTCTCTTCAACGAAGGGCCCTCTCACATCTTCTTGGTCGTTTGGTGAAGGAGTCAGGCCAGTAGTCTATAATACTATGTTAGAAATCTGAAGAGAGTGAGAAAGTTTGCACATAAATCACAAATCACACTTTGATCTTATTCATCACAACAATTACATATATCATAACACACTGACTTCGACACATTCAGATCATAACTACAACTCACACATAAGAAACCAACAACTTCTAGATTGACACATAGGGACTCACAATGACAACTATACATGACATAGAAACATTACATCCAACATTGGAGTGTTGCGCGTTAGGAAATAAATCTATTTGTTAGATGTTTTGGACTGTTGCACATCTTTGGATCACATTTTTTTTTTAGGGTTTCCCATTTGACACTCCGCTGTGCAAGACCACCTGAATATTTGATGGGCCCATTGCTTTTGTTTGGATTTTATGCATTGTTTTGAGGTTTTGGTCTCTTGTATGCATTGTTGGGTTTCATTTTTTTTGGATCACATTGTAGTCTCTGTTTTTTATTTGGTTTCTATATTGGTGGATGGTAACATTGTTAATTAGGCGATAGTTTATGCCTCTAGGTTCGTATTTCTTTAAGGAATGTAGGATTTAGTCAGGTGATCATCTTACTTCGTTTGAGTATCATGATTTTTGTAATTTCTTCATTATTAATGGAAAAATCGTCTTTATTCTTCTGGAAAAAATAAAATAAGATTTTTTGGACAGATATTCTTTGCATTTTTTTGGAAGCCACGTAAACTAGCCCCGGGTAGCAACAGTCAGTAAAATTAAAAATTCTTTAATTACAGCTAATAAATTCATCACCCCTGATACAGCTAGAATACGATGAACCTTTTTTATTCATCGAGGTTCTAACCATGTAGACGGTTACAAAGTCTTTGATGCCCTAACGCGATTCAAATATTTAGATTTTCAGCTCACTTTCACACAGCTTTTACATAGTACCATTATAGTTGCATTTCAAATTCATATTCATCCTAGATTTTTGGGATTACTCAAGTGTTTCTGATTTGTAAGACTAATTTATAATATGGAGAATTATTTTAGTCAGAAATGTTTAAAAATATGCTTGGGTCACACCCAATTTTAACAGATTGGAGTTTTCCTCGCACTAATATTAAAATGAAATTTGCATTAAGAAGTAAATGGAGTGGGATTTTAATCCATTTATCTATTTACGGAAAAGATAATTCATATAATGTATAATTACTCCTTTTAATAAAATTAAATTATTATATTAAATTAAATTTATTAAATAAATTTATAAAAATATTTTATTAATTTATTTATATTAAATAATTTTAAATAATCTTTTACTTTTATAAAATTTAAATATATCATAAGGATTTTAATAAATATTTATAATCATCATTATTAATAAATTTCAAAATTTTTATTATAAATTTATTAATTTTTTAATAATTATTTTCATATTAAATATATTAAAATATCAAATTAACAAAGATACATTTTAACTATTATTTTATTAAAATATGATTATTAAAAATACAATTATTAAAAGTAATCTTAGATTCCTCCAAACCCTTAACAATTTTAAATTTTGAAGCCATTTAATACTGTAGCTATTAAAAGCATAATTTTTTTTAATAAGTTTAGATTTCTAATGGTTTTGATTTTCAATTTACTTAAAATATATTAATATTTTCTATTTTCATTATATCAAATTAAAATGTTATTAAAAAAAATTATGTGTTTAAATTTATTATATTTTTCAAGAAAGCTAATTTTAAGATTAAATTATTTCGATTTTTATTTCCTTATATATCAAATTAATATTTTTCCAATTTCTCTAAATTTAGTTTTCATGTTATCTTTATTTTATATATTTTCTTATTTTAGCATATTTATGTATATGATTTAGTATAAAATGTACGGATATTTTAATCTAAGATTAGATTTGTTTCTTCTCAATTTGTTTTCATTTTTTTTTCCATTATCACAAAACATTAAGTACTTAAAAATCTTAAAACAAATAGTTATATTAAAAAAATTAATTATTATTATTATTGAATTTATTACAAACAAATGAGTAACTTATGAGTAACCTGTGATGTCTTTTACTTATGACTAAGCTGTGATGTCTTATAAAAGAATATAAATTCTAATTTTTTTCATAAACTATATCATACACCAATTTTGTATTCATGCTATCCATTACTGACAAAATTCAAATATATATAAACCTTTTCATATTTTAGATTCTATTAAAACCGTTTTTCTGGGGATTCCTGAACACCCTTAACAAAGATGGAGTTGAACGTATCTATGAAAAATATATGTGAGACACTTCAAGAAGATATAATTTATAGCAAATATGCTGGCTGGATTTAATCAAGAGGAGAGAGGTAAAACAAAAATTATTTTTAGCTGGCATCTTTGCTGTGTTGAGTTTACTAAATGTTGTGAAGAAAGGTACATGTTGACTTGACTGAATTTTGAGGGGAGAGGTGAAAAATAACATGCCTCTTTGTTTATGTGTTGAGTTGACATAAGGTTGAGGAGAGAGGTAAGAGGCAATCTAGAGAATATGTCTTTGTTATACTGACTTGAGTTGTCAACTTTGTGTGTTGTGTTGACTTGAATTAAAGTTGAACATAGAGGTATAAAAAGCTAAACTTATATTTATGTTTATTGATTTGATTTTTCAACTTTGTAAGTTTAATATTTTTTTTAGTTTTTTATGGTTGGGTTATTAGATAAAATTAATAGAAAAAAAATTATGCTATTTTAATTTTATTAAGATTATCATAGGATTATAATATTGGCTTTTTCTTGGATTTCTCGACGAGTAATGACACTATATTCCTCCAAATCTATAATTTATATATCAATATTATTTATCGTAATTTTTATTATGACAACATCATTTAAATTGGGAACTCGTGTTTAAACGACATTTGTATATTTTAACTAATTTTTTTTCAAACTTTTATAACTTATTGAAAGCGACCATATTCATGTTTTTGTGGTTTTCATCCTTGGAAGATAATACCTTGATCGGTGTGATGTGGTTTATATGATAAGAATAAAGCCATGTGAGTTCATTTACTAGAGATTTATATTGTAAATATTATAAGTGTTTAGGTTTGAATTCTTAATGCAATGGGAAAAACCAATATTTATAAGGAGTTTAGACTTCTATGATCCATAACATTGTTTAGAAAATCTTCGGCAAAATCACATAATCAATCTTTTGTCGACGCGTTTCGAACCAACCAGTGTGGTTCATCGTCAGGACAAGTTGAAGAACAGATCCAGCTTCGCCTGTTTAAATAGCTAGAGCAGAGACCCCAACGGTTACCTGGCCAAAGGTTGACTTAAGGAGCAAGGTCAAATTTAGTTATATTAGGTAAGAAATAAATAAATAAATATCTAAAAGTATCAATGATAAATTATAATATACTAATAAATAAATCCAAATTTAATAAATATATATAAATCTATATAAATTTTAGTTATATTAGGTCTGAGATAACCAAATAAATATATAAATAAAACAATAATAAATTATTTATTTATTAACTAAATATATAACTATATAAATCATAATAAATTATATTTATTTATTTATTAAATCAAAATATAAATCAAAAATAAATCAATTATTTAATTTATATAAATGGTATTATTAGTGAGGTAAATGAATATAAATTCATATATAAATATATAAATTTAGTTAAAATAAATATAATTTATTATGATTTATATAGTTATATATTTAGTTAATAAATAAATAATTTATTATTGTTTTATTTATATATTTATTTGGTTATCTCAGACCTAATATAACTAAAATTTATATAGATTTATATATATTTATTAAATTTGGATTTATTTATTAGTATATTATAATTTATCATTGATATTTTTAGATATTTATTTATTTATTTCTTACCTAATATAACTAAATTTGACCTTGCTCCTTAAGTCAACCTTTGGCCAGGTAACCGTTGGGGTCTCTGCTCTAGCTATTTAAACAGGCGAAGCTGGATCTGTTCTTCAACTTGTCCTGACGATGAACCACACTGGTTGGTTCGAAACGCGTCGACAAAAGATTGATTATGTGATTTTGCCGAAGATTTTCTAAACAAACCAATATTTATTTAATAAATATGAATGGGTTTAAATTGTAGACTTGGTAGACATTTTAGAGTGGGGTTGTTATGATTTTTATGGTATGATTATGTATATAAAATATTGGATTATATATATATTAAATTAAATTAAATTAAATGTAAATGTAAATGGGTTTAAATGGTAGATTTGGTAGATTTTTTCTATAATGGGTTATTATGATTTTCATACTGTATATATATATATATTCTAAAAGAGTTTAGTAATAAAGGACCATAATATCATAGGAAGAGAATCAAAAAAGGTCTTTATAGATTATTTGATTAAACCTAGGTTTTGGAGGTACAATCCTTCTTGCACATACTTTTATAAGGCATTTAAATCATATGTTTTGACTGTGTGTTTATACTAAGTATAAGATATCACGTCCTTGGGTAGAGAGGAGGCTTCATGCAAAGTACAGGCCCATTCTTCCCTTTCGTTATGCCCATTCGTTCCTTTCGTTATCATTATTCATGAAAAGAGGTATTTTCATTGAGATGACATTTTCCATAACTCAAAAGTTCATTTCACGTGGAATTCTCGAAACCAAAACTCCTTTAATAAATGTGAATGGGTCCATATTGTAGTGGGGTTGTTATGCTTTCCTGGTGTGCTTATTTATTTATGTAAAATATTATATATATATATATATATATGAGGTTTTACTTAAAAATAAATAAATGATTATAATATAATAAGAGGATAATGGAAAAGATATTTTATAAGTGATTTGATTAGAAATTTGTTTTCTTGAGGTACAGTTCATTTTGTACATAATTCTTTATAAGGATTTTGGATTATAGGTTTTGATTTGTGTGTATATACTTAGTATAATAAGTCACATTTTTGGGTAGAGGGGAATTTTCATGTAATGTAAAGATTTTTTTTTTTTGATTATCATTATTTATGAAAGGAGATATTTTGAGTGAGATAGTTTTTTCATGATTCGGAACTTTATTTTCCCATTTGAATGGTTTTATTTTATTATATTTTTGAAGTAATATTTTTAAGATTAATTTATTGGATATGATGGATCTTATTTATTTGGATGTTGGGCCTATAACTCATTTCTTTGGATTTTATCTATTTTGGATTTGAACTTGTAACACACTTTCATATCTCACCATAACTGAAAAACAATGAAAGAAAAGAAAAAATGATAGGTGAGATACTTCTATCCAATACTCCATAGGATCATTCAATGGAGTATTGTCATCCCTCAACTTCCTAGAGGGATAAAATTTCTAATACTAATAAAACAAGTTTAAAGAATTATATTTTTTTACTTTTTAAATCAAACAATATTAGAGAAAGAAAAAAATACAGAACAACTTCTTATGGTTTTTTTATACCCAAAAACACAGATTAGACAAATTTGTGTGGTTGACTGCTCATATCTAATTCGGTGTAAATTTTCTTAGTAAGGACATGTGAAATAGAAATCAATGACACATCTATAACCTTCAATTCATTGATTACTTATGGCTAGAATTTGTGAAAAATAAACTCAAAATGAAAACCAACTAGCTACGCATATTAAAATATGCCCAAAAAAAACCTAATCTCATCTCAAGAAAATCTTGGTAATATAGAAGTGAGTTAGAAGAAAATATTTGGCTTTATGAATTGAGTTAAATTTCTAATACTATCACATGGAGATATTTGCTTAAATTTATAATCCACTCAGAAATTATTTTCTCATAGTTGTAAGAAAAATTGTGAAAAAAAAAATTCCAAATATTTTTATGTATATGGTAGCAACTTATATTTCTAGTAAGTTCATCACTGTACTTCATTGAAAATAAGAAATATTGATTACATGGTTGGAAGTTCGCATATAAAATCTTTTATTAGAATTTGGCATATAAAAATCTTAAAGGTGACAATGTCTTTTCTAAGTCCCCAAGGATGCAAGCCACAGACGCTTTGGTTTGGCATGCAACCCTTATCATCTTGCATGATTTATTTAGCAAATATAGTTATGGTTTTGTGGACAGCTAGCAAAATGTTCTCAGGCTGAAAATAGGCAACTGTCTTGCCTTCACTCTACCAAAAGGTCTCTTTGTTGGTGTCACTGTTGAAATTTATTTTTATGCCTTTTTTTGGATGGAGGCTGCTTTGCATATCTCATCTTATTTTCAAAAGGAAGTGTTGAGGGTGGATGGGCCTTACCATCTCCCCAACAAAGAACTAGGGTTGCATGCAAGGCAATCCACCCTTTCACAAGGGTCGAGCACATATCAAAAGGAAAAATAGAAGAAGAGAAGAGGTGGGATTCATGCAGAATAGGTTCAAGGCATCATCCATCAAGCAAGGAAAGAAGAGAATTAACGTCAGTTACAGAGGATTTATATCATATCTTCATCAAAACCATATTTGGGAAATCGGAAATAATATGGGTTGGGGAAAAGGATCTAGTGAGCAATTTGAAGAAAAAATCCTAGGAAGCTACAAGTATTCCTATTCTTTCTCAAAGTTTGATTTTCTCTAGGAAAGTATTGCAGGAAGAAATCCAGCTGAAATATTATGGGATTAAACATGACTGCACTATTATCCTGAATCTAAGATTACTAGGCAGAGCCACAGAAGCAAGCACAATAACAATGGAAAATTCGACCAACAAAGGTCAAGCCTCATTCAAAGACGCACTAAGAAGGAAACCTACAACACATGACAATCAAGCCCCAAATCTATCAATTCCAGGACCATACATTGTAGAAAAGATGGATAAAGCGCCAGATATATCCATTGAATTACCAGAAGTAAGTGATCTCTTCACTTTTTTACATACAAACACCATCATTTGTCGCTTTAATGGATTCTAGCCAAAATCTGAAGAGCTTAATGAATGGATCTACCAAAACTGGACTAGTGAATGTGATATTTACCTGTGCACAAAAGGTTTTTTTGTGGTCTAGTTTGATACCAAAAAAGACTACAACTATGTCATAAATGATGGGCAATGGTTCTGGGGAAGGGATGGTCTCTTTGTTACCCATGGTTCTCTGGTTTTGATGCAAACACAATGGTGGTCACAAAAATCCTGGTATGGGTGAGGCTTCATAACCTTCTACTCCCTTTTTGGCACCATCAGGTTCTAGAAAGCATAGGGAATTCCCTCAGAAGTTACCTAAAAACAGATTGAGAAAGAATGGACAAATGAATCTTCACACTTGCACGCATTTGTGTGGAGATGGATTTGAGTAAAGGCCTTCCTAATTGCATAAATATGACACACAAAGATTTTAAGTGAAAACATTGGCTTGATTTTAAAAACACAACCTTTAGATGTAGGGTCTGCCACCAAACACGACATCAACAAAATACATGCAAAGAAGCAAAAACAAAAAAAAAAACAAAAAAGAGAATGCAAAAGAAAAAAGGATGACAATTTCCAGAACCCGCTTCATCAGATGATGATGAGGAAGAACAAGATGAAACGCAACAATAACAGGAGACATAAAAAATCAAATCTTATATGAGATGGGAGATGAAAAGGAGGAAGATCAGAAGAAGCAACCAGAGAATCCAAATTACTCAGTAGTTAATCCGATACTTGAAAGCCAAGTAGAAGGAAATAACAACAACCAAACCACTAGTGGACATAAGCCACCACATTCTCCTGAAAGATATGACTTAGACAAAGAAGTATCAAATATTACAAGTAATAATCAACTGGAAATCATCACCACCCCTCCATCCTTGGGGGCCCGGAAAAATGTCCAAAAGAAAAAAGGCAAAAAAGACAAGTCCAGTGTTGTTGGCAATGTGTAATTTTAATTTTTTTTAATACTTTTTTTATCTTCTTGGGTAGCTTTGCTACTATGTGTGTTTCATGCACATGGGTCCTTCAGGACAACCTCTGGAATGCTTCAATGCATCTACTACAATGTAACTTTCTTTTTTATTAATAGAAAGTTGTTGATTTTTTCTTTGGAAAAAAAGAAAGTCCCCAAGGATGCAAGACACTGAAATGTTATGATAATATAATCAATTTCTTAGAAGTATACCAACCTTGATGTTTGCTAACTGTGGAATGTCTTATGAATAATTTAGGATATTATAATATCAAGCAATTAAGTGGACAAATACAAAGTTAAATTTTGACATTGTAAATTTTATCCAATTACTTATGCCTAGAAAAATAGCAATTTTCTTTTAGAGGTCCTCCAAATTAGGATCATACATTTAATCTTGTAATGTTCAATTACTACTAGGTTAAAAAATAGTAATTTCGCAATCATATGTTTCAAGCAATCTAATACATAAAGTTCAAGATTACCCAAAGCAATTTAGAGAATGATGCCTTACACCCTTTTCACTAATATCTATCAAGCTCTTAAAATGACATCAATGGACTAAGTATACTTGTGAAAAAAAATGTCTTGAAATTTCTTGAGAGAGTAGAATTACCTAGCTATAGTGGTATTCCTACATAGGCTATGTTAATCAATGCTATTAATCATGAAAATAAACCAATTGTAATAATGCATTCCTCTTTGATATAGAGGAACATCTCAACTATGAAGAGACAATAATGAAGATTCTCTAAATTAGAAAGCATAGATGGGTTATGTCCTCACAGCCCAGACAAGAGATATGCCAAATACAGACATGTTTCCTCTAATATTTCCTTAGAAACATTAGAGAAAACATATTGTGAGGGTAGGGACGAGGGGAAATATTAGAAAAAACATACACACATGAGGGTGAGAGTACAAGTGAGGGAAATATTAGAGAAAAGATATCATCCTTTCTTTAATATTCCCCCTATAGGGAAGCTCATGTTAGAGGGGAAAAAATATATTAGGATAGATGACCCTTGCCTATGTAGATGTTTATGAGTTGGAAAAATAATAAATTAAATTGAATAGCAGTAAAATACATACCAGTGATACCATCTTTGTAACATTTTCAGAAAATTGAAGTTATTGAAACAATTAATAATGGTAAAATAAAATTTTAAGCTAAAATAATATCATAAACTAAAGATGAGCATATTCATAAATATATAATAATATATAAATACAAACTAAATTAATGTAGATTTATTTTAACATTGCATGTTTAGACATAGGTAAATTTATGTTTGATTATATATATATATATATATATATATATATATCTAATCTCATTAAGTTAAAATAGATTTAGACAGGGAAAATTTCAAAGATGAAAATTTATCTTAAAGTTTAGAAACACTGGCGAATCCCACGAGTCCATAATATGAAATCTATAAAATGTTTGGAGATAGTTTTGTAAAATATTCAAATTTATAATATTTTTATATAGTCTATATATAATTTTTTGTCGATTTTTAGGGTAAAATAATTTCATTCTATAAAATTTGGGCAAAACATTTTTACAAAAAAATGGGAATTAGCTAATTTTTTTTTGGAAAAAGTATAGAAAATTAGCCCATGGGAAAATATTAGCCCCTAAAATTTCCCCTCGATTTAGATCTAGTATATAAAAGAATCAAATCAATAAATTACTTTTATACAACTTGGCATAGATTTATTTTAATTTTGGATTTATGGAGCTTCCAAAAAAAATCACATTTCTTGAAACACAAATCTTTTTTGAATTCTAAAGTTTGAGTAAAGTTTTGCACCCTGAAATATTTGACTTGACACTTGGTATATGTAGAGTTTATATATGTATATATTAATTGTGTAGAGAGGCATTCTACATTTTAATATGGGGAAATGTTGTAATGGAAAGTTAGGTTAGTAGTTCTAATAAAACATTAAATCTAAAAATAATAATAATAAAACATAATATTGATTCAATGAAAAATTATCAAAAAACATATAATGAAATAAAATTAGTAATAAACATAATATGTTGATTTAATTTAATTTTTTATATTGTATTTTTTTTAATTACTAAAATAAATAAATAAAATTTAAATACTCATAACATACATGTCCCATTACAACAAATTATAATTATAATTGCAACCATAATATTCCAAAACTTTATGTTTAAATTTAATTAACAAGATAATATAATACAAAGAGTCTTATTAATTTTTGAGTTGAATATTTTGTGATTCATAAAGTTTTGATGAATTTTTTTTGGATTAATCACAAAGAGAATTTTCTGAATCAAAGTTTCATGAGTCAAATTTTTTTGAGATGCACACATTTCTTCAAGTTTTCATTTAAGAAAAGGTTTCCGTATTGAGAAATTTCATCCCTCTCAATGTTTTGTAGATTAGGGCATAATCCCAAGGGTGCTTAGGAAAATTGACCCTGTGACCTCCAGAGTCGTGAAATATTGAGTTAACCCTTAAGGCTAAATTTTATTTTATTTTATTTTTACCATTTATATTTTTTATATTATTAACTTCTAGATATAAAAATATTTTTAATACTAATTGTATGTTTATCAAGTAAATATTTTTATTATAGATTTTTATTATTTTATTTTATTTTATTTGAATAGGTTGTATATTAATTTAATATTTTAGTATATAAAATAAGTAATAGATGTGAAAAATTTTAAGGCCATAAATTTTATTGCCATAATTTCTTTGTTAAATGTTTTGGAGGATATTATGACATATTTTTCAGTAAGTTGCCTACAATTTGGTGGGGATTTGTTGGAATAACAAGTTTGAATTGTGAACTCTTCAAAATCTAAGTTCCTCATAGTTATGCAGTAAAATAAACCAATTTAAATTTTTTTAAAAATGAAAATTTGACACATTTTCTTCACTAAATTCAATACAATGCCTGTTATACACCTTACTTAGAATAATGCTTACATTAATATAGATTTAGAATTTGTTTGTTGAGAAGATTGCATTGTTGAGATATTTTCTTAGCAATACTCTCTTAATTTAGAAATTATTAAATCTCATAAAACACTGTTTATGTGACATATATCTCCACTTTATAATTAAATAATGCCTATAATTTTGAGCAATCTATATACCATGTTTATTTCTCAAAATTCATCTTGGGTATCGAAGCCTCTATGGGCTTGACACCCTCAAGAGAGGGTCAAGAAAATTTAAGAGAATTGAGATTTTATTCTCTACACATGCATAGAATAGTGTGTGAGAGTATTTAATTTATATCTACGTGTGAGATGCAACGGACAATTTCTTAATTTGAATGTGCAAATTATTTGTGGGAAGGTATGCAAGACCCTGCTCGCGGTGCTCTCTATGCAACGCGACTCATTTCTAGACATTTATGTAGCCAGGTTGTCATGATATATGTGGGAATTGTGATATTAATTGCAGCTGCTATTTTGTGGCAATTTTATGTGGAAGGCGTCAGAGATGAGGGTGTCCATGATACTTTTTATCAGATCTGATCTTCTCGTGTCTGTTGATGTGCACTTTGGATAATTGGAGAGCATGGCATTTCTATGTCCGTAGTAGAAAATGGTATATGAACCATTAATAATTGGAGAGCATGGTATTTCTATGTCCGTAGTAGAAAACGGTATATGAACCATTAATCAATATCTCGGGGAATTTCCATTTGATATAGTAGCCGAGGGTTTGGGGACTAATAAATATCAACCAGCAAACACCTTTACCGTTTCTTCGAGGATGCCTGCTAATCTTGTCGATGGAACTTACGCTACATAGAGCGTTGCCTCATAAATTGTTGTTGCGACTATTATGATGATTCTTGGATTTGTTGCTGCTACCGAAAATCTAAGATCAATCCTTTTAGCAGGAGAATTATTTCCTTCTGTCATTGCCTCATTTTGACTAAGTTGATACTTCGATTCGGAGAGTTGCAATGCCCACATTTTATACGGCTTATCGCAGGCCACCACCATGTACAGAGCGCTCCAGAATTTGGACTCGGACGAGGCTACACATCGACACGAGGGCTCTCTTGGAATACATCAGACAGAGAAACTGGTGGCCCACATGGCTTTGGCTTTCTGCCTCTTGCAAGATCTGCGGTCGATGCAATCTACCATCAGTGATCTACGCGTTGGGGAGGAAATATGCTCCAGCGTTGACGATTTCTAAAGTCATTGTTTGTTACATGATTGGGTGGTTTTATGCATGTAGCTTTAGTTTGTTTCAATCAGTTTATATTTCATATTTCATATTTGTTTTGTGTGTAAAAACTATAGTATATAAAGATTAATTAGTGAATAAATTCAACACAATTTAAAATAATGGTTTTTAATGTTTTGGGTCTCAAGAGAATATATCATTAATTTAATTGTGTTAACATGTTATATGTTTATGGATTTTATTGTGTTTTTGGCTTCAAGAGTATTAGTTATAAGTTATTTTTATGACATCCATGTGTGTGAGAGAGGTCAAGTTGTATGGTCAAATTTTGAACACATTCATTAAGTCTGATAAATGAGAGCTTGTCCATAAGATGGTTCACTATATTGTGCTTTTGGCTTCAAGAGTATCAGTTACAAGTTATTTTTATGACATCCATGTGTGTGAGAGAGGTCAAGTTGTATAGTCAAATTTTGAACACATTCACTACATCTGATAAATGAGAGCTTGTCCATAAGATGGTTCACTACTTGACTATATATCCTCTACACATGAGACCTTGTTCATAGGATGGTTCACTATTTGACTACTTTTTTCTTACAATTATGGCAAGCTATGTAATTTGGAAAAATAAAGTAGGGCAATATTTTTGATCATGCAAGTTCGTAAAGGATGGTCATATGCGTTTAGATTTTAAATGAAGTTCAAGTAATAGCTCAAAGATCAAATGGTGAAGAAAGAGCAGTGGTTACGAGATTTTAAATGAAGTTCAAGTAATAGCTCAAAGATCAAATGGTGAAGAAAGAGCAGTGGTTGCCAAATTCGAGAGTGGATGTGAGTGTTGATGAACATAGACATATGTGACTATATGTAATTTGTGTTTTCTATAATAATATTTGATATTTGTAATGATGTAATGTAAGCAATTTTCTATAATAATATTTGTAATGATGTAATGTAAGCATTAAAGGCGCGACTTGGAATAATGCTTACATTAATATATAAGTAGGATTGGTTTGTTGAGATATTTTCTCAACAATAATCTCTTAGTTTAGAAATATTTGGATCTCATAAAACACTATTTATGTGGTATGTATCTTCACTTTGGAGTTGAATAATAGGAATTGTTTTGAGCAATATGTGTATCATATCTATTTCTCAAAATCCCTTACTCTTAAATGCCATATATTATATATGTTGTTGTTAATAATGCACAAATTAATGCTTATTAAATATAAAATGTTGATTTTGGTAATATTTCAGAATCTAGAAATCAAATAAGAGATCAATTAAACTGACTCCTAACTATTAAATTACAAAATATTCCCAAAATCTACAATTAACATAATAATACCCAATATAAAAATTATTTTATAATATTAAATACTCATTATCCTATTGATTACTAATGCTCATTGCAATCTTGATTACTCATGCTCATTGCAATCTTAAATACTCGTTATCCTATTGATTACTATTGATGCGAACAACCTGCACAATTACGTACATACAATAAGATTGATGACGTATATACAGGAAAATCGATGCAGACGTGACTAAACTATTGAACGATCCCTCACAGCTCCGCAGATGTTTGGAGTCTTGTAATTCTGTTTTCACAAGCGAGGTAAACTGACACAGGGTGGCCACAGTCCATAATTTTATTTATTTATTATATAATAAATTAAAACAAAAACTGTAGCTTTTATTAAAAATTTTAATAATTTATTTAAATATCAAATATATTAAAATATACGTATTAAAGGAAATCCTAGTTTGTGAAAGTGAATTTTTTTTAAGGAAGTGATTAATATTAAAGTTGTGATGATTATATATTAAATTGTTTTATTTTTATTATATCTCACTAAAATATGAAAAAAAATAATTTATTAATAATTATTATATTTAAAAAAAAAAACTAATTTCAAAATGAAATTAATTTTAATTTTAATTTATTATAAATAATATTAATTTTTTCCATTTTAATATTTTTTTAATAAATTTAGATTTTATGTTATTTTAATTTCATATACCTTTTCATTTTATAAAGCTATGTATGTGATTTTAGTCTAGAGTGCATGAATTGGAATTAAAGGTATTTAAGTTAATAAGTAAAACTTAACGACAAAGACAATTTTTTTTTTTAATTACACAATTTTAATATTAAGTAATTGAAAAACTTAAAAATATAATTATAATTTAATTATATTATATTAATAAATACTTATTATTATTAATTATAAATTTAATATTAAAAAAATATCATGATAACCTGATTGAATGAAATTTATGTATGTGATTTTAGTCTAGAGTGAATGAATTGGAATTAAAGGTATTTAAGTTACTAGGTAAAACTTAACGAGAATGATTTTTTCTTTAATTACACAATTTTAATATTTTTTTTTTTTTTTTTCTATGTTAAGACTAACCTAAGTACCCACGAGGGATTTGAACCGGTGACCTATGGCAAGGAGTGTCTTAACAAGGCACCCATTCACCGTCAATCCAAAGCCCCGTGGGCAATTACACAATTTTAATATTAAGTAATGGAAAAACTTAAAAATATAATTATAATTATATTATATTATATTAATAAATATTTATTATTATTAATTTTAAATTTAATATTAAAAAAATATAATGATAACCTGATTGAATCAATGAGTAACATGTGTTTTCTTATAACCTCAAGGATTAATTTTTTTAACCGGAAAATTAATATCTTAAAAAATCTCCCAGCTCAATTTTGTGTTTATGCCATCCATCATATTCGAAGTGATTTGACAAAATTTAATCATAAATTAAATATTTTTATAATTTAGATTAATTAAAACTATTTTTATCAGGATTCCTAAATACCTTTAACATATATGGAGTTATTCGAATTCAAGCTTTCGTGATCTATATTAATAGTGTCCTTAATATGAACCACTTGGAGTTATTCAAATTCAAGCTTTTGTGATCTATATCGTATCATGAAGATTAATAGTGTCCTTAATATGAACCACACTTAGTGTCCTTAATATGAACCACTTGGAGTTATTCAAATTCAAGCTTTTGTGATCTATATCGTATCATGAAGATTAATAGTGTCCTTAATATGAACCACGCTTGCTATATCGTATCATGAAGATTAATAGTGTCCTTAATATGAACCACACTTGCTAACCACACTTGTAATAGTGTCCTTAATATGAACCACACTTTCTAACCACACTCACTGGTTACTTGCTGGTTCGAAACGCGTCTATCCAAATCTTCAATGTCATTTCTTCCACCAAAAAAAAAAAGTTCTTTGTACATTGACAAAATTTAATCATAAATTAAATGTTACTTTTTAGATTCAATTAAAACATATTTTATGGGGAATCCTAAACACCCTTCACATGTATGGACTTGAATGTGGGACTATGTTAAACTATGTCATTTTAGCTACTTACTAGGACCATGAAGAGAAAAAGTGCAAGGAAATATGTCATTTTTGACATATTATCGAACTTTCCCGAGATAGCTTCCCAAGACACCCTAGCTGTGCTTGGAACAACAACAGACAAGAAAAACACTGGATGAAGTTGTTTTGGAAGCGAAGCGTTTGAGTGTAGCATCTCATAAAGAGCGATGAATAGTACAATATAGTGTGCCAACCCAATAGAGAAGAAGAAAGTGGCCACTTCTCCCCATCTCGTTGCAGCTGTGAGCATTGTGTTGGGAATTTTCTGGTAAATTCCAAAACAAAATCACTAAACAGAGAACAATGCTCTGTTTTCTCCATAGGATCTTTAACAGAGAGAAGCAAAAAAAAAAAAAAATTGAGCGGAGCAAAGTTTCTCACACCAAAATAAACTTGTATTCATTAATCAAACAACAACTGATACAAATTTCTTCCTTTCTCTCAGAGGGATTCACCAAGAACTTCCACAAAAATACTATGTTTCTTCTTAAACAAAATTACACTGTTGTGTGTGTATAATTTTACATTTACTGCTGTGAAAAAAGAGTTCTTACATTTACTGTTGTAAATGTAATTCCTTATATATGTTGCTTCATTTTCTTTACATTACATTTCAACCAACCAAAAAGAAAATCATAAGTTGCTGCGTATTTGCATTACAATGCCCATTTTCCCTCTGCGTATTACACTGCATACATTACATATTAAAAAAAAAAAACAACATTGCCCTCACGCTGCTGTGTGAATTGGGTTTTCATTCTTCACAAAAATTATTCTACGCTGCCCCTATTTTCTTCTTCGCACTTCTGTGCATTTCACAATATGCTTACAATACAAAGTCGACGAGCTTTTCTATTTTTTTTACATTTTACATTGCATATATTTTTAACCATAAACAAAACATGACCATACTCCCATACATAATAACAAAAAATAATAAACTTAAAAGACTTTACCTAAGTTTACGACCACAGTAAATTTTTATTAAATGCTTTAGTGACAGGAACCGGCGGTCAACCAAAAATTTACTCCACGCAAGTTCAAATGATGCAGGTCCGTTGATTTAGTCAAACGGCTATCATTAATTCCTCGGGAGCCCTTTTTAATTGAACTTTATGTTCCGGGGGATTGGTTGTTTTGAAACCGTACTCTTAGACACACGTCAGCTGGTCGGTGTGATCGGAGCCTCCCCACGAAATACAACTTTTGGCAAAAGGCGGTGCAGGGAATAGACTGGTGGTTTTGCAAAACAGTGCTGCAATAAACACCGCAGTTGGAATTATTAATATTTCAGCACTCCCCTTTAATTTCAACTGCTGGGTTATTAGTCATACCCATACATTTCCTCAAAAACTCAAAACTTTTCTGGTCCAATGGCTTGGTCAGAATGTCTGCAACCTTCTCTTGAGTCCTACAATGTTGTAAAACAATTTCTCCATTGTTCACCAATTCCCTGATGTAGTGAAACCTTGTGTCGATGTGTTTCATTCTCTTATGAAACACCGAATTCTTGGATAATGCAATAGCTGAGCTATTGTCAGAAAAAATCACCGTTCCTTTTGCCTGCTCTTGACCTAATCTCCTTAACATCCTTCTCATCCAAACTGCTTGACAAGCTGCTGCTGTAGCTGCCACATATTCAGCCTCTGTTGTAGACAATGCTACAATAAGATGTTTTTTAGAAGCCCATGAAATGGCTCCTGAACCCATGTGAAAAACATAACCAGATGTGCTTTTCCGATCATCTACACTTCCAGCCCAATCACTATCCGTGTATCCAATTAAATCTAAACATTCTGAGACAGTATATAAAGTGCCAAATCTTTTAGTACCTTTGACATACCTCATAATCTTTTTTGCTGCCTGCCATTGTGCTTCCTTTGGCCTCTTCATGAATCTAGAAATTAAACTAACAGCAAACATTATATCAGGCCTAGTTGCAGTTAAATACATAAGGTTGCCAACTATACTCTTATACAAGCTAGGATCAAAATCCTTGCTACTGTCCTCTTTGCTGAGTTTTAATCCCATCACTGTGGGAGTGATCGCTGCCTTGCTCTCATGCATGTTAAATCTTTCCAATACTTCATTAACATATTTTGCCTGTGAGATAAAAATTCTATTTTCATTTTGATCTATTTCTATTCCTAAGAAGCATTTCAGCAAACCCATGTCAGTTATTTCAAATTCTTCTTTCATGACTGTTTTGAAATTTTCAATAAGATAAACATCATTGCCTGTGAAAATAACATCATCAACATACAACACAACAATTAAAATTTTACCATCCTTTTCTTTGATGTAGAGAGTGGGTTCTCCCTCACACTTCTTAAATCCTTTTTCCAATAGATAGGAATCTATCTTGCTGTACCACACTCTTGGTGCTTACTTCAGCCCATAAAGAGCTTTCTTCAATCTGCACACTTTGTGCTCTTGGCCTTTTTTTCATAACCTAGAGGTTGCTCAATGTAAACTTCTTGCATTAACACTCAATTTAGGAATGATGACTTCACATCCATTTGGTAAACTTTCCAGTTTTTTTGTGCTGCTATGGACAACGCTTCTCTCACGGTTTCCATTCTTGCAACCGGTGCGAAAGTTTCCTCATAATCTCTCCCATACTGCTGCTTGTATCCTTTGACAACCAGCCTTGCCTTATGTCTTTCTATTTTGCTTTCAGCATTACTCTTGGTCTTGTAGACCCATTTAACTCCAATGACTTATTTGCGTTCTGGTAGTTCAACCAAATCCCATGTCTTGTTTCTTTCTATGACATTCATCTCCTCATCCATAGCTTCTATCCATTTCCTATCCTTAATTGCATCTTCGAAATGAATATGGTCATCAACATGACAATATAAAGCAAACAAAGAGTTCATACCTTCATCATAAATGTCACTTAAATTTCTGAACTTCTTACCTCTTTCATTTGGTGTGCAAGTGCTTGATGAAGCACTTGAATTTCCTCCTTGTGGTGTGCTTGAAGAAGCACTTTCATTTCTCCTCAAAGGTGTCTGTTGCTGTCCTTGTGTTGGTGCTGTTGTTTGGGGATGTATTTCAGCCATCTCCTCATCATGTTCATCATGAGACAAATAGTTTTTAACATTCACTGTTTTCTCTATGCTTCCATCCCAAGCTTCCTCCTCAATGAACTGAACATCTCTGCTCAAAAACAAATTCTTGGTAGATGGAATATACAACCTATAAGCTTTGGATTCCTCACTGTATCCAATGAAAATACATTTCTTCCCTTTTTTGTCCAACTTCTTCCTTAGCTAATCTAGAATGTGTACATAAGCCACACATCCAAAAAATTTCATGTGGGTGACTCCTTGCTTTCTCCCACTCCATGCTTCTTCCGACACTTTGTTCATCACTACTTTTGTAAGACACTTATTCAAAATATATACTACACAGTGTATAGCTTTAGCCCAATAAGCATTTAGCAAATGCTTTGCCTTCAACATGCTCCTCGCCATATCCATGATGGTCCTATTCTTTCTTTCAACTACTCCATTTTGCTGCGGAGTGTACCTTGTGGTAAACTATTTGTGTATTCCACTTTCTCTACAAAACCGTAGGAATTCCTTGGAGATATACTCACCTCCTCTATTATTTCTTAGAACTTTGATATACAACCCGCTTTGATTTTCTATAAGTGCTTTGAAATTGCGAAATTTTTCAAACACTTCACTTTGTTCTTCAGGAAATAACCCCAAGTCTTTCTGGTAAAATCATCAATGAATGTTAAAAAATATTGGCTACTTGCTAATGATGGATTTTGCATCGGTCCACATAAATCTGAGTGGACAATCTCTAGAGGTGCCTTTTCCCTTATGCTTTTCCCTGATGGAAAACTTTCTCTGTGTTGTTTCCCCAAGATGCAACCTTCACAAAGGTTGTCCGGTTTCTCTATCAATGGTAATCCTCTTACCATTCCTTTTCTACTCAACAAATTAAGACCTCAAAATTTGAGATGTCCAAATCTCAAGTGCCACAACCAATTTTCATCCTTTGGTACGCTTTGGAAAGCCTCTTGTGTAACTGCTGCAATTACTTCTTTATTTTTCAAATCTACCCTTATTCTGAGAGGGAACATCCTGTTCCTTGTCATCTTCACTTCAGCAATACATCGTTTGCTGGGTGCTCTATCCATGATGGTGCATACATCATTCACAAAGAAAACATTGTAACCATTTTGAACAAGCTGTCTAATACTTAAGAGGTTACATTTCATTCCGGGAACATAATAAACATCTGCTATGGTTTTCTTTTCACCTTTCTTTGTAAATATTTTTACTTTTCCTTTTCTCATAATAGAAATTTTACTATCAGTCCCAAGTGTGACTTGCGACTTCACACTCTGATCTATAGCAGAAAACAAGGCTATGTTTCCTGTCATATGGTTACTACAACCGGAATCTAGAAACCATATATCTTCACTGTTTGTTTCAGCCATATTACAAGCTAAAAGCACATTATCCTCGCTGATATTTTCTCTAGTGACATTTGCACTAGATCTATTATTCATATCATGCTGCTTCTTCCTACATTCATTGGCATAATGCCCATATTTTTTACAATAATAACATTGGACATTGGATTTTTCATACCTTTGTCTTTGAGCATGATATTGTCCACTTTGTTGGCTACTGCCTTCGCCTTGGTTCTGATTTGGATTGCCACCTCTTCCTTGAGCATTTGCTGAACTGTTCCTTCCACCTCTGTTTTGGCTTCTGCCTCTTCCTCTTTTTTTCCTTTGCCTTGACCTCTTCCTCTTCCAAAAACCATTTGGGTCTTGAAAGCTTGTTTTAGAGATGAGTTTTCATTTCTACTCAACCTCTGCTCATGTGTTATCAGTGATGCATGAAGTTCATCAACTGAAAATTTTGTGAAATCCTTTGTCTCTTCTATGGTGGTGACAATCACATCGAACTTTGAGGGTAGTACCCTCAATAGTTTCTCCACAATCCTCCTTTCTTCAAGAACTTCTCCATGAGTCGTTATCTGTGTGACCAGACCAATCACTTGTGTGAAGAATGAGTCAATATTATTTGACTCCTTCATGCACAGATTCTCAAAATCTCTCCTCAATAATTGTAGTTTTGTTGTCTGCACTTTCTCCATGCCTTGATAGGCTGTCTTGAGAGTTTTCCATGCTTCTTTGGATGTCTTGGTTGCTTCTATCCTTGGAAACACACTCTCATGCAGTGCTTGATACAAAATACGAGGGCTTTTGAATCCTTCTTCCTATTGTTCTTCAACAGATCTTTCTCTGCCTGAGTTAAGTTATTAAACTCTTCTTCATCCCCTGGTTTTTCAAACCCATATTCAACAAGTTTCCATAAATCTTGTGAGGCAAACAGGTCTCTCATGGTTATTGCCTAATAGTCATAGTTTTTCCCATTAAATTGTGGGAGTTGAATATTAAACATACCCATGCTAGTGCTTGTGCTGGAGCCAACGATTCCTTGCACTCTCAGCTATGCTTCAAATATTTGACTGTGCATTTAGAAACAGTGACTGTTTCTTCAGCAGTAACACAAAAAACTAATCTGAGAAATCCCTGGATCCTTTCTTGACTGAGTCTTCACTCTGCTGCAGCAAAAAACTCCTTCCTTCAGCTTCTTTGACACCTTCAAAGAGCGTAGACAAACTCTAATACCACTGTTGGGAATTTTCTAGTAAATTCCAAAACAAAATCACTGAACAGAGAACAATGCTCTGTTTTCTCCACGGGATCTTTAACACAGGTAAGCAAAAAAAAAATTTGAGCACAACAAAGTTTCTCACACCAAAATAAACTTGTATTCATTAATCAAACAATAGGTGATACAAATTTCTTCCTCTCTCAGAGGGATTCACCAAGCACTTCCACAAAAATACTGTGTTTCTTCTTGCACAAAATTACACTACTGTGTGTGTAAAATTTTACATTTACTACTGTGAAAAAGGAGTTCTTACATTTACTGTTGTAAATGTAATTCCTTACATATGTTGCTTCATTTTCTTTACATTACATTTCAACCAACCAAAAAAAATTCATATGTTGTTGGGTATTTGCATTACAATTCCCATTTACCCTCTGCGTATTACACTACATACATTACATATTAAAAAAAACAACATTGCCCTCACGCTGGTATGTCAATTGGGTTTTCATTCTTCACAAAAATGATTCTGCGCTACTCTTGTTTTTTTCTTCGCACTTCTGTGCATTTCACAATATAGTTACAATACAAAGTCAATTGGGTTTTCATTCTTCACAAAAATGATTCGGCGCTACCCTTGTTTTCTTCTTCGCACTTCTATGCATTTCACAATATGCTTACAATACAAAGTCAACGAGCTTTTCTATTTTTTTAACATTTTACATTGGGTATATTTTTAACCATAAAACAAAACATGACCATACTCCCATACATAATAAAAAAAAAATAATAAATTTAAAAGACTTAACCTAAGTTTAGGACCACAGTAAATTTTTATTAAATGTTTTAGTGACAAGAACAAGTGGTCAACCAAAAATTTACTCCACGCAAGTTTAAATGATGCAGATCCATTGATTTAATCGAAAGGCTATCATTAATTCACCGGGAGCCAATTTACTCCATGCGAGTTCAAATGATGCAGGTCCGTTGATTTAATCGAACAGCTACCATTAATTCCCTGAGAGCCCTTTTTAATTGAACTTTACGTTCCGGGGATTGGTGGTTTTGAAACCGTACTCTAAACACGCGTCAGCTGGTCGGAGCCTCACCACGAAATACAACTTTTTGACAAAAGGCGGTGTGGAGAATAGACTGGTGGTTTTGCAAAAAAGTGGTGCAATAAATGCCACAGTTGGAATTATTAATATTGCAACATATTGCACCCACAAAATTCCCAACAATTAAAATATGTGTGGCTGAATTTGCAACTCTTGATAACAACCGTGTTTTGCCTCCCATGAACCACTGGCCGTATGCTTTGATCTGCAACATGAGCACAGGAATCTTGAAGAGAAAGAATAATAAAGGGTGTATGCTTGTGGCCACGAGCGAGGTACCCCTAATGCTGACAGCATGCAGGATATCCAGGGGATGAAGAAGTAGTTAACTGGTACTTTGTCCATGAATTCTTCTTTAACGGCTTTCCTGTACGATATGCACTTGAAGCTGTAAATTACTGGGACAGAAACCAGATTGCTACTACGAGGAGCTCCACTGATATGTGATCCATATAGAAGAAAGATGTGATATGCATTGTTTGCTACAACCAGGCCAGGCTGCTGAACCCCAGGCTGATCCGAAAGTGTCCCGCATGGAATCGTTGCAGGAAAGGAGATGATAATTCATTGTTTGTACAAGCCAACGATCCAAGTCCCCGTTCCTGGAAACATGGTACCATGAACACCATTCATCTCTCATTTTCAAACGTGGTTAGATTCGGCAAATGAAAAAAGTGAAGTATTTTGTGATAAATTTGAATCTTCTATGTTTAATTATTATTAGCATAGCGGATAAATGTAGCCTTCAAAATACTTAATGAAAATATTTATAGTTCAAAATCTGTTAACCCAGAGTAGGGCTGGAAATAAAAAACTTACCTATTTGTCAAAATCTTGATTTCATTATTAAATATTTTCATATTAATAAATATAAATTATTCATAACTTTTTATATTTTCAAGAATTGAAATCCTTTTAACTCTATTCAAAATAAATCATATTTATATGATTAAAAATATTTCATGCATATTAGTTTGAACTAAATGCTACTATCGACCTAATAATTAAAATAAAAAAAATAAAACCTCTATTCCAAAATAGAGAAACATATACATTATTATGTGAACTCTGAATGCTATATGAATACGATCTATTCCAAAATAAAGAAACATATACATAATTATGTGAACTCTGAATGGTATATGGATACGAGCTCATTCTCTGCATCAGAATGCCAGAGTATAGACAACTTATACAGGGACTCGGAGAGAAATGAGATAGAAGACGTCTGGCGAAGTATAATCAGAAATCCCGGTTACCAAAAATGAACTATGCTCTCATACATTTTTACTCGGTGTTTCCAATATATGGAACTGTTTTTCCTCACATTCATTTGGTTGGGAATTCATTCTTGTTATTTTAGGATTTATCTGGGACCATTTAAAAAGGTAATGATAATGATTTAAAAAGATAATGATAATGATGTGAGAGTTTATTAATGTTCAAATTTTTTGATAAAATAGCAAATTTAACACTCCAAATACCAGAAAATAACAATTTGATGATTGATTAGTTATATCTGAATTGCAAAGTAAGGATTTATTTTTGAAATTGAGAAATCCTCTTCCGAATTTGGAGAATTGATGATTGGATTAAGGAAATATAGATAATTCTACCAACTTATACCAACTAACTAGAACGAATATGTAAATAAGAGTTATGGACAAGAATGAGCTAGATACAGATGGGGAAACCCACTAGTAAACTTGTGAATCATGATGCTGCCAAAGTAGGTAGGGTTGATATTCTGCTATTGCCCTTGATCAGAATTTTTTTCAGAGCACTTGGATTTGGGATACATGGTTCACTAGATCTTTCAATACAGATTACATTATTGTGACGCTGCAGCCCACTGGAAACTCTCAGAGAAATCAGATATAATTGATTTCACAACTAAGGTGGGAAGCCTTCACAGAATATAATGCACTTTTTAGCAGTGTTTATAAGAATATTGGTTAGCTAAATCCCAATTTAAACAACCATATCTTTTTAGTGAAAAAGCCCAGAAAACACGAGCCTAGGTTTATCTGATGTTGAAATTTATTGAGTACCGAGTAGGAAATTCCAACATGAATTTCAAATCCCAATCTAGACATTGCATATGAAGGCATAGTATCAGAAACACTGAAAAATATATGAATCTGCCACAGGACGTGTTACCTACAGGTTAAATGGTGCTTTTTCCAAAGCAATGAAATTATTAAAAAAGATAGGCGAGATGCTCGCATATAATTCCTCATATGACGATCTGTCCTCCCTCGACTCTCTAGAGGGATAAACTTTCTAATTCCGATAAAAAAAATACCAAAGCCAAAGGGCTTATAAACTTATTTATTTTTAAGCTAAAATAATTAAAAATAAAAATAAAAAAATCAGTTGTTATGAAGTTTGTACACCCAATAATTACTCAAATGAAAATCAACTCTCTATGCTAACCTTCCAAGTAAAGATGTGAAAAACAGAAATCAAAATATCTAAAACCTACAATTCACTGATTTCTTAGATATATGTAAATTATGCAGAAAAAAAAATAAAATGAGAGGAAATAGTCTCAAAAAAACAAATTCAAAGTGACCAAAAGAAAATCTAGATAATATAGAAGTGACCTAGAGTTTTATGAATTGAATCAAATTGCTACTACTATCATAGGAAAATGTTTGTTTTGGTTTTATTATGAACTCAAAATGTAAATTATTTGTTTCCCTATTATCTTATTATTTTAGGTTAGTTTTAAAGAAAACTAAAAAAAAAAATGCTACAATCTCTCTTAATTTTTTTTTTATCTACATGTATATTTCTTGTAGCTCTTTCACCCTAATTCAATGAAAATAAGAAATATTGATAGCATTGTTGGCACATGGTATATCAAAATATTGAATGTGAAAATGTCTTTTATAAATCCCCGAGGAGAATAAATAGTAATATTTGCTAGTTGTGAAAAGTCTTTTAAATAATTTAGGTTATTATAATATTGAGCAATGTAATTGAAAAATAAATAAGGAGAATAAATAGTAATATTTGCTAGTTGCGAGAAGTCTTTTAAATAATTTAGGTTATTATAATATTGAGCAATGTAATTGAAAAATAAAAGAATTAATTTTAATATTGTAAATTTTATCAAATTTTTAACTAATTATGTATGCATGCAAAATAGAAATTGTTATTTAGAGACTTCCCAATGAGGTTCACGAGATTAATCTTGTAGTGTTCACTTACTACTAGGTTTAAAAGTAGTACGTGGAAATGTTATGGTTTAAGAAATCAAATGGCTAAAAATAAAGAATACCTAATGAAATTTAAAGGAGGATTGTTTAGACCCTTTTAATTATTATCTCTAAAGCTCTTAAAATTGTGTTAGTGGAAGAAAGATACTTGTGAAAAAAGGAGTTCCAAGGCTTCCTTGAGTGATTAGAATTACCAAGCTGAAGTAGCTAAATTAGTATTATTAAGCTATTTAATAAATACATATAAATATTAGTCACGAAAATAAATTAGTTATAATAATATATTGATTTTTTTTCTATGAAGGACTGATAATGAAATTTTCTAGATTTGATTTCAAATTACCAAGAAAAGGAATCAACTACTGCATTGTCTTTACCCCTCTTATAGATAATCTCTTAATAATACCCTAGTGGCTTCATGACCCACCTATGTTTATCTGGTGAGGATAACCATTATTTGAGAAGTTACTTCAAAATATAACATTTAGTATTGATTTAGAAACATAATCGTATGAGATATGGATGTTGGGTATTACTGCATGTAGAATGACCATAATCTCTTTCTCATAGGTGAATTCATCCAAATTATAGTCACATAATTTCTTACTAGTAAATGCCAAACTGCACCTTCTCACATCAATATGACTCTAAGACCTCTTCCCATGGTGTAACATTCCATGTCAAAACTCTTAGTAAAATCTAGTAATATTAATACTACAATATACATATGTCATCTTTCAGAGGTAAGAAGACATGTTGAGTGGCCTCACTCTAAACAAAGGTATTCTCTTTTTGTAGCAAGGTTAAGTGAGTAGTAAGTTTCCTATATGTTTTGGCAAATTTCCTATAATAGTTAAGTCCTAAGAATCCATGTAAACTCTTAATAGTCTTAGAAAGAGGCCAACATTCCATGGCTGCAACTTTCTTGGGACCAACTTTTACTTCCTCCTAACTTAAAATGTACCCTAAAAATTCAATCTCAATAACCCAAAAAGAATATTTAGATCATTTTACAAATAGCTAGCTATCTTGTAGAGTTGTAAGGCCTTATGAAGATACGTCATGGTATTCCTATATTTTGTTTGTGATCACGATATTATAAAAAATTCCATTTAAAAATCATATTGAAAGGTCCAAACATGACATTCATGGGACTCTAGAAAATGTGATGGAGCATTGTAAAGGCCATAAAACACACATGCACACACATATACTAAGTTACTATGGAATATAATTTAGTATAATTATACTATTAATATGTATAGCCTCCCTGGCAATTCTTTCCAATGCTCTCTCTACTTCTTTTCTATTAATAATGGCATACACCATTAAATAAAAAAATTATATAAAAAAATATTCAACCATATAACTTGGGTTTATGTTTAGTTTTGATGACTTTGAAATTCTAATAAAATTTAATAGTTAAAATTTTGGCCACATACAAAAAATTAGAAATTAGAATTTTTTTTGCAGCACATGATTCAAACCCAAGATTATAATTCTTTATTTTTTTTGTAACCTTGTTAAGACTCTTTGATTTTTGAGTTTACATGTCCATTATTCTAGCACAAGATCCAAACCCGAAGTCTCTTAGGTGAGACTTCATTCCACGACCATCGCCATTTAAACTACCCCACAAGTATCCTCACTTAAACTACATATCCACTCGAACTATAAACAAATAAAAATTAAAAGTTTAATATATATATATATATATAAATTCAATTTTGTGATCATTCTTATATTTACTGTCGATAAAATTCAATATCCTACGGAACCCAAACACAAACGGTCACTAATATATATATTATATTTTGAATACCTAACGCGCTGAACCCGTTCAGAACAGACAAACTCCCGTCAAATCTATCATCAAAATAACCAGACAATACACGTAGCTATTTGTATTCCTGACCTGAAAATCCTGAACACTTGAAACTCTCACTCGATTTATCATCATAATAACCAAATAACAAACATATCTATTATTCCTATTACTAAAATTCTAATCATAATAACCAAATAATAAGTTGTTTCGCTATTCCTATTCCTAGAAATCCCAATAGAAAACAGTCAAGGTCAAGATCAATGACTCTTGATGGACCATGCAGTAAGTAACATGTGAAATACCGAAAAGAAACAGTGAAAGTCAATATCAAAACCCTTGATGCATCATGCAGCAAATAACAGACATAGCTATTACTATTTCTGGAAATACTAAAAATATACAGTCGAGGTCAAGATCGAAACTCCACACTCCCTAGAATTTCGAAGTTCGAATCGAAGTTCAACAAACTTCGAACTCGTTCAGTAAATTTCATCGAACTAACATAAAAATATCCTCAAAACAGTCAACCTATGTTCTATTCATAACTACAAAGATAAAAGTATTACTGAAATTGAAAATCTGGTGAAGAATTTTTTATTATTAATGTTACACTGTGATAATTATAGCGAAATTAACATTTTAAATTATTTAGCATTGATTTATTTCAAATATCAATTTAATATAAGTTGAGAGGAATTTAATTTTTTTATGACTTCATATTATTTAAATGTTTGAATGTTTTATAATTTTTATTTTAGCCAACATGATCAAAAGTTCAATTCAGGGAACTGATAGCTTTACCTATCATATTGAACTGTAGACTAAATCTCTAAACTCAATTAACATTTTAAATTATCTTTAAAATATTATTTTTTACATTTTTAAAATTATATAATACATATAATTAACAATATTTGAAGTATATTTTTTTCTTTTACACGAAGAGGAGACTAAGTCAAATTCATCCTTTAAAAATGGTCTGGTACATACCATTCCATTTTACTAAAATTATTTTATTACATTAACTTATCATAATTATTTTATATGATAAGTATTAACATATTATTAATTAGTTATATAACAAATTATATAATTTATATAATTAAATGATAACAATCGTATATTATTAAATTTAATAATTAAAATAATATAAAAAAAAAATTATTTATCTCATAAATATTTTTTTTTTTACAAATATTTAATATTTAACTTCACAGTAACTTTAAAAATAAATTATTATTATTATTTTATAATCTCATTATATATAAATATTATATAAAATATTTTATTTTATTATTCAAATATATATTAAATCTTACCATTACTATATTATAATTAACAACACACATATTTGATAAATTATTATAATAATGTTAAGTGATATTTAATATAATTATTTTCTATAAAATTATTAATTTATTAATTAAAAATTTATTAATATAATAAATAAATATACTAAATTATTATTTTTTATATTATTATTATAATAGTCAATTATATTATAAATAATAAAAATATTGTTTATATTATCATTATAACATAACATATATTTACAATAATTATAGCCCATTAAAGCTATATTTTAGTCATAATTAAAAAAAAGAATTATTGTATGCTTAAAAATATTGAACATTATCAAACATTGTATTGTACTATTGGATACTTTTACTATATATGAATTAGAGGCATTGTATATAATATTTTAGCAATATTGAAAGCCAACAAAACCATTGTAGAATGTTGCCATTGTAGAATGTTGCAATATGATATATTTATTAAGAAAAAAATATTGACATAAATCAATCAAGTTGAATGTCATAATTGGTATAACCATAAAGGAATGTCATAATTCGACATAAAAATTGAAGATTTTTGTAATGTGATATGAATTTTATTTAATATCACAATGCAACAAAACCATCATGCAATGTAACAATTTGGCATAATTGAACCAAATAGTTATAAAAAAAATCAAGTAAAATCAACCATATTGAAAAATACTTAAACATATAAAAACCATATAATCAACTTAAATTACATCCAATTATACTTAAATTTTACTCACCATTCCAAAAATGAATTAGTATATGCTTAAATATGATTGAACATTATGAAGAATTGTAATGCACTATTTCATACTTTTACTAAGTATCAACCATAGGAATTGTCTATAACACTTGAACAACATCACAATCTAACAAAATCCTTATAGAATGACGTAATATGGAATAATCATTAAGAAACATAATAATTCATTATAACTCAACCAAGTTGAATGTGATAATAGGCATAACCATAAAGGAATGTCAAAATTCAACATGAAAGTTGAGGATTGTTTCAATGTGATATTATTATTGTTGAATGCTAGAATGCAACATAACCATTGTGGAGGTAAGCTGTTTAATAAAACCAACGTTAATTTTATCTATGCTCAATGTAACATAATCATTGATAAAAGCTACAATGAAACACAATCATTAAGGAATGAAGAAGCTCATTATAAATATGCCAAAATGAAAACCGCGATATGACATAACCATTAAGGAATATGACAACATCATATAACTGTTGAAGAACATCACAATAAACATAATCATTGTAGAATGTGACAATTAAATATAACTATTGGGGAACATAATAAGTCAGCATAACAAGATAAAAATTGCAATACATATAAATAGAATGTACACTTTCACAATGTAACATAATATTGAAGTCAAACTCTCAACGGCATAATGCAACATAACTCTTGATGAGCATCATGGTCCAATATAACCATTAAGAAACATTACAACTCAATATTGGTCAATCAAAATCAATATCGCAGTGTGATATAACCATTAAGGAATATCTAGCACAAACGATGTGAAATATTGCAATGCAACATAACACTTAATGAATGATGGAATGTAACATAATCATTAAGGAACAAAGGAGAAAATAAGTAAAAGTAAACTAGATCAAAACATATGCAACTAAAGTCAATCAAAATTATCTTTTACTCATAATTTAAAAATGAACTATTGTATACTTAAATATAAGTGAACATTATAAAGTGTTGTAAAGCACCATTGAATAAATTCTTTTGGTAAGATAGGAAGTCATTGCATATCAAGTATCAAAAACATCTACATGGTTATAACTATTTGCCTACCACAAGAAAGACTACACTAGAACCATAGGCATAGAGTTTCTAAAATGATTATGTGAGTTTCTATGCAATCTTAATGTCACAAAAAGATTTGTAAATAAATTTTTTATTCAAATTGATGATGGTTAGGGTAAGAAAAAAAACTTTGGAAAAATCTTTCCATTTCCTATTAGTTGCAACGATTCTAACTTGCCTAGTGCATGGTAAGATCTATAGAGGGAGTGATGCTCCCTCCTATAGTAATATTGTTTTAGGAGGTAGATGATCGAGGCTTCATTTATGAAAATGAGGATGTGACATTCCTCACATTTAATCCTCAACCAACTCAAGGGAAACCAGGTATGGGACCTCAAGTCAACATAATTAGAAAGTACAACACTATACTCCTAGAAGTTGCTTACAAAAGGCTATAATTGATCCAAAATTTGAGGTTAAATAAAATATTGGAGAATAAATAAAATACATGAAATATCATGCCCTAATTGGGAAATTTACGTGGATTTTTCATTGAATAAATCCCTCACTTGGTAGATCTAGTTGAATAGGAAACCAAAGGGTCAGATCAGGCTAGAGGTAGCATCTAAGAGTTTATTCCAATTTATTGTTGTAATCCTAGAGGAAAAAATGTGAATTGTTGGAAACAACCACTACTTTCTCAACTTAGTCACACTATACAAAGATTGTAGACTACTAGATTTATTCTAGACATGGAAGAATTAAAATCTGCTCACATTTGGATTCATATCTATTCATTATAGAGGGATTTCTATGAGGAAGAGACCTTAGAATGCCTTGAAATTCTTTAGGTGATTTTTTCAAAATCATTGAAGCCATCAAGAAAGCCAAGAAAATTTGTTAAACCAAAATTTTCATATATGTGAATATCGTAGAACTATTACAAAAATAAATATACATATATTATCACGACACTGTCAAGAAGCTAACCCTAGATTATGAGCACACTCCTTTTAGGTTTAGAACATTTCATGAGTATGGGAACCTATTTAGAATTTCCCTCTATTATCCCTAGTTGCCATGAAAATCCAAGGGGATAATAAAGACTTGGGGCTTCATCAAAACCCCTTATTGAAGATAAAATCACCCATCTCCTTTGGCCCTCAACTTGGAAGGAACCCAAAAACTAGCAATAATTTTTATCCTCATTCTAATATATACTCTTTTGTAGACCAATAATCTTCCTTATTGTGCACTCTCAATCACTAAAATATGAAAATTTATGAGAAAAAAAATCAACAATATCTAAGGATTGTCACCATGACCCCACATAACACTTCAAAAAAAGTTATTAGAACTGTCATTCAATAAATGATCATGGAAGAACCTCAGAAAAATCTAAAAATTACCAAAGAAGAGGATATGCATATACATGATCTAGACCTCCCGAGAATAATGAAAGCATCGAAAGGTAAGGGACAAAATTCTATTTTAGAACATCCAATCAAAATTTTAAGCAAATATTATCTTAAATATCGTCTCGAAGATTAGACATATGCTTTAGGTATGACTAGTTTTACTTCCCATATCAAATTTCAAACTTTCTCATTCAAATAGTCGCCAAAATCTCATGAGTTAGTATGGGACCATGTCGGAGTGAGTGACGTAGGAGAAATATGGGGATGTGGAGGGTGCTCAATCTACATAGAAAACAAATTGCTAACTATGAATAATCAAGATTGTCATGTGGGGTCAAGTCATGCACGATTAAAGGTAAGGAAGATTTATTTGAAATCCTACATACGAGAGAAAAATGACTCAATACAGATAAGCTGCATTTTATGTGTTGCATAAGTCTAGGTACAAATTGTAGAATGCATAATGTAGGTGCAAGATGATTTGCACAAATAAAGGAGTCATGACTTGTAGAAAAATAATAACTATGGCAGAATGGCTATTGTTGGGTAAGAGAAGTAAGAATATAAATTATTAACCACCAGCAATCATAAAAAAAATTAAACATGGGAAATGAGGGGAGGTTAATAATTTTAAAAAAGCATTATGGTTTATAAGGTAGCAAGAAAGTTGGTAAATAAGAGATTTCCAATGATAAAAATTTCATCCAAAATGTGGTTCTAGATAATAATTTATATACAGGTAAATATTCCCTTTAGACCACCTTAGTCTCCATACTGCCATTTGGCCCACCTTGATGGTCCATGTCATGAACATAGACAATTCATCATATTAGTCATTTGGACTTGGGCCAAATATTAAATAGCAAACAAACCCAAACCTAAATTTCCTTATCCAATAGTGAGCTATCAACTAACTGTCCTTAACCACATCAATTGTTTTCCATCTATCAACCCCCTTAAGCATATCCATATATACATCATATATGATTGATCAATAGCCTACTCCTAATAGGCTTATGAGCCAACATGCTTTCTATATTGTTAGTTAATAGCTCGATTTCCAATAACCTCACATCTAATTTTTCTATGGACTGATGGCCCAATATTTCTTTGAATCTAAAAAACATTCTAAAACTCCTGAAAATTGATGTCTTGTTAATTCCTATTATGGTCAGGACCCTACTATAGTATTCAGTCCATAGGCACAACTCCAATGTCATGTCAACGCCACATTTATGCCACATGGCTAACATTGTTAGATATAAGTTGTCATTGATGATAAACGCAAATATGGGCGCAAGCACATTAATCAAGAAGCAGAGACTTAGGATCCATTTAAAATTCAAAATAACATATCAATATCTCTTGGACATGATTTAGATCGATAGATCTCAGAAAGAGATTTCCAATGATATATGGAAGTTTGAAAATGCTCTCCTGGATCGAAAGATATGGCCAGTCAAAGGTAGCAAGACAAAAATCCCAAGTTGCAAAGTTAAACTTCGTGTTTTTCCAAATTTGTGGAAAATTTGGTCATTGGCCTAAGTTGGTGGAGAAGAGGGACTATTAAACAGTGGGAAACTTTGATATTGGATGCACGCCACAAATCCCCTCTAATCGATCAGAGAAATTATGCTAGCCCATGTGCCCCAAAAGGTTAATGACATGAGGGGGTCCGTGATTGGTGGTATTTCCAAAGCGCCAATCAAAATATCTATGGTCCTCATTAATAGAAGATCCCCTATAACAACTCTGGTTAAAATTCCATGGAAATATAAAAATATAAGACCACGGTCATGGGACACATATTCCAAGCTGAATTGTGGGGAAAACATCGTAGTGGGTGTTCATTTTGGTTATTGTGGGTATAGGAATTTTGAAAAGGCAATGGAAAAGGTTTTGGAAAGGCAAAAATTGAATTAATTGGCATTTATTTACGAAAGTAATGAAAATTAGGAGAAAAGGAAGATGAAAGGTCCTAGGTTGCATGCGAGGAGGAAAATGAGGGAGAGGGAACTATGGTCACAAAGGAGTGTCAGGTGCTATCTGTAGAGACGTGTACAATTAAGATCTAGTAGTTGGGGTTTTGTTGCCACCATGCCAATCAGATCCAACAGCTGGGGTTCTGCCGCTGCAATGAAACTCACATTCAACATTTGGCGTTTCGCAGGAAGATTTGACTCTCTGCGCAGTAAGGCTTGTTGCTGCTATAGTACGGGCCTGATTTTCACAGGACATTGGGCAGGATCAAGTTTTTTGGAATTCGTCCATTACAGTATTGATCAGCGGGGAGTAAAACTCCATTCAGAGTAAAAAAAAGGAAAACAAAAAAGAGTCTGAGGCCTTCTCGGCACGCTTACAAGAGACTTAGCCCTTAAGATTCAGGACGTTGAGCTAATCACAGTGGTACCATTCACTTGTTAGCTTAAATTTTCTCGTGGTCCCAAATTTTTTCAAAGTGACTTCAAGTGTTCGAGATCTGTGTATGGTAGAAACTAGAGCTCAAGTCATGGCCAATGAGAAGATCAAGCACCTTGAAACAAAGTTGGATGATTTCAAGGAACAACTCAATAAAAGTTCAGCATCAATTGCAGACCCCACTAAGAGCACGTCGAGTTTCATTAGGAGGCGCATATTATTGATGGACACCTTGAATGAGAATCTAGTCATCATATTCACTTCTATGGAAATCACCAACATTCCCACCCTCGGCCACCCAAGTTGAACATGTATAAATTTAATGGCTCTAACCCAACAGTATGGGTAGCACAAATGGAACAATATTTCATTCTTAATGATATACGTGATGATTAAACTAAAATACATGTGGGATCTCTTTGCTTGGACCAAGAGATATGGAAATGGTGGCGGTGGCATGTGAAATGTTACCCTATGAACATATCTTCACACATGTTCTCAAAAGTGATTTGTGACCGCTTTGACAGAGAATCTAATTTTTTGGGTCGTCTTACTAATGTCCGATAGATAGACACAAAAAAGACTACATTGCAGCCTTTTGAGACATTGGCCATCAAAACAGAAGGTCTAGGAGATGAATTCTACTTGGAGTGTTTCATCAGTGGTCTCAAAGAAGCCATCCAAGCACATGTCCGGATGTACAACCCATCTACATGGATAGATGCTTGCACAAATGTTGTCGAAGTGGAACTTTCTTTAGCTGCTCAGTCTACTCATCCAAATTTCGTAGCCAAGGGGTGTCCCACCCAGGCTCATGACCCTACCCAAACACTTATGGTTCAAAAGGTATCTACAGCAGAAATGGCATAATGACGAAAACAAGGATTGTGCTACTACTATGATGACAAATACTCCCCAAGGCATAAATGCAAGGAACCCAAATTATTTCAAATTGGTGTTACTGATCACAACTCATCTGAGGAAGCCCCTCCCCTTGGGGGCCCAAAGGATGAAGCTGAGGAAAACCAACAAGACAATGATCTCATAGCTACGCCAGATGAACCACTTATCTCACTACATTCTTTGGTGGACATTTTTACACCCCAAACTCTTGAAATCAGAGGCTTTCTTAAACATCGCCCTGTAGTGGTATTGATTTATAGTGGCAGTACTCATAATTTTATCCATAAGTGAGTCATCAAAGCTTTTCATTATTTTTTAAGGGAAGTCTCTAATTTCCAAGTCCTTATTGTTGATGGGGGGGGCAATGAAATGTGTAGGCTGCTGTGAAAATATTAAACTTCAGATGGTAGACTACCACCTAAAGACCCACATGCTTGCGATTAATATGGGTGGTTGTGACATTGGCTTGGGTGTTGAATGGATTCACATACTCAGCCCAATCACAATGGATTTCTAGGAGTTATATATGAGCTTTAAGCAATCACCCCATTCATATACTACGTAGACTCCAGGCAGGTGCTCCTACCATTATCATCTCGCATCGAATGGAAAATTCGTTGAAAAAGGACCATCATGGAGTCATCACCTAGTTTAATGCCATCCAGGCCATAGAATCCACTACTCTTCATATTCATCCTGAGATGCAACAGGTCTTAGACCACTACCAGCAGGTATTTGACAAACCTGAAGAGCTTCCACCCTCTAGAGACGAACATGATCATAGCATCCCTTTGGTCCCAGGGGCCCAACCGTCTAATTTGTGCGCATATCGATACCTTTTCACCCAAAAGAATGAAATTGAAAATACCATGAAGGAACTCCTTGAAGTAGGTGTTATTCATCCTAGCATCAGTCCTTATTCATCACCAGTGGTCATGGTGCTAAAGAAAGATGGAGAATGGCACATATGTTAGGACTTCGGGGCCCTCAAGAAGCTCATTGTCAAAGACAAATTCCCTATTATGGTTGTTGATGATTTGCTTGATGAACTACATGGTGCTCAATTCTTTACCAAGCTAGATCTTCGGTTTGGCTATCACCAAATATGCATGAGAGAAGAAGACATTCCCAAGACTACTTTCTGAACTCACGAAGGCCATTATGAGTTCTTGGTCATCCCATTTGGTCTCTGTAATGCTCCATCTACTTTTCGAAGCCTCATGAATCACTTACTGAAATGATATCTCTAAAAAAAAATTCTCATTTTCTTTCATGACATTCTAATCTATAGCCTAACCTAGGAAAAACATCTTCAACATGTAGACCTGATCTTGCAACTGCTCCAGAATCACAAATTATTTGTCAAATTGTCTAAATGTTCTTTTGGCGTGGAAGAAGTCGAGTATTTGGTACACATTGTGGGTCGTGAAGGTGTCATGGTTGATCCCAAAAATATACAGGAATTTCAAGATTGGCCCCAACCAAAAATATTGAAGAGTTTGAGGGGATCCTTGGGTCTCACTGGCTACTATCACAAATTTGTCTGCAATTATGGTCGCATTGCTAGACCCCTCACTAACCTTCTTAAGAAAAATTCATTCCTATGGACTGACGCATCACAACAGGAGTTTGTGGCTCTCAAATAGGCCATGTGTTCCATTCCAGTATTGGCACTACCAAACTTCACCAAATCTTTTGTGATTGAATGCGATGCTTCAGGTACTAGTATTGGTGTTATCTTAATGCAAGAAGGTAGACCCTTCAATTTCATAAGCCAACAACTGAGTGGGAAACATTTGGGTCAATCTACCAATGAGAAAGAAATGATGGCCATATTACATGCAGTGGATACCTAGCAACCATACTTATTGAGGTGCCGTTTCCAAATAACACATATTTCATTAAATACGGAAGTATTCAGTGGATCTAGAATTTAGAACTTTAACTAGATTAAGTTTTTCCAAAATGAGGAATTAGAAAGTCACTTAGTTCACTAATATTAATGTAGATATTCACCATTTTTGTGTAAAAATTATCATGATAAACTTTATAAAACAAATTTATATAAACTTGCTAACAAAACACTTTCACATTTTAATCTTGGATTCCTTACATTATCTATTTTAATATTTTTTTATGGTTTATAGTAAAAGATAAGTTTGTTAAGGTTATTTTATGAAAATAATGATGCGTATGTTACTATTATTAATCCATTTAATTATAATCTGAAATAGTAAATATCATGTATGTGTTAAGTCACGATTATTACTAGGGTAGTGTTGGCACAATTTAAAAGTCTATCACCTTTGCAACACTAGTTATATTATGGTTGAAGATTAAAAAACTCTCAAAGATCATCGAGTTTATAGTCATATTGGAATTAAATTTCAAAATATTTGTGACGCTACCAACCTTCTTGATTGTTTAACTAAACAAAATTATGATGATCTTGAAACACTTCTTTTAACGCTTTTTCATCATAACAATAAAATTCAAAATAACTTTTAATAATATCTTTTTATCTTCTTATTTACCATAGTTGGTCTTAGTGGATGATAGTCATCATTATCACCATCATAATTAAATACTATTGTAGAAATTTTGCACCATTTTAGAGTTGAGGAGAAAAATAAATTTAGGATCAAATTAAATGTTGAATGTGAGTAGTAGCATAATTTATTTTTATTTATTAGTTGTACATTTATGTTAATAAACAACTTGATTGAGGCTTGCTTTATGAATAATACATTAATATGCAAGATATATATTAAGTATAAAGTTATTTAATGACAAATGAAATTTTTAGTAATGTGTCCAATATATACCATTATTTAGAACTTTAACTAGACTATATTTTTTCAAAATGAGGAATTAGAAAGTCACTTACTTCACTAATTTTTATATAGATATTCACCATTTTTTGTGTAAAAATTATCATGATAAACTTTATAAAAAATGTTTATATAAACTTGAAAAAGAAAATATTTCACATATTACTCTTGGATTCCTTACATCATCTATTTTAATATTTTTTATGGTTTATATTAAAAAGATAAGTTTGTTAAGGTTATTTTATGAAAATAATGATGTGTGTGTAACTATTATTAACGATTTAATTATAATCCGATATAGTAAATATCATGTATATGTTAAGTTACGATTATTTTTTTTTGTGAACTTTGGCAGAGCTACTATCTATATTACGAAATCAAAATTTACATCCATCCTTCATATGTTCCAGGTGGTTAACCTGCCCGAAGGAAACCAGGCAACCACCTGTCTGCATTATATCTAGACCAAAATTTGAAAATGTTCATCTCCTTGGTTCTATCATATCTACTCTTTTGAGCTCTACTAATTATTTTATCTTTTATTCTATGATAATACATTCGATATTAGCTCTTTACTTCAAAAAACTAACCAAATAACTTGCTTCATCAGTCCTCATCTAAGGATATAATCGGGGTAGGAGCCATGGCGCTTGTACTGGGAGTCTCGTTTTTCTACTCCATTACCCATTTCATCTCCCTCAGCATCTGTTCCATTCTCCCCAGTATGAGATTATTGCGTGAGGCCTGAATCTGAACCTCCACAATTTCCTTAAGGAGCGTTGACTTTATGTTTTCCAATTCTTCCTGTGTCTGGTTCCTTAACTACTCATCCCGCTGCCTCCTTTCCTCCTCTTCTTCCTCCCAGACTGCCTGATTCATTTCCATAGCTCGGGCTACCACGTGCTTCATTATCCAATAATGTTGGATCGACTTATTGAAAAGAGAGTTGCGGCTACGTGTATTACCTGGATCTGGCACTAAGTCCGCCCATTCACCCCAGGGAATCTCCTGGTTCGAGCTGATGGATCTCAGCTCCCATTCCCAACCATTTATCTGTTCCCAAATTTCAGGGGAATTCCCCACCATGTAAGCATTTATCATATACATCCTTTGCTCGGCCTCTGATTTCCTTCCTCTCCTTTTCAGGTTTTTGCTCGATCCTTCTTCCTGGGTCAGAACCTATTTCTCTTTCCTCGGAGCCATCTTTTTGCTTGACTGGAGACTGTTCTTGATTGGGTCTTTCTTACCTAGCAAGACATGATACCACAAATCAGTAACTCTATTTAAAATTTCTAATTTAAACCATTCACTTACTCCCCTTGCATAAATCTAGTTACCCCAGGTGTTATCGGGAAATCTAGTGTCCACTCGGAGCTGCTAGTCCCACTAAGACTGGTAGCTATCTTAGAAACAAAAAAACTAGAACTACTTTCGTTTTCCTTTATGAGAAGTAGATGAGAGGGGAATGAAGGATACCAACCTCAGTCTTGCGCTTGGTTCCTTGCTCGGTTCCTCTCCTCCCTTCTGACAGATCCTTGCCACTTCTCCTTCGTCTACCCAGCTTCAAAGAGCACATGTGGAATCAAAGAAGCATAATACTATTGAAGAACAAAGATCTACAATCATAAGAAATATAGGACCAGATGTATATTGACCACATAAATGCATATATCATCAAACATACAGGAATGTGGAGGAAAACTTGAATAGCTTTATTAATGTCAAGAATAACCAAAGAGGATTACAACTAATTGTTCTGACCCAGTGTCATCCTCCAGCATGAAAGCCCTTCTTTCACCTCATGAGAAGCTTAGATCACCCAACACTATGACATTCCAATAAGAAACCAACAACACTTCCTTACAAGATACAAAATTCCAGCCTCTGGATCTCTGGGATGAGGGATCCATATATAGATGATTGTAGGGGGTGAGTCAGCTTCTGGGATTTGATTAGTGTCCTCTCTCTGATAGTTCTTGATTTCACTTGGAGATTGATGATCTCTTACTCATCCCTGGGCGAATTCAGAGAGGCAAGTGTCAAAGGAGAAGTTTCTGGAAGATTCCATGATCATCCACCTCGCAAACTGTCTCTGCCATTTATCCACTCTCTCCCATTGCACCCCATAGAAGGGCTTTTCAATATCCATCGCACCTCCTCTGTGCATTAGGTGGGATGGATTGCACTTTGACCATGGAGTAGGTGAGATGGTCCAGTTTTGACTAGTTCTAAGTAATTTTTCATGGAGAACTTTTGGGAGATGATGTAATCAGCTGACCTTGTTCTTTTAGGCGACGGAACAACACTTTTAGGGACTTATGATCCCTTGGTTTATGGACATGTTTGATTAGGGTTGCAGTGCCAAAAAATGTCTATAACAGTTGCCCCCTAAAGCATGAGGTCGTTAATCTTTTGATGTCGGGTGAAATGCTTTATCATGAGGATTTGAAGTTTTTTCGAGCTGGAAGGCGACCTGTAGTAAGATACAATACAAACATTATCTTCATAATATTTTTAATGATCTAGTTGAGGCGGGAATCCCCATGCTCAACTTTATAAATTCATTTTCATGTACATAAGACAGATAACCATATGTGTGGGAGATTGATGATTCTGATAGAGCCATCATCCTTTGATTCGAATGATCATCTGTGTAGCAGCAATGTACATTTGATGTGTTTATTTTCTTGAATATATCACAACTCAGATGGATGAAACTAGATCTGGGGTCTTCAAACTCGTTCAATCTTCACTCGGAGTACAAGTCGATCCATGTGAAATATGTTCTAGAGTTGAACATGGAAAGACATCGCCTGATTACCAGCCAATGATGTAAGCTGTTAACATGCACGAGAGGAGTCACCAATAATGATGATGACCCTCAAGGTACTACAGTACAATTCACATGGTGTGAATAAGGGACTTGGCGTTGAACACCATGAAAAATTTATTAGTCAAAGGCCATTGATGGAGACCTATCACCGGAAGTGAGAAACTTGCGATTGAGGCACGCAAGCTTCAAAGTATTGAAGGGGTTGTTCCTAAGTCGACTTCTTGGATAATGAGCTGATGTCGACAAGAAGTGACTCGACGTAGGAGGGCCTTAATGAATCCCACATCTACGGCACGGAATGAAGTAAATGATTTTGGAGGTGAAAACGATCTGATGATACAGGGTTCAGGGTGGTAGTCTCGAAAAAATGGAGCGTGAATGTATTGCAGCGGATGAGACACAAGTGAATTCTTTGAGCGACTTTTCTTGAACATACCAGCGACACTGACATGATCGATTGGTAGCGTTAACCCCAAATTTGGATGGTTTTATGGACCAATGGTGATATGACCAGTGAACGGAACAACCCAACCTAACTGAGATGCGGAGTGAAATTGTCATGTTCAAGAGCGACTTGCTACCAATAAAGTTTCTTCAAGTTTTCTTCCCAATTTTTCCCCAGTCATTGCTGACTGGTACCTCTTTGTTTTTATCAAGCTTAAGGAGGATAACATATGCTTGTTCTATAATTTTCCCTTCGGGCAAACCCGTCGCTATATTTTAACAAGCCTAGCGACAGTGAAACTCGTTCTTGTCTGTATGGACAAGTTTGTCGCTATTCGGTTTTAACGAGTTTAACGACAAAGATAACTTGGTCCTTTTCAGTTTTCGAGAGTCTGAAAAGGGATGTAAAGGAGACTCCAGTAATCCTTTTTTGTCATATAATCCGGTTAAGTCCGAAAAAGTATAAAATAATAGAAAAGGGATGAATTTTCGGTAATTTTAACAAGCCGAACAAAACAAGCACTCGATCTTTTTGTGTAATGATCCCTCAGGTCCAAAAATATTAAAATCTAGGGGAGGGATAGCACTTCCGATCACTTAACGAGCTGGAGAGGCCAATTTCTCACCAATCTTTTCATATTTTACGAGTCAGTTGAAAAGAGATTAAAGGAGACTCGTCTTTTGAGGAACGACTGATAATATCGGGTAGCAGCTGATTCCAGGTAAGGTTTGGAATTTTCCAATAACGGCAGTGTCACAAGGATGGCTAACAGGATCACTCTTCGCAGTTGTTCCTCAAAAGGGGTAAATAATCAGATGGAGTTGAATGATCGGCTAAAACAGAGTGGAGGTGATGATGAGAACACGACCATGGCTCAGAGGCTAATGATAATGCATTCACAATGGTTATTTACCAGAAATCGGTTCATTTTTTAATGAGATTAAACTCTGGGGGAACATTTGCTCATTTCTTATGTTTAATTTTTAACGAGCTTGAACTCCATGTAAAAACTGCTCATGATAATGGTCGTTGATTTAATTTCACTGTTAATCACTTTGTTCCTTCAAAGGTTGTACTGCCTGTTCAATTGATTCATCAAACCGATTAGAAATGAACAATATATGTTTCAAAATGAGTTAAAACACTAATATTTTACTTGAATTTCGTGAAAAGTAATTTAAGAGTGGTTTTTACCCCTCATTTTACCATTTAATTTGAACTTTGGTTTGTTGGAGCTCTGGAGGTGCTTTTCCCCCTTGATTTTCACTAGCATATTTCGGGAGATTCTGTGGACGATTCTCGGCACCGTCTGGACCAGGTAGGAGCTAAACCTGAGCTCTTCAGTTGCACTCCTTCCTTTTCGAATTTTTTGCATGTTTCCCTATTTTTTTCAGCCTCTTAGGTTTGAAAAATTTGCCCTAGCTCCATCGCACCCTTTCTATGGGGTGCGATGGGCGCGAGAAGGGAAGTTTTTGCACTGTTTTCTCATGGAATTTTTGCCTTTTTTTTACCAAGTCAGGATCCTGACTCTTCCCTTTCTTGTTTTGCAGAGATTTATCGGAGCAAAATGGTTGTTACATGGCGAGAACACGAGCATGAAGAAGAGGACATGCTTGCTCTGCATGATCAGGTTACAGTAACTGCACTGCGGAACTGTGGCCTGTTCAAGTTTTTCCGCATCTCTAGCATGAGGCAACAAATCAACTTGTTGCAATATCTTCTCGATGCATGGGATCCTACTAACCAGGTGTTTCAGATCAGAGGCAAATCTATCCCCTTGACTGTCGTGGACATCTATTTTTTGACCGGTTTATCGAGGCGTGGTGCCCCTCTTTCCTTATCAGGTTCCGCCCATGGGGGCGAATTCATGAGAGATTATATTCATTGGTATTGCAGAGAGGGATCTCAGCCGAGTAAGGATGGCAAGATCAACATCCGAGATGTCAATGACCGGACCTTGAGGACCATTCTGTTCACTTTTACTAGACTGGCTGGTAGTGCGGCTCCTCATGTGGCTAACAGGTCCTATATGCAGTACGCCTTGGAATGTCTTGAACCAAAGGTGTTCAACTGGTGTGATGCAGTATTACCTGTGATCAAAGAACAACTAACCAAGGTAAATAATGGAAAATTGAAGAACTTTGGCTATGGTTCTATTTTGACCACTTTTGCCTTGGAAACGATCCCACAGTTGCAGCCGCAGTACATCTCGCTTGGCTTACCTCCACCGACTAAGCCATGGATGCAAAGATGGGTCGATCTTGTGGCCCGACATGCTGGTTAGTCCCAGGTTTCTTTCTCTGATACCTTCTTTGAGTGGTTCAACTATCAGGAGATGGTTTCTTCTGAGTATCCATATGCTAGTGTGGATTTCTTGGGTGACCCAGATTTGGTGCTGCTGGCTGGTGAGAAGTAGGGTGTTATCAGTAAAATATTTGACCATATCTCTGTTCATCATTTCTTTTTATAATGTTCTTGTGCTTTCTTCTATCAGGACTAGTCAAAACTCATGTGCTCATGCAGATGTTGGACCAGTTCGGCCAGTAGTACGTCTGAGAGTACCAGATGCCGCTCCAGCGGGAGAAGCTGTGGGAAGGGCTATCCTTCGCGCCTTGATGTGGCCGAGAATCTTTCACCATTGCAGGATCAGGTCGAGGGCCTCACTCTTGGTATTCCGGACATGAGGACCGACGAGTTGCCCCTGAGGTTGCAGCGACATACTATTGGCGTGCCAAGTCGATAGACTAGGCTTTTACGCATGATTGCATAGGCGGTGACCTGTTATCACTCGCATCATTAGACTAGGGTGCCCCCTAGCATTTTGAGTTTTGGGTCATTTGACCGATTTTGTCCTGGTTACAGAACATTATGTATGAACCATAAACAGTTATATATATATTTTTTATTTTTGGAGCTTTATTTTGGTTGAGTTACGTGATCTTGATGAAAATATTTGACGAAATGCTTCTTTTATAAATGTTGCAAATGTCTATCTAACACATAATTTTCCAATGAGTCTGTTAATGTGTTTAAGTTTCTAGAAATATGCTAATATTGAATAGAATCAAATTGCCTTTCCAAAATCTTGACCCTTAGGAACATGTGATAGATAGCTGGATTCCATATAGAGTAGATACCAGTGAGCTGTAGGATGACGAGTTGTGAGTCTAGCCTGACAACAAGTCGACGTATGCCACACATAATCGCATCAGAGAGGAGTTCTATCAACGCACTGTATTCAGAAATATTGTTCATTGACCGACCAATACATACCCCTCTGAAACTCACTAACTCACCGCTTAGATCGAAGATGGCCCAGGCCATAGAAGAAAGGTTCCGAGAACTACAACTCGCTTCGTCGGCATATCCAACAAATTATTCCAATAGGTCTGACATCTACAACAAATGTAAAAGCGGATCACTTAACCAAAACAATTACCCTTAGCGAAAACAAAAATGTAACAAAAGCATAGGGGTTACTATCTTGAGTTAAGCATAGTAACGCTTAAGGTACAACCCATTGCGAGGTTGTGCCAGTGGAATCCCATCATAATCTACTAACCCATAGGCTCCTTTTTCTAATACACGTTTAACAATATAGGGGCCCATCCATAAGGATTTGAACTTACCTGCTCCCAATTTGTCGGATTCCTAGTTGTAAAGTAAGACCGGGTCACCTTCTGAGGAGACACGGGGTTTGACATTCTTGTCAAACTGTGCCTTGACTCATTTCTTATGGGCTTCGTTAGTTAAAGCGGCATCATGACAAGTTTCATCCAATTGGACTAGTTCCAAGAAACGAGCCTCTTCTTTAGAAGTTTCGGGGAGAAGGGCAACTGCGAGTTTGAGGGACGATATTTCACACTGAACCGGTAAGATTGCTTCCAGGCCATACACCAATTGAAAGGGTGTAAACCCGGTCGCATTCCTCACCGATGTCCGATATGCCCACAAGGCTGAGTACAGGATCAGGTGCCAACTTCTTTTGTGGACTCCAATCATCCTTTGCAGCATCCGTTTCAGGACCTTGTTGATTGCCTCAACTTGTCCATTAGCCTGTGGATAATATGGAGTAGAGATATTGTGGGACAACCCTAACTTGGCAGCCAACTCAACCATCATGTGATTGTGAAAGTGCGATCCATGATCTGTGACTATGGCCTGTGGAACACCGAATCTAGAGACTACATGATTGAAAAAGAAGAGCGTAGTCGTTTCACTGTTGTTGTTTAATGTAGGCATCGCCTCGGCCCATTTGGTAAAATAGTCTACTGTGACTATGATATACCCATGCCCCCCGGCCGAGGTGGGGTTACATGTCATGAAATATATGCCCCATTTGGCAAATGGCCCAACAGCAACTACTGGTTGCAGAGGTGCAGGTGGTATTCTGGTTTTTTGATCAAAGATTTGACATGCATGGCAACTTTTGACTGCGGCTATGCAATCTTTAAACATTGTTGGCCAGAAGTATCCTGCTCGTAAAATATTTTGTGCCATAGCGTAACCAGATTGATGCCCCCCACACCCGCCTGAATGGCAATCATTCACGACTTTCTCGGCCTCCTCGTGCGTGAGGCACCTCCTCAGAACTGTATCAACACCACGATGGTAAAGTGTATCACTCACAATCATGTAGTCTTTTTCTTGGTATCGAATGCATCGTTGTTCCGAGCGGGAGGTATTAGACCTATACGTTTTGGTTTAGAGATATATTATTATGTCTCCATACCACGGATTTCTTGAAGATATCAGAAACAAAGATTCGTCCACGATCGTTTCTTCTGATGTGACATCATTGGATGACGATGGGAGATCTCATAGTAACTCCGCGAAATCCAGGGATTTCTTCGATTTAGAATGGTAGTTTTTCGAAAGAGGATATAGTGTCGAAATCTTTGTATCACTTGAACAGCTATGAGAGCCAACTTTTCAACGTAGGAGTACTTGCTTTCTGTCTCATTTAAGTTTCTACTTAAATAATATATAGGATGTTCAATTCCATTACCTTCTTGAACTAAAACCATTGCGATGGTTGTATCCGCTACAACTAGATACAGGTTAAAGTCTTTTTGATAATCAAGAGCGTACGTTAATGATGCTTTTATTAGGGATTCCTTTAAAGCATCAAAGGAAGCTTGTGCAACCTGATCCCAGACGAAGGGTACTTCTTTTTTCAATAGATGAGTATAACCTTTAGCAAGTTTGGCGTAATTTGGAATGAACCTCCTCAGAAAGTTTGCTTTCCCTTGGAGTTTCTGAATCTAAAGCGAATTTGAAGGTGGAGGCAATTAATGATTGCCTCAACCTTACATGGGTCGAGATGAATCCCGTCCTTTGAGACCACAAAGCTGAGTAAACGACCAAAACTAACACAAAATACACATTTGTGTGGATTGAGTCGTATCTTGTAGTATCGGCAACGTAGAAATATCACTCTCAAATGCTGCGGATGATCGGTCCGCTTTCGCCAATGAGCCGGAAGATCGTCGAGATATGGTTGAACGATGTTTTTTGTCTCATGGAAGGCATAGTTCATTGCCCTCTGAAATGTTGCCCCTGCGTTCTTTAAACCAAAGGGTAGCTTGCGATATGGAAATGTGCCCCACGGACAAATAAATGCAGTCTTTGACCGGTCCTGTGGGCGGATATTTATTTGATTATACCCAGAAAACCCATCCATAAATGAAAAGGTTTCACATCTGGTGCATTCATCAATTATCTGGTCAATGAAGGGTGTAGGGTAGTTGTCTTTCGGACAAGCTTGATTTACATCCCGATAATTGACGCACACTCTAATTGTTCCTTGTTTTTTCATTACAGGAACAATATTCGATACCCAATCGGTTAGAGGAACTGGGTAAATACATGGAGAAGTTTTTCAACTTCTGCCTTGATGGCAGCGGCTTTCCTGGGGTGCACCTGCTGTAGCCATTATCGTACCAGTTTGAAATCTGGATATATCTTATTTTGTGTTCAACTACGCTCGAGTCAATGCCTGGCATTTCATCATACGAACAAGCAGAGACATCTCTGAATTCACGAAAAGGAGCGTCAAATATTTCCATTTCTGAAGGAGAACAAGATTTGCTGACATGAATATTCTCTACAACATCTGCTTTGGTCGAAATATTTATGGCGATAGTCTCTTCCATATTGGACAAGTTTCGCTCGGAATCCACTGTGTTTACAGTATTTTATATAAAATAAAAAACTGAGGGATGATGAAGGTCACTAGGAGTATCTTCTTTGTAATCCAGAAGATGGGAACGATGGTGGTAATCTTCCCATGGTGCCCCATCAATCATCATTGACTGAACAATTCCTTCGTCTGTATAATGTACTTGCGACCAAGGATCTGAAGGGGTACCATATTCCTTAGACCTATCTATCCAAACGCTTGATGAGCGTTGATTTGGGTTTGCCTCCCATGCCGAAAACATTGATTGCTACAAGATTTCTATTGGGCTTGGAGGCAATACCTGTAGATGATCCATGTTAATATCGTTTTCAGAGATCTTTTGAATAGAAGATATCATATTGCAGGTTCCCACCGTTGCCACTTCCGCCAGATTGATTGGAGGCGGTAGGGCAAAAGTCCCCATTAATATAGGGTCTTTTAGTAGGCCTACTCCGATATTTTGAAGCGAGTGAGGGCTTCCGTGGATCATCAGAATGCTTCCCGTAACTTGTGAACTATTGGGGAGAAATGTTTGTTGGTCGATGATTGTAATTCCTCCTTGAAAGGGAAATGCAATCTTCCTAAAGTAGGTTGTTGTGTCCCAAACCTGCACTTCCCTATATACCCTTTCAGCCTTCTTTTTCCATTTACTTCATCCACCAAGCTGTCAAATCGTTGCATATTAGTCTAAAAAGAGCTTATGAAATGGTTTCCTAACTATGTTTATGACTGTTGTTTGATTTAGATTTTTGTTCAAGCAGCTGCAGAAACTTGTCACTTTCCGCAGCCAGCCCAAGTTTCTGCAGCCATTTTGTTGAAGGCTATGCTACAGGTGTCCAATGGAGAAACCGAGCACATGAGTAAGCTGCAAGTGATGTGTACATGGATTCTGTCCCCTCAGATCAGCCAAATCACTCATAAACGGTCATGGTCAACGATGGTCAAAGGAAGGGCCAAATGAGGAGTTTTGCGGAGGCACGACTCTGTTTTGCCCACGTGAAGGTTTGCGTGGCACAATCCTTAGTTTCCGAAGGTACTGGCACACCTGTAGAGTAGCCCGTGAACTGAATCGAGCAGCCACCACTCCATGGATTCAACTGTCATGATGACCATCACGCTAGATCTCGGGTTAAGGAGATTTACGTGTCTCTTGGCAGCATAAAATCTAGGAATTAGTTGCAGCTCCTTTACTTATAAATAACGCGTTGATATACGCTGGATAGTTAGTTTTTTTGAAATGTAATTTTGACTATTGTCATCAACCCACTGTACTGTGTTTCACTTTGTTTTATTACTACACTTTAAATACATGAGAAGACAGCTTTCCTAAATCTGATTTGTGACTAAGTGATTGACTGGCCGAGGTTGCAGAGGGCCCCTATGCACCAAAGCTTTGTATAGTTTCTTACTTGCTTTCATTTACTGTTTTTAAATCATTGCTTGTATATATATATTGTGTTGTTCTGATTCCATTGTTGTCCATATTTCCTTTATGTTTTCTTTTATAACTGTTAGCTGATTAGTGCTTCTTTTACAGGGTTTTTTGTAGGAAGCCCGGGCAGATTTACATATTTTTGATAACTACTGACATGAGATCATCTTGTCCTTTCTATTGATTTTCATTTTATGAGTTTAATTCCAGCACTGTCATTTTTCAAGTTGTGTTTTTCTTATTTACTTTTCTGTTACGTAGACATCATATTACTCATCTGTTTATGATTTCCTTTCTATAGTCAAGTGACTCTATTAGTAAGGAATCAGAATATTACTTATTGTAGTATGATTTATTTTGCTTTCCTGCAAGTTAGAGATTGAATTACTTATGTCATTTTCAAGAGTTGAAATATGAATGAGAAGTTAAATCTTAGTTTCCTTTTATGCAATTTAATTTCCTGCAATTTAGATATCATATTACTCAGCTTGTTTATGATTACTTCCTATAGACAGAGTGAGTTGAAAGGTGAAGGATCAGAACGGGGGTTGAAGTAGTGTGATTTAGTTTGCTTTGCTTTCAGTGTTTGAGTTGCTTTAAGTTCGGT